>QUSF01000016.1:12260969-12577234 GCA_003676055.1 Chloebia gouldiae
TTATTATTATTATTATTATTATTATTATTATTATTATTATTATTATTGCTGCTGTATCAGTGCACAATTTTGAAAACTATTTTTCCTGAGGTTCAAATGCTTTAGTGGACAGGAAAAAATTTATTAATTACTTTTATTAGCAACCAATCTTTTTCATCAATGGATTTAGCTTTCCTAGCTTTATTTGAAGTATGGAACTAGTTGTGTTTGGTGTCTTGCATTAGTTTGCATATCTCCTATGCTTATTCCTATGTCCTTGAAAGCATTTGAAAACCACTTATACAAACCAACTTTTTCTGCATTTGTGCAGCTCTTCTAGCAGTTACTGTAATAAGCACTGTACATATAATTTTCCTTGAATAAAATGGTATTGGCTGCAGGCAAGATCACAAGATCAGCAGAGACTTAAGTATGGGATTTTTTTAGTATCAAATCCACCAGGCTTGCTTAAACAGCATTATACTTCTCATGTAGAGTTTTTGGTTCAGAAAGAACATCAGCAATACCTCTATAGGCTACTTTATTATTAAATACAAAAGTTCAGAAGCTGTTTCTAAATAACTGACAACAATGATTAGTAGACAAGCCAAACCAGGCATCTAATAGAGGTCTAGGTTAGAACTTCTTTGATAAAACCTTTGCTGCCTGTAATTGATATTTAGATGCCAGATTTCTTTTTCTCCTAATATTAATCACATTGGTGTCATTCATAATGGCTGCTGCAAGGTCCTTAAGTTCTTTCCTGCAAGGCAAAAATTATATCTGGTCAGAGAGTCTGGTAATTAGTCACTCATTTTCAACAGTTCTGAGACTTTTTTTTTCTCTTTTTACAATCTAAGGCTTTTACTTTTTTCCCTTGGGAAACTGGGTTAATAACAGCAGAACAGAAAAACTGAGAAGCTTGTTTAACACCACTTACTATGCTAAAATAAGCTAGGAGATTTCAGTTTAATGATTATATCCCAAAGCACATTTGTAGTGATTATTTTTTAAAAACAGTCAGCAGACATGGTTCGTTTCCCAGGAGCTACAAAGGGCTGAGAATGCCTGAGGTGCTGCTCAGTGCCCTGGTGCCTCCCTGTGACAAGCTATGAACAAACACTAAGAGCAGCCTAAAACTACTGTTCAAAAGCTCTTGTACATCCCAAGTACTCAGCACTTTTCTTTTGATGAGAATTGTTGAAAATGTAATGAAAATGCATTATTGCATAAGTCCTACGTTTCCTGATTCCAGCCATATCAGAAACATTTTACTTGCAGGCAGCAGATTGCCTTAAATGATTTGAATAATTTGAAAAATATTACAGAAGAAAACTTAGCATGAAGTTGAAAATTGCCCAGCTGATCTTTTAAAGCAAATAGCTTTTTATACTGTGTATACTCAATAAATGGCCAGATACCTGAAGTGCTCAGATGTTTACCCCTACAGGTCAGTCTGTACCTGTTCTCCAATCTCATCACTGATGTTGACTTGAAAATTTAGCAGCAGGGATAGCAACAATAAAGGAATATGCCCAGAGAAAGAACCACACCAGCACCAAACAAACACCTCTGCCCATGGATTAATGTCACACAGGCCCCAAGCTTCCTTCAACCTCATGCCACTGGGAGCTGCTGCCTACATTGTTCTTCAGGATATAAAAATGTACCATAAAAGAAAAATATGAACCAAAAAAGTGACAGCTGGTGCTTAAAGGAAATAGGGCCATTCTGAAAAAATGTGCTCCTTCTAACTTAGTTAAACATTGTGCAAAATGGTGACTAAAGAGGTGGAGAGAATGGAAAGGTTTGGCTGTTTAAGTAGTACGGAGGTTGAGGGTCAACGAACTCCATGCAGACCTCACAGAAAGGCAGAGGGATTTACAAGAGAAATGGCTGATTTTACTGCATGATTCCAAAATTCCACCCCGAATTTCTGAGGACTGAATCTGATCTGCATGAGGTGGCTTCTTATGAGAAATGTTCCCATTTTATCTAATGGGAACAACGTGTGGCTCCTGTTCACTGAGCCTGATTCCAGCCATACTCAAGCATGGTCAGGTCAATTAATGTGAGAAGATTATAATGCAAAATCTCCTTAGCTGGAGAAGACACAGAACATCTAGTGTCCTCTAAACTGGGATGACTGGGTGTTTATAATTTTCTATATTAATTCTTATAAAAATAATTCTGTCATTCAAAACATTATTCACTGGAAGTCTTAAAATTTCTCATTATTCCTATAATGTAATTTACCTAAAAGTCTGTCACACAAATTCAGGATGTCTCATTTTAATTCATATTAATGATTAGTCAAAGAAATAGCAGTCTTTGGTTTAATATTAGATTTTAAGACTGAGCATAATTTCTTGCATAAGTTAAGTGAAGACAGCTGTAGACTGATAGAAAAAATAACAAGGTCATGCAGCTTTCTAATTCTTCAAATCTGGTACTTTCCTCTATCTCTCTGCCTCATCAGCTCTTCATCTCTTTTTCAAATCTCATTGGAAAACTAATTTCCCCATTGCCTCTACTGCTTAGATATTCTCTCACTTCTATTTATTAATTCAACTCTAAATAATACTGAGATGAAGGAAAAGTAATAGCTGACATCCTACATATCCTGTCCACTCACTGTCCTATGGAGATGGGCTAATTTTTTAATGTGAAAACTGCCTGTGAGCTGCAAATTCAGTCTCCCAGCAAAATGAAATAGTTTGGCAAAGGGATTTGGCTTTAAATTTCATCAAAAGACAAGAAAGCAAAGAAATATTAGCCCTCTCCTCCAAATCTCAATTCTAAAGAAATTCTCTGGTTTCTCTATTTAGAGATTTCACTGCAATGTCTTGGGTTACTGCTTGGGTATATTCCATTAAAATCCCTTCTTTACAGACAGACTTCCTCAGCTCATTATATGTTACCTTGTGTGTAACAGGAAATGTAATCCTGCTGGTGTGCTTGGGCCACGTGGGAGAACAAAAACCAACTTAATACAGCTTGGCATGCCTAATACAGGTCTTAGGGAACATTCATTTTTGATGATTAACTTTCTGGGTTTGGATGTAAAGGGGAGGAATAAGTGTTTTCCAGTTCAGCTGCACAACCTGCAGTGCAGCTGGTGAGGTTTATATCCACTGTGTGCTGTGTTCCCTTTCCCATGGGGGAATTCCTACAGAAGAATTCAAGGTCACTACAAGGCTCTAACAAGGCCCCACTCCTGCACCTGCCTCAAAATAAAACTCTTTTAATGAGAGGTAAAGAGATTATGATGCCCTGGAATCTTGCAAATCTTGCAAACTTTGGTCAGTGTCTGAGCAATAGTTGAAAGTATAAAAGAAAAATTAATTGCAATTAGCAATGGCACTGAGATTATATTAATAAGTTTGATTTTAAAAGGGAAAGGCAATATGACCCATGAGAGATTTTTTTTCTTTTAGAAATAGTGTTTGTGGATGGTATCAAAGGATCATAAAATATAATGGAGAGGGTGCATAATAGGGCAGACACCCTGTATCAACAGAGATAATTTGCAATGTTTAGAACATTTGCAATGTTTGGGGTCTCAAGACCCCAAAAAATGTCTATGAAGAAATGCTTTTATGAGCATGTCTTAGATCTCCAAGGACAAACATTTAACTGATCTTCTGTGTGTTGCTGTAAAGACTCACTTATTATCCCAGGCATAGACTTCAGGATGATTCATAATCTACCTGAAATCAGGTATTTCAACTACCAAGCCTCAACAAGGCAATTATTTCAGGATTATGATATTCTCTACCTGGTTATAGCACACAACTATTCAAACAGTGGAAAACCCTTTCTCTTTGCTGGGACAGAACTCAGAGAATCTTGGACTGAATGTCAAGGAATTTTTGTTCTCCTAGGCCAAACCAGCTCTTCAGTTATGTCCTAGGTCAGATTTTGTTCACTGCATTTTTGGCTGAAAGGCTGCAGAACAAAATGACCCCTTGTCAGACAACCACATAAAAATATACCAGTGCACTCCTAAATAAAAAATTACAAATCTGTACAACTGGCTTACAATGAAATTTTGTTATTGGCACAAGATTTTCATTTTTAGAGACAATATTTCGTGAAGTTCTGAGTGTTTTACAGCAATTCCCTGGAGAAATGAAGGTCATATAGGAAAAGGTACTTTAAAGCAGAAAAATTACTGCACTGCTTTATTGTACCTTGAAATTAATGTATGAAACCCTATTTGTAACTTACCGAGACCTCTGGATAACTCTCCTTCTCTACTTTATTTCTTTATAACTTGGTAGTCTTTCTCAGAGGAGTATTTTTCACAGAGAGGACATGATCTTTTGATAGTTCTCTGTGAGTAATTTGTATTTTACAAGAATATAAATATAAGTTCCTTGCATATTTTGCACAGTGTACCCTCTTTCACTTCTTGTGCTTCTTCTTGAAATGCATGGAAAGATGCATCTTTATTTTCCATGCTCATCATCATTAATTTGTCTTCCTTATGAAGTTGTTGGAAACTTCCCCATTTTGTGGAGTGCTTACAGTTCATTGGGCAGCTATTTGATTTCTAAAGTTTACATATCTCCCAGGAAACGCTGGGAGCCCATGACAAGATACAACTTCCATTTGTGAGCCACAGAATTTGTGAGCTACTGGTGATAATTAAAAGCAGGCTGCTCCCCTAATGTGCTCACTAACGAGGTACTGACAATTTTTCAAATGTCAACAAGGAATTAAAAAAAAATAGCAGTAATACTTGTAAAAGTTTAGAATATTGCATAATTCTTCAGAGCTTCAGGAAGTCAGGAAACTGATATAATCAGCTGAATTTGAGGGATTGAGTGGTTGTATTTAATGGAAACATTCCATTTCTTATATTGTTTATCAGAACAAACCCTTTCTTTATTAAATGCAAATAACAGCTAGAAAGGGATAAAGATGGACTGCAAAAGTTGTTCCATTTTTCTACCCAGTGTGTTTATTAGTAGCTAAGACTACTGTTTTCTGCCTTTTTCTTGACTCCCTAAGACATTAATAAAATTTCTGACCTTTTCATATTTAACATGTTCTTCTTTACCTGCATTTTTTGCTCTCTGTTAGGGGGATGTCTTTGTGATAAATTCATATTAGATCCAGTAGAAAATTATTTCAGTCTTATCATATTTCCTGTGAGCATGCAACAACATCCCTATTTTGTCACTTCTGCTGAGAACAGGAATGTTGATATTCCCCTGTTTCAGAGTTCCTGGGAAGGCTGAGAGATTACAATGTCACTGGTTACATCTAGCCCTGTCATAACACAAACTATGCTTTTTAATATACAGAGCTCCACAGTAAAAAAGAAAAAATTAATGGGAACTTAAATTAATTGTGCATATTAATATTTCCTGGCTTTGAGGTAGGAAGCATCCCTTTTTCTTTTTCAATATAAAATTTCATTTGCATTTGGCCACTACGCTTAGCCAGTGTTGTAATGTATTCTTCTTGATTTAAATATGATTAAAGCAAGATTTAAATATTATTAAAGTGGTGTGAAATAACATTTTCCAATTTAATGCTGTAAATAAGCAGACTGACTTGCAGTACTGGATTACTAATCTCTCTGGTCTAGAATCTGGTCTCCAAGAGAGGTCATGCAAATTACACCTGTGCCACAGCACTGGAAGATGCCAGCAGTGCATTTATTTCCCCTGACCTCAGAGGAAAGAGTTTATAGATAGAAGATGCTCCTTATATATTTTAAAAGCTGGACAGAGAAAATTGTTTTTTTTTTTTTTTTTTTTTTTTTTTTGTAAAAACAGGTAAGAGTTGTTTAAATTTTTATCTAGCAAAGAGTTTTAAGGCCTGTGCACGTAGCCTTGCTGAACAATGGTTAAGGCTAAGGAGTAAGTAGACCTCTAAGAAAAATTATTTGCCTTGTCACTCAGCACTGACTGGTCTTGGCACATAATCCATGGAGAAAGGATTTTATTAAATGCATATCTAAGATTTATAATTTAAAATCCTTACGAATGGCTACAGGTCTTTGGAACTGGTCCAATTCAACTGAATGAAATCTCACAATTTGTCATGTTTAATTCACCTCTTTAGTATCAATGAAGAGAAGAATTTAAGTCATAATGGGGCTTACTATAATGGATCAGAACCTGGAGGACTTCCATTAGTGTAGGAAAATAGGGTTCCTTGCCATGGCTTACCAAATATTCTACGCAATCCATCCTCTCCTACCTGTCCTATTTAAATGGTTTGGATTTTTTTCCCAGTTTACCTTTCCTTCTGCATCATTAAGGCTGCATAATCTCAACAGAGAAGTGAAGTCAATGAATAAAATTCTCAGATATTTACAGAACCTAATATCCCCAATATTTTCTTTCACAACTTGGTTTGCATTTCTGTTCTTTGTGACCTTCATACATGCACATCAGTTCCACTGTGACTTCAGATGGGGCAGAGAAACAGCAAGAACTGACTTAAGAACTCTTAAGGTACAGATGCAAAACCTTCCTGTCTATGTCTTCAGGCTTGAAGGCACTGGCCAGCACAGAAATGTTTCTGGTATCAGGCCCTATAGCAACTGGAAATGACCCAATATGTTTTGTGTTTATGGAGAAAGAGGCTTCAAATTATGTTTTCCCAACACATGCTGTATGTACACCTTGTACCCTTACTTGTAATGCATGTTGTAGCTCTCTTCTGTGTGAAATTGCCTAATATTAACAGAGCAACAGAAATCCGACAGTTTCTCTCTTGTAACTTTTCGTAACCCTCTAAACAAGGCTGGTACACTCTATCCTTTAAGCATATATTATTGCTTTATTTAACAATAATAAATAAATACATCTTTTGCCTCAAAATGAAATCACGTTCCCATTCACTTTAATTCTGTTGCATCACTGTCTCTCTAATGTGACGTTTTTACAGTCCATAAATCAAAATATGTTGAATCATGTGACCCATTTATCCATGTTTGTAAATGTAGTTACTGTGAGATGAGCAAATCTACAATCTGCTTGATGCTCTACTCAATTCTGGTGTGAAACAGGACAGTCATTAACAAGATAGAAGCAAAACAACAAAAAATCAGCACAAAATAAAACGTTTGGCATACACAGCATTGTATGTAGGGTTAAGTGAAAAGTGTTTTAAAAATACTATTAAAAAGACAAAACACATTGTTCTTTAGGATCTGAGTGTGGGTGATGCTGTAAGTGAGACCTACTTTCTCATAGTACTTGATCTCGTAGTCCAGAATTGCTCCATGGGGAAAGTCCGGCTCTTGCCAGGAGAGGGCAATGCTGTTTTGGGAAGCCCAGTCCTTCCTTACCATACCTATCAAGGTGGGTGCTGAAAGGGAAAAGGACAACTAAGGGTTAACGACGAAGCACACGGTTTATCCTTCCAACCTCCTGCCTGAGGATACCAACCCGAGGCAACTTGGAGTGACCTCCAGACAGAAAAGCATGACAGATGGCAATTCTCAGGGAAACCATATAACCTGGAATCAATGTCTCAAGTACACGCTGGTAACTCCTCTGCTGAAGTGCAGAGCAGCTTCTGAAAAATGGCTTTGTGCAAAAATACAAAAAAACCCGCCCGGGCTGGGCCCTGCCCCAAGCAGGCAGCACTGCTGGCTCCAGGGCCACCAGGTCCAGAGCAGAACCACATTGCAGAGGCAGCAAATTCTGCATGCAGGTTAATCTTCACTAAATGTTATCACTCAACAGTTTAGGATGTATATTCAGTTTACTCTTTGGGGTAAGATAAAGTGACCCAGCTCAAAACAGATGCAATGAATCCCTTTTCTGGCAAGCCCTTTGTGAGGTGTCTGTGTGCACAGCTCCTTCAGGAGCCCCTGGAAGGGATTGGGTATGGGCAAACTGGGGGGCAAAAGCAGCTTCTGGAAGGGGCCCAACATCCACGGATGCACCCAGGAGCCAAATTATCTCACTCTGGGGTTAACCAATTTTAAGATTCAGTTTTTCTGCCTTTTTGGAAAAGAAGGTGCACAGTTATCTATGAAATGATTTCAGCTGGTACAAAGATTGTATTCTAGAGAACAATCTTTGCTTATTTTATTAATCTGGTCAAGCATGTAAAAATATTCTCCAGACACTAATGTGGTTTTAATAGTATTGATGTGCAGCCTTCCCAAATGTTACAGCAAACCCAGTCATATTATTCAACAGTCTTGAACACAAGTAAGATCAACAATCCAGCTACCATTTCACTATTTGTTTTCCAATAAAATGTATTAGTTTATTACACACCCTCCCCCATTCATCTCTCTTCTGAATCTTACTTAATTTCTTCCAAGTTTCCATGGAGTTGTCTCCTAAAAATAACACATTTTTATGACTTCTGGTTTTATCTTTTGAATGAAAGAATCTCCCTAGGAAAATGAAAAGAGAATCTGCTTCTAGTCACAAAATTTCACGCCTTAGTTTTCTTTCCTGTAAACATTTCAGGAGGCTTAAGAAATTAAAACAATAAATTCTAGAATGCAAACAAACACTGAAGAAAACAAAACCATGTGTTTGTCTTTGGAAAAAGAGAAACTCTATATAGAGACATTTTCTCTGCAATAATGAATTTATCTGAAACAGAAAATTAACTTCCATCCAGTCTTACCTTTGGGTAACTATTCTGTGGGATAATAGTTTTATCCCCTCTGATGTGAAAAAAAAAACCAACTCAACACATAACACCAGAAAAAACCCTACCAAAGTGTAAGAGCTTACACAGGAAACTTCTACATCTTTGCCACTTTAACCACAGGTCTGATGCAAGCGTGTCAGAGAAAAAAAAAATTTCCTGCCAAGCAGAATAAAGGATTAACCTGGTTTTCAGGAAGCCCTTAAACAGCATAATGTAAATAACTGAACAGAATAAACCACAAACTAATAAATAAAAAGCATGCACAGTATTTGAACCAAAATGTTATCCGTGGGCAGGTATAACTATTCCCTCAGCTAAAATGAAATTTTTACTCTTGAAACTGAGGGTGAAGTTGAGCTCTCACAATATTTCTCTGGGGTACAATCAACTTCTCCAGGATAGAAACTCAGGTTTGTTTAAAGGAAAGCAGAAGCTAGCAAACATGGATTTGTAATTGCTAAACACTGATCAAAGGCCTAGGAAGGCGCTGCTCACATAAATAGTTTTACTGTTTGTTATTTTGAGTCATTCATTGGCATTAAGCTGTGATTTAGAGGTGGGTTTGAGGGAGCTAGAGAAACCTATCAGATATATCTGTGGGCTTGCTTAGAGGTGATGAGCATCAGCTGGGCCACCCTCCCAGCACACTGCAGCTTCATCCCACAGCATCTGGGAGTTCACTGGTCAGACAACCCAATCCTTGCAAAATTATTAAGACTGATGACAGAAGACATCAGGTTAAGCTGTAGGTAAAATTATATTCTTGGCTCCTTTAGGCATAAAACACTGCTGATATAACACGTCTTCAAATTATAGCCTAAACTTTACAAGCTTTTCATATGTACTGCATGATTGGGGATTTTTCTTTGTGTTCTAACTTCTAAATTTACACAGCAATTCATGCATGTTTTCAGCCTGAGCTCAACACAGTAATTCTTCCATCTGACGAAGTGCATTTCAAAAGCACAGTCATGGTGCATTGGAGGATCCTCCCAAAACTTCAGTATATTAAATATATAAATATTAATTATATTATATAATTCAGTATAAAATTTCCTGGGAAAGAACTCAGTCAGAAATTAATGAAACAAAATTACTTTAGATCTCCCCTATACCACTTGTGCTTGACCTGCACTTGAAACCAACAAGCCCATACAGCAAGGCTCACATCACACCTGTGGCACTGTGCCAGCACTGAATCCTCTAGATTCAAATACAGAGATGTGCACATGAAGCTGTGAATATGAGAAGTGTATTTGTATTTGTATCAAGTAAAAAAAAAAAAAAAAAAAGAATGTGAGTTTTAACAAAAAGACACTGAAGAATCACCATTTACCATTTCCTGTATATGCAGAAGGATGATCCTGTTTTTGCCAGATACGATTCCAGTCAGAAATTTATTGCAGGAAGAAGCAGACAAATAAAACCAAGTAATTAAAAGCACAGCTAGCTGAGTTTCTATTTCTTTTGTTGTGAAGAGCCTACTAAAGAGCACTCAGTTCTATGGAGAAATTTCAGCTCCTTATAACTGTTGCTCACCAGAGCAGAAGTCAATTACACCTTAGAGATCCTATCCACTTATTGTTAAAGCTCTTTTTAACCAGAAGATTGTAAGATAGGCAAATCCTATTTTCCCATTCCTAAAGGCTGCTTTAATGTCCCCATGAATCAATGGGAAGTTCTTTTAATTAGTTGTTTCAAATCCAGTAGCTGCAGAAGAACTGTAATATGGTTACCTAGTGAAAACATTTGAAAAAAGAAATGCTTAGAAGAGCAGCATGAGTTTTAATCACTTTAAGGGCAGCATTTTCTTGCCATTGGTCCTAGGCTGAAGGGTGATTTCTGGCTCTTCAGCTCAGCACTGATCTGTTTTTTGTACAGAGGATTCTTTACACCATCTGTTTTCTTCTACACTGCTGTAAATTTCTTGAATTACGATGAGTCATCTACAATGTGGTGAGCTCCTCATTTAATTTAGTCCAATAAGCTTCTCCGTCTTTTCAAATTTTTATTGAATAATGGAAGTTCATTCTTTAATTCAGAGTGAGCAAATTTTATTCTAAATTCCTTTGTCTTCTCTTTCTCAGAATAATTTTTTCTCTTGCGCTACATACAGAAGAGAAAATGTGTATTTTAAACAATGACTGGATCTTAGAGTCTTTTCCCTAGAAAATTTCTTTTTTTGAGGCTGACTTCCATTATCTGTAACTGTCTGACTTCAAAATAGGTGATCTGTAGGGTTGCTGAAGCTTTTTTTCATTTAGTGCATTTTCTAATTGTGCTATTTCTTGTTTCCCACTCCTGAAAGTAGGCAAAGAAATGTCTCCTGTTTCCAGGACTGAACAGCTTTTATAGGATGCTCATTCATGGTGAGGAAGCTTCAGACCCTATGGCAGCTGATGACCAAAGTTCACCTGATAGCTGTTTATGCATGGAATCTTCTACCCCTTCATATCTCATTTCAAATGAGATTTCTCTTTGGTGAAGAGAAACCATGATAGCTCAAAGGACTCTCCCTTCAGTCACTTTCTTGTTAAAAAAAATCTACCATCAAATAAGAACAGCTGCAACAGTTTTGCTCTCCTCCTTCATTCCCCCTGAATTGTATCTGTTTTGCCCAAAACCAATGAAGTGCCAGCAGATACAAATTTGGAGAGGAGAGAGTGGAAGTGGGATCTGAACTGTACGGATGCTGTGGGGAGCAACTCCATTCCTTTGGACAGCATCCTCCTGAGAAGGCTGTGGGTGTCAGTATGGAAAATACTGGGGATCTCAATATGTAAAATAATGCCATTTGGGATCACATGTTTAATTCAGTTTGTTGTTTCTATACCTCTGCCACTACCAACAATGACACAAATTGCACAGTTAAATGTAATTCTTTCCTTGAGACCTCTGTCTGCTTCAAGGTACAGGAGAGATCACACTCACCAATATATAGGGCTTTGTCACCTGTTTTCTGAGCAGGGGTTTGCCTTCAGAGGAGGGAATCCACTCCTGTCCCTGCCTCTTCCTCCTCTGTTATCTCAGTCACTTCTCAACTGCAGTTATGGGAAAATACTGTCTAAACTCTATTCAAACCCCTTGCTTCTCTTTTAAAACTCATTAATCCCTGTAGGTTCACCCTATAGGGGAAGAAACCTGCTTTAACATCCTGCAAGGAGCCTGCATTCCTCTTGTTGGGGAACAAGTTCTTTCAGGAAGAGAAGGACAATTGAGGGTGGAAGAGATACCAGTGGTGTAATGAGTAATTTACATTGACTGCGTTGGGTCAGAAAACAAAATAAAACTATTTTCTTGGTCATGAAAAAGGAAGGGCTTCTTCAAATTTCAATCACAGGTTAGCAGCACAAATTAAACTAACAGTAAACCATGCTTAACCCTATAGAAGTCATAGCTATCTAATAATTTCAAACCCATTAAACAAAAATGTTAGGAAATCAATGAAACAGAATTGAGATGTATCAAGGTCCAAATCTGAAGTGTTCTTCCAGATGGTAAAAACACTCTTTGCACCTTTTCTATACCAGAAAATGCTATTATAATTTTACAGTGTTTCACCTGCCTACATTCTGTAACTATATTACAATTCCTGTACTACTGGACACTGAGTATGATTTTATATTATAAATATCAATAAAAAGAGCACTGAGATTTTATTCACAATACTACATTTGGGGGGGGAAAAAGAGACATTATTTCAGGGCACAGTAAGAAAAATACTTCTTTTACTTCTGATTCTAGGAAGACTATTAGAAAGGTAATAAGCAGTAGAGAGATGCTCTCTTAAAGAAGACATTTTACTCCAGTAACAGAACTGGAATGAAACAATATTTCCTGATCAATGATAGTGCCTCCGGTGTTTTACCCATTTGAGCTATTTGCCAAGGGTTTTCCAGAGGAGTTAAGAGGCCTAGAGCCTTGATCCTGCATTACTAATGCCATGTGTGGAGCATATGATCAGTCACCTGAAGGATGTAGCTGTGCTGTCTATCATCCAGAGCAGTCTTCACTCCTGCAGTATGTTTATTAATCCTCCAGCAGAGATGCAGTTCATCCTTTCTTTCTTTTGTGTTTGTTTGTTCATCTTTCTGTTGCTATCTTTGTAGCATAAGGGAAGAAAAGAGTATCTTATGAACAAGGGATGTGATAGGGATCCAGGAGACCTCTGTTTATATTCTTTTCTGGTTGTGCTCCAGAGATTTTCTTTAATCTTTTGACTGAGCTATCTTAACACACAATGTGAATGTCAATAAATTCCATTATTTGCAATACGTGAGCACTTTCTTGTTAGAAGTGTGAGTGTGTGAATATAAAAGACTAAAACCTAAGCAGAAGCTGACATGGGAAACAAACCATCGAAATAAGAACAGAAATTAAACTTTTATTAAAAAAATCCCCAGTTCATAACCCACCTCTGTATATTAAAGATGTTCACATGGATGAAACATCTTCAGGTTTATACTGAATTCAGCAAGAATTTGTTTTCTTACCACACAAGCTTGCTTTCAGTTAGTGACTAGATAAGATATTTGATTCTTGCCATAATAGAGTCCCTTATCTTCCTAATAATTTCAGTAGTTCTTCACAGTTGCAATGCTTGGAGGGGGATACTATTCGTGGCACTAACCTTGGAGTTCAAAGTTGAGCATGGTGTTTCTCTGACAAAGCAAATTACAACTTGCAAATTAACAAGTTTGGGGTTTAAAAAAGTATTTTTTACTTCATTTTCTTATACTAGTTCCCTAAAGGTTTGCACTCAAAAGACAGCAAAGCAATGTGCTTCTTTTGAAGCACTTCATTTACTGAAAATAGGCCTCCAGCAAGTTATAATTATCATCTCTCCCTCCATGTTAAAGTCTTTCCCCTTGCAGATCTCTTGCTCAGAAATGGTGGATGGAAGCCAAGTGAACCCAATACCCTTGTCAAAAACTGGATTCTGCTTACAGTGTTGTGGGCTAAAGGTCATGATAGACACAACCCCCAGATTTCCTCCAGGGTAAATGCAGATTCTACATGGCTTTTTTTGTGTGTTCCATAATGCAATTCTTTCTTCCTTGCTGCCTAATTTCTCTTTCATCTACTGTTGATCTTATGTAAGGAGACAGTAATTATTCATCCACACGATTTTGCAACACTACAGATTTTCTTTCACTTCTAGAACATGCTGCCATTCTCCATTTTTTGAGCTTCAGACAAAAACACTCCTAAACCTTTACTTCTTACAGGACCTACTCAGCTTCTGATACTTCAAAGTGGATTTTAGTAGAAGATATTTAAAGATATTTAAAACAACAGTATAAAATAAAACCTTCTCATCTGTCAGTCAGACTGTGTGGCTGTTCTGCTCTCTCTGATGATGTGCAAAACCTCAAAGTTAAAAAGTATTATGAGGTATTTGACACAATTTATAGCATGATGAACGATTAAAAATACCTTAGGTACAAGGTTTTTTTTTTTGTTTTTTTTTTTTTAATAGGATCCGTTTAAAAATCAAAAAAATGTTTTACCTAAATGTATGTTTTAAGGAGTTACTTAACATGTTCTATATGTCTGAACTAAGAGGAATAAATTCAGTAAGAGAGTTTATTCCAAGAGGAATAAACTCAGGGTGTGAGTCCAGGAATCTGATGCAAACAAACCAAACCAAACCAAACCAACCAAACATGCCCCCCCCCAAAAAAAAAAAAATTAAAAGCAAACCTGAACCAGGTTGCCTGCCACATAAAGAGAAATAATATAAAATCAACCGGCCTCTGGCAACCAAAGGGATTTGCATCAGAATGAGCAGATTCTTGGCTCTTTTCCACTGCCTTGTAGGGCTGGAGCAGCAGGAGGCAATGAGAGACTTAAAAGTCCTAATAGGTCACGGGGATTCCTGAGTGAACAGCTCTCTGAAAAGCTGAGCTGCCCTCTGCTTGTTTGGCAGAAGGAAAAACTGAGGTTGTGTGGGGCTGGTACATCAGCTCACAACAGGTGGCAACAACTTCTGTGGCTGAATGGCACAGTAAAAACGTGCCATTCAGCAGGGGAATGTGGTTTTTTTTTCCTTTTTTCCCCAGTTTTTTTTTCAACTGGGGAAAAAAGGCCCTTCTCTTCATTGGCTTCTTCTGGGCATGTTCTGGATCAAAAACCAGGCAAAAGGCCACTCCAGGCAAGTCCATTCCCTTCCTATTACTCCTTATGACAATTGTAAACCCTGCTGTGATACCTAGAGAAGTAACAGAACATTATGTCCCTAACCAGCAGATTTCTGCTTTCACAACTTCAAATGTTCTGTGTTGTGCTGTTCACTGTTCCTCCCTGACTCAGAGCTTTTGGTGAGCTGCTGAGTGCCAGCTGGTGGCACGTTTGAAATTAGTGCGTGTGCTTTCCTGGGCTACTGTTCCTGACACACAGGATTCCTCTAGAAAAGAAGGCAAAGTGGCTTATGGGGTTTCCTTTTTAAGGAAAACTGTGCTAAAAGAGAAGGAGGCAGGAGAAATTGGTTTATCAGCAGATTCAGATTGCTACTATAATGATATTAATCAGCATGAAGAAAGATGTGTTCCAGCTCATGTGTTATATAAGTTAAAAATATCATTCCAGCGCTGCTAGGTGCCCTGTGATGTGGGGACAACCTGTGGTGACAGAGTTCTTCAGAGAACTTTGTTTTCAGCCTCCTGGTGTAACTTGGGTATTGCTATAAATTGATTGGAAATACAACTTGAGGTTAAGAAGGCGTCATTTATTGCAGCGAGGTGTCATTACGGAAACAGAGCTGTAACTAAGTCTCATTCAGCAACAACCCCTCCAGGGTCAACTGCAACCAAATTGCTCTGCAGAACTTCCTGCTGCTAAATTGATCTCAGAAGTTGGAAAATGAAATAAGCAGGTTAAAAAGCACTAGGAAATCTGCCATCTTTTCACTCCATTAATTGCCACTCGTCCTGCGATGTAACAAAGGCAAACATAAAATGTACACTCATTTCAGCAAATCTTTCCTGCTCTTGTTTATATCCAAATACGAGGCTAGATGAGATTGTAAGGGATTTTCTGTCAAACAGTACTTTACAGGTCTGAAGGAGGTTTTTCTTTCAGCAAGAATATAATGAATATTTTATGTGAACATCTTCTGTGAACCTTCTGTAAAAGCTGTGTTTGTTGGCATGTGCAGAGAATGTCAGAGCTACTGTACTTCAATATTTTGAGTGAATGTGTGTAAGTGCATAGAGACACATCCAACACTGACTTCAAATGTACATCTTGAAATGATTTCCCCAAAAATGTTGATTGTGACAAAGCATTCTATAAACCACAGTCATGCTAAATTAATATGGCCTCATAAATTAATTCCCAGAATGATGCTACAAACAAAACTATGTAACTTATTATATATTTCATAAATGCTAAAAATATTCCAAAGGTATAGTCTCGCTCCCTTTTAGTGAGGGTCAAGTATCTTTTAAATCTTTAATGTGGAAACATCTGCACAGAAAAGCAGACCTTTTTAAACTCTGGCATACAGACAAGAAACACTTCTAGGATGCCAGGAAGTCGATGGTTTGTACTTGATGCACACGAATCACTGAAAAGCACTGCTGCTGTCAAATGTAGGTTAGGTGCTCAATTTCTAGTCAAGTAGGGTAGAATCTGACTTCACTCAAGTAAGTTAAAAAACTGGGGATTTGTTTTGCCCAGTTGTCTTAAATCCCTCTGTAGTCAGGAGATGAGATGATGAACCTGCTTTGGGGGCTGGTAGATCAAATGTTTTAGGCACAGTATTTAACACATGCATCACTACCATCAGCACAGAAGCTCATTGCAAAATCAGGCATGGCTCTTCTTTAAAGGTGACCTCTAGAGCAATGAAGGAGTAATTTTAGATATGTCAAGGTGCTAAATAAACTTTTTATCTTTTTTTTTTTTTTTTTTTTTTTTAGTTGGGTGTATCTATACTTCTAAATGAAGTAGCCTGTGTAAGTTATTAAAAAACATGAACAAAATATCAAGGCAATGCTCTGCAGTGAAAGATCATTTATATGTTCTTTTAGTTAGCTCATTGGGGATGTTTATACACCTCTGAGTCCGAGGGCAAGCTCTCAAGGTGATGGATAGAAGCAATGACACCTGATGCTATCAGGGCAAATCCACTCTAAAAGCAAAGAGCTGCTGGCCTTTAACTTCTGTTATGTCTAAAACCTGAGCTTCAGAAAAGGCCAATGGCTCTTTCCGGACTACAATGCTCATATTCTGAAACATGTCACACTAATATTAAATGCATTTGAACAAGAAATGTCTTTTTTTTGGTGTGTTTTCCTCTTTCAAGATGATTGAGTTGCTTTTTTTTCACAAAGACAAAACTCTGCAGAGTTGAAAAACCATTGGGATCTAAAGAGTTTTCATCTTTCTGACTTGTGTACCAATTAAAACACCAAGAAAGAAGAGAAGTGTAGAAATTAGATCAGATGATAGGCAGCAAAATATATCTCCAAGAGAGGTTTGTGGAAGGCTGGTAATTATGGAATAACCTTTCAAAAGGGAAGCATCATCAGCTATTTGCTGTTCATAGCCTGCAGCTTGTGCTTTAATACTTACTACGCATATCCATGCTTATGGGGAGGCAATCTCCTGACAGAGACTCATGTGAGAAGGAAATCTCCAGGTCAGTACATCACTTACCTTAAGGAGCCTGCCTTTTCTTTCCAAGAAATTAATTATCCAAGGAATGCTGTCCTAGCAAGAGCCTCTGGATTGTCTGAACTCTTCCATTATGCCCCTTTGGTATTTTTTTTTCTTTTTCTTGACACTTAATGAGTTTCTGTGCTCTTCAACATTCTGTGTGCTGAACTCTGCCCTTGGAGATTTTTTCCCAGATCTATTTTTAATCTCCTATCTCTAATAGTACAACAAATGTGCTTCCCATAGGAAAAAAGAAGAGGAAGGTTTGAGGAGGAAAGCTGAGCACTGCTGTCCTCCACAAGCTCTTCTTGTCCAAGGGATGAAATCTAGGGGACCTACTGACACATGCAGTTTGCACTGGTTGTTTTCTAGAAAGGACCATAAAAATTTTGTAGCATCCAAAAAGTTAGGGAGTTGACGGACACTGAAGCAAGAAACAAAACATTCCTTATTAACTAAGATACTACTGAACGCTGCTGGGAACTGGAAGACCACATATGGAGAAGAATTATTTGATATTTTCCTGATCTTCTTCCACAGTGTACCCCATTTTGACAGTGTACCCCTACTGACAGAGGGAAAAAAAGAATGGACTAGACGAGCCTTCTGAAATTCAGATACACTATCTGGTTACAAAGCTTTCTGTTTAGCTCAGTCCAAAGGCAAGCTGGCTACATACAGCCTCCTTCTGGAACAAGCTTTCATCTATCCCCAAAGAGCCTTCTGCACTGCAGACATTTTAGAGAGAGAAAACACCCTGCTCTTGCAGCTCTGGGAGCTGCTTGTAAGAACTAATGGCTCATATCCACACAGTACATTAGTGACATGCAGCTGAGCGCTTTGGGGTCTAACTTTAAAGTGCCTGATCCTCAGAATAATATTCAGAGTTAAATTATGCTCTGTGTCCACGCTCCTTAACACTGCCAAACCCCAAAGAAATCCGAGCATGCACAAAACTGGAGCTTGACAATTTAGACAACTTTCAGTTTGACAGCTCATGTTAAACACCAAGGTTAGACATTGCTATTGCACTATTGCAATATTGTTTCATTGGAAAAACACACAAAATAATCTCAGTAGTAAAATTTTGCTCAGCCTCTTTTATTTTTACCATGGAGAAAATCTTCCCTCTTTGAATCCTCCTTAGGTATTCTAAGTAATTCTCTTTGCCCAATATCATACTTTGATGTGATTCATTTGTGAGTCTGTAGTTTGGAAGGTCTGAGAAATCAGCGTGTCCACATAGGATATTTAAAGTTTTTTGGCACACCAACAAAAACAAACAGTAAGACCTGCTAATTCAGACTCATGTCTCAGTGCTTGGCAGTGATCTCCATTTCTGTGACCTTCATCTTACAATTTCTACATCAGACAATCATCTCAAATCTCTCTGTACTCAAACATATGGTGAAACCTGGGCAAGAAAAGCCCCACCAAAAAAAAACTGCAGCTAAGGAAATCTTTGGTACAGAAAAAAAAAAATCCTCCACACATGCAGCAATTCCTTGAATGCCATCTAGAGGACACTAACTTCCCATGGCTATGAAAGGGTCCTGACACGTGTCAATTCCAGATCTTCTAGCTCTTTTTCTGTACTGTTCAAAAAATAAGGGTTAGTAAAATCTAATCAAAAAGGAAGTTTAAAAATATCAACAAAATAAATAATACAGGATAGCTTTGTAATAGCTTCTAAAAAATACAATTCTGCTTGCACAGATTATTTCTGTGCCAATAAATTTGTGGAAAATAATTGCTGGAAACAAAAGGACTATTTATTACTTTTTGTTCTAAAATATACTGGTTATCATTTTGATGATCCTGCATCAATATCATGAATTTGCTGAGATATCATGCTAACTCTGCAATAAATCAGAATTTTCTGTATTTAATTAGTGATCATGATCTAACTGTATTTAATTAGTGATCATGATCAAGTATTTGTAGTGTTGACTTTACTACTCATGACATGGTTGGTAACATATATAATGATTGGGTTTGCAACTGCTTATATTATGTAAGGTGATCTTCCCCTGAGATGTCCTTCCAAAAAATTCCACATTAACTGAATGAATAAAGTTTTGAGGAAGAAAGGCTATCTTGATAATTAATTCATTGGCTCTGGCTGACAAGAACTCTTCAAACTCTTTGAACTCCTTGAGTTTGTCAGTTTTTGTTATCAGTCTCCATTTGCTGGAGACTGATAAATTAAATCCCATTAAATTTACCCCATGTACTCTCAGTTACTTTAAGCATTTAATTCCATGGGAACACCTAAAGTTAGAAGCATCAGAAACTATTTATCAGAAGAAATGTAGCAAATCTATTTCATCTGAAGTTTGTAAGATGGTACATCTTACAAATGTCATTATCTCAACCTGTCTGGTCCATGCTCTGCATCTCTCCTCAGTGCTTACACTGGAAAGACACTGAGTTCTCTCTTTCCTCAACCAGTGAAATGTGTTACCTTTAATCTACACTCACAAAACCACCTTAATGGTTTTGTTTTTTAAGATAACAATCACTCTAACCCTACTCCATTCTATAAACATTGATATCACCATGAAAAATATTTTAAATTATGTATTAAACACTTCATAATGCAATCTTTTGTGTCTGAACCTCCCATCAGGTATTCAGGTATAATCCTGCTATATTGCCAAGTTCAAAGATGCTGCTTGCTTCCTTTTAAAAGAGACAGAAATACAAGCATGGAGCCTCAGATTCTGATATAGTAATCATCACCTGACATTTCAGTAAGTACATAATCCTGAATACAAAATATGAAACAGCTGAGAGACAGACATTTATTAGTACTCTCAAGTAATTGGAACTAGCAAGGAAGACAATAGCTGCCATATTTCAATGCTTACACAAGTTCATTAAATAATTAAGAAAATTTCACCTCTTTAAGAATGATTTTTAGAAGGTTTATGATTCAGAATAATAATTTGTAAGACACAATTGTTATGATAAATCCATAATTGAAATATTCAGATATCATAATTCTCTTTCCAGGGTCATAATGTAGACTGTTCTCAGTGTCTGAAAAATATGTCCATAGTCTATATATGCTTTTTGTTTCCAGTGAACCAAGTCTACTGAGAGCCTTCTGCTGTACATTTTGCTTATCCTGTGCTGTTTGAATGATCTGCTGAGATGAGGGAGTCTGCTAAACTTAGTGAGGGTAGTAAAAAGGGACAACTGTGGAGAAATGTGGAGGGGGTTCATGAGATCAGCTGACTGGATAATAAAATGGCAGATGGAATTCAGAGGAGAGTAATGCACACAGGAAAAGAACCTCTAATTTCATAAGCAAAATGAGCTCTGAGCTGACCATTTCCACCCAGGAACAAGAATTTTGAGTTCTAATAAATAGATCTATGAAAATGTCAGCTCTGTGCTCCAATATAATAAAAAAAAAGATTAAATGAAATGTTAGGGATTACAAAGGAAAAGAAAAGCCACCAGACCTTTGTACTGTGACAGCATGTGTGCACATTTGAAACACATATTGAATACTGCATGTAATTTTGGCTTGTCATCTCAAAAATGGTATATTAGAACAGGGAATATCTACAGTAATTAGTAAATTAAAGTTGTGGAATGGCTTAAACACAGCTAACTCAAGAAAAGAAGTGGGGTCTGAAAACAAGGATGAAACAAAAGGTTGAAGCAGGAATGATATGAAGAACACAAGGTGTGATCCTTCTTGCAGCACATGAGCTGGACATGGCAAGTCAAAAGGATGTAACTCTTAATAAAATGTGAAATTAAGCTTTTGAATTCCTTGCCAAGGGATGCTGTAGATTTTAACATGTATTTAGTAATAAATTGTTAATCATTACTCGGCAAGGATGTCTCCCCAAAGTACAACTTGTCAGTTAAGTACTCAGGAAATGCATCTTGTAAACTTTTTCTGTACTCTCACTCAGCTCCAATCTTCAATATTTAGCCAGGCAGGATGTGAAGCCAGATGAGCCAACAGTGTGATCCAGTACAGCTGCCCTTTTGTATAGTCAACAGAAGCAGAAAATGAATGTAAGAGGAGAGCAGGGTTGCTGCCTGCTTTGGTACTTAGTAGCTTGATAAAGAGTCTTAGCCATTTTGTTTGGTTGGTTTTTTGGGTGTTTTTTTGTGTTTTCATCTCTCTGTGTGTATGCATGGTGCTGAGAAGCCTGGAGTCTTCTCAATAAATCTGCTGCACATGCATGGAGAAACTGCTTGCATCTTTCATACTGCAGTGGATCTGGGCCATCTGTGGCACCTCTGCTGCATCTCAGACTCACTGCAGTCATTCATCACCGAGTCCACCTGCACGTATTCTTTGTGAGCAGAGCGACTTTTATCACAAATTGGGAAGTGCTGACCATGCCTGAAGTCAGAGGAGTGAAATACACACGAAAACCTAAAGTGCAGCACACAAGAAAACCCGAAGTGCACATTCCCACAAGATCCTATGGACAACACACCAAGGAATTCTTCAGCTCATTTGAAGGCTGAGGCACTGGGTGCTACCCCCACAGTCAGGCAGTTCCCAAAACCCTGCACATTTGCTCTTTGGACAGCCAACCAGTCTTCCAGAAGGGAATCTGCCAGGCAGGCAGGCCAGAGAAACGTGGGAATTTTTTAATAACAGGTACATGCATTTGGCTGACTCTCTAGGGGAGATAGATTTTGTGTCTTTGGCCTGGGGCAGACTCATCAGAGGAAAAACTCCTCTGGGATAGTCAGGAATGGGAAGAGTCCTCTCAGCACCACAATTTGTTATCCATGCCTGAAGATGAACAAAGGCTGCAGGATATGAATTGAGTAAAGAGAAATGCAGCAGCAAAGACATTTCAAGACATCAGATCTACTGCAGCAGCAAAGGAAGAAAAGATCCTTTGCAGGGAAGCACTGCAGTGAAACTTGCTGGAGTATCTACAGGGGGTTAGTGGTACCAAAAATGGGGTATGCTGAAATATTAGTCCATCTGTGAGTGGATTATCCAAGAGACATCTGCATTGCCTGTGGAATTGTATAACCATACGAAGCTGGTGCTGAAATTCACACACCACTGGATTGATCTTTTTTCATAAACCTCAAAGTGGCTGAGACATTAATTTCTTTAAAGTATGAGCTTTATTCCTTAACACTAATTTCTTGGTTTAAGAACTCAAGCACTGTCTTAAGTATCATCACTATCAAAATAGCAACCATTTAATTCAGTAAAGATGGGAATAGATGGAAAAATTCATGTGGAGAGATTTATGACTTCATAAAGTTTGCATAGCACATTTAGTCTGGATGTAATTTGTAAAACCTTGGACGTTCACTGCTTATATCCTGCAGTACATAAAATAAAGGATATCTACTCCCCTTCCACAGGTCAAAAAAATAATAAGCACATTTTGGCTACTGATCAAACTGAACATATGTAGAGATTGAAGCTGCCCCATCTGTGTGCTGGCGGCAGAAGGGCTGAGGCATGTTGTGTCTGCATCACAGACGTGAGCTGAGTCCTGCCTGTGCCCTGCAAGCCCCCCGCAGCCCCTTCGGCTGCAGGTGGAGGAGCATCTGCAGGCTCAGGGCCCAGGGTGGCACTTCAGGCTGTCAGTCACACCCTGATGGATGTGCCACTGCCTGCAGACATTTGTGTGCTGTGCCCACCCCAGTCCAATGGATCACCAACACAGGAACTGGCTTTTTAGCTAAACTGTCCAAGAAGAAAGGCTCTGCAGGGGTTGTTTGTAAGTCTGCCTGGCATGTGAACCTAAATATGCATAAAACCAGGCAGTTTCTGGGAGACTTTACAATGCATTACCTTTTCTGTCATTGTTTCTACATATGTATTCACTGCAAACTGGTTTGAGAAAGAAGAGATGCCTCAGCATGTTAAAAACCAAACCAAAACATCCTTTCTGCTCCCACATTTTCTACTCATGATTGTGCTGTTATCATGCAATGAAAAATAAGGAAAGACATAAAATTCTTTGGAAGTTTAAACAGAGTTTTCTTCTCCAGTGGCAAGAAACAACAGTGTGAATACAGAGATATGCCAGATGGTTTCAGTCAGGTTTTGCTAATTTACTGAAAAGATTTTAGGCAGAGAACATGTATATTCTGAACTTGAAGTACACTGCATACTTGTGAAAGTCTGTATGCATTACTTAGCAGGTGTGAAGCAATCAAAGTGACGCAAGAAAAAAACACAAGATGAAAAAAAGACTTCCCACAAAAAATGTTTTTAGAGAGAGAATTTTTGTTGTCCATGTTAAGAATGTATTTTCACTTCAGTTTGCAGCACCACAGTAGGTTTTTTTCCAGCTTTTTCTTTCATTTTCATAAGTAATTTTGTATTAGAAGCATATCTATCCCTAACAATTATGATAACTCAGTTACCCCTTCAAACATATCTTTCTGTTAATAAATAATATTGTTTAAAACCAAACAAAACAGGTAGAGATCAGAATCTCTTATTATTATCTCGTAACTGCACTAGACATCTTTTACTTGATAAAGAAGTGCATATAAAACTGAGTGGTTATTTATCTCAGTGTTTCCATCTACAGTACACAACTGCATGTCTTAGCCTTGTGAGCAAACATATGCTACTTGGGATCAACAGGGTGAGCAACCAAAGGAAATACAACTGATTTAGACATAAAACTCTAGTTATTTTTCTTTCCACATGGCTTATTTCTGCTCTTGGTGCATGCTGTTTAAAGAAGGCATGTTGTCAAAGTGGTCAGTATACACACAGAAAACACTGCTGTACTTTGGTTTCCTACTTAGAAACCATCCTGCTTCCCTTTCTGTCCTATCACTGAAGACAAGGATGTTTTCCCAGCCAGAGAAAATCCTGGCAGAAAATAAAGAGTGTATATATTATAATCATCCACTTCAGTATTTGTGTAAACACAATGCAAAGGTCATATAATTCAGTCCATAACTCTGAATGCTTTAATTTGGGAATGCTGGGGGTGTTTAATTTTGAGTTTTTATTCAGGTACATCATGACTTTGTTCCTTTACCAGATTTCCTATATATAACGTTCCTATATACACGGTGTAACTAGATCTTTGTTGTAACTAGATCCTTTTTTAGGCAACTGATCCTTGGGACATCAGGCCATTGTGACGGATGTGAGAAACTGCCTCAAGGAGACAGATGAAGATGGTGACATGAGCAAATTACAGCTCTGATCACAGCCAAACTTCAGTTTTCAAAGTTTTGTTTCTGAAAGCAAAACATGTCCAATAAAGGAATACTTTGCACAACAAAAATGATAATTTTAAAGGAAAAAAAAAATTAAATTTAAATTTAAAAAAATTAATCAGTTGGTCTTTATTTACATCTATCCCTGTAGGATATACTTACATATTTAGATGTCAAAATGACAAAAAAATTTGGATGTTAGTGAGCACATAGGTTCATCCTGGAGCACACAGGCCTCTTGGAAATATATATCTTAGACAGTCAGAGTACATTTATTAAAAACACCTCTGATCAAAATGATGCCCTAAAATCTTACAGAATTTATACACCACAATGATCAGGTGAATGCAAATTAATCCCAGAACTCCATGGGTTGGCTTCACCACAAGCATGGCAAATGAGACATTGGAGGAAAGAGGGGAATTTTCAAAATCAGACCAGGCTAAGAATCATATTCCCGAGACAGAGTGAATCTAGTCTTGCACAATTTACAATGTGGCAAAAGCTCTTAAGATATGACAGATGGGAAAGTGTATGTCTGAATTCCTAGTCAATGAAATCATAAAGAGATAGGACTGTTACCAAGATGAAGTCTCAGATTTACTGCATTTGGAAACACTGAAGTGGAGTGTAGACAAGATAAATACTGGAGATGACACTGGCAGCCAATAAAAGTACTTCAGAGTGCTTGATTATGATCCATTATTTATGATCTAGCATGAAGACTGTGGGTAGGAGGGAAAGGTCCCTGTCTCAAAGGTTTGAATATGAGAGATGAAGGATTAAAAACAGAAGGGGAAGTAAGAGATGATTTCCTAAATGAGGACATAAATTGTGTTTTCCTGTCACTTCTAGCAGGCTGCCCCAATGTCTGGAATATGTAACAAATTTAGTAAAATTACTAGAAATTATCTGAGAGCATTTGTATCCTAAATAATGCAAAAGCAGTGCAGGTTACTGTTGGAATCATTTTGGAGTGACTCAGCTTCAGAAATTTTCAAGTGCCTATATGGAGTCAGCTTTCTTTAAAGCTACCTATAGAAAGAAATGCATATGATCTTTAAATTAATTGTTCCAGAGCAGCTCACACAATTATATTACAATTCTAAGACTTCTGTTACAAAAGTGGACAATTTTTCCTAACAGCCATTCTTTTGAAAGATTATTTGAAATAGATCTTTTATTCATACTTAAAATCTCAGTGTTCTCCTACCACCATGAAGAAAATTATACAGACACAAAAATTTTGGCTTTGTGCTTTGGCCAAATATCAAGAACAAAAAAACCCTTCCTGTAACAGCTTTAAATTTAGAAAATCACATTAAAACACACTAAAGGAAAAGATAATTTAAATGAAATTTTAATATAGTTCTTCACTGTATGTTGTATTTAGCACAAATATTTCACTCAATTGCATTTGTTTACTCACTGATCCAGAAAAGGATGTCTCAATGTGTAAAGGCAAATGAAATAAAGCAACTCTGTTGTAAGACAGCAGAATCTGGCCTTCACACAATCACAATAACCTACTTCATATTTTAAAAATTCAGAACACAGATGCTAAGCAATATTTGTGTCAACAAAATGCTGAAACTAATCCTAAATCAAATCTTTAAAGATATTAACAATGACTTGGGAACTACCAACATCCATTCCTTCCATCTCTCTTCAGTAATAACTAAAAGCAGTGTATTGTCTAAATACTGCAGTGTGAAAAACTGGAATGAGTGTTTCTCCCCTCTAAACAAAAGTAGAACCAAAACCTGTCAACCACATTCACTGTGGTTATCATTATCTTGACAAAACAGGAATGTCTCTGCTGTCAAAATGGCAACATGTGTGAACATTTTTGTTCATGTTCAGTATTGCCTAGGATGGGGAGTTGAGGGTGGGGAGGGAAAGGGCAGTTTGCTCTCCGTGCCCTAATCCAGGTGGCCTCTTGGCAGCATGTTGGCTCAAGCAGGCATTCCAATCTCAAATCGTTTTGTGAGTGCTTCTGTGCATGCTGAACAAAGCCTGCCATCCTCTCCAGCTCCATCACCAGGCATCTTTCAATCAACAAATTGCACTTTGGCAGGAACAAAAGGTTTAGGATGGACTTCTGCCACCCTCCCAGTCCCAAGCTAAAGGGCTGTGAACATATGCAGAGATTGTGCTGCTCATTTTTAGTGCTTTATGATGGCACATTTAATTGTAATAAAAGTGCAATTGATGGAAAGTGAGTTACAGATTGAACAGGCAGTACAGCAGCTGTACAAGGTCATTCAACAAGGACTACTCATTACTTCAAATTACCACCCATGAGGAGAATCTACAGAATATGCCAGGATGGAACTCTTTCCCTGACACCTCATCTTTCAGTTTCATCCCAAAGGCCATCTTTGTTTTCTTTACGGATAGCATTTCCCAATTAGAACCTGCTGCCTTAAGTTACAATGACTCAATTGCCATCTCTAACGCAATTCACACATGTGAGGCTGCTCCTGCTGCTCCCATTCATTCTGAGAAAGGTGATTGCTACAAATTGTACACAACAGTTGTCTGCTCACAGACCTGTCTTTCTGCCCCATTTGACAGAGTGATGAAAGACAGATGCCTTGTTTAGTTTTAAATCACATTTGCATTCGATTTTCATTTATCTTTTACTTTCATAGCTCCTTGCTGAGCTACAGTCCGACAATATTTGTCAAGGAAAAACTATCCTATAACTTGCTTAACAGTTTATAGGATTTGGCAGCATTGGAACTTTTTCTTGATTATCTTTCCTGGCATTCACAAACAGAGACAAGTATTAGATGGAGACAGTCAAGTGGAGCACAACTTTGTTAATTCTTCTGGGAATCAGCAATATTTTACTGGAGATAGTTCATGATCTTTTTTATTGACTGCTGCCTCCCAAAGAGCCAACATCAGAACCTTCACACTTTTCAAGTGATTTCCCAGTGAGCCGGAAGGGAAGCATTGCGCTGCTGTAGGTAAGGCATGGGTGAGATGGAGTTAACAAGGTATTCATTTAGGAATGCTCATTCTAAGACCTCTTCAAATTTCATTTAATAGAAAGTCAGATTTCCTATCCAAAGAGTTCCTGCCTAAAGCAGAAGAAAATGCCAGCAATTAGCTCAGCTTTCTGCAAGGCTGCCTTGCACCATGGCCCTGTCTCACTGAACTCTCACAGGGAGGAAGGGCCACATATCCTCCTGTCACCTCTTCAGAGGATGCTTTTCTGACTCCTCCATGCCTCCTTTCCAAATTCTAGGCCTCTTTGCACTAAAAATTACTGTCAATAGCTAAAAAACCCCCAAACTATAAATGCATATATATAAAAATTAAAATATTAACTATATTTTACTGTATTGGTCAAGAAATATCTCAGAAAATAGGTACATTAGGGCCCTTCACCTTGTATTTTTGTGCTGGGATTTGGTGTAGAGTTTCTGATAAAGGAATAGAATAAATATCATATTTACATATAGGAAAACTATGACTCCATATCACCTTGAATATACAGTCTCAAAACTGCTAATCTAAAAAAATGTCAAGCGATGAAAAAGATAAAGCTGAACTGGAGATCAGCAGAAATGTTATTTGCAAGGGCTATCAGCAGTGAATATCAACCTTTTTGTCAGGAATACGTCAAGAAAATCTATTCAAGTCTCTCTAGTTTGAAATATTGAAATAGTTTTCAAACATGTTCATTAATTGTCCTGGCAAACACAAAAAAAAAAAAAACCAAAACCAAAAAAAACCCCATCAAAACCAAAACCAAAAAACACCCCAAGAAAAAAAAATCCCAGAGCTTTTTACTTTGAAATTAAAGAGAAAGTGTAAGAAAATGATTTACTGGATATATTTAATAAGATAACTAATAACACTTATTCTGAATGGGTGCAGAACACCCAGAGCAGAGTAAATGTCTCTTGTTCATTCTCTTGTCTTCCTGTTTCTCCAAGATCTGGCAGAAAATATATTTATTTATGACTGGTCACCAATAAATTAATGATAAGAACTCCTTCTTATAACCTAAAGTGCTGAGATAACATGTTTGTTTAACATGTTAAACATAAAACATGTTAACATAAAACTTATTTTATCAGTGTGCTGTGCAGATCATGTGCTGCCCCACCTT
This sequence comes from Chloebia gouldiae, assembly GCA_003676055.1. Taxonomy (NCBI): domain Eukaryota; kingdom Metazoa; phylum Chordata; class Aves; order Passeriformes; family Passeridae; genus Chloebia; species Chloebia gouldiae. The sequence goes on from QUSF01000016.1 coordinate 12,289,576, forward strand.
TACTAAATTCAAGTGTTACAGAGCCTTCAGGAGTATCAATCAGTCAGCAGAGACACTCACTGGAGATTTTATTGTTTTTTCAAATGGCACATAGTGCATGGACTGCACAGGTGTCACAACTGATAAGAGATCCTCAATGCTGGACAAATCCAGCCTTATTTTGTTTTTCTACCCTCATTCTCTGTCATTGTTTATCTCTTTCTTGCAACACCTAGTTTTTGTAGTTGACAAATGCAACTTCTAATACTCATGTTTTTTTGAAAAATGTTAATTTCAGAGTGCCAAAGTATTTCTTGTTCCCCTCCCCATAAATCCAACCTGCAATCATTTCAAAAGGCATCTGCTCCTGTGGCTCTCACAGGAATACCACGGCTTTTGGATTTCAAGAAGCACTCTGCTCAAGAAATGGCTACAAACAGTGGTAGCAAAATACTGCAAGAAGAAACCATCTGAATGGAAAATATTTTGAATCTATAAGCATTGATAAGGCTCCTGTACAAGACTTAGAATTATTTAAGAAGACAAAAAACTTCTGCTTTGTTTTGCTTTGTTTTTCAGAGAGGACACCCCACACACTTCATTAAAAGGCATTCAATCTCTCTAAGATTAAAGGGAAGTTATGAAATTATTGCAAATTAAAATCAGACAGTAAAATTATAGATGTCAGTACTGTAATTTAATTTATTTTTAACAGACAGACACCCTAAGTGTTACCAAGAAGGTACCAGGTCTGTCAGAAATCACAGAAGCCCAGAATGATTTGTGTTGAGGGACCCTCAAAGATCATTTAGCTCCTACCCAGGGACACCTTCCACTAAATTAGGTGGGATGCCATGGATGAAGACAAAACACTTTCAGAAATGGCCCACTGGCATTGAAGTTGAACTGTGCTGATGGATCAGTCAGAACTCAAAGTGCTGACCTTTGTACTGCCCTTGTTTTCAACCTTGATATGAGTTCACACTCAAACTCTGATACCTCTAATCTTAAAAAAGCAATAAAGTAACTAAATTTTTATAAAGGGAAAACTCTCCTACATTAGCAAGTGAGTAAATGAAATTTTATTTCTATTGGTTATTGATTAGTTTTTTTAATGCTCTCGAATTTCCACTCTCTCTTGTCAGTTCCAACTTAGGAAGATATCAATAGTTTATGAAAAAAATAAATCATGTTCTAACTGTCACTTTGAATGGACTTGCTATTGTCATCTACTTACAAGAGTTGGAGGAGAAAAGGCTTTTCTGGGATTTTAGAAAGAAACCTTTACTAATGCAGTGGTACTACTACTGAATTGTCCTCAATAAATATATTATTTTGCCTAAAAATGTATGTAGATTATTCAGCTATTCTTAACTTTGTTTCCACTTTTACCCACATAATACTCAGAATTTGGAGGACACTACCAATATTAATGGAAAATTGACACAGGTAACTCAATTTGTATATGGATAATCACTAAATAAATACCTATTCAGCTTGAATAAAATTGATGCAACTCTGAGTACAATGAAAGGGATTTTTTACAAAGAGTAGAGAAAAACATTCTGTACCTGTGAAACTTCAAGGCAAGAAACCCAATAACTCAGCAAAGGGCTGGATGTTAGGTGTACTGGAGCCCACAGTTCATAAAACCTTGTATTTTAAATTTAGATTAACTTCTTTTACAGAATATCTAATTCTTATTTGCTTAGGGGCATCTCTTTAATATCATAAGAATGTTCATAGAAGTTAATAGAAGAAATTTTGAATCACCAACACTGAAGAAAATTGGATCCTGGCAGGTGTATCAAATAATAAGATGATGAGGACATAGAATTGGACAAAGCTTTATGCAGCTACTACCATGCCCAGGTAATGCTAAATTCATAAGAGACAAAGATCAGAGAAGTCTTTCAAAAATTAATTAATCAACCTCACTGAGATAATACCTTCTTTCAAATGTTTCAGCATAGTTCTTTTTGACAGTTTCTGCTTGCACAAATCATCACCTTAATTTCAGCTACCCCACAGCACTTCACTGTTTAGAAGACCTTTTCCAAACTTTGTTTTCATCTTGTCTAGATACATTCCACCAGGACATTTCAAACTCAGGACTTCTCTGCATGAGACATATTGCTCCTCCCTCACCAACGCTGAGGGGAAAGTTTCTGAGTACTGTAAAAATAATGGCAGCCATTGGGGAGGAACACACTGGGAAGGAGAGTGAGAGACCAGCATGCGTGGTCTGCACTGCTGGGATCTGTGATGTAAAGAGAGAGCAGACTAAACAATTAAATTCTGTCAGAGGGAGAAAAGTCAGTAAATAGAGATGAGAGAGGGAGTGGTAAAACTGAGAAATGTAAAGGATTCTTTGGATCAGATCTGTACAGAGAGAAAATTTTCAAGGGCCAGTGATCAGCCACAGCCTGCTACAGCAGGGCACATGGAGTTTCTAGAAGAGTGACCAGTCCCTAAAGGGCTTTTAGGCCTTTTCAGAAAGCCAGAAATCAGCTCCCCCATAGTGCACAGGCCACTACATCTCCAGCCACATGCTCCAGAGGAGCAGGGCTACCACAAAGGCTGCTGGATAACCTGGACCCACAGCAACGCAGGGAAAGCGAGACGCCTACAGGCAATTTCCAATTTCCTTGGGCTCTCCTGGCAACCAGCTGTCTTCTGATTGCAGTCCTGTGTCAAAATGGAATCCAAAACCTGGAGGGAGCCTCTGTAATTTCCTGGTGGCCAGCCCCTCTCTGCTCTCTGACGTGTGGCACATGCAGCCTGATCGGTCACGCAGTTTGATCTGCGGCTCTCAGGGTTTCATGGGACGCTGATGCAGTGAGCAAACATCCTAAGTTCTATTTTTAGCAACCATTCAACACTTTAAATGTATTCTGCAGCACCCATTAGAAGGACATTTAAAGCTGCACCGTGTTTTGGAGACACTTTGGCTTTCTGTCAAGGGCTGTATCTGGAGAGCAAACAGGAGTGAAGTGGAACCAGGCAGCCTCACCAGCTCCACATTATCAAGTTCAAATTCATGGTGCTGCTCAGAATTTTCTGTTCAGCTCAGACAGTTTCCATTCAGGTTCCCACTGCTCTCATGCCCCATGCAACTGGTGAGTATAACTGTAATTATTAGGTGCTGAATAAATGTCATGAAATGTTATCTGATATTTCTGTAATATACACTGCATTAGTATGTGCCACGGTTGCTTTCTATTGCTTTCCCATCACACAGCGTGGTGTTGCATAAAGGCTTTTATCCCCAGAGAGCTTTCTCATGGAAAGTGCTGAGACACTGTAAATCTATCCAAAACAGTGCTGCTATCTTTGACTTTGATACAGACAGTAAAAAGGCACATTGGAATACACTAGGAAAGAAAAAAAAAAAAAAACCAAACCAAACCACTCAATTTTGAGTTGATTCAGTGCTGATGTGTCTGAAAAAAGTTAGGTAGCAAAACACTTCACAGATCACTCTTTCCAAACAATAAAAAAAAACTACCTTAAAACTTGACATTTCCAAAATGATGAATCTTGGATTGAATCATGTGAAATGTCAAAATGAAGAGAAAAAGAAAAATCAATAGCTGTGCAGATGAAGCAATGTGAGGTCAATCACACTGAACTGCTAGTGTCAGCCACCCATGTCTTTTTAATAGCAGGATTTTCAAAGTCTACAATACCTGAAAGACACTAGAGATTAATTTTCAAGACTGAATTCCCTCTTAACAATAAAGTTATTACACATCTTGTTTTTAGAGACTGAAACAGGGGCATAATGAAATGGCACATTTCTGAAAAGTTTTTACTGCATTCTTGGGATTAGTCCATCAACATTATCCTCAGAATTTCATGCTATATAAATTTTCCTTTGATTTTGATATATTTTTCTTGACAGGTAAATGAAAGTTTTAATCAGAGGAGGAAAAAAATAGAAATCATCGTTGCTTTTGAAATGCATCCTGAGCCAGCTGCTGACCCTTTTGTGACAAAACCCAGTATTTTCCTGTGAAATTCACAGTTGTGCCATAAATTCACTGGGCAGTCCTAACTTGGGCATGTCCTGATGGAGTTGGCCTCTCATTCCCAGGCTGTGTGGGAGGCTGACAGTGGCTGGCAGAACAGAGGTGCCCAAAAGTAGAAAATATGAGTATCCCCTGTATTACATTTCAGTGTGCATCATCATAAATAAACCTAGGACATTTAATTTCCTCTCATGTACTAAATGTTAATTTTTCCTGAATTTATTTCTGAAATAGAACACTTTGGACTAGCCACAGGGACTTGCTGAATACTGACAGGTACCTGTAAGTAAAACAGGATAATCACCAAGTGGGAAACTCCTTGTTGTTCTAGGGAATGCAATGATTTTCCTATTACCTACAATCACTGGTTTTATTTAGGTTTAAAAGCCTTCTTAATTAAAATATAGCCTAGCCATGGAATATTAGCACAACTGGATTACTCCTGGATAACTCTTCAAGATGACACTAAGAAGACAGAAGCTTTTGTTTCCTTTTTTAAAAAATCTCATCAATAGAAAATAAGGTTTATTTGAGGAGAAAGAAAAAAGGCATTTCAGAGAAAGAGGATGTCTGGACTGATATTAGAAAGTAGACTTATAATGACTGATGTTAGAGATTAGTTTTGAGAGATTAATGGCATTAATTCATGAGACCATCCCTAAACCTCTCTTGTTCTTCTAGGACCGTATACAATCATATATTTTTACAGCCTGAGCTGTTTTACAGCTTTAAGATGGAGACAAAATGGAGACTCAATCTATAAAATACAGTTAGTGCTAGTAAAGGAAAACTGTCTCTGAAGCTTTTCTTTTAGATTTTCCTACAGTATTTATGATCTTCTATTGCTGTTTAAAGAGGAAGTTGGGGGAAAGCCTTCCTTTGAAGAATATAAGTACGTTTTTTCATTTAAAGACTTTTTTTTGCAGCTAGGAAAAAAGTCAGGTAGTCTTTGAAATGAGATTTTTTCACTCCACCACCCAATGTGGTGTTGAACTATACCAGCCTGTCTCAGTTCTCTCTGTAATTACTAAGCAGACAAGGGCATTTCAGAGCATGACTGATGGTTTCTTGTTTCTCCAAATCCAGCAGAAATCTTATTCAACTGAATGTGATCAACAGAGGCAAATAATAAAATATTTACTGGTTTTGATGAGATACTGGTTAAAGAGCTTCTTCAAAAATCTTGGCTTTTGCCAAGGCAACACCTTCGGAAAGCTTCATGCCTTTGAAGGGGCTGGAGAAATGCCCCAGTTTCTCTTTCTGTCATTAGCAAGTGTATAGAAAAACAAATATGAACTGCTTTTTTCAAAACCATGACAGCCACATAATAAAAATCTATGAACACAGTGCAGTGCAGGAGAAAATACATAATTTTGCTCTGCCCTCATGTGAACACTGATGCTTGGAAATCACAAAGTGACCCAGGAGGGGGAATGATGCTTTCTTTCTGAGAGCTTAGAAGAATGCCTTAAAATCATGTTATGCAAGATTTTTTATTTCCTGTCAGAGCCAGGAAATCCTCTTAATCTACCAAACCTAGAAAAGTGATGGTTTCAACAACCTCAGCTACAAATAACTCTCCTAGATGGGCTCTTCCTTTCTACATAAAGGACACAGAGGTCTTGTACTTACTGCAATGCACTTTTTTTTGTATGTAGCTCACAGTAATTTTAAAAGTTGTTCTCAGGTTTACATTTGACCTATTTGGAAATCTTAACTTATTTAAACCAAAATCTGAAAGCAAAAAACCTTTAGAAATACTATTACTAAGAACTACCTGTTCCTTTTCTGCTTATAATCGAGAATGTTTTGGGACCCTCCTACTGCATAGTATAAATATGTTCCAGATGTTTATGAAAAACAAAAACAAACAAAAAAACCCAAACAAAACAAAAAAAACCACCAAAAAACCACCAAAAAAACAACAACCAAACAAACAAACAAAAAAATTCTGGTAATTTGTCTAATTAATCCCATAGATTTTATTGCATGTTTTAGCATTTCATCAGTGGTCTGCAAAATCAATTGCAAATGCTATTTACATGAATCACGAGTAAAATGCAAGCAAAATAGCTCATTCAAATAGAGTGTTCTTTCTTGTTTTATTGTAAAAATGCATCTTGAAGATGCTTGCTACTTCTACCTAAATTTCGGGTATTTGGATAAGCCTCTTTAGGATTATTGTTAACATCAGATTTTAGAAAGAAAAGACCTCTGTGGTCTGCCATATATATCTTGTCAGCCTCTTCTCAGGAACTTCTGATCTGATGGTCAATCCCAGTCAAAGTGGAGACAGAAACTGGGAATAATTTGTGATGGAAAGGATTTTCAAGGGCACCTGGTCCAACCTTTGGCTCAAAGCAGAGCCCAATTAGATTTGGGCTTTGTTCAAAAAGTTTTGAATATTTCCTAAGATAGGATAGAAGTCTTCAGTGTGTCAAGTTTCCACAAGTATTAAGTATTTCAGCAGATTAGAAACATTTTTTACCATCCTTCACTGAACAAAAGACTGCTCTCAGCCTTTATGAAACACCAGACAATCCACACAGGAGTGTCTGAGACCTGGAACCACAGCACACGGGGCTTCTCTAGGTTTACTGTTCTCAGAACCAGGTGTTCTGCTGGACAGAAACTCACAAAAAACTGACAGAACTTTCTACAATCTACATCATATCCAATTGTAACAATACATTAGCACTAAAGCACCTCCTTAAATATGCTAAATTTTGTTAGCTAATCTAGTAACTACAGTGGCAAATGATTATGAATGAAAGTATACCACAGACTTAGCCTGGAAAATATGTGTAATGAGCTTAAGGTTTCCATCACTATACACAGAGAGAAGTTCTACAACAACTAAGTAGTTGAAACTATGAGGTCAATTTTTCCAGGTGATCTGGAGCTGGGCTCTTTGCCCATGTTTTGTTCATTCTGTTTCTCAGTGTAAAGAAAAGTATTTAAACAAATTGGATTAAGAGAGATCTTAGTCTCAGTAAGAACATCAAGTGATCTACAGATCAATTTCTCTCCAAAACTGCCACCCAACAACTTTTAATTTGGTCCTAAAGTTTGCTGAGTGCTCGACAGCCCAGTTGACTAAGTGAGTTAAGCACTGCTAAACCTATCAGCCAAGAAACCACAAATCAACTCTCAGGAAAAAGAGATTTATTAAGAATCAAGTAATTTCTTAAAAAAACCAACCCCAAATCTTTTAAGCAGAACTTCTGAGATCTGATTACACCTGTGGTCACTGATTCAGGTAAGTTTTTTGCACTGACTTCTATGTCCAAGTCTGTTGGCTGTTTTAGCCTCTCTCCAAAGTGTTCCTCATGCCAGGAACTCTGCTTTTCTTTGACCTGAGAGTGAGACAGTGAAAACATGAAGGCACAGCCTGGAGAGTTTCAATTTCTGGTCATGTGTCATCCTGGATGTCATGGAGGTGCTTCAAACCCCTTCCCTATGGCACATTTCTCAGCATATAGATGTTGCCTAGAATAAAGACCTAATCCTTATGTGGGAGGAGACCCCTGGCTGATTAACTAGGTATGATTAAAAACCTCTACCAGTCAGAAGACATGCCAGGAACACTTTTTGCTTGGCTCTGTGTGATGATGTGGTGTAGGGCACTGTTTGGTACACACACAGTCTGTTACTGTTATTTTATGGCTTGGGCCCAATTTGACTTAATGTCTTCATTAACAATTCAGGCAATGGGATGAAAGAAACTCTCACCAAATTTGTGGCCATTACCAAATCTGCAAGAGTGGCTGATATGTGGGGGGAAAGAGCTGCTAAAGCCTGGGATGGCCGAGGGAGGTGTTACTGCTGTCCATAAGTACCACATAGGATTGTTTAGAGCTGGACTATTCTCAGACCTGAACAGCAAAAGGACAAGAAGAAAAAGTTGCAGCCCTTCCATTTTGGGAAGATATAAAGAAAGATAGTTTTTCACCATTTAAATGTCAAATAGTGCAACAGCTTGTCTGGAGGGACTGTGGAGAATTCTTGGAGATTTTCAGATATGAAAGGCCTTGAGCAACCTGATCTTATTTGACATGTTTTGATTTGAGCTTGATGGTGATGATGATTTATAGATATCTAATCTGACCTCAATTATCCTGTGATTATATTAGTTGAAGAATTATGATAAAACCTAGTAAGCTGGTAATGTTATATATGTATTGCTATCACAGGTAACAATATATTTAATTATGTTCAGAAGGTAAAATTGCAGAGTAAAGCATTCAAAATTTAGAAGAGTTTAAATGGCTATTAACCAATTAAACACTATGCATTTAAACTATGATATTATCCTTAATTACATGCATGAATCCATTATTCCACCACTTCATTTGCTGAATGGGATGAATCATATTCAGTGAATAGGAAGTAATTCAATATTTCTTATCTTGAACAAACATGGTCCCAGATCATATTTGCTGTTGGCTCTAAAAAGCCACGTTCCCATTCTAGGAATCTGTAAATGCAATACCAAGATGGAGTGTCAAAATTGTCTTTGTGAGGTGAGTTACTTTCTACATTTGACAGAAGAAAAGAAAACAATAAAGGCAAGGATTTAGAAGTTAAGTTTCTTGAAATGTATATGCTGCCTTTGGCATACAGAAATCTACACTGTGATAGTGTGTCCTAAAGTTTCCATTCCATAATATAGAATAGAAAAAAAATCATAATCCATAGTTTATGGCATGCTAAACCAGTACCACAAATCACCTATTCTTCCCACGTTCTGAAAATACCAGTTTTAACACCAGAGCTTTATTTCATGCCTCAATATATTCTTGCTGAAATGGGTGGTATTGGAATAGTTGATATTGGGAATAACAGCAGAATACCCTGCATTTTCATACTCACTTGTGTGCCTTAATAATCCCCTTCCTTTGTTAAAAGAGAAACAGATCCAGTGTTCAGAAGCACAGGTCTGAGAAAAGACCCAAACAGCAACGGAGCCATGGCACACATATTCTCTGGTGCCCTAGGCACTGGGTGTGAAGGCAGGTTTGGGGCTAAACAGCATGAAATGCTGACACATCACATGCTGAGATGAAAGGGGAAGAGCAGGGAAGCTCCACGGAAAGAGAAAATTAGCAGAAAACAACAAACAGAGAAAGCACACAGCATCCAGATGAGGGGGAGGATGGGGAATAGGTGCTCTGGTGGATTGTCAAAAAGAAGCTCAAAAGCATCTGAAGATGGGAGTTTTTTATCATTTTTTATCAACCACAGGATGAGAAGGATAAAAAGTACTATTTTGATGACATGTCAGAACAGGATCTAGATTAAAAATGTACTTAAACATTTCTTTTACTTCAAGTATTAAACAAATATTAAGACTGTATAATTCAAGATAGAAAAACATATTCTATAGATAGCACAAATCCCAAAGATAAAAAAAATTGTTTGGAAGTCAAGGAGGATATGCCTCTACATGCATCTCACCTTTGCATGGCATTTTGTGTGCATTTAATTAAGAACACATTTTGAACAAGAAGATTGCATCAAGAAAATACATTTACAGAAATCAGAGATATCTCAAGTCATATATTATGGAAGCAAAACCACAGGTATTTTCTTTCCTTTTTTTTTTAATTTAAAATTTGATTCAGTTAGTGACATTCACACTGTAACAGCTCAATGAAGATCTTATGCAAAATGTTAGCAAATGCCACTGCACTGCCTGTAGAGAATAAGGGGCTTATTGACATAGCAGTTTTCAGCATAAAATGTCATGATTGCAGTATTGACTAACAGCATATCAAAATAAACATCTGAAAGTCAAGGTAATGCTTGAAGACAATCATCCTGAACCACCAGCTCTGTGCTTAACAAAAAAGCCCCATGACTTCCTCCTGGAGCATTTTAAGATATAAACTAAAAATTCTGTTCAAGTGGTTGAGGCATAACATAAAGACTCTATCAATTGAGCCCTCTGTCTTAGGCAATTTAGCTCTTGACATTTTTCTCATTATTTTTGCTCTGTATCTTCAGTATGTATCATTCTGTGGGCATGGCAGCAAAGATTTCATTTTACTTTATCAGAAATACTTGAGAAATTGTCTTGGGAATGGCTTTAACAGTGAAGCAATGTGCAAAACAATAACTTGCCTCTGCTACTGATTACTAAAACAGCACTGAAGTGTGTATAAAAATAAAGGTCATTTAGCAGCAACAAAATCCACCCTATTTGCCTTATTGTAGGTGTCATATGAAATAAATAAACAAGCCACATTTGAAGGACCATCTGATGTTCTTCTCTCATGAGGATTTCAAAGTACACTGATGCTCTTGCATTGTCAGGCTTCCCACTGACACCAGGACTGGAGTTTGTCAGGAATTAATTTGTCCAGCAGAATAAAAATCCTAAGCAGGAATAGGAGTCCTAAATCCTACATAGGAATGGAATTTGGCCAAAGTCTTTCACAGTACTATCTTGGCACATCTTTAGCAGATGATGGGTGTCTGAAATTCTTTCCTGAAGTTAATTCTGGTCTCTCCATCAATTTTATTAGTGAGGTAAAAGGAAACATGGATGGGAATGCAGAATTATTTATCAAGTTTTATTTCTTTAGGCAATGCCAAACAGTTCAATCCATTTTGCACACATATACGTGCTTATTTTCTATTCTGTTTCTAGGCTAATGCTTTGTGGGGTGTTTTTAATACCAAAGTCCTAAAATGTATCTATATTTAAAAAAAACCCCAACTACTTAGAATCATCAGTTGTGAACTGCTTTAAATAGTTCTTAACATGTACTTTGCTGGATTTAGAAAGAAACAGGAGTAAAAATGTAACTGCTCCACTCAAAGCTTTTAGTTCAGCTCTGTAGTGCAGCTTTAGCTGCCAGAGAGGAGGAAGGGAGCATAATGCAGGGTCAGATTTTAAACAGGATTCTGGAGGTTTGTGGTGCCACTGCAAGTGAAATCTCTCCTGCCTCGTGCCCCTGCCCTTCAGCTTTTCCACTGATGTGCAAACCTGAGACAAGCACAGCTTGCATCACAAATATTCAGAAGTGAATGAAGACTGATCAGGGGACAACATGGGGATGTACCAACAATATGGCATCTGCTGCAGGTGCATTCCCTAGGGAGCTGAGCAGGAAAAAAGCCCAATACAAAATCTTTTTTGGAAATGGGACCCACAGTTTTGAAAGCTGGCTCTGTCTATTTTAAAACTAAATAATTGAACTCTGTCTCCAAGTGTGGTGCATAAGCTTTTTTTTTTTTCCTTGAAGGGTTCATGCTGTCCTCTAAATAATCAGCTTTTTATAACTCCTGGGATGCTCACAGGAACCTGGATATTTGTGCAGGTTAAATATGGTCAGATTTTCATGCAGTCTGAAAGAACAGGAGCTCATGTCAGCCCCAGTTCTGTCTTCTGCCTATAAAAACCCATTATTTGAGGTCAAATAATATAAAATCACTCAGCTGCTTGTGACAGACTGAAGTTGTCCAGTAGTCTTCAGCCTGCCCAAAGCAGAGAATTTTTCTCTCTGCATAGACTGGTCCATAAGCCACAGCACATTTTAAAAGGGTGTGAATATATTTCCACCCACAGCACATTTTAAAAGGACATTAATATCTTTCCACAAAGTAATAATTTTAAGTGGTATCAGACATGCTCTAGAATTGGTGCCACACAAACCCTTTTTGTGGCCTGGCCTGGCCTTTGCTTGTTGTGCCACTCTCCATTCCTGCTGCAGTTGACAGTAAATAAATTCTCAGCTGAGCTGTTGAAACACTGTGAACATGCCCTAATTTCCAGAAATCATTCGCTTTCTTTTCTGGTAGATGTATTTTGTGGCAGATATAGGCACATTGAGTTGGGTCAAACAGTCAAGTATGAATTAAATTATTGATTTTTTTTCTTTCCCTGACATCAATAGCCAGTTTTAATCTGAATAGAGACATCAGCAATTTTTCAGTTACTACACAGAAGAAACATAAAACGCTAATTCTTTCTTGCCTTTTTTTTTTTTTAATAAGAGAGGTGTGACTTTTTCATTGCCTAAAAGAAGATTTTCCATTAAAGCTACAGTTCTCTTACTGTGAAAGGACATGGATTTTTTTAGTTGGAATTTAATATCAACTCAACTGGGATACTTCCTTGTAAAGGATTACAGGAAACAAACCTAATTAGGTAAGAAGTAATAATGAAATAGGAAAGGTAGACTCTCAAACCAGAATAAATCACATCAAAATTTATGCTCCATTACATCCCTGAAAAAGACAGATACTATAAATTGATATGGCAAGGAGGAAAATTTTTAAAAAAAGTATTCTTTTTTTTTTCCTGTTGTAAAAGTATGCTTTTGTATCTACAATGGTACAATTTCACCTGTTCAAAACCTGAACTTATAAAAAAATATGCATTCTAGAAAAGATTCCAGGTACTTTCACACTGTGGACCTAACATTTTTCCCCTGAGCCCCTGGGAAACAGCCTCTGTTGAACAATTTCCTGACTTCGCCTCGGTCTGATGACTTTTAATGCTCAAAGGGAAACTGCAAATCAGCTCCTTCTACAGAGGGTGAAAATTAACCAGCAGCAGTGAGAAAAGCAAATTCTGGCAACATGGCAATCTGCTGCCTTATGAAATCTAATAAACAAACCTCGCACCTGCCATAGAATTATTCCTGCAAGCCAAAGATTTTGTCAGCAGGGATCTGAGGTGCCCAGAGGAACCCTCTGGATCCTCTGATGCCTGCCTGCTTTTATCTCCAAGGATGGAGACCCCACTTCTCTGGGCAATCTGGTCAGGCTCGCAGCAAAGAAATGTTTTCTGATGTTTAGGCAGCCTCTCCTCTGTTCTGGTGTGTGCCCATCAACTCTTGTCTTGTCACTGGGCAACACTGAAAAGAGCCTGGCTCTGTCTTCTTCCCACCCTCCCTTCAGATATTTCCAATCTGCGTTTATTTTCCATCCTACAGAAGAGCCTCTCTTAACTTAGCAAATGCAGATAACAATTTGAGCATCATTACAGCACATCCTGAGGAAAGCAGCCTAGTAAATGAGAGCCAGAATGAGTTCTGATGACTCATTTGGCCCCTACTGCATTTTCCCAATGAATTTTTAAAGCCTCACATTTTAACGCACAAAAAATAAGTTTGAACATCAACACTATTAGACTTGAAAGAATTTTTCTTGCAAGGGATCTGTTTAATTAATACAAATAGAAAAGAAGCAGAGACATGGATTTTGAACTAAATTACTAATAAATGAGAAGTACAGGTTAACTGGAAAGTAAACACTGGGATAGCAAAATTCTATCTCCATTACAAGTTGAAGCTCAATTAAACCCATCAGTATTGCCCATGTAAAACAGAACTACACTGACTGGTGTGCAATTCCAAAGCAAGATACTTTCTTTCCTCCCACCCACAAACATGTGCTATAAGGGAAAAGATGAAATTAATTGCACAATTGAACAGGATGGCTATGATCTATTCAGTGAGCATGCAGTGTTAAATACACAGGCTCCATTTATATTTTATTCTGAGTAACTCAGTGGTGCTGATCACAAAACATATTTATTTTCTCGAATTGCCAATGGAAATTAAATCTCATGCAGTGTTGGATCACTAAAGGATTGTGAAACTGGATCAGTATAACTTAGTGTGCCCTTTCACAAGAAGATAAAGGTGAAACCTTTTCCTTCACATCTTCAACATCGCTAAGAAGCTGTCTGTCTAGGTCACCTCACAGGAATGATTACTAAGGAATTAGCTCTTTAACTCCCTGTGGGGTTATTCTACCTCAGAAAATTTGTTTTTTCTTTGAAAAAGTAGTCAGAAAATGCAATAAATATTTCACAATAACGCTTGTATAAGGTCATCTACTGTGGAATAATTTATTGCGCAACAGCTATTCAGATAATTTTCAAATGTAGACAAGTTACTGCATACTCTTCCCTTTAGGAGGACAATCTCCCAAATCTTCCTGAGTCACTTACAAGAGGAAAGCTGAAGAACCTTGTACCTGAGGAACCCTCACAGCAAGTGATGGAGTAATTGCCATGGGTCTCCCTAGAACCATGTTTGGTTTCAGGGGCTTTATAATGTGCTATTTTTTCAGAGATCAAAAGGGATAAAGATACACCTAGATAAATATTTACTCAGTTTTAAAGAAAAGGTGCCACCTGTGTTGTGTTGTACCTTTATTCCCCACCAGCTCTGTTCTGGTTTTTATTTTTCATTTATAGCCAGGGTTGGGTATATCCACGGCAGATGTTTATTTTGAATATTTATATAACTTGCATCTTGTGAGGGAGGAGAGAAAGGAAGTTGCCTAGTAATCCCTCACAGGGAGCTGCTTTTTGTCTTGTCACTTCTTTCCTTCCTGTGAACTGCTCATTTGTTGCTTTACCTGAGAAGGATTTGTCAGCCCGGGGAGTTTCTCGTGATGCCAGCTCGCTCAAGTGCGTCATCATCCGCGGCGCTGCCTGGCCGGGAAGGAGCTTGTTGGCTGCACGTGAACTGGCAGCTTCCTTCACACATTCTGCACTATTCCTCACTGCTCTGCCAGCTCAAAGACAGCATGCATGCCCTCAACTCTGATCATGCCCTGACACTACACCAGATTCAGGAACAACAAGGAGCTGTTGCCCAGCGCTGATTCTTTAGTTGGCCAGATGAGACATCAAAAGGATTTCAGCACAGGAGAGACACCAGCTGCGGTCTTGGCAAACAAAGGGAGATTTTCCCAGCTTTAGCTCCTCTGCAAAGATTATAAACACTCAGATCTGAAATTTAGGATAATTTGAGCCTAAATGGCAGGAGAGAACACACTGCTTTCAGTACTTACAAAGCCACAGGATACTGCTGTTATTTTTCTCTTACAGGAGCAGAGCCTCTTCGCTTACCTGGTAAAGTGGAGCATGGAAATTTGTAGCATACAGACACAGAGCTACAGTCAGCATTTAAACAAGTAATGTTTGGTTTGAATCACAGATTTCCTTGAGCTGAATCTAAATGAATACATGCATGGAATTTAATGGAAATATTTAATTTTAAAGAGTTATGATCTCTGGACTAATGATTATATAATACTAATAGCATCCTGTTGTGTGAGGCTTTCAATTCATATAATTAGAAGATTACTCTAGCAAGAACATAGAGTAGAAATGCATTCATATAAAAGCAACTAAAATAAAATGATATATCTGGGTAAGTTTATACATCTTACCTCAACACTTCTGTAAAATTTACATGGTTTAGATACATCTTCATAATACTGGAAAATCAAACTCAAGAGGTTTTCCCAGCAGGTGATACAATGACACAAAACCTCTCACCAACAAAATGAATCCCTCTTCTTTCTCATCATTCTCATTCTAGGGAAGTCCTTTACCTATCTTATCTAGCCCCTTATCTTCCTCCCACTTTTTTTACCATTTAATACCTTCATATAATTTTGATTTTTTTTTCCCAAAACCAGTCATGCTCCATTCATGACACACATACATTCACTCTTGCATAATTGTAACATCACAAACATTTAAGAGGCAGAGGAGAAACCCTACCAGCTCTGAGAGGGACAATGCCAGCCTGCACTGTGTCTTGGGTTTCTGTAGGACTGCTATAGCAGATCTACCAGCACACAGCCTGGAAATTGTAGCAGCATCCTCTGTGCTCACAGACCCCCTGTGGCAATGTCCTGTAATGGACAAGGTGAGGGCTTCAGAGCTCTCATTCCATATCCTGTGCCAATCCTCAATATTTCTGTGCATCTCATAGACTTTTAAAATCCCTATTTCCTCTCTTTCTGAAAAGATACAACAATCATCAGTCACACATAACGAAAGGAAAAGGGGAACAAGATGAGATTTCTCCAAACTCTCTAAGACTACAGACGTCTGGATTTTGCTCTAAGTGCAATGTCAGTGTGATACTGATTCTCCAGAGCTCTTTAGCTGCTGAGGCAAAAGAGCTCTGAAGAGTCATGTGGTCCCAGCAAAAAGTCAGGCCTTTGGTAATATTCATTTTTAGTCACTAGAACATACTTTGTTAATGCTATTTTCCTGCTGTTGTGTTTTCAGTGCTCTGATGCAATACCTGTTGCATGGGATGTTCACAAAGACATTTAACAAACTGGGGTCTCTGGAATTCAGGCTTCACTCTTGGTGGTGAACATCAGCACCTCCTATTCTGTCAATAAGGTTTTTATCCACTAAATGAACCCAAAGTGTTTCACTTCATGCCTCCTTTCACCCCTTTGGATACACAGCTGACATGATGACTTACTCCTGAGGATGGACCAACATCCTCTTATCCTCAGAGGAAATGTACTATTGACTAAGAATGGCAGGGGAACGGGTGAAGAAAGCTCATTTTCACTTCACTAAAGTATTCAGAATTATTTCTGTTTTTTTGCAGGTAGAGTTAATTTGCATGCAAATTAAGTAGAATATGCAAAACTATTCATAATAAATCTGAATGAGGCACCAGGAATGAATGAATAGATCTGTAGTTCTGTGAAAGCCTTTATCTTTCTTTTCAAAGTTTAAGTGGTCCAGCACACTGGAAGCCTTCAAAAATATGCCCTGCTGATGCAGTTCTTCACCCTCCCTCTGAACAGCCATTTGGGGCTTTCTCTGCTGTTCATCCCTTTGTTTCTATGCCTCTTCTAGATGGCTCTTTTATGCCAGACTACCCCGAGGTTCTCACTACTAGAAAAGCAGTTTCTCAATAATTGTATTTTCATTTGCCACTTTCTAGCCTCAGACAATTTTGAATAATTTTTCACAGCAGACATCTCTGTTGTGATGACATACATGTTACATTATTTTCTGTTCAAATGAAGAAAATTACTCTTCCCCACACTGTGGTGGAAATTTCACTGCTTTAGGAATCCATCCAGCTTAGAGGATAGGACTTCATTAGAAAGCTTTCTAACTGCATTTTTAAGCATTAAAATAAATTGTTTTCCTAAACCAATTTCAAATCATTGTTTCTAGCCAATGCTCACAGATATAAAAGTCAGGAATAATTACTTCAAAACTCCCTGAATTTTTCCAGAATTTATATGGCCTATGTATTGCTTAAAGGTGACTATTGTAGCACATTTTATAACCGACAGTGAGACAGAACTAAGTTCTTTGTGAAATCTGATATATAAAATTTTTGATCTGAAAGGAATATGATTTTTTGAACTAGGTTTTTCTCCACTGATCTTACTTAGACTTCACTAGAGGGAATAGTACAGTGCTACTGCTTTAGAAACAATTTCGTTTAATTTAAAATCTGCTAGGAATGATGAGAAGTTTAAAAAAAAAAAAAACTCAGCAGTGATCTTTTAATCTTTTGTTCTGCTTTCAGTACTTAGGACTATGTCAAAATGAACAGCCATTTGCAAAGCAGGTGCCACTTTAACAACGGCTCAAAATTATGGAATAAAATTTCATAAAATTCTAAAGAACATGAAAATATATGCACCAACTTTTGAGCTATTTTTAAAATTGCTTGGTCTTAGTGAATCTATTCTCCTGCTTAAGTCAGCACAGAAGAAAAATATTGGCTTAATGCCACTGAGGTGGTTTGGGGCAGGATGTTTGGCCCCCAGAAGAGCTGAGAGCAATCACAGAAGCTGTTCAGGCTTGGCACAGGCTCAGATACCCTGTGCCTGCTCAGTGGGGCTGCCTGGCCAAGGAACAGTGTGGTCACAGGGCTTCCAGGACAAAGCACCTTAATAAAAAGGAGAGTCCCAGAGGAACTGCTCTGTTTATAGCATACTGCAATAAAATGGAGAACAGGAATGAGAGGACTCAGCCATTCTATATTTATATTTAACAGAGATATGCCATCTCTGTTGGTTACTTAAGTTATAAACTCTACAGTAAAGTCACCCAAAATATCACTTTGAGGTCATTAATAAAAGCTTGTTACTAAAATAAATTCTGCTTTGGTAATACAAACAGCGGATCCTCTGAACTACAACACTGTGATCCACTCATTACTCTATTCCATGCTATCATTCCTTTAAAAAAGTTTATTTATTTGCAATTCTCAGCATCAGTTTGCTTGAACAAAAGCTGCACATGTGGACAGCTTGGAGAAATGTGTAGGACTTTGCAGAGCCTTTATCAGGTATCTGTAGCATTTTTTTAAAGAATGGCATATTAGTGAGGATGTTCCTTGAGGAGATACTGAGTCTTATTCATTGAAATTTATCTTCTGTAAGTACTTACATTCATACAGTATGAGGGCTAAAAAGATATCAGCTCAGAATAACAGTATTTCCTTTCTCTTTGCAAAACTGAACACGTTCACACAAGATAAAAAGTAGCAAAGGATCACACACACATTTCCATGTGTTTTATTGCTACTTTTCCTTCTGGCTGAAACCAAGTGCAGCTGTAAGCACAGAACCTGAATCATTCTGTCTCAGCTGAGAATATCCAGCAGTAGCATTAGAGATAGATTAAACTATCCAGAATGACATTTTCAGCAGTATGACTCCATCTTATACCCAGAAATAAGTGGTTGCATTGAAGCTGTTTCGAGAATATGTATTCCTGTCTTAATGTTGTATCCTTGCTTTACTATTAAGCAACTTACAGTTAAGAACTTCTTAATTCTATCACTCAGAGAGCTGATAGGTCATGAAAACTTTTGCTGTCTCATCTTAAAGACTCAAATGTGGTAATTCTGATAGCGATGGTATACTGCATTAATCACAGATGTGGCTTTTATTCTGACAATCCTGATGAGATACTGAATTAGGCTTTTCACCTTTTCTCTTCTCTTCCCTCCTTCCCTTCGTGCCTAGAGCAAAACCCCTCTGGCTACCCTCGTTTCACATGAGGCCAGTAAGGATCTGAACAAGTTATCTCTATAACAAACTCAGATACTGAAGGAATGCTCTGATTGCTCAGTAGTTACTACTCTCTAATCAGTACTCAATCAATGCCAAAGTTACTGTGTGCTCTTTATTACAGAATATTCTGAGCTGGGAGGAACTCACAAGAAATATCAAGTCTAACTTTTAAATAAATGGCCCATACAAGGATGAAATCCATGACCTCCTTGGTATTAGTGGCATCATGCTCTCACCAACTGAGATATATATATATATCTATATATATCTATCTATATATATATATATATATAGATAGATAGATAGATAGATAAAAAGAGATAAATAAATAGCTGATATATATAAAAAGCTGCTAATCACCCAAGGCTGTTCAGTTCACATATCTCTCATTAGTACTATTCAAAATGAATCTGAGAATGTGTGTTATTCCCATTTTGCCTCTTTAATTCTGCATTTTCTAAAAGCAGGGGTGTAATAGTTCCCACCTGGACCCTGCTGCATGAACTTTGACATATTTTAGGATCTTTTCCATGAGATGCCTGTTGTTCAGTGCCATACTGTAACTCCTCAGGATTGAGAGCAAACCTGCTTGTCTCATTTGTGTGTGCACCATACATGGTGGTGCAGACTGAATGAGCACACAGAAGGCACCCAAAGCTTTTCTATCCAAGCATATTCTTAAAATCTTAATTCCTCTGGCAATCTGCTTCTCCACCCTACAGTTTTCTCAGCTCCTGGTTTTGTAACTCTATTTTCTAACTGTGCACGTGAGATGGATACACTCTCATGAGCTGGGTTATGAAAAATTAAGCTCTGAATTGCAGAAATATTCATATGGAAAATGATGCCTTCTTGCTCATTAAAATCAGTAAACAAATTAGCCTATAATGCCTCATCATTTTGTCATATTCCCATGTCCATGAAGACCATCAGCTACACTAACGCTTGCAATCTTTGCATTATTAGGTTTCCTTTATTAGCTTCCATTTTAATTGAGAAGAAGTTTTCATAAACCCCTCTATTATTTCTCAAAGAGGATGGAGGCAGAAATAGCAACTTGTGGAATATTCCCCTTTCTTCTCCATGGAGGGCAGTATGTACTATTGTTCATTTCAGTTTTCTATTAGCTTGACTTTCTACACAAAAAACATCCTCAAAGGCCTGAAGCTCAAAATGCTCCCCCAACCTGATAGCATCTTAATGTGCTCTTGTAATGGGTTCTGGAACAGGTGGCTAATAAATTAACCAGAGGTATGCAATCTATTATTGACTGGCATCATTCCAACCACACAGCTCTCAAATGGCAGCTTGTTTCATGTAAATTTTATTGTATTGAAGGTTCCATTTGTTACCAAGACGTTTCTTTACAGATGGAAAGAAAATGCAAATATTTTCTACTTTGCATAGGATAATGCTTTAAAATAAGCAAGCAGGATTTTCCTCTAGGCCTTAACATCCTTCTCTAGGATGTTAACTAGCAAAGTAAATATGTTAAAAACATAGCAGCTTGGTAACAGAACAGATAAAAATAATATACAAAGAGTTGTTTGGTGCTTTTTCACACTACCAAACAGAGCAACTCTGAAGCTGATTATGAAGCTCTGCATTAGCAGACCTCTGAACACTTCAAATTTAGCTTAATTTTGCAATGTAATAATGTATATATTATTGAGGAGATATATATATTATTATTATTTAATTTCCCTCTTATGGTCTCTTTCTTAGAGATTTCTGATCTCTCATCACCTACTGATTTCCATCCCTAAACAAATAAAGCCAAGGCTTTTCTCCTAAATCTCTGCTTTCCTTTGTTCTAGCTGGCTAATTACTTCCTCCTGGGTATGAAGCCATGACAAGAATACTCTTAGGGGAGTTATTCTGGAAGGAGAGTTTGTTATTTACCAACATTGCCAAAATCTCTCTCCCTCCTATTCCAACATCACCCTGCAGGATATTTTCTTGCAGAAATTCCTGCAGGACTGGAGGTGGGGCATGGAACAGGCCACATGAGCTGTGCATGTCTAAATCGTGCACAAAGACCAAACCACAGAGTTTGAGCCTTATAGATAAAGTTTAAAAGGACTGTAGGGCTTAGCACACAGGCACTAAGAAAAGCTGTGTATTTTCATAAGTAACAGAGATATGAGTTTTCCCTTGAAAGTGATTTAATTTGGTCTGGAGAAAAAATGAATTAGAAATCAGTATTTCAAGCATGCATCATATTACTTGTGGATTGCTGCAACGGGTGGCTGTACATGCTATGATTGACATATACATATGCCAATTTTCTAACTTTAATGTCAAAGGAGACAAGGGGATTGACACTTCCCTGTAATACAGCTGAATAAATACATTCTTCTGAACTGATTATTCCCTTTGTTAATCCTTTCTACCTAACAATTCCATCCCAATAAATGTGAAGAACTGTGCACTAAAGCCAATTCAAATATTTCCACAGATAGACCTATCTTGTCTTTTACCCATAATTTTGCTGTTTATTATTCTATGCTCTAATTCTGGGAAAAATTACTTATGCTATGAATTGTATTTATTGATTTTGTATTTTTCTGTCTTTAGTCACTGATATTTATAAACTCATCCCATAAGTCTTTTAAGAGTTATTTTATTCTTCACCATAACCACAGCAGTTGAAGCATAACATTTAGTCATTTATAGAAAAGGGGGCTGTTTACAGAACAAACAAAACAGTTTGCTTCTTTCTTTCTTGAGATCACTTACATGGTGAAGACATATATTGGTATTTATGACATTTAAAACCTTGAGTTTTCAACTACTATTTTAAAAATAAATAAATAATTAAAAAATCAAGTACTGCATTTGTGAGGTGGCGACTTCAAGAGCAATTTGGTCACTTACAAGAAGGAAAGCACCTAGTGAAATTTTCACTGAAATGTTGTGCTGAAGTCAACACCACAGAGAAACCTTAACCTGTCAAATACACTTTTAGGAGTTTCCCTAAGTGAATATCTTCACAGCATACATAAAGTAATAATAAAAAACCTAACATCAGTAATGAAATTTGCCAGTATAGAGCCATTAAATAAAACAATGAATGCTGTAATGTAGCACAAATGAAATAAGGAATGTTGAAACATAGCACATTTATTCTCACACCTGTTCTGTGGGAACAGGAAATGTCTTCTGTTTTGAGCTCTTTTTATCTGCTTCCCTACTGCCAGTACTTTTTTACTTCTATTCAATGTGCATACAAATTGGATAATCACAATAGTTCTTTATACAGAAAAATAAAGGCCATCAAAATGAGCTGTCTTGATATTCCAACAAAGTTTAAAAATAAAAGCCAGCTAATGGTGTGTACCTATGGAAGCTGTAAGGAAATGCCAATAAAGCATGGCAGGTTCCAGTGGCCTAAGGGAAGCCAGCTAACTTGGCTGAAGTTCCATGTTAAAACAGGAATACACGGAGTGAAACACCTACTTCCCAATTAGCATTCAAAAGTTTTGAATTATGTGTCAGCACATCCTTTTCTGTCCACACCTGGGATCACATCCCTGCAGATGTGGTGCCAGTTACTCAGAATACACCACAGGACAGAACATTTCAAACAAGAGTGACAAAACTGTCAGGAACTCATCTGTTCTCCCTCATCACATTAACTGCATTGGGGATCTACTTCCATACTCCCACAGCACAGATCCAGGGAAGCACAGGAAGTCCTGGGAAATCACACTCGGCCCAAGACATCCCATATCGCTGAAAATCAGTCTGACTTTCTGTCTAACATGAAGCTTATGCTTTCTCAGATTTGTGTCAATCACCTGAAGCTGCCTGAGCAGGATCGGGGAGTTTTGCACAGGCAGGGCTCTCTTAACCCTCCTAAATAATGTAGAAAAGACATCAGCCAATCCCTTCCATTTTCCTGACCTCCCTTGTATCTCTTTTATTCTTCTGAATTCAGTCATGTTCTAATTAAAGCTTACTTCTGCATGAAGTTGAGATGCAGTGCATTCCCTATAATTTGGTTACTGGGTGGCAATAAGAATCCAGGTACTTGGAATTATCAACTAACTAATGAGATATTAATTCTAGCAGTTTCACTGACATTTAGAAATTATTTCAATTGTGAGTTTAGGTTTATTCTACAGAATTCCTGATACTGTTCAACACTATCAACACTTTTTGTTTTACGTAGACAAAATTAAATCTTCAATTTTATTAAGGCATTTAATTTAAAATTTGTGGATTTAATTTCAGGTTAAAAACTGCATCTTATTTTGGGACTTCTAGCTCTTTCCATTTTTACAAAATTTACTATGACAAGTACTTTTGTCAGTAAGGATCAATACCAAATATTTTCCAGCAGTATTTTGATGCAATGATGTCATTACTGTACATTTATATATGAAGAGCATGATTTACTGAATAATAAGTAAGGATGTAATATTTTTATCCCAAAGAAGATGCCCTTTTTTCATCCTTGTTCTTACATTCAGAAGACACACAGGAGAGCTAAAATAGCTAGATGGTCAGTTTGATTTAATTATTCTGCTGTTCTGTTCCATATTTGTCCCTGTGTCTTCTTTTATTCTTATTCTGAGCCACTGGGTGCTACCATGGTAAGAACAGATATTCACAAGCATTGTATAGAACACTTGATAAATCGATCAGATACCATTATTGCTACATTCATCAGGCTGACATTTAAATTGTCTTAGGCTGTAGCAGCAGAGTATCACCAGAAATTTTCAAAGTGCTAACAGTACAGGAGAAGTACAGAAAACAGCACAGAATAAATTTAAGAAATAGGTAAAATAATAGGAGCAAGTAAAAATATTTGCATTAGTTGAATCCAAGGGATGAGTTCTTTGTTCTGAAAACTATTCTGGGAAATGAAACAGTGACAGATTACTTGATCTTGTAACTTGATAAATCACTTATAAAATAAAGTAATTTTGTGATTTTCCACTGTTTTCTTTGTCAATGGAAAATGTGCTACCACCATGGGTATTTCTACTCTATTGTGACAAATTGGCATCTCAGGCAGCTGTTCCTTTTAGCATATAATATCAGCAGTCAGAAAAATACAGAAGAGCCTTTTAAAAAACCAAGCTTTTTCAGCAGATCATGTATGATATGCTCAAATTCCATACAATCTAAAAGTGCAAAATTAAAAAAAAATTAAATGAACAAGTAGGACATGATAAGTAAAGAGGTGGTGAAGGAGGTAGAAAAGTAAAAGAAAAAATATTCTTGAATACTCAAGAAACTGAAAACAGCCTCACAACCTTAGGGAGAATTTTGTGTTTCACTCTTATCATCTCACAGTGGTTTTATTCCATGTGCAGCATTCTTGAAATTGTCTGGGTTTGAGCTCTCCAAAACAAAAAGCAAAGCAAGACCTTCCCAGTGAGCTGCCTCCAGCGCTGGAAGTCACACACACCTTCAGTCCCCAAAGGACTCAGCTTTATGTCAAATTTTTATGACACTGAGCAGATTCCTGGCTAAGCCTCTGAGAATCATAAATGTTGTGGCTTTTTTTTTTCTCCTTTTTTCTTTTTAACTCTACTGCAAATAATAGAGGGCAATGTGAAGATCTCTGCAGCATAAAGGAATACTAGTCTTCCTAGAATAAAAGTCCAAAGTTTTGCTTCTGTGGTGGTGAGGATTTTGTAGTTTCTAAACCAAATGTGCATAAAATGGACTTGATGTTGAGAGATAAACAACAGGAAGTTATTTTAAAGCAAATGAATATTTTGAAAGGGATAAAATATAACCAATACTGTGAAATACATGGCATTTAACTTCAGATGATTACCTTGTATTTAGTCAATGGTTCTTGAATTTTACTCTGAATTCTATGGTATTGATAACTGTCAGAAAAATTAATTAATGGCTTAAGAGGATAATTGATCTGATCTGCTAAAGCATATTTTCTATGCTAAATTGAAAAAATGTAAAAAATTATATGATTGTTATAATAATTATTATAATTCCTTCCATTGCCACTACATATTTACTGTCATGAGACATTTACTTTTGTTAACCATATAGACAGAGTATGTTTATCAGGAGAATTTTCCAGACAGAAATACAGGTTTTGTAATTTCTCAGTATAGAGAGGACCTAATGCCACCAAAAACTCTAAAAAAAAAAAAAAAATCTAGGACCAGCTTCAAGGGAAGCAAAAGGCAAAATCCCCAACCCCCCCTGACTTCAGGAACATTTAGTTTCTGTATGCTGCCAGTTATTTCTTTCTGCATTTCTAAAACCATTTCCAATGTTACTCTCTGAGAATCAATCCATAATATTAAAAAGAAAAAACCCTCCAAAGTACCACAAATAAATCATCTTATATCTTTTGCTTAGTTAATGACTGACAATAAAAGATTTCATAATTGCTAAAAAATGAGAGCCCTTTATCAGAGAATGATGCAGAATCTCTGTAAACAAAGAGTAACCATCTCTGTAGTCATGACAGGGCATAGCTGTGGCTAACATTGCATTTTAACAGCAAATGCATCTAGCAATTTATTTATGAGTCAGAACTCCCAGTCCCTGTTACTGACATTTGACAGAATCATGGCTATGGTATAGACAGCTTCTCAGACCTGTCATTTAAAACCCCTGCAATTTTAAATGGACCCTCCATCATGTCTAACACCTAATTATCTTGTCTACGTGGTTTTGCCAGGCAAGAAAGATAAACAATTATCAGGGAGGGTGGTGAATGTTAAAAACTGACTGCATTTGAAGAAAGAATAGTTTTGACCCCTATAAATACTTAAGTTAAACCTATGTTTTAGATTTTTTTTAACACTCAATTAGTATTATTTTTTTTAATATTCATTATGGCCAGTGAGATAAAAGATCAATTAGACTCACAGCTTTGCTCAGGACACCTGATGAGCTGGGAAATTACAGAAACCATGAAAATGCTGTTGTTTACACTGAAGGCTTTCCATATTTACTTGGGCTGTGAGACACATTCTGAACTTACACATCCTCTCAATAGGGCTTATTTTTTTAATTTAAAATTTGACTACATTCCTTTTTCTGTATTAAATTTCTATAAGCACTTAGAATCTTATGTGGTTTCAACACTTAAGTTTGCTGCTTTTAGCCAACAACTCCCTGCTTTTTGTTGAAGCTGGATGCCCTTTAAGGTCCCTTCCAACCCAAACTATTCTATGATTCTGTGATTTTTTTGGTGCATGCTCAGGTCACCCCCTCACCCATGCCTGGTTTTAAAGGTGGTGAGAAGGGCTTCCCTCTGGAGTGCAAGAAAGATCTCAATATTTTATTGAGGGGAAAGGAGAGATAAAACCTCCTTGCATGGACACAATCACCAGCAGCAGCAACAGATCCCACTTGCTCGTTCAGCACCTGGTTCATCCCAGAGCTGTGAAAATGTACCTGAGAAGGTACTAAGAACTGCCACAATCAAGGAGTGAAGTTCCTATTATTTATGGAAGTCATAACCAGGACTTCAGAAGACAACTACTGCAAGTAAACTGACTAGAAAAAAATACAGCAGATTTTCAGAAAAATAATACATTTTCACTTTGCGCAGCAGAAACCAGTGAACTGCTGTGTAAATTTATATACAGCAGCTGGAACTCTAATACCACTAAGAAAAGCTGCTTCTCATAAAATTCTTGCCAGACATATTTGACATGTTGAGTAAAGCCAAATAAAGTATTTGTGAAGAATTAAAAAGGTAGCAATTTGTACAGGATTATTTCCCTTATCCCCAATTGCAGTTTTTTCCCCTTTCATTGGTGAGGCAATTAAAATTAAATAAAAATTGAATGAATGCTAGTGAGCATTAATGCAGAACATATGAAGATGGAAACTGGTAGCAATCTGTTCTAGCAACCAAAATTATGTTTTCCAGGCAAGCAAAGGCCTTTCTGAAGTGCCCTAGCCTGTAATCCCTCTAAAGTATATTGGTTGATACAAGTAATTAGCTCTGCCAAATAACAAAATAACTGCCTGTACAAGACATTCTCAAACTAGGATTTAGCAACTGCAATAAAAGTGTTTTTTTAACACTGATTTGAAATGGAAATTGTTTTTTTTACCTGAGCTGAAGAATTCCATAAAAAATAAGGTTAGCACCTTGCAGACTGATGGGAAAAGATACAACCCAACTAAGAATTCCTCCCTTTTACACTCAACCATCTGACTCTAGATAAGGACTACAGGAGGGATGGCACTATTTAAAATAACAGTACGAGCAGCACTAACAGTAGGAGAGAATAAAATTAACAAAATAGGAATAGATGTGCTGCATTCTGATTACTGAGGCTTTTATTATTGAGCCATAATTCGGACAGCTTCCTCACAACTGATCTGAACATCATGGGTCTAGAAATCACCATGAAAATGCCAGAACTGTCACCATCTCCACTCTGTAGCATATGTGAAAAACCAAAATATCTTAAGCTCTTTTCTCTTTGGGATATTTCTATTTCTGGTCTGTGTTTTTGAGCACAAAGATGTCATACAGTGTCTTCCCTAGCTGCATCCATTCCCACAGCAAAGACCTCAAAGTTGCCCATCAAATGAATCCTTTGTAATTCAAGAATACACAAAATGGGTTCTGATAATTTTCCAAGCAGATATGTTTGGCCTTCAAAATTTAATTTGCATAGTCACACATAAATCACATATGTGGGAAGCTTCAGAACTTAACACAGGCATGGATTTGGTGATGGGGAAAGGGACTGCCTTATCAGCTCTGCTTCATAAAATTGTCTGTTTATGTGAAGTATAGCAAAAAGATAGGATTCTCCTATTTGCAGTAGGGTGTTCTCAAGCTTAGCTCAGTCCTGGGGACTTAACTGTTTTCAGGACTTCTGTGGTTGTAGGATTTCACCTTGTTTTTCAACTGGTAACAAGGAGAAAAAAAGTATTTGGGTATCAAAACAGAAACTGAGACTCTTGCTGAAAGAAAAAAAATGTACCCTAAAGCAAAAATCTTAAAACAGACCTTTCGGAAAATCTAGCAAATATAATCACAGAATCACAAAATATGCTGGGTTGGAAGGGACTTAACAAGGATCATCCAACTCCTGGCCCTGCACAGGACACCCCAAGAAGCACACCCTGTACCTGAACCTGAGAGCATTGTCCAAATGCTTACTGAATTCTGTCAGGGCTGGTGCTGTGACCACTTCCCTGGGGAGCCTCTTCCACTGCTCAACCACCCTCTGGGTGAAGAACCCTTTTCTAAAATCTAGCAGAAGTTTCGCACTAACTTAAGTTAGTGATCATTACCCAAGAAGTCATGAATATCAAAAACTTAATTTTGGCAAAACAAAGATTCTACTGAAGATGCCAGATCTTCTAGAAATGACCTTGTCCAATGTTTCAGGGGATTTGTGAGTAAAGTAACAGTTGCTGCCCAAAGTACATCAGTGCAAGGCTTTAACTGACAAAGGTCAGAGGGCAGGCAGAAATCTTGGCTTCCCAATCAATGCACAACCCTTTCCAACACAGTGACAGAGAGGGAGGGTCTCTCCCTCCCCATTTCCCATTAGGTCTGACATGACATGACAGATCTGTCACCCACAGGCCTGTGAGGTGTGACATCCAGCAGGTTTGCTGTGATGATGCTTTAACAGTGATTGAAGAGCAAAACTCGATTTGTAAAAGCTTTCACAATTCCTCCATGCCCATCAAAGACAAGAAGAAAATCTGTCAGAAGCTGTTCTGTCCCAGAAAGGACTGAAGGCTGGCACCAGGGCAGCAGATGAGGAGAAAAGCCGGAGCTTGGCCCCTTCATTGAGTTCTAGCTCAA
Organism: Chloebia gouldiae; assembly: GCA_003676055.1. Classification (NCBI taxonomy): domain Eukaryota; kingdom Metazoa; phylum Chordata; class Aves; order Passeriformes; family Passeridae; genus Chloebia; species Chloebia gouldiae. The sequence goes on from QUSF01000016.1 coordinate 12,318,199, forward strand.
GCTCCTGTTCTTATTGCCTGGCTGTGGCTCTGTGGGGACAATAGGGCTTGCTGCTTATTCACACATGGCTGCTGAGCTTGGCAAGATGAGTTCAATGTGCTAAAGCAAAGAGCTCATTGTCCCAATTGCAGAAATGTCTGTTTCCTAAGCTGGACTCCAGAAACAGCCAAGGTGCAGAGAGATGTGCAATGGCCACAGCTCAGAGAACAAAGCTGGGCTGGCCAAGTGTTGCCTGCAACAGAATGCAGACTGGGTTGAAAGGTGTCAAACTATTTAACCTGTTTCTTTCTTTTTATCTCTCTACATAAATATGCATACAAACATGCATATATATGAACATATATAGATATGCTTGTCTGTTTGTACATAAAATAATGCAGGCCTGACAAGGATGAAAAGCCCTAATGAATTCATTCTGGCATTGTCATTACTTCTCTTCAGCAAAGGAAAAAAAAAAAACCCAAACAAAATTAAGTAAAATTAAATAATGCCTTTTAAATTGAAACAAGATTTCTTCCTGCAAAAGCACTTCCTGGGAGCGTGTTGTTTGCCCATCTTTTTGCTAGATCTTCACAAACAACTTTGGAGAAAACTGGCAGGTTTCAGACAAATATAGAGAAGTCCAAAAGATCTATTTCTGTAACTTTCATGAGAATCAATATCTGCATGAAGATAGACCCAACAATAAATGTGTAACTGTGAATGAATTGTGGTGATTTCTGCCTTTCAGCCAAATTACTAGGAAATAGAATAGCCTCAAGCACCAATGTGAAGGAAATGAATTAGTGCCAGTCCAGCTACTGATACTATAAATAATTAAGTATTTAGAAGGAAAAAAAAAAAAGAATATTTTTACGAGAACACAGAGATAATGCATATTAAAAAGAAGCAAAAGGCTAAAATTTGCTAGGCATGACTTTGGATAAAGACTTTATACATGTCTTGATCTATTTATGTCCTATATTCAGACAGAGATATCTCTGGATATAAGAAAATGTAGTTTCTAAAACTTTCTACAAAAGGAAACCAGAACTTATTAAATTAACAAAGTTCAAGTTAAGAACCTGTATTTATGAAGGCATGGAACAAGGATAATTAAAATTTCCAGAGATTAATTAAGTGGAACAAATTTTATTAGAAGTCATCATGTTCTTTAGAATTGAGATTTCTGTGCCAGAAAAAAAAAAAAAAAGAAGAAAGTGTTATGATTTTTACACCAGACTTTTAAGACATGACTCCAAAATGATGCCTCTCTTCTAAATCACTCCAGAGTAGGTAAATATCTTTGCTAAAAAGCAAGCTGGTAAATGGTTACATGCAAAACCTCATTGAAAACAGTGAAAACCTCACTGCCACAGTAGAATCTGTGATAACTTCAGATTATGTAAAAATAATCTATTCCTGTGCATGTTTCTCCCAGAAAATAGTGGTTTATATAGAACTACTCAGGCAGATCAAGAGAAAGAATATAAGTAGCAAATGCCTGAAACCAACTCTTTTAAACAACAATTAAACACTTTTGAACTGAAGACGGTACTGACTACAAACTGCTCTTTTCACACTCTCTAATGAGATATTAGCAGCTTGTATCTAAGTGTAGTCATACAACTTAAATAATTCTATAAAAGATATATTTCCAAAGGTGATTTTGAATGCAGCAAATGCAGGACTATTTCAGATAATGCCTTTTCCTCAAAATAAAATTTCATGTGAGCTCATGCCCAGCTCTGTGAGCTTAAGAGAGCTGCACAAGGATTCCAAACTCTGAATTTCAAGGTCTGAAGCTCCCTTTCTCCAGTCCTAACATTGGCGTTCAAGTAGCAGGCAGGTATTACAAAACACCAGAGTTTAAACAAAGCAGAAAGCTGCATCTCCAAAATCCCGTAATAAGTTCTCAATTTCTATGCAATCCACATAGAAGGGTGTTGTTTTTTTAATTTTTAAAAATTTTAAGTTCTTCTGCATCAGTTGGTCTGTCTTTATCTAATATCTCACAACATTTCTGCTGCAAGGGAAGTTTTAGCTGTGAATGAAAAGGTTTCCAAACTACTAAGATCTTTTCTCTTGCCATGATACCAGCCCACCACAATTATTTTAACAGTTCACTAAATTTTAACTCCTGCTCTGATGATCTACAACAAAATTGTAACTTGAAAAATAAGTATTTATGGTAGAATCTTTAAGTTTTGAAAACAGGTTTGGTAGGAATATTGGAAAACTCTTAACTGTATAAGCAGAGACACATAGCACAAAATTTGCTTAAGCAAAATTTGATTCAAAACTCTCCAAAATAAAGACAGCTTGCATTTTTTGAGAGCATACAGCAAGTTTTTTACTTCATGATCAGCCAACTGGTACAAGACTCAAAACCACAGATGACACAGAAAGTCTGCTGTGCATGCACCCATGGGTTAAAGAACTTTCAGGCTGTGCCCTCTAAGAACAAGCAACAAGTAACAAAATTCCCAGGACAACTGGTAAGGTATGGGTGGATGGATATGTGCATTACAAGTCACTCCAAGGCAGAACAACACCCACAAATGGCACCATCAACTTTGCAGTGGCAAAACAAATCAAGCAGGAGAGCAGAAAGGAAGTGGAAGGGTGGAGAGGTGAGTACCAAGCAAGTTGCTCAGTAATGAGGAAAACAAAGAGCTCAGTTTAGTATTCTTGTTTATACTTTCAGACTTGCACTGGGAGCTCAGTCTTTACTCATGATAAATGTTTATCTTCAAATACTTATGTCCTTGGTTCAGGAGGCAGACTCTCTTGCATTGATGCAGCATTTGTAGTTGGTTTGGGTTTTTTTATACTTTTTCACCTGAGGCAAACAGATAAATATTTCACCACTTTATGTACTATCAAGGGCCTTTTCATGCTGCTAATAAGGAAGTAATGCATTGCTAGAAAGAACAAACAACTGATTAGTTGTGAAATAGTCCCACTGATACTGAAACTAGCACTAAATCTGGAACTTCAGAAAAAGGAAACTGTTGTCTGGAGAATCCCTGAACGTTGTTGTGTCTGCTTTTACAGCTGTGCGTTTTCTGGACAGAGAGTAAAATAAATGAAAGACTAGTTAAGATTTACAGCTTTGCTCGCTTTTTTAAGGTCACACTCTCTTCATGAGTAATTGTTCATCCTGGCACTTGCTGCCACTAAAAGAGTTGATAGAGCTGATAGCAACTCTAATACCAAGTCAGCAGTGATAGAGATATGTGTCCCTAACCCCCAACAACCTAGGGCTGAGGGTCTCCTGCATCTTTTAGTCTTCTCTTCCATTTTTAAGCTGGCAAATGCATTCTGAAGGAAAGTCACCTTCCTATACACACAGCTATTGCCACACTTATTCCCATAACAAATGCCTATTTTTACAGCCAGACTAATTTTTGTTAGTATTTCTTTATTTTTGATAAGTCATATGGCATTGCTACAAAAAAACGATTTATGATGGCTTTTCTAATCAGCATCATCACTTTTATTCCAAGCTAGCAATTAATTCCCTGCCTAATTTGTAACAATTTAAAATGAAGCATATAGCAATATTTAGAGGAAGAGCCATGACATTTGTGTTTGGCTGAGGCAGTGGTCAGCAGCAGTCTCAATTTATCACTTTTAATTTAAACTCCCATGCCAATTATTTTCATCCTTAAAGCTATGACTGGCATTTATGGATTTCAAAATCAAAGGGAAAATAAGCTACAGTTAGGAATTCAACCACTCAGATCAATGAAAACTTGTTTTATAACTGAGAGTGCTCCAGTTAAATCCCCATCTGCCTGACAGAAGGAATTTAATGTTTCAAACAGTTACTTTCCCACTTCAAACTGAGAAGAACTTTTTATTGCAGCACTAAGCCACCACTTGCTGGACAGGTGCTGACTATTGATGCTGTGTTCTCAGGAAATATTGGGAAGCAACTAAAAGTGAGTGCACCAACCTAATGAACCATGAACTAATAACCAAATGTCGATCCCTGACCTGTCTGATTGTTGCTACTGTTCTCTTTTCAGACATTTGATGCACTATTTCACTGCTGGAAGGTAGTAGCAAAGACTTGAGAGGAATTAGTAAAAGGCAGAACATACTTCATATGAATTTACTGTGAAAATAAATGTCAGATTTCTGAACCACTTAGAAAGTGAGTAATCTGTGTTATTTGGTCCAATATCTCACAATTAGAAGTTAATTTGATTTAGAATTATGTTATATCACTTTAAAAGGTTAAACAGATAGGTACATGTGGCCAGAGAACTGCTGTCACAAGTACATATTTTTTTATTTTTATTACTTATGAAAATATGTACTAAAATAAAGACTGAATAGAGACATCCACATGTCTGTGTATAGTGGTGTCATAAAAACACTCACCCACCCAGGTCAGAAAAACAGAGAGTGAAGGAGAGAAACAGAAGTCCACATATTATTCCATACAACTCTATATTACACAATAATAAACAATCTTTTTCTATGTAAACTGGGAAGTAATTGAAAAAATGATAAAATATACTTAATGTGGATATTTGGTTGGAATGCTTTGTTTTGGTTTGTTTTCTTAATAGCCTTTCCTTGACCATAATCTTCCATGAAGAAAGACATGCTACGATTTCCTGTATAATTCCTAATCTTTTTGTAAATCACAATCTTTTGTTTTGAGATCACTAGTGTCATCCAAACACCAAAGATTTTGGCTGTGAAATAGCCAAAGATGATTTGAGGACCATTTTATCTCTCATTAATCTCCCTGTAAATCTTTAAATTTAGAGGATTATCTACTCCCACTCTACTACTCTGAGTTGGTTCCCTTCCCAACTTATCATCCAGTAAAGCAGCCAAAGGGAACCTGCTGCATTTTGTAATGAAATGTCCCACCCAGGAAATAAGCTTCAAGAAATAAAACCATGTAGAAAATCAGTACCCATTAAAGGATTGATCATATATGTTTTGTTTTGCATAAAATGGCTGTGAAAGTCACTAGAAGTAAAATTTCTTTTATTGAAATCTGGAGAATTTGTATTACTGCAGACAAATTAGTGCCATTCTTGTTTTATTGTTCAAATATTGCAGTTTTTACAAGGACAAATATTGTTGTACCTCAGAATAATGGAATATTTTCATACTTTAAAGTCCATAGAGTATGCTATAATAATATTTACCCTTATTCATTTTTTCTATCTGTAATTATTGCAAGGGTATCTAAAAACCCCAATAGAAAAGGAGAAATATCAAAGAAGAAAGAACAAATAATCTGAAAAAGTTCCATGGCAAATATGGAAAATATGAAAATATTACAAATTATTTCCACAAAATTAAACATTCTTATTGCAAATAGAAAGATGTTAACATATCAACCTGTATTCAGTTTTTGTTAGACTAACAGATAAGTGACAAACTATTATTTCACACTATTTATACATATATTGAGAGATTTATTTTTACAATATATGGTTGCATGCAGAAACAAAACTATATATAGTATTATCCCTTTTTTATCCTTCAAATATCTTTAATTATAGAAAAAAATCATATTGATATTTTAATTAATTTTAATCTTCCATCAACTGAGACTAATAGTGATGTGCTCATAAAAACTGACATATATTCCACCCACTCCAGTTGTTTGAAGATGTCAGCATTATCCTCCCTAAACTGTCTTAGAAAGCCACATTTTTAATGTCTGACAATAAAACCATCATCTTGAAAGGTAAACAGATTTTATTCACAGTGCTGCTTAACTTTATGATGTTTATGAGAATGTAAAGATTATCTAGGAAGTTTATCCAGAATTCTACTATAGATATGAATATGGAGCACCAATATGTGCATGGATTTTTCTTTTGAAATTATTCACCACCCAGAACTGTGGCTGTAACATCCCTGATGTTCAGCTAGAAATGTTAGGCCATCTTTATGAACCAGCTGTGTTACAGAGCTGTGGTTAACAGAAAAGGAAGAATTATAAAAAGAGATGGTAATGAAGCAAATGTGATATTGGATAATTTGCTAAACAGATCAATAGATAAAAGCTCCTGCAGCACGTCCCTAACCCTGCAGAGATCTGCACTGAGAAACACTTTGGAATGTGGTAGTAAATCCTTACAGTCCGTGGTGATGCCTTGGTGTGTTCGGGGCAGGGCTGGAGGTGTTGGAACACAACTTTCTTTTACATCAGCTCCTATGGGTTGCACCAGGAGAAGCTATTCTCAGTGAAATTTACCTTCATAAATCTCACAAACATTTTTTTTGCTCAGCTGAGATTAATTAATTTTCAGTGTTACAGTGTCCTGTTTCATGCAGCAAAGGTTACCACAGACACTGGCACCACTGAACCTGATTCAGGAAAAGGTCAAGGAGATGAGTGCAGATTAAACTCTGCTCTTCTGCTCGAGATAATTTCCCAGCACCAAAATAATACACATCAGGGAAGTAAGTTAATCCAGCTCTGAAGCCACATTTGTTCTCTGAAAAGGTACAGATTTTCATCTTCCATGCTTTCAACTTGCTTCTTTGACCAAAAAAATTCACTGCCAATTTCAAGCAAGTATATTTAAAGTTAAATGTTATTCAACACCGCATTAGAAAAATGTTATTTCCTCTATTTACTTTCTCTGAAGATTTCCTTAGTCAGAGTTGCATTTTTTATAAATTGAAATCAATACTTTATGTAAATTTACATAGATAGATGCTGAAACAACAGTTAAAATATTTTTTCCCTTTTAGAATAAATTGTATCTGTGAATGAGATATCAAAATTTCATCTCATGTCTAGTTAGCAATATTTCTAGCTTGACAGAAAAAAAAGATATGAATTGAGGGAAAAGGCAAACTCATATTTTCTCTATTGTGGATAGACTGCAGCTCATCATCCTTGAACTGAATTTCCTCAGTCTCAATACTCCACTACCCTACCCTGTACATTTTTTTAGCCCTCATTGATCTTAAATTACATGATAAAAGAAAGTGCTAGAAAATTTTAGAAGAACTAATTTTGAATAATTGAGCTTTCAGATTAATGCCATGTATATATGAACCAGTTACTAGAATCAGACAAATTTTTTTACAGAAAAATTTGAGCTAACATACTATAATGGTAATTAATATCTAAACTGTAAAAGTTAGTATTGGAAACTGGCTGAACAACTTGTCAGTGGTTTACAGGAACATACAACAGCTGTTTGCCATGTGTAAGAAATTAGAATTTATAAATCACTTAGAAAATGTTCATTAATCTCTAAACACTTCAATACAATTATAAATCAAGCTCACAATTTAAAAGCTGTTGCATGCATTATTTAAAAAATATGGAAAATAAAAGTTTAAAAACACAACTTTAAATTCAGACAGAATAAGCACAAAGATAATTCATGCAACTGTAAATTCATTCAAGGAATGAGATTTAATTAGCATTGCAGCAATTTATAAGGTTTGCATTAATTTCAGCAGAAAAGTTGTGACTAATTATCTAAGCACTGAGGATGAAGCAAGAGAGCGAAGCAAGAGCAGAGGAGTTTTCAGGGAGCAGGAGCCGAGCTAGGACTACCTTGCATTTTTATCCAGTGGGACATCTGTAACTGACTGGCAGTGAAACTTTGGGACATTAAATCTAATTTTGCAATTAGCGATTGCTTGTAAATATTTGCTTTAAAACTTCAGGTTTAAAATACTGTGGGTTTAATATAGAAGATGACACTGTTATTTCAAGAAAGAAATATGGTGATGAAATAAGTCAAATTTGCTGAATACACCTGTTCTAAAAAATGATTAAAAATTTTTAGTTTATTTTTCATACTATAAATTCTTTCATTACCATGGCTCACCTTTTCACTCAGATTTGCCATAGAAATGGTTTTGTGTGTCATCTTCCTTCTCCTTGTGGCTATCCTGACTCTACACGTAGATAGCAAAATAAAACGCTTGTATCTGATGCAATGTATGTCACTTCAGCAAGTGAAAATAACAAAAACCAAAATACTCTGAAAACCTGGTCCTTCACAGAATTAGTTGCACTTGCTCCAGGTCAAGAAGTGTGAAAAGGATTTTAAATGGTTTTATTGAAAAAGTCCACTTTGAAACCTCTAGCTCTGTTTTGAACCTCTAGCTCTGTCTTTAGAACCTCTAGTTCTGTATTGCTTAATTATTCATGCCTTGAATATCTGATATTATTTCTGCTTAATTGAAGGTTTTAAGAGAAGCCTTAAAAGAAGAGAAACAAAGAAAAATATGCATATTTAATATGCAAAAATCAGTTCTCACTGAAAACCAGACATTGCATGTTGGATGGAAATAAGATTTAGCAGATTATGAGAGTGGCTTTTTCCCTTTTTTGTCGCTGTCCAAGAATGCATCCCCCAATCCTGACACTTCTTGTCTCATCTCTGACAGATGAGGATTCATACTCAAATATGAAGTCTCACGTCAAATATGTGTTTTTAAAATACAAGAAAGGGTGTTTTTAAATACAACACGTACTTCTAAATTAAATCCTAGGTGTGCATACCCTGGCTACTATAAACTTTCCAGAGGAACAATCTTTATTATTCATTCATAGGAGCACAGCATAAATTTTACCACAGTAAGGAAACATTTAAATATGCAACACAGATATGAAGAGAGCAAACAGATGTTTCTCATTGTTAGTCAGGGCAGGAAAAGGTAAAACCACTTTATCAGAAGTATCTTGAAGCTAACAGAGCTGTAAAATAAACTTCTAAAGCACAGGAAACTATGTAAATTTGAGTCTGCTCTCATTCCAAAGTGCACCATTTAATGCCATTATTGTGTATAAATTAAAACTATTTCCAAAATGTGAGCCTAAGGCAAATGCATAGGCAAGAGTGAAGAGTTGTTGAGTGTAACGAAGAAACTACTTTTAGGAAGCAAATTAATCAGACAAACTGTTGAAACACTATTGCTTTAAAGATCCTGAACATTATCAGAATTGGTTTGTAATTTCCTGTCTTTCATTTTGAACACACTCCCTAAAGATTTGTGTCAAAGTCATGAGATGTATAAACATGAATTTTTTAATATTGACCATTCACGATGAATGTCTTCCTTTACTACACTTAACCAAAATCACTACTTTTACCAAGAATGCAACAGAAATCATAATTTCACTTATCATGCACTGTAAACACCAGAGTTTCCTTTGTTTTTGTGTTGCTCTTGTTTTTTCTAGTTTGGTTGGCTGATTTTGGTTTTTAATGAAATATCATTCAGAAGTGTTTCGGTAAACTTTGAAAACAGAAGGTTCTTGATGTGACTCTGAAGATTTTCCTGAGCTGATCAATTACCATTTGTTGCAGAAGTTTCTGATTCACTAATTCAGTTCATATCTGAAATACCTTGTTCCCTACCCTGACTAGAATACTCAGTGGTGATCCTTTCCACTGTGTATCATTCACAGTGAGAGGTTCCAGATAACTGAAATGTGCTTAATTATCTTAACATGGTTCTTTGGTGAGTGTAGAGATAGCACCAATGAGCTTATTTGACATTCTAGTTAAAATCACCAAAATCAATAAATACACATTTCATTCTTAGGGGTTTTAACCATGGGCTGAATGCCCTTCACAGCTACTGACTACAACAAGAACAAACAAAATCAAGGCATATTTCTTATCTCAGTGCTGTGTGCCTGCCAGTTTCTTTGTACTATTTTACATATTTCTCCACAAATGCCCCTTTCACAAATTGAAATAAACTATTATTATTAAATTTAAAAAATTGTTGCAGCACTTGGGTGTTGCATTTTAGTGACTACCACTTAAATCAGAAATCTGCTGAAAATGCATGTCATGGACAAATTGCTAATGGTTACAAATAATGGTGCACTCTGCAATAAAAGAAAAGATTACAGAAGCTGAAAGACCACACTGGTAAGTAAATTGTGAGAAAAAATACAGCATTGATTAACCTTTCCCCTTCTCATTCAAACTAGAATTTAATTTTGTTCTCCTCATATTGTGCAAGTGAGAGGAATTTATCTTAAAATACATGCATTGGCTGACTCACTTATGGCTAATTCTGGTGTATGAGAGATGAAAGTAAATGCAACCAGGTTGACATTTGCTGCCTTAAAAAAATGACTGGTCATCCAAATTTTCCAGCAGAAAAAGAACATATCTGTTAAAAATTTATAAGCATTAAAAAACCCATTAAAAAATCAAGATTGTTTCAAAAGCACTTTTCTCCTATGAATACTGTATAGTAATCAGGCATATGTGCAAAGAAACATCAGCTACAAGTAGTGTAGCTGTACAGAGATGACCACCAGATGAAAATCTGTGATTAATAACTATGTTGCACAAACACCTTGGCTCTAAACTCTTAATTCTGGCAGATCTGTACAAGTCTGAGAACTGAGATGCAGAATTTCTTTCTTGTGGTTTTCTTTCCAATGGAAAATGCTTAATTTATATACTCACTGCTATAAATGTGCATACTCATATCATCAAACACACTGAATATTGATTGTATAATGCTAAATTCATTAAAAAATATATTGTTTAAATGTATTATCATGCATTTTGATCCTTTTTAAAAATTGTAATTTTTACTGTCTTCACATCACATTAAGTATAGACATTTACAGACTTTCCCTAGTTAGTTACCAAGAAGTTGATATTTCTCTTCAAATTTTTCACAAAAATAGTATCAGCAATGCTGACAACAGTGCAGTGTTGGGTGGAACTCTCAGTGCAGCTGTAGATGTCCAGTAAACAAATGCCAAAAAGTTCTTTTTTATTGTCATCTATGAAAATGTCATGTTCTTTCTTTCACGTGGGCTTAAGCTCTAGCAATGTCTGATGGAGGGTTTTGTCACTGTTTCATAACTAGCTTTTATTTGATCTGCTATTCCAATAATCAGCCATTAAAAAGAGCTGTTCCTTTAGATTTATAAGCTATTAACATAAACAGTTTGGAAGATAGTTCAAAGGGGCTTCATTGTGTCATTATGAAAAGAGAGGCCTTCTTGACTTTAAAGTCACAAATGACAATCTTGTCTGTAGAGATTTGAGACTCAGGAGGGAAAAAAGGAAAGTTGACTTTTGATTAGGGTGAATGTTGGATGCTACTGTGGGAATCAATTTAGGATGAATGAACAGGGAATTCCCCTGTCACCCCGGTGAGGATCCTGAGGATCCTGAAACTCTACTGTCACCAGCCACAAGGATTAATCTTGATAAACTGATAAACTGTCCTGGTAGTGTTACTGAGACAAAGCACGTCAGCCTGATGTACTGAGACACAGCATGTCAGCCAGATGAGGCTCTTAACCACTTACACCACCTCCACAGTGTTTACAATACTTCATGCCTTCAATTCATGGTGATACAGTCATGTTTATTCCTGGAAGAGACACCAAAATCCTTCCAGATATTTATCAATTCCCACAGCAATGAGTGGTAAGAGGTTCCTCTTTCTACAGACTGTCTCCACTGAACTATAAACATGTCTGAGGAGCCACCTGTCCTAGAAATAGACCTTAACTTAGTTAGAAAAAGGAATGAAATACTTTCAAACACTGGCAAGATTTTACCATCAGATTAGGAAACATCACCTAGGATGTATCTACCAATGGCTCACATAAAATAAGATGTATTATACAACAGAACCCTGATAAATTTGCACTTTTGGGGTCTCAGCTGTCAAACACACAAAAGACACAGAAAATGAGACAAGTGTTTAATACAGTGGTAGGGTGTGTGCCCTCAGAGTGAAGCCTCTTGTGCCTCAGATTCTACCAGCGGGTAGCAGGGCTTTGTTAGAGACCAGAGTCACCCACAAACTGCAGAACTGAGCAAGGACAAGACTTTCCAGGATGCAGTGGTGGAAAGGAAATTTCTCCAGTGTAAACTTTCCACCACTTGGGATATGTCTCATACTGCCACTACTTTTAGTATAAAGTTAAAAAAAGTTAAAAACCCCTCAGTTCTAAAGGAATAGAATGTATGAATGCATAGTGAGTGAAAGCATACATGGACTGTTATTTGGAAATAGGAACTAGTGGTCTAAGCTCTGTTTTGCTTAATTATTCATGATTTACTACTTTAATTATGCATGAAAAACCTCAAGTACTTCTGAATTTTCTTTAGGCAATGCAGACACTATGGCATGCTAAGAAAGTTGTATATTGAGATGTCTCTTCCTTCCATTAGTCATAAGGGAAACATAAATCACAATTCAGCATATAATTCTCTGCTTCTTCACACAATGATATAAAATTGATTGAGCACAATTACTTTGTACTCAGCATATTTACTGCTGTATAAAACTTCCTCTCATAAAGAAAAGGCATCCAGGCACTTTTCTGAACAATAGCATTGTTAAACATTTTTTGACGAGGCTTTTTGTGAAAACATGTTTTATCTTTCAGTTGTTTACAAATCACTTTAGCAGTGATTTGGGAAAGTGCTTTAACATGTACTAATGCTCCTTCTTGAGCAGGAACTTTGCTTAAGTGCTTTTCTGAGCAGAATCCTGTTTATCTGTCCATTTATCTGAGTTTAAAGTGGGGATTTATTCTGGTGTCTCAAAACACTTTGAAACAAAGCTACTCAAGGATAGCATACAGATCACTTCCTTCATCTCTCCATCTGCAACATTTGTACTTCCTAACCCCTGTCCAATCCTTGTTTGCCACGCTGGCTGGACAAGACACGGCACAGGCTGTGATTGCTCAGGACCATAAATAGAGAAATTTTCTTGGCTAGCCAGTCAACAGGCAGACTGAGTGGTCAGTCAGCTGGTGTCTAATACAGAAAGCAACCCTCACATAGCTCAACTTTGCTTTTCAACTTGCAGACCTAACCAGGGGCCTGGTGACTGAAGAGTCATTCTTCACAATTCGGTTGAATCTTTTTTGCTGTTATCAAACTCATGTTGGGTAATGGGTTCAGATTTCGTTGTGGTGCCTGACAGACAAAGTGACCACAGAAATTTTGTTTCCTAATAAAGCCAACGGTTAAAAACCAAACCTATGGATGTCAAACTTACGAGTCCTGGTATAAAATTAAAGGAAAAGGTAATCAATATTACCAAGCAAATTTTATAAGACTTACTCATATTAATGTTGGTAATTTTTTTTTAGTATTTGATTGGGTCTGGTAATGCTTTAGACATCAAATTACAGAGAGGTTTGAGGGATGCAGTTTTTAAAGTGTTACTTTCCTTCAGTCTGCTTCTTGTCACTGTTAAAGCTGAGTATTGCACTTAATCTTGTTGATACTTGTGACTGCATGAGGAGGCAGTTAAGATTTTAATATTAGTTGTGGTAGGGCTCTGTGCATAAAAATCAGCTTTAATGACTTTTGAATTAGTTCACTTCTGTCAGCAAATATTCTTCCTCTTTGATGCTCTCAGACTGCTCTCTTCACTAATGTGGCAGAATACAATTCCTCAGTTTTTGTGGATGCCCACAGAACTCTTCACTAAATTACTTTTTTCAGCAATATTGTTCTCCAAAAAAAGAGAAAAGAAAACCCCCTGAAGAACAAGCTAATAATTTTGCATGTTTAATGATGAATCTGTTAATTTCACACAAACCAGTCAAAAGAAAAGGCCACTAGAGGGAAGTAAATCCAATATGCTCAAATAAAATAAAAGAAAAACAAAAACCTACTCTAAATGATTGCCGCTAACAGAATGGTTTGGACTTAGAACAGCAGAAGATTTTTGGTGTGTATTCTTAACAAAGATATGACAACTGAATAAACAATTAATGTATTTATAAATAGGTCTTGCACTTCAGGCATACCAAAACCATTAAAACCATAAAATGTAGGAAAAAAATTGCATATAAAAGGATAGTATAAGCATGTTGTGTGGCTATAATTTATTGCATACCTGTATCTTTCACATTAGACACATATCAAATGCAAAAAAAAAAAAAATTAAACCAATATTTTTTGGACTTCTGGAAAAGCAGTCCTTGTAAAAATGAATATATTTTTGTTGTCATGTCACATGTTTAATCTTGGATCTTTGTTTTCTGTGAAAATGTGCACAAACCTGCAGCATCACACTGTAACTACTACCCATTTCATAAGAATTTATAAGGAAAGACTGCCAACAGTGAGTTTATAACAAAATCTCTGCAATATTCCAAAGCTTTAGTTCTACAGTTTACTGTTCAGAGGTTGGATACCCTAGCTTTTTCTATATCCCTTCATATTTATGACTAAAAGTAACTCAAAAAGATGTCCATTTTTCTCTCCATACTTTCCATCAACAAAAACTCTGTGAAGTTTCTTCCACATTTCATACATTTGCATTTTTTCTTGTCCTTTTAACTATATAATCACTATGCTTATAGTTTTATACAACTACACAGTCTGTAAGTCTACAGAGATGGTTTTTTCTTTATAACTACATTTTATATACGACTCCATTTCATTTATTGCAGTGCTTTCTCACGCAAAGCTGTCTTTTTATATCCAGATAAACTGACAGATATTCTGAAAATCTGGTCTTAAATCCTCTGAAGCCTTTCCAATAGCATTTTTAGTAATGTAATGCTTATTAAAGAGAATGCAAACAGTCTAGAGTTTACTGTCAGTGTGTCAAAAACTATCAAAGCATTGGTCTTTTCCCTGTTTTGACTAAACTGAAGAGAAAATCTATATCCTTAAACCAGGGACAGACAACAGCAAAAGACATTATTTTTTAAAAGACTACCACTTAAATACACATCACAAGCTGTGTTCACACAGCTATTTTCCACTTTAAAAATGAACGGTACTTCAGGTGACCTCCACCTGGGTGAGCTTGGTGACTGCATTTAATACCATGGAGCAAAACATCCAAAAGGAAGTTTCCACATGGGAAGTTTCCACATGGGAAGTTTCTGGCACCTCACTTTCTCCCTTTAGTGAGAAAGGAAAAGGGAGATGCAGGTTTCCAACATGATGCAGTGCCTCAGTGCTTCAGGCAAGTCTCAGTGCAAGGCCTATATATCATTAGGCATCTTATATCATTAGCTCTTCTGTTACCATCATGGACAGTGAGCAAGTGGGTTTTGTGCCTTTTCAAATCAATTTTCATGAATATTATTAGTATTACCATCACTGTCATTATTATCATCATCAACGCAGCAAGCTGTGCATTTTTGTATGCCCAAAGGCAAATGAGTCATTACTTACTCATCGACAAAACTACTCGTCCCAGATACACAGGTAAGCAGATTTTTGCTAGGCTGATCAGTGAAAGAACCCAGGGCCTTCCCTACAAGTGGAACATAACAGGATGCTCCTGAACATTAGCACTTTTACTTTGCAGAAACATATCATCAAATGTGTTCTACTGCAAACAGCACTTCTGCCAGCTCAGTTCCTGTTCTACATTAAACACTTCAGCTGCAGTTGCAATGTCACTGCACAGCAGGTGAAAAACATTTCTGGAACAAATGTCAGCAAGGGATAATTCTGAAATAACCTTCTTGTCTACAGTTACACAAGCCAGAAGAGAGCAGTGCTATATGGATTGCATTGTTGCTAATCTATGATGCTGTTTCCTGGCACAGTGTTTCTAAAGAAGAAAAAGTTGCAGAAATAAACAAAAAATAGAGAGCTCTTTTAGTTCCCCATGTTCCTCACAAAGATTCACCTTGGACACGAATTCAAACTGAAATGGGGGAAAGAGAAAGCTCCAAACAGTAATGCAAAGTTTACAATTAAAGGAATAAAAAAGAATCTATTAGGATAGATTGCCTGAGGAAACGGTTCATGCAGATACAGAAAAATATTACAGTGAGGCAGGTTGTATTAGTGCTATGAAACACAGATACCAAAGAAAGTGAGTTCACTTTCCCTCTGCCTCCCAATTGTGGAGCTGTAATGGATAACCTGTGGTGTTTTACTCTTGCAAAACTGCAGTTGCAAAAGCACCAGACTCCAGCCCTGACGAGCCACTGACACAGCTGGTCTCCAATGGCTAAAGCCTGCACTTAATTTTAAACAGAAAGGTATGGCTTTGGGCCCTGTGCAACGGGGTCAAGGGCCACCTGCCAAAAGCATTTAATGCTGATGCATTCCCTCATCAGCAGAAGCTGAAAGTCCTCACGGAAGGCACTTAAAACATTCAGCTCTCCGCAAAACCCCCTAACCACTGACCCACTTCCAAAACCACGGGATCCCCGCAGCGCGTGCCCAGCGCTGGCACTTACCATCTTGGTCTGTGGTGACCGTGATGGCTGTGAACTGCTTGGGGGAGAAGCTGAGCTCCGAGACGCCGTTGGTGGCCTCGATCTCGAAGGTGTAGTTGACGTGCGACACGAAGTCGAGCACGGTGACGGAGGAGTTGGTGAGCCCCGTGTGCCGGGGGATGAAGCGGATGCCGCCGCCGCAGATCTCGCACTGGCTGGCGTCCGAGCCGCACTTCTTACACACCACGCTGTAGGTGAGGTCCTTCCTCCCGCCCGTGTCGCTCGGGGGGCTCCACTCCAGCATCAGAGCTGTCTCGTTGATGTTAAAAACCACATTCCTCGGAGCAGAAGGTGGCCCTGCAGAAAAGGAGGGAAAAGCCTGGTAAGCTTTGGAGAAAAAAAATTGCCTTGAGGCAATTATTTGGAAAGAAGAGCTACATTTCAATGACAGATTCAAAAAGTTGTCTACATACAATCCTTGAAAAAAAAAGAACAAAAAATTGGTGACATCATAAAAAGATGAATAATCAAAATAACTTAGAATTAATTCAGAAAGAATTTAAGGCTACACAAAAAAAACTTAGGAACATCAAACCTAGACTAGATAACACAAATTTTGAATAAATGGCTCTTGATGCTGTGGGATACTGAGGCAGAGATCTAACCACAAAATTTATATCCTTATTTTATATCTAGTAATGCAGGCTTTTCTGAGACTTAAAATCTTTAATGCTTTGTAAGAGACAAATTGAGTAATAAATAAATAACAGCTTTGGAATAAAGACAAGAGGTAAAATTGTTTGTATTAGTTTTGCACTGCCAGATATTTCTTTCTATCCTTCACTGCTTATCCCCAGGGATTTCTTTGCTGTTGTTCATTAACAGGGTTAGGTGGCAACAGGCCAAGACTATTAGGCATAAGAAACAGTTTACAAGTTTTCTTTCTTTCCCACCTGGCATCTCATCAGCATCAGGATTAACAGTGAACACATCAACTTTTCAACTTAAAGGTCTAAAAGGATGATCAGGAAGCAGGAGAAAAAGTACTTTAAGGCTATGAGGATGAATGCAAAGACAACAAGCAGGTGTTAGAGATGTCTGTGCACTGCCAGAGAACTACAAGCAACCCACTTCCAATTTCCCACTCATCACACAGCAGTCATAGACTGTCCAACAAGTTTTAAGCTGTTTGCTGACTTACTGTGTAGGATCACATGGAAATCATCTGAGGTGTTTTATATATATATATATATATATATATAAATAAATAAATATATAGAGTGATCCAGTGATTTCCCCCTGTACTGAGCACTGGTGGGGCACCTCGAGTCCTATATCCAGTTCTCGGCCCCTCACTTAAAGAAAGTCATTGAGGGGCTGGAGAATGTCCAAAGAAGGGCAGTGGAGCTGGAGAAGAGTCTGGAACACAAGACTGATGAGGAGCAGCTGAGGGAGCTGGGAGTGTTTAGCCTGGAAAAAAGGAGGATCGGGGAAGACCTTATTGCTCTCCAATTACAGGTGGGGGTTGGTCTCTTCTCTTGGGAAAAAGTGACCAATCCCCAGCTGGCTGTACCAGGTGACAGAAAAAAGGAAATGGCCTCAAACTGTGCCAGGAGGAGGTTCAGGCTGGACATCAAGGAGAATTTCCACAGAAAGGGTGGCAAGGCATTAGAATTTACCTCTCTCAGAGGTAGTGAAACCAAATCCCCTGGAGGTGTTCGAGAAACCACGAGATGTGGCACTTAGTGCTGTGGTCTGGTTTACAAGGTGGTGATGGGTCTGAGGTTGGACTTGGTGATCTTGGAGGTTTTCCATCCTTAATGATCCTATAACTCTATGATTCCCCATCAGATTCCACAGTCTAACAGAAGAACTTTACCACCTAATTTTTGTTTAGATAGGAATTAATGAAGGGGTGAAAGGAAATAATTGTTACAGGATATCTGAATAGTCTCAATTTCTTATTGTATTACTCTTCTGCCACTTAACATGTTTCAAGCAAGCACTTACAGAGGCATGGTTTTCAAAACCAGTTTGGAAATAATCCCAAAATAAAAATTATTATAAGAAACATGGACCTGGAAAAACGTGAAGCCTCATACTCCCAGGGTTGATATATGTGAGATGACTGTGGTAAACCCAACTACTGACCTCTGGGGTTTTTGGGCTGAATGAGTTGAATAAGCATTATATTCCCAGCTCTCAATAAAATCACAGTGCTTCACCAATGGTTAGCAGAACTTGGAAAACTTTCAGCTTGCTTTGCAGCTTTTGATGATTTATAAAACTACCAACAGGACTTAGGCATAAAGTTTTGACTGAGACACTGGAAAAATTTTGAGTGAGCTTTTCCTTATTTCAAAGTTTTCATAAGCAGACTGAACGGCTACAAGAAAATGACACCAGTTTGCAAATGACCAGCTAATTTTTACACAGAGGTTAACATTCATAACTTTTAAGTGTTGTCTTTTATTTACTTTGTGGCATAAGCATGAGTATAAAACCTGGAATGATTGTAAATAAAAAAGCTGGTATTGTGTGGGAGTGCTAATGTGAATAATAAACATTAAGCTTTTCTGTGGACTGTAATTCAGCCACTTTTTAATTTCTGGTATTTACTTGTAACTTTTAATAAGAGAGTAATTAACTTTGCTCCAAAATAAATGATGAGTTACCTGCTGGATTTCAAGCATTTGATATTTAAAATAGATGGAAATGTTACAACGCTTTGCATTTTTTTAGTGAATAAGAAAGTTTAAAGTCTTCTGAATGGATGAGCATTTATTAATACATTTATCTGTCCATAGTTTAAGGTTAATAGATCACCTATCTTCCCACAAAATATCTATGAGGATAACAGTTCTAGCTACTCTAGCAAACAGTCTGAGATGGGAATAAGCTAAAACCAGCACACGTTACTTCAGCTTCAGCTCTTATTCTTTATATTCAGAAGACAGGAATAATTATGTTTCCTCTAAAACCATGCTGTGAGAATTAAATAATGACTGGATCTTAACAAATTCCCACTGTTAAAACCATGGAGGAGTTTTAGGAATATGGAGGATGAGCTGTAATCGCACTTCCATATGTGCATAACTTTAAGTAGATGAGTAATCCCCTTGAAATAATTGGTAATATTAATGCACGTAAAACTAAGCAGCTGTGTAATTGCTTGAAGGATGGGAGTCAGTGTTCTAAAACTGGCTTGAATTTAATCTTGCATAAACTACAGACAGTATGACAACAGGTCATCACAGCTCAAGTATTTTTGATATTATTTTATCAATTTTGTCAGGCCCAAACAGGAATGAATATGAATCTAGGCAATAGGAGGGTTTTGTCTGGTTTTGTGGATTTTGATTTTCTATCAGATTTTCTTGGTAGTATATGGAATGGCATCTATAGAAGAACCAATACAGTAAATAAAATACTCTTTTAAAAAGCTATTTTTTTCTTTTGTACTAGAGAATGAAAGATCTTATAGTCATGGCTTGTGACTCACTTCTCAGTTATAAGAAAAAACACATACTTGTGTGCATGCATTCACATTTCAGTGAAAAGGAAAACTATCAATTTAGAGGTGTATTAAAGTATATGACTGTCCTCTTGCAAATGCAGGAAAACCCACAAATTCACTTGATACTCAAGGCCCCTCTTGCCAATTTGCATGAGGATTAAATAGCTTTTTAATTGCTGTTAAATTATGCCAGTTAAATTGTGATTTCATGCAAATATTAAGCTGTAATGACACACAGTGAATCATTTACTAAGATTTAGAACTTGGAACAAAGAGAGACAATTAATTGTAATCCTCAGATTCAGCTAAATTATGTGTCACTGGGCTTTTATGAATGTGGCCTGATTGCTTTGTTATCATTTATAAATTATACAAAGATTATTTGGCACATTGGAAAAAGCTGGCAGCAATACCCTTCTGCAGACATCTGTATGCAAAGCTCTTGGGGTTTTCCTTATATTGATTTTTAAGAAAAACAAGTATATTGGTGAAAATAAGGGATCCTTTCCTCACAGCAAAATTCATGACTTTGAGTTTTATGCGAAATAATAAAATACAGTTCAGATGGGTGTACATTATAAAAACATACAGCTCTTCTGCTGAGATGGAACTCAGCCAGAGCATGAGTAATGTCTTTTGCTTCATTTACAAATTACAATGAGGAAGTATTTTGACACTTTCTGTGGAGGAGACTGGCGTGGATGTCTTATGGTGAAGCAGCTCTACTCTGAAAGCTACGGAGCCGAGTTTGTGCCTCATGCAGTGCTTGCACCTCATCTCATTTTAATGTGTTCTCTTCCTATCTGAAGGCAAAGGGCATTTTCCTGTATATGGAAGGAAGAGGAGCAAACCCAGCACTGCAGAAGTCTGGTGAGGGCAATGCAGTATTTTACATGCTTGAGAGTGAAGACTGTCTGGAAAACAAATTGTTACTTTTTAAGTAAGAACTGTCCATTATACACTATTAGAATCTTAGAATTGTACGTCATTTGACTACTGCAGTTACAGCAGAAGGGCAAAGATTAACCATCACCTTAGGATATTCAGAATCAGCATCTGGCTGTGCCCCTTGAGTTCATAATTGCATTTCGATATGTACCACAGATAAATAATGTCACTTGATGTAGAATGACATTTTTCCCTTTTCACTTACTCTTTTCCTGTGAGGCAGGAAGGAGGAATGGAAGCCAGTGACTGCAAACCAATATCCCAAGTCTGAGCATAATGTTAAATTGATAAAAAGTATGTATATATCTATATATCTATATCTATCTATATCTATATCTATATCTCTACATATCTATATCTGTATCTATATATACACAATAGAGGAAGTAAAGACTTCAAGTCTGTTATTGGTTTTGCTGCTGAAATTCCGTGTTGACTTAAAAATAGAGGATACACTTTGTGGCAGAGGTTATTGAATGGAGCATATGTTTGTCAGGTTCAAACTGTTTAAGTCTAACATTAAAAGAGAGGAATTCAGACAACTCAGACAACCAATATAAGCCTGCCTGACCTTGAAAAGATGGATCAATTCATCCAATTACTATATAGTGGGAAATGTTAGACTTTATGTACAGAGTAATCAGACAGGGGATTAGATATGATGCTATTTGTTGCTCACTGTGTATGCAGAGATTTCTGATAGAATACTTGCATATGGCAAAGAATAAAATAAGAATGAAGAGTAGCAGTGAGAGATTGATAAGAAGCGTAAGTCAAATGAAAAGAGCTCAGGAGAAGGAGATTAACAATATATTCTAACATAATTTTTATTCCTCTTATTGAAATTAGATTTCTATTATGGTGTTCCACAAAGTGAATACTCTCCTCTACGAAATGCAGCTACATAAATTAAAAAAGGGAGCTGTACAATTTTGTAAAAGCACACAGTACTTTCACAGAATTAATCAAAGTGGATTTAAAGCTCATCTAAAAGAAGTGGATGCTTGTCTTAAATCAAGGTGGGTTTTTTTTTCATAATGCTCCATATGCAAGTTTCTCAGTACTGAGGGAAGAGCTCTGGAGTGAGGAATACTGCCTAACCCCATAGTGCCTAGCCCTGTACAGGAATGAAAAGAGAAAAAATATCTTTCTTAAGCATATTACCTTGCAGGACATGGGGGAGCAAATAAAATGGGCATCAAAGTAGTCAGTCAAAATATTTGAACATAAAGACATTTGTAAGGGGAATCTACTGTTCTTTCTGTGTTTCAATAAAGAACAACTCTCCCTTCAAAGGTCCCAAGAAAAATTTCTGTTTCTTATGTCATGTCTCTCAAAGTCCTTCATTTTCTTAAAACTTTTCAACTCCTTTTATTATAGTAAAACATGACAGTTTGGAAGGAAAAATCTAAATTCCACTCATACCTTTATTTTTGTTTATTAATTTCAAATTAGCCACATCTGCACATATCCACCAAAAGCAGTGAGTTTGTATTTATGACAGAAACATACTTTTAATAACTGAGAGACTAATTTGAAAGCAATGGGGCTAAAGATATCACTTAGGGAATAACTTGGCCTGAAGGCTCTCCGTTACTGCTGATGTGCAAGGTAAGAACACAGTCTGCCTGTCAAGCTTCAGTGTCATTAGCAGAGCTGACAATTAGTGAAATAATCATCATTGTAGGTGTAAGATGAATACATCTGCTGTGCCAATCAATGAAGTACTGATACCTTGCAGCCTAGGCTGAATGGGAGACAGTGCATGGTGGCACTGAACCAAGAAATCAGAATGTGCTTCACTGTCTCCTTTATTTCTTCCTTCTCCCCAGTGTAGGTGAGGTGAGGCACTGACATCCTGTTGTGGCTGATTTTTGCCCTGCCTTACCTCACTCAGTTACTTTGGCTGATATCCTCAGCAGGAATGTGGAGGTCTAGCACCAAGTTTTTTCCTGACAATTTTCACCCAAAGCAGATCTCTGCACTCACATTTGTTAAGAAATCAGCAGGGGTTGAAGTAACTGCACTCTGGTGCCACAGGGCTCTCAGGCTCCTCCCTACCTAATTAACATATCAGGGAATCAGGGTTAAAATTGTGCCCTGAAAGAAAATTATGGAATCATAATGCCATGTTTGAGTAATTTTTCAAAGAACTCTCTTTTGGCGATATAAAATCAATGACTTATAAATAATATGAAGCCACATCTGCATAATGTATGAGTGAAACCCTCTTCTCAAGCATGAAAGTGTCAAGAACACCTGGGATGTTTTGACTCTGGGAGCAAGCTTTCAATGGCCTGTGCTTGTGGCATTGATTCGAGTGGAATTATTTGTAATCACCATTTTCCTGTGGGAAGCCTGAAAGGATGCTGTTCATTCCCTAACATACTTTGTGCAAAATGCCAGGCCTATGTGTTCTGCTCCAGAGTGAGCTGGGACTGGGAAACACTCTCTGAACCCCGAGCCCCTGAGGTATCCAGAGGCTGGGACTTACCTTCCCCCTGCAAACCCTCTGGTTAGATTAAACAGTTTTCTGCCTTGGGTCTGAGGAAAGCCATTCTTAGTGACCATCACCCTCATGAAGTGGATGGACAATGGTTTTGGTAATGACCTCAGTGCCTATGAATTTGTAAATCAGCTTTAAATTATTAGGTCTATTGCAAATTTGCCCAGTCCAGTGTCATTGGAAAAAGCAGCATGAGGAGAGAAAGAAGCTCAATTCAATTAGCTCAGTTATTTTTCCATGGTGCTGCATAAAACATCCCAAAACACGGCTATGCACTGATGGTTGTTGCAACAGTACTTTGTCTTTTGGGCTTTATCTCTTAAAAATTTTGTATACTTAATCTGTCAAAATACTTTAAGAATTTAACATGCTGGTTTTTTAGAATTCTCTTAACTGTGGCACAAAAAGCACCAAGATCAAATCCTCCACCAAAAGAATTAATAAAGTGTTATACCAAAAACTGGGTGTCTTAGAGGGTTCTGCAAAGTCTTTAATCACCTTTATTAAAGAAGTTATTTTAACAGCCTATTAAAAGATAGTATTTTGCACACAGCTTTTCAAATACTGCTGTTTGTTCCAGTTTTGAGATTAAACAGATATAGTTGCTTTACAATCAATAAATTAATACCAGTGGGTAATGAACCATGAACGGAAATCTATACAAAATATTTTATTAAGTGGTAAGAAAACTTATGCTATGTATTTCTAGACATAAGTCCATTGATCAAAGTAGTAAAAATCTTTTCTAAGAATTTCTGCCCCCAGAATGATGGACATCGGGTTTATCTTAAGGGCAAATTTAGGTTAGTCAAAAATCACAAAATTATGTATTCTAAAATTAATCTCAAAAAATCTAATGAATTTTCTTTATGGCAGTTGCATAAGAGGGAATAATTCTCTATTAAAAGAAGGTGATGGTGCAAGAGGTTTAAATGATAGCTCATTCTGATTTGGTATTTTTTTCCTTTCTAAAATTATTTTCTTGTCTTTTTTAGAGCATTAAGTTTTTATTTGATTGTGTGGGGATATTTGTCTGATACTTTTCATTTAAATCTTAAGGGACATAAGAGCATGTAATATCAGTTTTTTTCCTTTACATGACTGCAAATTTTTGAAAATTTTTGCACCAGCAAATTTTCAAGTATATAAAATGCACATTACTGGTAATGAAAACACCACATTGTTATCCATATGACAATGATTACACTTCCTCCTGCTGTTATATCTCAGAATTACAAGTTCAAAAGTCATCAAACTAAGAAACCTGGGTATGTTTATGGTTATCCAGACACTATGCAGAAATGTGCTGTTTGGCTTTTGATTTAAAAAATCTCTTGATTAACAGGAATTGAATTCTTCACAAACTCTTAAGTTTTTGGGTTTTTTTTCAATACAAAACCAAATAAAGAAGGCAACAGAATTGCCAACACTGGCAATGATCAGACTTACGGGTACATGCCATAGTTGGTGGGTCCTTCTCAGCTCTGAAATAACCTTTCTCACACTGACAGACAGAAGTTGCTTCTATGTGAGTCAAACTGTGTGGAGGGCACTTGGAGCACTTCACATTTCCAGCAAATGCTTTATAGAATCCAGGCCTGCAAGCTGCAAAGTAAGAAGATAAATTTCATTAATAGAAGAAAATTTTGGTCATAAATGAAATCTGTTCCAAGCAGTAATAATGCTGCTTCTTTCCTTTCTGATATAGATGCTTTGATGATACAATTTTTGACATTTTTCATTTTGGTATATGGACTTAAAAAAACCCGAAGAATATGTTCTTAGTATATAATGGGGAATTGTTAAGAAAGATAACTCCCCAATTTCTAGTCAGTCCTAAGTGCTGCTTGAAATTGTTTCTGAACAACTTCACTACTATCACTAAACATTATCTATGGTTTATCTACATGTATTAACCAAAAAGAGTGAGTATAAATTCTGTATCTGCCAAAGCTGTTTATATGGCTTCCTTACTGAAGTAATGGACAACCTGCAATACCTAAAATATTTGATGAGACAAGGATGACATCCCTAAATATTTCTGGCTGGTCTGACTTGCCTACAGTGCCCCCAGTCCTCTGAAAGCAGGGCCACATTAGCTGGTCCCTGCTGGTACCAGAGGCTGGAGGATGAGGAAGGGATGAAGGAAGAGATGAAGGAAGGAGATGCTGACACCATCCAGCACAAACCTGCACAGGCCTGAGGCTCTCCTGACTGGGTTGGGAAACAGCCTGGAGAGCAGGCAGCCCTGGACAGGAATGTTGGGATGCTCAGAGCTCATCACTTCCCCAGTTACTGGGAGCTGGTGTCCCTGCTGTTCTTAACCACAGCACAAACTCACAAGCCTTTTTTTTTCCTGGCTTTTAAAGCAGAAACAAGTCATTAAAATAAATCTTATCCCAGATCTCTTGGGCATGGATACTGAGATATTATTTTAAAATCATCCTCAGACTTCATCACACACATTTAAACAGAGATTTCTTTCTTTTCCTGCCAGCTACCACAGTTGCACATGCCAAGCATGTGTTGCAGTTTCTGTCTTCTGGCTTCCCCATATGAAAACATTAAAAATTAAAGAGCAACTCAGACATGTGCAGATTTTACAGGCTCCTTTTCCTCTTGACTCCTTGAGTAGTATAATGGAAACCAGCATTATAAATATAATTTTGAGATTCCATGTGGCTTTTTCTCACTTTGATATATTCAAGACTACCTTCTTTACACTGCTAGAGGAAATAGACAGTACTTCCTTTTCTTGTAATAAGATACAAAAATATTTAATATCAGGTGTTTTTAAAAAGTACCTCAAAGTATGCATTTAATGGATTCAGTGTCAGTTCATATTAATTGAGTTATAAAAAAGTATCAACTCATAGGTAACATATACAGGATCAGTTTTTCTTCTGATTCTGAAGGCCTTCTTGATATAAAAGAAGTTTCAGTAGCAGCTGAATAAAAAGGAGTTAAGATGACACTGAAAAAGATAACACTTGATTGCCTCTCAGAACCCAAGAGCCAATTTTTCAAATGCAATTTCAAGAGCTTAATTTTGACCCAGCAATTTCAGCAGTTCTCCTCCTAGTGTGCTGTTCTGACTTTGCTGAATAGACATTAGGGAGGTATCCTGCCCTGCTGTCACTGACTGGGGAAAAAGAAGGATTTCTGGTGTTAGAGATAAAAGGGGTGGGAACAGCAGGGATTTTCCCCTTGGAAGCAGGCTGCTAGTCTGATGCAATTGTGATTATAGTGAGTGGCAATTTTCCACTGATTGGAAAGGCAGCAGGTTTGGTGCAGGGAAGAAGGCAGCACTGTAGACACAGGCTGCAGGCACTGACTCCTCTCAGCTTTGCTGGAAGGAAGAGAGGAGGTAAGGCAAAACTGGGAGAAGGGTGCTTGCCTGCTCCCTCCTTAATCTTCTCATGCCCAAATCCTGCCCTGATAAATATTAAATTCTGGCTTTATTTCATATGTGACATTTGTGACTAAAGGGCTGACAATTCCAGATTACAGTTTCATTCAAAGCAAAATGAGTGTTCTTTAAAATCCTTATTACTTCTGAAATTCCTGACTGTCAGTTCTGAAATCGTTCCTTCTTCCTTTCTGTCTGCCAAACAACAAATTACTTTGGATCAAAAGAAACACAGATTTCTCTTTCAAGAGCAATATTTTATATAAAATTCAAGAACTTCACTATTTCAAAATAAAACTCAGGGAGAAGATTTATTTCTAAATAAAACAAAAAGCAAATGTTTTATTGTGAAATGGTAGTCTCTATTGTATTTAAAGCAATTATGTTTTTGACGTGATAAGTCTTTTAAAAGGAAGCACATACATACTCATGGAAAAAGAGGAGGGAAAAATAAATGGATTAAAGTAGATAATTTTACTATTTCTGAAGTTAACTTAAGTACATCTATCCCTTAAGTCAAGTATGTATCAAATTCTGTGGCAGAGAAGCTACAGGGTTACCAGGAAAGCTTTCATTTGAGAGGTTTACAAAGGTATTAACAACCCACTCCTCACCCAAATACAGAATGTCAAAATCATGATTATTGATACTTCCAAATAAAAAACAGCCCTTCGTAAACAAGATGCAATAACATATGCTGAAACCCCCAAAATGATCACAAGCTTGGGAAAACTCATCCCTCTGGATACCTCAGAGCTGACTGCCAGCATTCATGGTGAAAGGAAATAAACCATTACTGTGTCAAAGTCAAGGAATATACAACCTCAGTCTGAAATACAGCACTTCAACTGCTATACCCATCAAGCTTGGACTCTGATAACAATTATTACCTCTCAGTGGAAAATTAACCACAATAATTGCTAAATTTACAATTTTCCACAGAAAATCTTCAAATGATTTCTAGATGACTACACTCCCCTCCCCCCCACCAAAAAAAAGAAAAAAAAAAGGTTTGTTTTATCTGTGTTACCACAGAGTATTTATTCTACCTTCCAAATCACTGGATGACATCTTGTTTCCCTTAATGTTTTCTACCAGAGGTGACTTTTTGAGTTAATGATTATAGGAACTGTATGAAATTTGACTTTTGTAAAGCCTGGGGAAAGACAGTATATTGTCTTAAAGGTTCAGTAATTAGCAGAGTATCTGAATCAACAATTCAAAGACACTGCAGGTTTCTCCAATGAAATATCAGCAACTAGGCAGAGAAACACTGATAATTTAATTGGCTTCATAAAAGATAACACATCTATAAATGTGCTTTGCTGCACATTTCACCAGGATTTGACTGTGAGTTTTGGAAACTACAGAAGTTTCGTAATTGATTTAATTTTCCTTATTTAATGTTGAAAGATGGGATTTAGTTTTGTTTGTTTACTCCATGGCCACCTGAGGGTCTTTTGAATTGCCCAGTCCAGTAAATAAGGCCATGGCTCCATCACTTCAAAACACAGCCGTGGGCTCTCTGGTGGAAAAGTCTTTGCTGCTTGAGGCTCTTACAGCCATTAAGTTCTTCCCCAGCCTCAGGGGTGTATAATATATAGACACAAAACCCAGAAAATAAAAACACAGCAGTCATCTGGTCATAAAACCTTGTCCCTTAAAAAAAAAAAAAAAAAAGCAGCATTGTCACTGCTCTGTGGGAGCACATTGTTGTCCAAGATTCCAGTTTTCAGTTGATTCAGTTCCATAACATCTGAATTGACCACTACAGTTCTAGTTGAAGATGAGTCCAAAGGAAACTTAGGAACAACTTTTAGGCATGTCTGACACTGTTGATGTGTGGGTGGGAAGGCATTTGTCATGAAAATGGATTTTTTATAGCTTGCTGAAAACTCATCAATCAAATTAAATCAAAGACTCTGTTGTCGTTTACAATGAATGGCAACTGTCAGTAGCTGTGGAAGAGGTGTTTTAATCTTTCTGAATCACACACTTTGCTATGCATTTCCACCTCATGCATTTTTAACCTTGCTTACTGGATCCCACTAATACCCTGTGAGACTGGTATCTTTCATATTTGTGATATTCTGAATTATTTCAGTTTTAAAGTCCTCTTACCCCTCTTCCATCTGCTCACTTTATAAAAAAGGGCAATCCAATAAGGCCTGTTCTATTCTACCACTGTGCAGAAAGAAGGAACTATGATACTACTTTAACCAATTTATATTTTAGTAGCAGTGTCTAGAAAACATAGAAAAGAATATGAAAAAAGAATGCAATGAAAGTTGGATGCTCTATATTAAAAAAGGCATAATACAATCACAAAATCAAGATTAGGATATTACAGAATTAGGACAATAAAGCTATGAGGGCAACCTTTGATTGTGAGCACTATCTGGTTAAATAATCTCATCTTTTTTACATAATTCTTGTTTTATTCAGATCATGAATGGACTGTGAGGGGGATTCAATTTGGGTCATGTTCAAACTGATAGTGGGACTGTGCAGCATGAGTTGCTAGAAACCTGAGGAAGAATCCAGTGGAGGAAGGCCAGCTGTCACAGATTATAAATTATCAAACATGCTGGTTAGTTCAAACTACAAAAATAAAAGACATCATGGTATGGAGAAAGCAAAGCTCTAGTTTCATTTAGTTCCTACACAAATAAGGATGGGACAGGTGACACCCCTAGCAAAGCAGAATGACCCAACTTTGGGGGCACAAAAGACTGATCTCCCCTTTTCACTTGCAATAAACTTGATAATTTATATTTCTGGGTCTGCACTTAGATGCATCTGTGATCATATGCTGCAGTCAATCTCTTCTCCTGCCAATATGTCTGCTCTCTAATTTTGTATTCTTAGATTTGGAGAACTGATAGGAGCATTACTCAAACCCTTGACTTTAGAGAGGAGCAAGGCAGAGGAGACAAAAAGAGGCAGGTATAAGGCTGCTTCTTCAAATATGACTACATAATGACAATAGGCAAATGAAATTAAATATTCTTCCTCTTTGTGCTTTTTTTTTCCCCAGTGACTTTTCTGTCATTACCACATTTCAGTATCCTATGGAAGCTTTTTAATGAAAATTATTAGAAGAAATGACAAAGGAGATAATTGCCACCTATCAAACAGTATTTTCAGTTCACATCAGTGCAATTTTTCTCTGTATAAAACACTAGTTTCAACACAATAGCTTGAACAATTATTCAGGTCACTTAGGATGTTTTAAGAGAATCTGAAGTTTATCCAAAAAATACATACAGACAAGATATTAATTATATTAATTTTATCACTGCCTGTCATACTAGGTACAATCCAACAGCTCATCAAAGAGCTGGGGGCTGTGCTACACAGCCCAGGTGAATCCTCTTCTGCAGAGACTCATTTTTGTACTACAAAAACAAACAAACAAAACCCCTAAGCAAAATAAAAATGAGCATCCTAAATGCTAGACTATAATTTAAGAATATGATTCTAAATGTATAGATACTACTCAAAGAAAGAGATGGAAAATGTTTTCAGTCTTGATAAACTCTTATTCACTTAATTCTTAGAACTAGGTGATTTTTTTCCGAGACTAATACAGTAAATAAAACTTATTACTACAACAGATAGATGGCATGTAAGGGTGTTCCACTGAATATGGAATTAGTAAATTAGTGTTCTATTGAATACAATAAATCAATACAAATTTAACAAAATAAGCAGTTGAAAAGAGGCTCATTTCATTGAAATATCAAGCACTGAAATCCAGATAAAGACAATATCCATAAAAAACTCCTGTTGATAACTCAGGCTACACAGTTGCAAAGAGGGGCTGCACCGTTTTCAAATTACCCCTTAAAATGTTTCATAAACTGTACTCATGAGTCAAGGACTTTTTTTTTTATAAAAAAAATTTGCCATATTGCAACTTCCAGCAATTTTGTGCGGTTTTAGTTCAGCTACTTCTCCCTAAAGTCTCACAGCAGTGCCAAGTGACAAAAATGGCTGCAAGACTGAGGTGCTTTATCAGTGATAGAAGAAGAGAGACAAAACCAAGAAGATGCACCTTCACTGATTTGTGCTGCTGACTCTGTGGTGGAGAGCCCTGAAATCCAATAAACGGGCTGAGGTGGGAAGTACAAATACCCAAATGCACTGTTCCACACCCAAATTAGTCTTTATTTCTGTTGATATTTCATGGATAGACCCCATAGAAAAACCAATTGCACAATTAAACACATTTAATAAACCCTTAAAGGAGACAGTAAAAATACTGTTTTCTACATTGCATAATTTTTAAAGGAGCATCACTGTGTTTTAGGAAGATAGGGAATGAAAGGAATCAGTCAGGATAATTAGGGCACACAATAGAAATGGTAATCAAGGAACATGACAGCACAGAAAAAGAAGGGAAGTAATTTCCTGCCATATATCAATGCATACTCCTGGGATCAGGAAGGTCTGCAGGAAAAGAATGGAAGGAAAAGATCATTGCAGCTGCAAGCAGCCATCTCCAGCATCTCCAGCAATCGCCCTTAACCAGAAAAGGAGAAATGTAACTCTGAGAACACTTCAGGGCAATGCAGAACCTACTCACTGAGTCCTCAAATCTGTCCACAGTAGTTGTGAAAACTTTATTTTAAAGTATAATATCAGTAGTGCTTTATTTCATTGTTGCTTTTTACTTTTTAATCATTGTTCCATTGTTGAAATTAGCTGGAAGGACTTTTGGGGGGAAGGAATAAGGCAAGAATGTGGTTTCTCAACACTGTAGCAAATGCAGCAACAAGAAATATTTGTTGTAACTACAAAAGGAACCTGTGTTTATTGGAATTTCTCTGTATTATTTCAAGAGGAATTATTGCCCAACTTCTCTTTTCATAGAACCTTTCATGCTCCTGTGCACAGCTGGGGACTCACCTACCAGGAGACACTGCAAACAGGCAGTAGACCATACCAAGTATTTCTTTCTGCAAGAGGAAAAAATGGTCTGAGTAGATAAGATCCATTTTGTGCCTAATTCCTTTGCACATTATCTATTTCCTGTATTTGTTGGTGACCTCAGTTACAGAATCATCATCTCCTGGCCAGAACATAATAACCAAATGATAGAAAAATCCCTCCCACTATTAGAAAGATTTAAACTGCTTTCGTATCATATACATGTACAAAAATTGCTCATCTATGGAGAGCAGTGTTTCAATCATATTATATCCTTATTATATGTATTATATCAAATGCTATCACTTATGTGTTATTCTCCCTCTCTGTCCCTTTTATTGGGACACAGAGGGAGGATAACACATTTTATTATATATCACATAACCTGTTGTTTCTGTCGTCCCCCTTCCCATTTTTCCTCCTTCTTCCCCCCAGCATGTGAAACCTTTCTGTTTTCAGCTCTGAACATATGATAAGTAGTTAATAATGGATTTCTCTTTTTTCCTGTGCAATACCAGCTCCTTGGAATCTGCAGATGAACTTTCTCTATCCACAACAAATTATTCTGCTGGCCTGGGTTAATTAATTCCTATGATAGCCATTACTCAATTTACTTTGCATGTGGGTTTTTTTTTTGAAACCAATTTTCTTTCTGAGGCTGTTTCCAGCCTTTTGACAAAGACCAAAACTTTTGACAAAGACCAAAACTTCCAGCCTGAGTGTTGTTGCAATGATGTTTTGTTGGCTGTCTTGATGTCAGACTGATTTTCTGTGTGAAAATAGTAATTTACTGTTTAGTAATTTGAGCTGTTCTCAAATAATTAATGTCACTTGGCTTCATGATTTCAGGAACACTCAAGGTGTGCACTGAAATCCTACAAAAGCTCCCCCTGCCATGACTTACTACTGGATAAGCTTTTTAGAGAAGGCAGACCTTGGAAGAATGCAATATCCTTACAGGCAGTTATTAACAATAAAATTCTGAAGTACAGTGCAATTTCCATTTACAAGGTTACAGTTTCTTATTATGGCCTTATTATAACATTGCAGTTTTTAATGGCTCAAGATCTAAAACTAAATTTTTTGGGGTTCACTGCTTTCACTACAGAAATTATTTTGACAATAGATCAGCTTAAGTGATGCAATCTTTTTCTTCTCTGTGTAACTGTCTCTTTTACATTAATGTAATTAGCAAGATGCAATAGCAATGAGAAAACAATTTTACCCACTTCAAAAATACTCTAAATAATCCAATATTTAAAAGGAGAGGCTTAAAATCATGCTTGCATTTTTAATCATGGTTACCAAGAGTGCACATCCAGGTATAGATTTTGAATGTGTGATTTATTTAAGGCCCTGCTTTATTTGCAGGTACCAGTCAGGAGTTTGGGCACACAGACAAAATTACTGTGATCATGGGGAATATTTAAATGCCCAAATCCAGGCAGGTAATTGTAAAGTTGGGTAATCCATATGCAAAAAAATGCTGAAATGTTCTTCTAAAATCAGACATTTGGCCTTTGAAATAGAGTCCTTTTGGATGTGTTTGCAGAAAAGCTCACAAGCTTGATTTTTAAAGACACCAAATATGATTAGTGACTCCCAGACCATTTCAGTTCTGACTTACCATTGAAAGTAAAGTAATCATGCCTCTGTGAGAAATAAATACAATTTTCTTTTGTATTATCTCTGAATATCCACAATCTCACAGGCAAATAATCTTGATTATTAAAAATTATTTTCAACCCATCTTTTTGCCTTCTACATTACTATACTCAATTTTATGTAATCTTATTCTATTCTATCATTGCTTTAAGACTTAAGAGTAACACAATGTGATACTTATGAACAAAATTCTGTCATTTATGTCAGCAACTAACACAGTATTCAAATACCTATTTTGCCATGGAACCAACACATAAAATCCTGTAATTAGTTAATTCAAGTTTTCCTCACATCCACATAGAATCACTTGCAATACTTAGCCCCAAATTACAGCAACTATTTAATTGTATTTACACAGGTACAGATGACACCAACATTCTTGGGTTTTTGTGTTGTTTCTTTTTGGTTTGTTTGGATTTTTTTCCATAAGCAAACATTGCCAACTTCTCCCAACCTATCATTGTATTCAGATTAATGTGAATTTCAATGTATAGGCAATACCTTGGTAACCCAAGGTAAAGCTCTGACTACTATCTCAAATATTCATCTACTGGCCTTCTAGGACAGGAATAAATCCTTTGATTATGTAAATCCAACCCCATATAAATAAAGCAAAAATCAGGAATGTGCCCTTTAGCTGAACAGGGTTCTAATTTGTGTTTCACTGAAGTAGTTATGTGGGATAAATCTTAAATCCTTGTGTCTAGAATATTTCACATGATTGATGACAAGAATCAGAGTTAAGTATTTC
The DNA here is from genome assembly GCA_003676055.1 of Chloebia gouldiae. Lineage (NCBI taxonomy): Eukaryota > Metazoa > Chordata > Aves > Passeriformes > Passeridae > Chloebia > Chloebia gouldiae. Next base: position 12,352,071 of record QUSF01000016.1, read on the forward strand.
TACTGAACACACTGGTATTTCACAGGAATCTCACAGAGATGAACCATGACTTTAATATGAATTATGAAATAATCAGATTGATATGAAAAATGCTCCCTCCAGTAAGACTTCTAGTATTGATAGAGAAATTTGAGTTTAAGAACACAGGTAAATATTACTATAAAAATATATTAAACCTGCATAAAAGCTGAATCTTTCTTAAAAGTGCTGAAGAAGTACCACAGAGGTTTATTTCAAGTTTTCAACTCTACTGGATGCGCACTGCAGTGTTAAGTATTTTCCAAATGAAGAAATAACATTATCCCCATCCTGAAAAATCCCAACCAAACCCTAAGCTTAGAGAGGTCAGTGGGATTTCTTACAGATTTTCTAGCTGTTAATTATCCTGACTACAGGTGCCAGGCCCTCATATGCCACAGGACAGGTGGGGCTGTAGCTCTTTAAATAAGGAGCCAAACACCCCAAAACAGCAGCATCAGGTCATCTTACAACTGAATTTATTTATTCTTTTATTTCCACTTTTCTTCAGGGCTGCACACATACAATCAGATGGAGATTTGGCATGAAACTGACCTCTTAACTACATACTGTTTAGCTAAAAAATTATTTTTTTAGAAGTTATTAGCATCACCTTAGTAAGACTGTGTGAACATGGTATCCTGCTATTTTTAAGTATGTATATTTACATGACAGTTTTCATTCTGAAAGAAAAATGTTTAAAGTTTTAAATAGGCATATGTGGTTTTGGTAACATTTCAGGGTAATCACACAGCTAAAAATAACTGGCAACAAATTTTATATATCATGTTAGATATTTGACCAATGATTAGACATGACTGGAATAATCCCTTAATCAAAAGAAAAATAAAATTCAGAATTAGGATTACACAAAAATTACAACTACTGATGCTGCGTTGCCATTCCTCATTTAATTCTGGTAAAGTTTAACTCCATTTCAGCTTTTAAATACTCATTAGGAAGTGTGCAGGACAGAGAACATGTGAGTTGATAAATATCTCCGTTCTAGCTGAGGTGTGGACACATGACAGGAATAAAGAGAGCTACAGCCCTCACACTGATCTACGGGCTCTGGTTGTGTCTCAGTCTTCCAGTAGTTAACATTACATTTATTTCACACCTGGGGGTGGCACACTGCTTGTATGTGGGCAATTTTCACCTTTTTCCTTCACTTACATTCACGTTTCTCATACTGTGAGCAAAATGACTGTGAGACAAAGGTCAGGAACTACAATTCTGACAGCGAATGACACATTAGTGCCTTCATTCAGTATTTGGAACTGTAAAATTCAGGAATCTGTGTTCACCTAAAGAGTAAAAATGGACTGTACTATTTGGCATCTTTTTTATTTTATAGGCTAATTTTTTAATAGAAAACTCAAGCGAGACAAACAGCCACTCAAACTCAGCTACAAAAATGTAACTGCACTTGACATGAACACTTTTAATCACTATAAAAAGCAACATAGCCACAGATGTTTAGTTTTAGGAAACTAGATACATGATATAGAGGTATATACACAAAACTACATTAATTTTATTTGGGAATAAAAAAAAAATTTCTAGAGAGTCAGCCATATGAGAAGTGGCTGAAGGAGCTGGGGGTGTTCAGCCTGGAGAAAAGGAGGCTCAGGGGAGGCCTTTTCACTCTCTACAACCACATGAAAGGAGGTTGTAGCAAGGTGGGGATCAGTCTCCCATGTAAAATGGGACAAGAAGATGAATTTGGTAATTCAATCCAAAATTGAATTTAATAACTCGATCCAAAAAAACTGAAATGGAGACCTTTCCATTAGATGATGCTTAATGCCATTTATGTGGTGCAAAACTTTTGTTATGAAATGTTACATTGCTTAAAACAAAAAGATTATCTTATATTACCTAAGGACAGTAAATAACAGTCTTTTTGATTTGTAATTATTGCAATGATAAATGTTTTAGGGTTCAATGGAAGCAGAAGCCTAGGTTGAAAATGGAAATCAATATGAAATTAATACATCTCATCTCAGTTATTAATTTGCATCTATACATTTCAAACCTATCACAGCTGATGAAGAGGAGCCTGACTGGCAGTCCAATTAAGAAAGGCACAGGACTGGAGCTACAGGTAATTTCATTTACAGGCAGCATTGGTCTGAGAAAACATATACATCATCTCTAGTATTATTCTTGATATCAGCTCAGGCTACACATCTATAATATTTCTAATAATTAGGAATTAATTACACCTTCTCTCCATCCTCATCTCCCTTACCTCCATGATATATTATAAATTCTGTACTTGCAGAATGGATCCTCATCAGTCTCTTTATGTTCTTGAGGCCATGCATTCAAGACATACAAACATCTCACAAAGAGGCCTGTCAGGTATATTCCCTGCGACTCTTGATAATATTTGGAAGAAATCAATGACTTCAGATACTTTTCTTTTTACAGAAGGACTTAAGACAGCTCAATCAAGAGCTGTAAGAACAAAAAGAAGTCAATTCAAAGAGGATATCCATGAGTTACTATGTTATAATATTGCTGAAATATAAAATTGGAAGCAACCTCTGTTCAGAGGTACATTAAATGTTAGCCTTCATAGTGCCTCTAGTATCTCTTTCATTATCCCAATTAAGTTTTTAAAATTTCATCCCTAATATTACAAGTGCTTGTTTATAGACTGCTTTCTACTGCAAAACTGAAGTACATGCAATCTTAACAACGTTAGTGAAATAATGAGATTTGAATCAACTATGAGACTCCTACTTTTAATTGGTGAGAGGTGTGGGAAGATGGAAAATCTTCTTTCCCTATAATCTAATCAAACTCAGCAGTATCAGCTTCCAGAGTGCAACATCAGCCTTTCCCCTGAAGGGCTGAGCAGAAGGTTAGGAAAAAATTAATTGTAAACATTAATGTAAATACCAGAAATTCAGACTGGCCACAGTAAGCCACTTCAGCAACATTTGTGCTTTCTCTCCTACTCTCTCACTTGTGTTGCTGGTGCTGCTTTCAGCATGGCACCCCAGCAGGCTGAAGCAGGAGCTGTATTTTCCCAAGGAGTGAGTCGAAAATGGCAATGTTTCCATGGGAAGTCCACAAGAACTCAGAAATCAGAACCGCTACAAACTCATCTGGTCAAAGTCAAAAGCAGGGGGAACTTTAAATTCCATTCTTAATTCAGAATGAAAATATTTCTGCAAGAGCTTTTAGAAGATGACCTCTGATAGAAGGAAGAGGAAAGAACCGTGGTGGTTGTGACAAACTGGAGTTTAGGGCTGTGCTGATAATGCATTACAGCTGCAACAACCCTCCTCGGCTTGATGCTAATGCTCATCAGGTGCCTCAACACTCAGCACCCTGGGGAAAGACACAGATTGTCCCTGGATCCTCGTGAGCACCACTCACAACTCACCTCCAGCAAAATGGGAGAGAGCTCATCCGAATCCTAAGTGCTCGCTTTGACGTGGGCCATGAAGATGAGGAGTGGGGTTCAGTACAATGTGGCAAATAGGAGGAATCATCTGGGATAATCCCCTCTCATAGCCAGTAACAAAGCACTAGAATTAAAGAAGTCACTTGAGTTTTCAAAAACAGATAAAAGGTAGGCATTCTCTTCACACCACAAACAGCAGTAATCCCTTTATGGCTGCTTGAGTCTACATATGCAAGTTTGCCTAGATTTGCTGTTTATAAAAACAGCCTGAAACCGTAAAAAAGATGAAGAGATACTTTTTTGTGTTAATCTCCACACAGACAAAGTAAAATTCTAAAATCCCCAAGACAATCCCCAAGGCAGGTCTGTTTGCCTACAAAAAATTTCAATGACCACTAACAGTATCTATCATCTGTCTCTCATCTTTTCTCTAAAACGTACAGAAGCAAAGGTGAGGTGTTTGATACACAGTAGAGTAAAAAACAGCTGGAATTAATTTATGCATTCATCAAGCTGTTGCAGCTGATGGTTATGCATTTTAGCACAGCCTGCTGTTGGCACATTGTTTAAATAAAAAATATGATGCCCACACATTCGAAGCAATGATGGAGAGCTAATGATCAGTTTCACAGCAGTGGGTTGCTGCTTCCTAACTGCTATTTGGACTAATTTTTGATAAGTTAGCGCTGGGTTTTATTAAGTATTATATTTCATGTAATATATCCTTTATTACATAATATCAAGCTGAAGGGATGTATTTCAGCTAAAGTGCAAAAATTGTTATTCTAACTGGGCAAGCCTGGTATGCAATAACCAGAAAAAACGGGATCAAACTGATGTTTCTAGAATATGATGGCCTTCTTACTGGCAGGGCAAAGCTGACATGGATACCCTCAGGGCCCATGTTGGTAGTGCAGCAGCCAGGGTTTAAAATGCTGTAATAAATTGAATATTATTTCATCAGATGCAATGTACCAGGCTTCTGTACTCATCTCAGTGCACTAAAGTAATTCAAGGGACATGGAGTTACTTTTCTTCTCTACTTCTCTGCCACATTAAGTTCAAGCAAAGCACATAGAAATAGAACTGACCTGAACAAATGACTGGTGGTTTCTCTTGGGCTTCAAAAGCAAAAAGGTGTTACAGGAAAAATGCAGCCTTTTACTGACTGTAGGCTTTACCCAGAATAGAAAGAAATAGAATTTGTTAGCACTTCTAACTGGAGAAAAACACTTGGCCACTGCCACAATTTCCTTTGTATGAGACAATTCATAGGAACACTTATATGTACATTAAAATGCCCAGCTGTCGAATTGAAGAGGAGGTCCTTTCAGATGGTGATGCACTATATATCAAATGAGAAGTATAAACAATAATAAATATATAATAAAATATTAACCCTAACCCTTAGGAAGTCCTATCTCTTAATCTGGCTACTAGCTTGAAGCCTGCTAACATTGACTAGAAATTATTTTCACCAATCTAATAAATGATTGTAAATTTATTGTGCACTTTGAAAAGGTGCATCCTGTGGCTTAGGTATTAATGGTCAGGAAGGAGGGTCCAGTTGATGGAGTCTTGTACCAAAGGGCAGTGAAAACATTAGAAAGAGAGATGATTTGGAGTTGTCAGTACAGACAGTGACCCAGACACTTCATGTAAGCATTGCACAGAATCTTAACTGGGCATTGCTAAGGAAACAGCCAACTAGAATTTAATATGGTAAATTGGCAACCAGCCAGATTTTGTTTTCTTCACTCTATGCCAGTATTTTTATTTTATTTTTTTTAATTTTTATTATATTTATTTTTATACATAACCTAGTGGTTTTTGATGGTTTATAACTAATATTTTTAAGCACTACAATCCAGTTCTGTCCATCTCAATTTGATAATTAGTAAGCCCATGGTATCACAGAATTCCCTATGACTGAAGTCAGTGCAGGAGCCCTGGTGGCTCTGAGTGCTCTGTGTTATTAAGAAAGGATCTTCTGAGACATGCTCCCAAACGAAGCAGAACTAATCAATCCCCCTTGGACAGGTTGATTACCTGGAAATCAATCAGTCAGGGAGCTTGTTCTGTTGGCCTTCAGGACGTGAGCAAAGACTAAATGTAACTTCCAGCAGAAGTAGCACAGAAAGCACATCTGTGAGGCAAATATCTGTAATGCAGATACAGAGATCACTGGAGCACAGAATTTCTTGTTACTGTCCCAAAATACTCTGCTGTGACATGGAAAGCAGACATTCCCATTCCATCAGTCAACGTCTCACAGCAACTATTTTCCACCAGTGATCAGGAAGCTCAGAACACTCTTTCAACACCCAGGGAACTGAACTAGGTCCTGGTGCAGAACACTTTGCCCTTCTGCTAATGCAGTTTGTGTTTCAGATTCTGTTTTTGACAAGCTTTGAATTCTGTTCAGGTTTAACGTGGCATTACAGCTGCTGGGTGCTTCACTCTGTTACTGCCAGGTCCAGAGATAGCACAACCTGAAAACAAGTGCCTACAGCAACTGATTGACAGGCCTGAAACACCTGGGAGAAGACCATCACACAAGAAATAATGGCTTAGAGAAAAACAAATTAGGAGCTGATTTATATTCCAGGAGACATTTTATTGCCTGCCATTCTCCATCCCACTGAAAGATTGTGATGGATTAGGGTGACAGAAGAGAATTGCTAGGTGCTGGTAGTGACAATTTGAACAACGAGGTGAAGGAAACACACCATGCTCTGCCTCTCTCCAGAACATGGTGAGCTTATTGTGGAGGGAATACAACCCATCAGTCACTGGAGGCACCTCAAGGTGTGTTGTTCCTCTGTACATTCACACTGTGGGCATCTCTCACACCCAATTCTGGTGAAGTTTAAGGTCTGTATTCTAAGGCCAAACACTAAGAGGGAATTGAAGACTGAAAGCAATCCCAATAGCACTAGGAAATAACTGTAGCGACATTCATTTGATACCAACCCCCTCCAAATTTACTGAAAACAGCTAGAGCCATATGAGCAAAGCTGTTCTGGAAAGTGATACCTGAAAAGGAACTTGGCCAGGCAGGCAGTGTAGGTATAAATTCAGTCATGGCTTTCCTAAAGTATCAGTGGCCATGATCCTGGCCTCAGGTAGTGTGTTACTATGATAACCTGTCAAAAAAACCCAGAGGGGGAGAGGGGAAACAAAAGAGAAGAGAACCATTTTTTCACAGGAGTTGACTAGAAGTGAGTCAGAATTCCCAAAGCAACGGAGCTGTCAGTTATAATCCTGAGACCTCTGGGATCTATCACAAGAGGTGACTGTCATGGAAAGGGAATCTTTCATCAGACTGGGAGATTTCTGGGGAATTCAGGGTGCTTCCATAAAAAAACTTCATCCCTTCCATCAGCCTGGCCTTCTCACTGAGTCTCTGACACCTGCTGGCTTTTCACTAGAGGGGACAGAGGTTTTCTGTGCCCCTGCTGCTCAGCGTGCAATGGGATGGATCTTCAAGCACAGGTGTTCTGAAGTGAGGTTCAAAATGTCACCCTTGAAAGAAATCCTCAAAAGAAGAGGATTTGAGAAGGAAGACATGTTGTCAGGTAAAACTGTGGCAGCTGCTGATACACAGCAGCTGGAAAAATAAAAGGCATGATGTCTTACCCTCAATCTCAGGGCCCCAACCCCAGCACAGTCCAAGCACTGAGCTTGTTTCATTTCATCCTGCCAAAATTAGAGTGTGAAGAAAGAGAAAGAAATTCAGTGAGAAATCCAACAGCCTTTGGGCAGCTCCTCAGGAACCAGCTTTCAGAGAATTGCCTGTTATACTTCCAGGGTTAGACCGACAATTGTGTTTTATTCTCTACAGTTACCTGAGTTGGGTCAAGCTACCAGTTTGCCTTATAATACCCAGCAAAATACAGAAGCCTTTTGGGGGGAGATTCCAATATTGTATTTGAAATCCAGCCAATGCCCCAAATACCTGGACAGGGGGGAAAAAGATGGAATTTCTAATGTTTCACACCCATTTAAATCACAGTTCTACATATGGTGTTCTATCTGTTGATCATCGAAATGTCATTATAGAATTTTCATTAGGAGATTTCATTTATGCAAAAGAAAAAGATCAAAAAATGTATTAACTGAGTTGCAGGTGTGCTATGAGGTGAGAGAGCAATTATCAATATCATTATTGTAGTACATTAGTGTCTAATGGTGTGTGATAAGGATTGTAAAGTGCCTACTGTGTTCTTAGCTTTTAGTTGGCACACAGAGACAAAAAAAATTATCTGTATTGTATGTATAAGCTGAATGACTGGGAAAATAGAGAGCAGTATCAAATGCTTACAGATGTAGAGCAGAAAACCAACACAAAACAGAAAAAAAAATTAAATGCTCTTTCATTTTTCTAAACAACAGTGCCAACTTTGGACAAAATGACCGATAAGCAGATGCTGAGAGGATGTCTTCAGTAAAGAAATTTCTGTTTCCTAGGGTCTCTGAAAAGAAAAAAGAGTATGTGTGTCCATGTGCACACATGTACAAAAGACTACCAATTTTATATGCCATTTTTAAACAAATGCATTTCTCTCACCACAATTGACTTTTTGAGCAAAAGATGCTTGGCTGAATCAATTTAAACAGCAACATGGAGTTTGGCAGCAATCCATTTCTGCTCAGATTTAGCCAGCTGCTACCGAATCCATTGATCCTTTTAGCTATTGATTTCTTAATTTAATAAAAAATGAAGTTTTAGAATGTGAACAAATTCACAGTGCTGAGGAGACAGGATTTTGATAAGCTCTGCTGCCAGACTAAGCTGGTAATACTGTCAAATGAGAAAATCACACATGATTTAAAATATTAAAGATTTCCAATCTGGCAGATTGCTTAAAACAGGATTTTAAACAGAAATGTGACCTGGTAAAAAAAAAAAGCTCTCACAATTAAAACTGTATAATCTTAAAACAGCAGATCTGCTCCCTTTGTCTTCTCTCTACTAATACTAGCGCTCAAAGCCATTTTACTGCACTTAATGCTCCTATTTACTTTGAAAAGTATCAAATTATCTTTAGGAGAGAAGAACAGATTCTATTCTTATTACAAGGAAATTTGTGACAACTTCTGAGGATCAGGTTCTCCCTGAGACAGCTCCATGCACACCAGTCCTTCACTGTGCAGCTCCCAGCTTTTATTCAAGAAGAATTTTAGTCAAGAGCATTTCCAAGTAGGCTGAGAATCCACAGCCTAAACACACCATGCTCTGAGTAGATCCACAGTCTGTATCCCTGGCACTGGAACCTGCTGCCTCGTTCCCTCCTCGAGGCATTGCTGCCATTAGGGTGCCCTCGTTTCCTCATTAATTCAATTCCCATAAATAAATGCTGGTAGCTCAGAGGGCCGCAGCAATGGCTGGGTAATGGGACTGCCAGAGTGACAGAGTGACCTCTCCTGCCCATGGTGTTTAGAGCAGATCAGCAATTTACCACTGAAATAGATTTTCCCCTGGAAAAATGCTACTTGTAGAAAATTGATGTATTGGGGAGAAGCGGAAAGAAGTTGTAACAAATCTGTATCACTGTGCCCTGTTTTCCTGCCAGCTTGTTTTCCTGCCAGTTTTCCTGAAGAGCTTGCTGGGGATCAACAACTTCAGCTCCAAATACTGCCTGGACAGAGGTACCTGACAACAGCTTTAAGCTGTTCAGAAGCAAAATTCTCTACGGACTGCAATTGATGTCCCATAATACTAACATAAAAATTTAAATAATCAAAGTATGTCATAAAAAGAAAATATTACTCTTGAGAAAAGCAGTCTCCCACTGGCATTTTTTTTTCCCTTGGCATGTGCATTTACACTTAAAAACAAGGGTAGAGTACCATTAGTAAACCTTGACAAAACAGAGTAAGAAATGGAAGAAAATCTAGCAATGTATGATGGACTCGAGCTTTATCATGGGCTTTCTGAGGAAAAGGCCTACAGAAGCCTTGACATTGCCAGGCTTTGGCTGCTCAAACTCTTCTCCAAAAATCTGTTGTTGTCACAGCTGAAAAGTGCATTCCAAACACACCATTCTACCCATACAAGCAGTTTCTATGCTTTTTGATTACTGCTGAAGGTTCTTAGGCACTAGATGGGAAACACAAGTTTCTGTTTAAATGAGTTTCATGACTTTAATGCCATCTTTTCTGAACTTCGTTGCACTGCAAAAAAAGGAGATGCACAAACAATTGCAGGGGAAAAGTAGCAAGGATGTTTGTTTTCTCCTCCAAAAATTAAACTAGAAAGTGTACAAATAGGAGGAACGGCCCCTAGACAACTTCAACCCACAAAAAGTTGTTTGCTTTCCTCATGGCCTAACAATTGCTTTAGGACTTGGATTATTCTTCTTATACTTAATGCTTATAGTCTTCATTTAATATATCTATGTAGCATTGTAATAAGGTGTATAAGATATATAGGAAGGATTAACATCTTCCCATTCTACAACATGCTAATAGTGCCAGAATTCAAAGAGCTGTCTCTTGGGTAGCAGTTTGAAATAAAACATTTGCATGCCATGCCAGCAGCTGAGAACACTATTTAATGAAAATAAAGAACTACAGAGAATTAATACATCACGGTTGAGTCAAGAGCACCTTGATAAAGGAACTTGGTCCATTTTCATTCCACACAGGTTTGCCTTTTTGTTGTGAACATGACCATGGGTAAAGAGCACAAAAGACAGGCCAAATTCAAGGAAAGCTTCATGTTTGTAGAGGGACATGATGTAAAATTACAGAAAATGTCAAAGCCCAGAATATTTGGGTGAGTATTAATGTGAGTTTTGAGGAAATCCATATACATACAAATATTCACTAGCCATGAAGTTTCAGTCTCAACAGAAGTAACCCAAGGTCAAAGCTATGAATGGTGTGCAGCCTGTGCAATAAAAATGTAAATATCCTTCATTCAATGGAACCACAAATGTGTTTAGCTACACTGTGCAACTGGTCATCAGCACAGCAAGGAACAGAGGGATGAGGCTGCTCTTCACAGACAGGCAGTGCAGACATTGATTACCAGAACTAGAGAAAATCAACTCTTGCTGTTATAGTTTTTCCTGCAGATGTGCACGCACCACATCCACAGACAAATCTGCATGGATCAAAGAGAACGAGGGAAAAAAACCCCTAAAAGTAGGTAGCTTATTCATAGGTGTCAGTAGTGAATACAGAATTGATGAAACACCTGAAATGATTTTGAACTAATTAAAAAACCATTTAAAAGCTATCTGCTACTTTTCTATCTAAATTTATTTGTTATTTTGTACTGGGACAGCGACAGGTTGGTAATGTGACATAAACAAAGCAGCTTTCCACAGGGCTTAAAGTCAATTTCCCTTCCTAGTCCTCATTCCATTTTTGCCTTTTTATATATATTTAAATATATTGTCCTTTTCAGTGGAAATCTATCTTAACATGAAGATGGCTAAAACTAATAGTCATGCCAAATCCTAAATACTCCCAGAGAAAAAGGTTTATATTTCAAGCTCTGCACTGCAGGAGCTGTTCTTTTTAGATATCTTTAAGGATCTTTAATGACATCAACTTGATGCAAGATTGAGCCTTTCAGACATCTGCATTAGCAACTCCAACCATGGACAATCATGAAACATTCAGTAAATTCCACTGATGTGATTAAACCAGACAGAAGTTTGTTTAGCTGCCTTCAACTTCGATGATCCCAGAGCCATCAACAAGAAAATAAACGATGTGACTGTAAAATGAAGTAGTAGATGCTGTATATTTAACACTTCTATTGCTCTTGTAACACTAAACTTAGGATAGGTTATTAACACCAGAATATTCCAATATTCCCCCCATTCTAAAAAAAAAAAAAAAAAAAGCCACTGGTCACTGCTACCTTTTGTGTCTGAAGGAGATATAACATTAGGTTACCTACTAAAAAATGGTGAGTAAAATAATGTTATATCTTCTAACACTTCATCCCAATAATAAAACTGAGTTCTGGTGTCATCCTAGGTGATTAGAACTGGATGATTCCTGTACCTGATTCTTCAGCACAGAAAAAAAAAGTGTCTATAAATGAAACCTGAAGCATAACCAAGAATTAAAACTTTAGATATTTAAATTTAATACACATTTTGCAATTTGCAGTAGAAGTGATCAACAAATTTTCTCCCAATAGAAATTAGTAACCTCAATATATACTTTTCAGAATCTGTCTAGTTCTGTTGTAATAGTTAATGTAATTAAAATAATAGGCTTTAAATGGGTTTATATTTCAAGTATGATTGTGCCGAATTGAATTATTCTCTACTTATCACACAAATATTGGATGAACATTCCTCATTTTCAACCCACACTTTTAAATTGATTTCCTTCCACTTCAGCACGATTAAATTTCTAAAATAAAGCGGGCAGATACTTCACACTCTCAAGTGCTGCCACAAGTAGTAAATCTTCTCTAGAATACAAAAATAACTGCACTAAGTCCATCCTCTCTATACTAATATGCAAATGCCACATAGCTGAGGAAGTCTACAGAAAATCATCTGTTCTCAAGACCAGAATTTCACTTACCCAGAACAATTCAATGTATCTTTTTAGGCTTTCCAATTAGGGATATTTAATGGTTGATGAAATGTTATTAAGCATGTTCAAAAGTTCTAAGGAATAGAAGAGGTGCTACAGAAAAGAAAGTAAAAAAGGGTATAAACCAAAATAATGTGATTTTCTCCTCAAACTATAGGCAATGATCAGTTTTAGGTTTTGATTCAAGCACAACAGGATGACTGGGGCTCAGAAATTAAGTATAAATTAATTTATATATTAAATTATATCTTGTTTTACCATGCTCTGCCATCTTCCCAATGAGAATTAAAAACCCCCAAATCCAAGTCAATATATTTGCTTCCTATATGCCAGAAACCAAAGCAAGAATCATTCCTAATTCTGTTTCTGAGTAGCAGGAAGCACTGTAGTTCATTATCTTCACCTTGTTTTTCACAGTCAGCTGCTAGAGGTTACAGTTTTCCAATATGTTCATTTTTCTTTTACAGGGAATGTTTATAGGGCCAGAGGAAAGAGGGGCTGCTCTGCTGTGCTTTGAAAAGGAAGAGGTGTGCTCCAGACCACAAAGATTAGTGGTTATAGGGACAGAGGAGAGGGAGAACTACAGCTAAGACACCACAACCCCAGGGTTGAATACTATTAAAAGTTTTATTAGTTCCACATCCTCCAGAAACTCATTATCTGAATAAAATTTGATGTTTCAAAAGAGTCACAGAGAGCATAAAAATCTCTCTTACCTTCTGTCCCCTTTTACATTTTCATGAAAAGTGCACTCAGTCATACATTTTAAATTTTGTTGGTTGTTTGAGGAAGAAGATGGTTAAATTGGCTGTCAATAATTGGGAAAAAATTATTGATTCATATATCCCCAAATAATTCAAATTGAAAGGAATCTGTCAATCACCAACCAAGTGCATCAGATACAATTTTCTCCTGATAAATTCATGAGGGTTGTACCAAGCAACTCCTTGTCTTTATGTGCTCAGATGTGGTTTTCAGGGGGATTTCCTCCACAGAATTCATGGCAATTGAAGTTATACTGACTGGTCTGGATGCACTTAACCTTGTCTCTCTTGCAGATGGGTGTGGCATTTCCAGTCACCAGGAACCTCCACGGAGCACTGTGACATTTAAAGGCGTCAGCAGCTTCACCAGGACTTTGCTCAGCTCCCCTGAGTGCATCAGTCTGGTCTCACGGGCCAGTCTCCAGTGAGTTTAAGTGCTCCCCAACTCCATTTGCCAATCTTTGCATGATTCATCCCCACTGAGGCTCAGGGACTTGGGAGGCTAAAGGGTAGATGGTGCCAGTTAACACCAGTAAAATGAAAATCTGGCACTGTTTTCTTTTATCTTTATGTAATAATTTTCAAGTTCCTATCCCATCTGATTTCCAGAAGTCCCTCTGACTTACTGACACTCCCCAGGTATCTTAAATGCTTTACCACTGTTAAGTTTTCCACCCTAATTTCTCCTTCACTATGAATAACAAAAAGCAATCCCCTTCTATCCTATTAAGTGATGCATTATTTGTTACCTAACCAAACACTGCAAGACACAGACTACCATTAGCAACCAGCTTATTCTTTTTCTTGAAAACTTGTATTTTTCAAGTCAGTTTGGACTATAAATATTTGGTCACATCCTACCATCTGCACTGGCAGCAGCAGCAACCTGTCCTCAGCTGTCTGCATGCTCTGAACCCTCTGGACACATGGCTTTTATAAGTACTTGGAAGTATGTCACACATGCCAAGTTTGAGATTCTCTGAGCTAAATTTTAATAATTTGCTTCACTACGAGCAAAAGAGAGGCCAGAGAAATCCCCTTATCCAATCTGGTAATTTTCTACTCTGTACTTTCAGTAGAGAATGTGTCATTTTTCTATGGTTGAGTTTCTTTGTCTAATCTTACAGAATATCATCAACATCCATCTGTTTATGCCCCGCATTTAAGTGACTTTGCTGTTCATTGAACGTGAGCCATCTTCTGTGGGATGCAAAGCAGAACATTTTTTATTACCCAATTTTTTAAATGCCCACAAAGTTTCATGCTGATTCAAGAGACTGGAACAACTTCATTCTTCACTTTGATTATTTGCAGCCATGGTTTTGTGAGAGCAGTTGTTGTCACTTCAATTTTGCTCCTTTAAGTGATATATATACGTAGTCTTTTATTATCAACTTCCTCAAGTAACTGAAGCACTCAATACATTGCAGATTCATATAGATGGATTTGTGATTTCAACATTTTTTTCTTTTTTTTTTAATTACATATTCAGATTTATTTTCAGTGGTTTCACTTTTTCTAGCAAATTATGCATTTAATTCCTATAAATTCCCAGGCAAATTATTGCCTCTGGTAAAGCAAAGGTAACATCTGCCACCCAAAGACAGATTCACTGTCCTGAAAATACACACAGATTATCCCCTACCCTTTATTTAAAGTGTAAATTTAAATGCAGAAACACAACTAAAATTCATGTAATTACCTCTTAGAATCAGAAAAAAAAGAAACGTGAAGCAATAATGTTGGTGATGAAAACTCCATAACAACTATAAATTAACCCACATTTTGCAAAACAAATTGAAATTTTGTGTCTAATTTGTTAACCTATCTAACAAACATTTCATGGTTTATGTTCTGATAGGAGATGCTCTAAATAAAATATCAAAGTTAATAACACATGAAAAACTTTGCTTCCGAAAATCAACCAAGTATAAAAACAAAGTATGTATAAAAACCAAATATGAAGTAAGATAACCTATAATAATTTAAAATAATTTCAATTATTCCATAAAATGGGAAGTTATTTGATTATTATACATTTTGTCTGTTAGTATTCTGTAAAGAAATTTCACAGATTTAACATGGATCCACTGAAGCCTTTGCACAGAAGAGTATTTCATGTACAGGCATCATGAATAAACTTCTTCCTTTCCCACCAATTCCTGTTGAGTTTGGATTTAATTTTGAATCAGTTTCAAAGCATGCCAGCAGTGGAAAACACAGTAACAAATATCATTTAATCATGAAGTTATGTTCTTAGGAGCAATGAAAACATTACTTTTAATTTTGTTTCCTGAAAAAGGGTGGGGAGTTGATAAAAACAAAACAAAACAAAAATAAAACACAAAAACACCTGTTCTTTTCTCCTGGAGAAGATGGCATTCTAACCCATGGCCAAATTGGAAATCTCAGGAGCTGTCTGGAGCTTTCTGCCACATTTCTCCTTTATTTATGCCACCTGCTGCTGTCCTGTTATAGCACAGGCACAGCAGGAAACACGAATGAAAGGAAGAGCCACAAACACACGCCTGGCTGGATTGTGTTTTCCCAGAGGAGCAGCAGGAAGTAAAAATGATAGGGATTATATTGCCACTTGCCCTGAGGCAAAATGTTAATAATGGAGGAAACAGCCTTATGCTTTCCTCTCCCAAGGGGCAGGAAAAGGGATCTTTGATCTGGGGAAACTGAGCTTTTTCTGCCCTAAAGGTGGCCTATAAAAACATATTACTGCATGAGGTAGTTAAAATAGCATCATGTAATGGAAGAACTAGATTTTTGTCTCAGAAATTATGTGCTCCTGCCTTCCAAGGTGACATCAAATAATTTTTCAGCTAATCCATAAATGGGGATTTTATTCCAGGACATTTTTTTTTACTACAGCAAGTTATTTTTTTGCCTTGATATTGCAAGATTTTCACATTAGATAGACACTTAGAAAAATAAATATTGTCTGTGATTTTTAATCCACATACATATTCTTACAGAATATAAGAATAAAACTAATTTTTAGATGTCTAAAGTTAATAAGCTTAAATCCAGACACTGAGAAAAGAAACAGCTTTTAGGCAGTCTTGATAACTTTCACTATAGCATTTCTTCACTTGTCATTCAGCTTTCCATAAATGGCATCGAGCTTGTGATGATGAATTTCAAAGGAGGTACAAATAAGCACCGTGAGTTCTTTTGTTGGTACTAAAACCAGAAAACATACAGCATCAAAGGCATGTTCCTGGTATCATCCCAGATCAAACAAAATTCATTTCCCTATTTCACAACAGTAAATCTTTGTCAAATATTAATTTTGAAAGACTAAAATGTAAGAAACTGAATCAGATATGACAAAGGAATTTCCTCACCATGAGAGATTTAGAATGACTGCAGAACACATTATGCTTTGCTATCCCAAATAATCCTTGCTGTCTCCAGCAGATCTGTTGATAGGAAATATTTTAGCACCTTTGCTACCACTTTCTGTACTCAGCAGGCCCTTCTGAAATTACAGACTTAAGAGAAGTCCTTAGGATCAATGCAGTTTATGGGATTTTTCCCTTCCTCTGCACGGCTTTGGGTTGTGGCAACTTCTTTCCTCATTCTGAAATTATACTTCTAGTTTAAGAACAGCTGTGCATAACTCCCTATCATTTTTATGGAGAATTATGAATGTTCATTGCTGAGAGAGAAGTTTCCTGACTATATTAATCCCTGTGAGAAATGCTACTGACTTGTGTCCAGCACATGTTAAAATTCATTAAAGTACAAAAGGTTCATTTTCCCTACCAAGGAATCACAAACTCCACTTCCAAAATTACAGTAAAACATCCTATCTAAATTCCATACCAAGATTCAAACTTGCTGAGGGAAAAAGAAAGAAGAAACCCCAACAAAACCAGAATACCTTTCCTTTATTTGTATTTGTTTTCCATCTGTTTGTTTTCCAAAGAAAGTGATAAGAACTGTTCATTAAATTGAATCCACACTTGCCAAGGGTAAGTCTTGACACCTGAGTATGCTACAGAAGTTTAAATTCTGTTCTCAGAGAATGAGGAAACACAGGCTTGAGAGCTGGCAGTGACCCACATACAGAAGTAATTGCTAATTTTGCACATGTTTTCCAATAATGATAATTACTTCAGTCCTTATAAAGGATTAGAAAAACAAAGCAAGTCATGGGCAAAATATCTGCTCTGCTTAGTCTACAGTAATTAAGCTAAGCTAGCCAAATAATGTAGAAAAAGAAAATTTATATACACACACATACAAATATATATATATATATATATATATATATATTTGTATAAAAGTGTAAAGAAAAATCTCTAAAATACAATATACTGCCCTTGCACCAAAATCACCAATGTTTTCTACTAACTAGAAAGGCTCAACTGCTGGTTCAGATGCAGACATCTGAAGTCAGGTATGATGAATCTCACCCTGCTAGATTAGAAAGAAGAACTGGTCTCTCAGTTCACCCCCCCTGATAAATTACTGTTCCAGGATCAGAAATATACAGCACTCAAGAGCCAAATAATTACTGGCTATAGGCTCATGGCTATTGTTTAGGGGCCAGAATAATTTACTGCATTGTCTGCACTTGCCTCTGATCCTAATAGTGAAAAAAACCACAATAAATTCGTTTTCCCTGATAGCAGCATTGTATTTTCAAATTCCATTCTAATTCAGGCAGAGCCCACAGTGCTCTCTGTCTCCTACCACTGAGCCCTCATCCAGAAACTGCCACTCCTGGGCACATCTGGAGGAGCTCAAAGACAGGCTGGGTGGAGCTCTGAGAACCTGCTCTGGTAAAAGGTTTCTCTGCCCATGGGAACAGGATGATCTCTATGGTCCATTCCAACACAAACCATCCTACAGTTCTGTGATCTCAGGAATTACACCCCTATAGATGGCTGAAAATTTGCAGCTGCCTAAATAATTTAAAATCTCACTTTACTCTTTTGCCTTTCCCTGCATTACGTGTACTAGCAGAAAATCTTTTAGCAGCCAAACTTCTTTGCTCATCCTTGAAAACCCACTTAAGTAAATATATGTTCTTTGATGCTCAGTGCTATCCATTACAGAGCTGCAGCACCATAAAGCTGGGAGGACTCTACTACATTCATCAGGAAATTTCTATTCTGAAGTGTATACTTTTTTCTTATCCCCATGGGGAAAAAAAAAAAAAACCTGGCAGAACCACTTCTTTCATTTATCCTCCTGTACAAATCAGAAGAGGAACTGATGACAAAATGTATTTTAGAACATTATAAATTGTAGTTTGAAGAGCATTTTTCAGATCTATAGCTCATAATGAAGTGTGCAAAATGATGATAAGGATGAGCTACCCTGAATAAGTACTAATTTCATTTCTCCTTATCTGTCTCTTTTCCATGTCATGGCATCAATTTCAGGTTATGATTACCTAGATAAAACCCTGCCCTTAACACCCTTCAGCATTTTGTGTGTGTTTGTGTGTGTGCAAAGCAATTGCAGAGAAGACCATTTGTTTTCATCTGAGTACAATCTCCATGCCCAAGGCATTGAACTAATGAATGAGAAAAAAGTTCACAAAATGAAAAATTGCAAGAACTTATGGTGCAGACTTAATTTATGATGAAA
This sequence comes from Chloebia gouldiae, assembly GCA_003676055.1. Taxonomy (NCBI): domain Eukaryota; kingdom Metazoa; phylum Chordata; class Aves; order Passeriformes; family Passeridae; genus Chloebia; species Chloebia gouldiae. The sequence goes on from QUSF01000016.1 coordinate 12,370,458, forward strand.
AAAAACCCAAAAAAACCCAACAAAACAAACCAAACCAAAACTGGGAAAGTGGAGAAGAAACAGTAAGAGTTAAGCATGTAAGACATCTTGAACAAAGGATCCTGGTTCTTCCCAGACAGAATAGAGAAAGAATTGCTCACTTTGATGAGAAACCAAATAATTTCTAAAACATTGGAAAGCAGAAAAGGAAAAAAAAAAAAAAGCCTGAAAACACAAGCTGTTGTTTAGTTTTTTTTGGGTTTTTTTTCGGTTTTGTTTTTTTTTTTTCTTGCCAAGTGATTCTAATGGCACAAGCAAAGTGCTAGAAAATTCTGGATTTTCTGGAAGATAAAGATGTTGCACATAGATGTAGAACAATCCTACACAGGGCATTTGCAGCCACTGCAAAAGCCTGAAGATGGGATTTACAATGTGGATGCTGCCCAAGAGGGGAAGTCCTGGTGTTTCTTTCCTTTCCTCTCTCAACCTGGCCACTTGCATCAGCCTCCTACCTTGCCTTCCTTGTGTAAGATTCAATTATGAGTACACAGTGAGTTGGCTCAGCCTGAAGAGTTAAGAGAAAAGCTCTGGGGTATGACAGGTTCATTTTGTGTCAGCCAATGGCAGGTGCTGTGTGGTTGCCAAATTACCACTGCAGGTGGCTGTGAAGCTGGGACAGGAGCGTGTGGCTGATGAGACAGGCCATGGCTTTAGGCAGACACACAGCTGGACTGGAATAAGGGCACTGTGAAGTGCAATTTGAATTTTTCTGACCTACACAGTTCCTGTGCATGAGTCACCAGAGCGATCATCCCCAGGGAATGCAGCAACACGAGCCAGGCCAGGGGTTCAACCCCAAGCTGGATCCTCCTTGTACTGCCTGCACTCGGCTACAGCTGTGCCAAATATCTGAAATAAGAGCAAGGGGTCAGAAAATCCCACCCAGGATATTTGTGGACTCAGATCCGATGCACAGCTGAAGTAGAGGGCACAGTTAGGGCTCAAAGGGCAAAAAGACAAAGACAAAAAACAAATCAGGAAAGTGGAGGAGAATGTGGCTGAATAACAATTTGCCCGTGGCTGGGAGTCAGTGGAAAAGGAATACAGAAACAGAGAATGGAGGCATGGAAGAAGGGAACTCTGAGGAGGACAGAGGAGGAGAACAGCTGGATCTGAACCCAAATAACACAGCCTAAGATGGGAGATGGGCACTGGGACCTCCTGCATGGAGACAGGGCTTGGGAATGAAGAGAGCCAAGGTCTCAGCTGCAAGGGCAGGATAGTGGCAGGTGCCAAAGAGATCCAGGCAGCAGAGCAGATGGAAGGGAATACAGGATGCTGCCTACCTGTGCACCTCCTTATCCACAACCACTAGGATGCCTCTCAGAAATCCCTGTACAAGTAAAACCCTCCTACCTTAGTTGCAGCAAACTGATGGAAACCACTGAGCTGCTTGTTTTCATTTCAGCAGAATGGCCAAGAGAACATCCCTAGAGATCCAAGCATTCCCCACTGCTCTCCATTACTCCCAGAGGAGGTGGAGGGAGGACAGTGCAGAGCTGACACAGAGGGGACAGCATGTCTTGGTGACATCAGGGACCTGAACAGCCAGATGGGCATTTTGCTCTCCTCAATTTGCTTTCCACTAGAACCAGCTTCCTCCAAGGTACACATAGAAATCCGTGAGGAATAAACTTAAAATAACAACAGCACTATGATCTGGTGAAAGGTGACTTAATAGTATCCATTAAAAAAATTCTTTAGCCTGCTTGTATTTTTGATTACAAGAAGAACAAGTGAATATTAGTGGCAATATAATCTGTCAAAGTTTGCCTTCTGTATCTCTGTAAGTGTAGATAATGTGCCTGAGAGGGTCTTTTTGCTTGACATAAATTAAACTCCAATTAGCTAGATATCTTTATTGTTAAATATAAAAGTTTTCTCCCATATATTGATATAAATTTAAATTCAATAGTAAATATACCTAATCCATTATTAATAGGATCCTGCATTGTGATAAAAAATGCATACTCAAAGATTACATATGCAGTACACAGAAGAAAAAGATCAAGTTTTTATATAAAACATAGCCAGATTTTCTCTCATTCTGAGATGAAATCAAATGCCACAGCAAACCAAAAAAAAAAAATTAGTTGTAACAAGTTATGCTCATCAACAGGAAAGCCAACATAAATGGAAGGTTTCTCACTGATTTTACATACTCTCTGAAATGTCATTAAGCAAACTGTGACTGCCAAAGTAGTAAACCTAAGTATCCACAACACTTTGCATACATAACATTTCTAGTTACACAAACCTAACAACACATCTAAGGGGTTTATTGGTCTCCTCTGTACATATTAAAGGGGAAAATTTGCTGTACCCCATACACTCACTCCCCATGAAACTGTAAATGAGAGTTGCAATTATCCAGTAATGCAATGTGCAAAACTAGACTAATTTCAAATGCATTGAACACAAATTCACATCAACACATTCCCAAACACAGTCAGAAAGGAATGGGAAAATATCCCCAGGGTGTTTGAACTATTTGAATCCAGCAATATCTTCAGACACCTAAAGAATCCAGTGAGCCACAGAGATATTTGGCTCCACAGGGAAGCTCTGTCCCCTTGAGATGTGTCTGGCACAGCCCATGGAGCAGCAGGAATTTCCACAGTCAGTGTGCAGTGAATGTAAGACCTTCCTCCAGCTATGAAACTTGTCCAAAATTAGTGCACTGGGCAGCATTAGTGCTGTAAGCACCAGGTTTACAACACAGGACTGATCTCAAGCCTGCTGAAGGCAGAGAGAGCCCTTCCATTGATTCTCTATTTGCTTTGGCTTGGGCCCCTAAGTTAGCTCATTGGCCACACAAGCCAGACAAAAGAAGCAGGAAGCATGAAAACGTGTTAGATATAGACTTCAAATAGAAAATTTTGGGTTTAGTGTAAGTTTTGGATGCAACAGAATGCTTAAGATGGACATCTTAATTTTTTTAGAAAATAATTTTCTCACTTTTACTCATTTATAAGATCAGTTATGGTGACACTATAGCCATAATAAGCTGTTTTGTTGTTTGCAGGAGTTAATGTAGTAAATGCTGAAGAAAACCAAGTATATTTACAGTTGGCTTTTCATCTCCTCACAAACCCGTGGGGCTGAGACTTATTTTAAAGTTCATGCTAGTATTGGCTCTGTATTGATACTATGGTATGGCTATTTCACCACCACAACCCATAACTTACCAAAGTGCAGAGAAGCCTGGTGAGATTAAAAATGTGTTCAGAAGAGATTTTCTGAAGATATCTTTTCCCCTGAATCAAGTCTTGATTAAAAATTATCAGGTTCACGACATGTTTATTCCCACTCATCTGTTAAACAGACAAATCCTTATTGGTGTCTGTGTATTCTTAAAGGATGTTATGAAGAAAAACTTTTTTCTGTGATATGTCTCTTGCTACAAAATCTTCTGGCCAATATGTCCAGCCCTGAGCTCCAGGGCAACTGGCTTCAGTCTCCTTTCTGCAGGTGGCTTCAGCCAAATGACCTTGTCCTCTTTACTACAACATCTCCAAAGTGTTTCATAATCATCTTGTAATTATCTCAATAATGGGATTTGCTCCTTGTAACAGATACATGGGGGTTTTTTTTTGGTAAATAATCAGCCCAGGAGTGTGCCTGCACAGTCCTGATCTTTTCAGCTGCTCAGAGGTAAACACACAGATGGGAAGAAAGAACAGGCTGCTGGTAATAATTAGCCTTGAAAATTCTGAGCAGGGAAAATGCACCAGCAGCACGTACTGAAAACATAAACCTACGGGTTTGAGAGAAAGTTCAGCTCCTCCTGGTGCTCCTGAAAATTGTGTCAGGCATCAATCCGTACCTCTGAAAATATGACTACTCAAGAACTGCTTCCTGAAGATTTTTGGAAAGATATATATATGCACATCAAAGCAACTTCAAAAATTAGACTGGTGTGCTTTTGGCAATTTTACTCTGATGCCAATTTCTACACCCCAGAAATTACATAAAATCCATATGCCAGCTGCCTTTCTCATACAGATTTGCTACTTTTCTTTCTGCATGCTATGGACAATAACTACTTATGATGATGTGTGCTGTGAAATTGCAAAACCAGCAACAACATTTTCAGAAATTATTTTAATTTGAAAATTGAAATTCTGAATATGGGATATTTAATTGAAAGCAACTGATTTTCTTCTAAAACTGAACCACCTGCTAACCCATATTTGGCTTTTTACAGTTAATCACTGCTGCAGAAGTTTTTATACCCACAGTACACTGAAAGGGAAGAATATACATTTGTGTAAATACAAAATAACAATGCTGCTCTTTACTAAAATATACAACAAAATGTGCCAAAAGTGCAAAAAGCAAATGCTTTAAGAAATGCTTTAAGTCTTGGATGAATTAAAAATAGATGTGACGTTTTATACTGAATTTGGCCTTAAACTGGAATCAAAGGAATTCCTCATTAATGTCATAGTATAAGCTTATCAGAGTCAGTCTTTGTTCCCTGAGAGCCTCTGCAAACATTTATTTAGAGCCTCCAACTCTTTCCAGGGGATACCTGACCCCATACTGGATGTTGCTCACATACATCCTGTGTACTGCAACCCAACATTTATGACAAGTCACTGAGCTGCTTGGAAACTCTACTTTGCATCCTTTTCCTGCTCTTTTTAAGCCTTCAACTTTGGTTCCCCAAACACAAATACTTGCACACTTTAGACAACTTTAATCTATTTGATATATGCCACAGTGATCTGCACTAGTTACTCCATCAAAATTTTGTGCAGTGATCAAGGCAACAGAGAAGACCACAGTAAAGGTATGATAAAAATTAATGAGGTAAGGAACACTAAGGGGTGAGAGATCTTAGAGCTTTCATTTCTTTCTATTTTGTAACCCAGTCACAGTCAGTGGATACTGGACATGAAGTGAGTATAAAAAGTGAGATGCCTTCTTTTCAAAAATCATGTGGCATGTAGATGATGCTTGCTGCTGTAAGAGCCAAAACAAGTACATTAGTCACACTTTAAGAAAATAATATCTTTATCTCAAGAATTTTCAGAATAATGTATAAGATAAATCTTGAGAGATAGAATTTCATGTTCACAAAGCTCACAGTATATTAACTTATTAGATATCCAGATAGCAGCTATTCTCTGGCTGATGATCTGTGGAGAACCTTAACTTCCCTCTGAAGTGTTTGGTATTGGCCTTATCAAAGAAAGGAGGCTGGAGTGGGTGGAAGTTGTCTGAGTCAGGAGGGCAACATCTATTTTCCTATTAAGTGAAATATTGTGACCCAGTTACATGCACTGTAATATAAAAATCAAGTAAGTAAAGTATTACTAAAGACTGTTTTCCACTAAAATGGTTTTTTAAAAAATGAATGTGCAATAAAGATTTTGTTTCTCACAAAAAAAAGCTAAGAACTGTCAGTTTCCGTAACAGCCAAAACAGTCATCCACTAGGAAAAAATGGAAGAAATTTAAGGCTTAGGATTCTCCATGCAAACAAATTCACTATTTTTTCCATAATTGACCCTTCCAAGTATTAAGCTTTTTATTTAATGACATATTTTCATTTGTAACTTGTAGTTTGAGAAAACCCTGATAGTTGCATTTACTGCATAAATAAATCTTCCTCACTCTCTTGAAATTCTCAGTATTGATTTTCAGTTTCAGCTTTAGTCTGATGAAGTCCTTGTTGGTTAAAGTTACTCTTTGTTCCATCTGACTATTTGTAAAGGTGAACTGTTTTTTAAAGGTTTCTAAAAATCTTTTTACCTAACTGGTGGGCAGGCACTGAACTTACTGCAAGCAGACACAAATCTTGTTTTTCAGGAAACTACTGTGAATTTTAGGAGATGCTTTAGAAGATATTGTGGTTTAGGAAAAAGGGAAACCTCCCCAAAGCTGTCTGTTGACAGGGGAGGGGACCACCTGTGAGAAGCCTTGGAAAACAGAAGAAATTTTCATCTCTTCTAAGAATCCCTGAGGTTTAAATGGGTCCTTCACACGTGGTGAAATTTGCCACTGAAGTCTGCACCCAGGAGCAATAACCTCTTCGTAAAACACAGTGATCACTAAGGGATTTATCAACTGTAATTACTTCTTGATAGAAGAAGAAAAGGAGTCTCTTAAATCAAGTTAAGAAAGACCATAAACAATCAAAATACCTTTTTGCTTCTTAAGATGAACCCTGTTGCCTTCAGTTCTCACAGTAATATACAGTGCCTTCTTTAATTCCATATGCTATGCAGAACAGCCTCAAAGAGTGTGCCAGAAATCAAGATTGCCCCCGATTTTTCTTTCATTTAGAAACAGCCTTTAAAATGCAGATGGACATGTTTATTATATTTTAGCTGAACTCCAGTTTGCAAACCCATCAGAACAGAAAATAAATGACATGTAGACATCACACATTTACTTCAGCAGGAGCAGAGAGGAACTCTGAACAGTCAAGAGTCACTTAATTTATTACCTGCATGTAAAAAGTGAAGTTTAATCCTCGCTATGCAACTAGAAAAGGAATGATGGACGTAATGGATATAATCTGCTTAACATGAACAATATTAGAGCACTAAAAAAACTCTCAGGACTCTTCAGCACAAAACAAATATGCTGGTACTAAAATGGAATATTTCAGTCACATAAATTACAAAAAGCAGTAAAATGTTTTACAACCTGACTACAAGATCATCTAACTTTAATCAAAAAGTTATTCTTAGTCTGCAGGTTATACATGAGCATTTTCACTTATTTAATTTTTGACTGAGGCTTTTTATTTTAAAATACGATGAAATTCAAATGACATTACACATTTTAGGCTGATGGAAATTGATACAGCTGAAAGAAAATCTGTGAGAAAAATAATGTATGCAAGACTACAGAACTGTTGATGTTATTCTAATAATAATAATATAATGCAGAAGTTACAAACTAAACTTAAATATATTCAAATTTCTGAATGTCAATCTCAGAATATTGATCAAAGCCACAAAGAATCCTGACAAAATTATCTAATGATATGAAAAATCTGCTAAAATGTCTGAATTTAGCAGCTCAGAACAACCTGATTAACAACTCAAACAAATTGCTTTTCTAATACAACAGGTAAATGGGTTTCAAAAAGTTTGCTACATATTCTTATAAAAATACTGTATACTATTCCTGCACTGTTCTATTTTGCAGTAGTATTCTTCTATAGACTAGCTAATACATGGGATAGTTGATTTCATACTTAACATCATAATTAAGAAAATACCCCATCCTTTAGAATAATTTCACCGTATAATGGGTACATTTGGAAGACTTTAAAAGCTGTTACCTAAAACCAATGGAACATTTACTGCAGTGTTCCATGTGGTGCATTTGCTCAATATTCAGATGTAATAGCCCAGAAGGTGCCCGTTTATCCATAAATATAATTCCTAATTATTTCCTGTTGCCTTTTGCTATAACATTATCTTAGTTTTTCTTTCAATTCATGGACAAGAGTCATTGATTAGAAGTGCTCAAGAAGAATATGGGAACTTCATTGTTTGTTCTGAGTTTATTTTGGTTGGGGGTTGTGCAACCAGAGCAGAATTTGACTAATTATAAGGCTCAGATTTCTCTTTTACATACAGTTGATATTTTCTCATTCCCATGACTTTAGTGTTCCCTTTCTGTTTCAGTACAATGAAGTTCCTGAGGAATGGTCTCTAGATCATGAAGTGCCAATTCAAAACAAAGCTGTCTTGAGCACCAGTATAATTTCAAATTATAATTTCAAACTGTTTTGCCCTTCCTTTTGTTTGGTCATCACAGTGTGGGAGGCTGGTAGATAGAGAGGAATCCAAATCTTCAAATAAGTAAGAAAGGAAAAAGCAAGAAGAGAAAACAACCATTATACAACAATCTGATGAATCCAGTGTTATCAAATTTTCACCCATTAGGATATATTCCTTCACCTGAAGTGACTTGTAAACCTTAGTCTCCTAAAGGGTAGAATTCAGAAATAAATGAGAAGTTTTCAAGAGATGTGCTCAGGAATGGTTAAAGGGTCATGCTTTTACACTGAACAGAAGTTTGAACAACCCTTACAAGACTATACCAGTTTTCCAAAGAGAGCTGAAGTTGGATGCTGGGCTGAGCGTAGCAGGGTGAAGAGATTTGAACAGCAGGGCAGAGAAAGGCAGAAATGACAGGAAGTGCTGTGGGAAACCCCAAAGCAGTGGGTTCTGCTCTTGCTGGGCCACATTCACTGTGCAAGAAAGGCTCCATTCTTGTGTCAGCCATCTACAGATGCCTGACTTTGTAGTGAGCTTCCTTTGTGGGAAATGACAAAAGAAAATGCAGGTTGAATGTAATTTGCCTAACTTCATCTCATGTCACAAAAGAGTTTGAGAAAAAAAACCCCATGTCTATTTTAGTGAGGTAGCAATCAACCTCCAAGTGAATCGAAGTATTGAGCAGCAAACAGACACAGATGGTTTCCTGTTGCTATGTTTTTATTCATGAATTCAATTTTGGATTCAAACACCGGCATAATTATTGGCAAGAAATGTTCAAACTTCATTCTACTAAACTGTCAGTTGTAACATTGCAATATATTATGAAATTCTCACCAGAATGAGAGAATGTCTTCCTACCAAAGTTAACTTATCAGGAACAAAAATGGAGAGGCAAAGAACAGGATGAGTGCCATGTACTTAAGAGGAAGGCTGATTTACACTAAGTGAAGACACGGATCTAAGTCATTATCAGAATCAACTTCATGATCTTGTGTGTGCCTTTATCTTTGCCATCCTAAAATAAAATCTAGATCATTATCTTTAAGAGATTCTTTACCTTCCTATTTAGGTTTTATGCTTCATAAAGCATAATTAGAATTAAGCTTTTATCAAAACTGATAAAAATAAAGAGGGACAACTAGGAGTCACTTCATTGATTATTCAGTCAAAGTCAGAACATATTCTACTAGATACACTCAAACCAAAGTTACTTCCTTATTATAATTACTTTTAAATACAATTAATGCTCAGCGCCAGAGCAATTCAAGGATGACCTGGTTCTGCAGAAGATGATGATTATTCAATAAATGACACCGTCTAGAATCAGGACTAAATCATTATCTGGAATTAGCATTTCTTAGTCAACACCATTTTATGAAAAGCATGCTGAGGGGCAGGAATATTATTTTACAGCTAAGTGTTAAAGCAGCAGAAAATGCAGTAAATTTGAGAAAATAAAGGCAATGAGCACTAGATTCAGTTAAGGTTTAGGTTGTACTGACCTTGAGAATGCAGCTTCTTGTCCTAATCAAAAGAGTGTAAGTAGCTCTCATGAAGGCTATTTGTTTTATTCTTAAGTAATTTTATTTCTGTATCCTGATAAACTGAGTAGTATAAAACATCCATTCAAACATGGAGCTTTCAGCTTAATTAATTTCCACTTCTGGGCAGTTTACACTGCCCAGCATCCTAAAATGATGGAAATGCTTCATCAGTTGGCTTCAGATATTTTATGCTCCTACAAGAATTTATAACAACGCAAATGTTTTTTACTTTGCCATTGAAGCATAAACTGAACTACTTTTTTTTTTTTAAGCAAGACTGTAAAGAGTTCTGCCTAAATATAAAAATTGAGTCTTGCTTTCTGTTTATAAAGGTATAAATACAAATGGCAAGTTGCAATTGCCTATCAGTGTGGAAACCAGGCTGTCACTATGCTTGTGATTCAAGCTATTTAGTCAATGGCAACTTGAGGGGTTTATTTTCTGCATCTTGAAAAATAACATCTTGACGCTTTGAAGTATTGCTTTGTAGGCTGTAAAAAAAACATATGCTGCTATTTTGACAATGTAATGAAGCAGAGATGAAAAACACCCACGAGTCCTTGGAATATTTATTGCAAATAAAAATGTATGATTTTGTTATTATTCATTATTATTTTACAAAGCCACATTGTAGTGGCTTGTAAAGATAAAGCTATAAAATCCCCATTCATAGAGAGCTTTTGAAGGGGGGACATTAAATTGCACATTTTGAGGTCACATTAAACAACCTCAGTGCTTCAGGTTTAGGTTTCTGTTTCAGGGATGAGAAAGATGTCACCCCATTAGAACCAATAAATATATTCATGTTTTGACAAACTGTAAAGTGTAATGGAGAACAAATTCCATTTTCATTATTTAAATTCAGAAAGTTGGAGTTTTATCCTTTTATGGCCATACATGTATCTGCTTACTAATCTTATAATGGCTATTGCAAAATTTGTAATAAAACAGGACTAGATACAGAAAATTTCTTTTGAGAGAAGGGAAAGCAGGGAAGTATACTGTTTAGTGCTGTATGGCACCAGAAAAACTGGTAACTGAGTAAGACAGCAAATCAAATCGAAAGGAACTGTGGTTGTGTGAAGCAGGAAAGAGTGAACATCATCTTCAAAAAGAGAAAAGCTGCCTGTGTGTAGAAAGGAAGAGATGAACCTGGTGTGACGAAAAGTATAGTAAAGATGCCAAAAATAAAGCTAATGGAAATGACTTGACAAGATTATACAGCCATATTTGCCAACTGTGTGGGTGAAGATTCAGTTAGTGAAGTCTGGAACAGCCTATGCAAGGGAAGACTCATCTTTGCGAGGAATTTTACAACACAAAAGGAGCTGAGGAGAGTGAGGATTTATATAAGAACCTAAGAAGGCAGCAGAAGGGAAACAAGAACTGATTTTGTGGTTAGAACCTGACAAGAATCATCAAGGAAATCCAAATTGCCTGCCTTGTCTGGCACATGTGCTGCTACAAAGGCGACTTTGGTGAATGAGAAAAGTTTCAGCTTTATTGGCACAAGCATTCTGCAGCAGAACCACCTCCTGTCCTTGCACCTCCACAGAGTTGGAATTGCCCTAAAAGCAATGACTGGTGCATAAAGCAGGGAGAAATCTCACAGCAGACTTGTGTCAGAATCGGAACACATTTAGTAAGGCTACGATCTTTCTGTTGCCTTTTTTGTAGTTGTTTTTTAAGGGGTGCCAGAATCTTGTATTGATGGTATTGTCTGAATTCTTGCCTCAAAAGCAAGTCAGACATGCCAGAGTCAGGCTGTCCCCACTAATCCTCCCGTCCTTCCTGTCACAGCTGAAATCCTACAGCATTTTCTGCCACTGAGCTCACTGGTACTTGTTCAGTATCCCCAAGTGTACATTTCACAAAGGTTTCCTTCCCCAAAGTTCTCCATCCTCCCTTATCCTTGAATTTGCTTCTCCTTGCAGACCTGAGTGCTCAGAGGCTTCATGCTCCCAAAGCAAAACATCTGCTCAGGACTTCCATATTTTCTTCCCTCAGATCACTTTCTATTAGCTCCAACATGCTTTCTGCCCAATTTTAAACTTTATCCTTCTGTACCCCAGCCAAATCCACTCTTACTGGCCCCACTGGTGCTGATCGCTGCCCTCCCCTTGGCTGCCATAACTGGAAAACCCCAAAATGCTCTTGGTGCTCCCCACCAATGCAACAGTCCAGTATCTGTTTCTGAGCTGGATTTCAAAGGTTTTAAAAATAACCATCCTGGACAGGACAGAAGAGGGGAAAACAGTAGAAGGTGACTTTTTGGAAAATCCTCATCCAGCCCTACTGGCATAGAACACCAATTAGTGTTATGTGTTCATAGTCCTCCAGATGTGAGCTCCTACATTACTTATATCTTATATTAGTAAATATTCAGTAGATAGAAAGAAAGTGGTTACATAGATATTTCAAACTGCTGATCTATGGCAGTAATTGGGCTGAGACTGAAGGAAAGCTGGAATTCTGTGCAACAGAATCCAATATTTTAGCTAATTCCTAACACCAGCAACAGCAACTGCTACAAAGCTTACCAGAAGTGTGAAGACACTTTTGGTGGTTCACTAGCCATAAGTGTACAGGTGCAGCAAGGAAATTATTAATTAAAAAAAACCCCTTATTATCTCAAAATGGTTTGTATTCTTTCCTTGGCAATTATTTCACTGTCCTTCAGTGTTCACCTTTTCAATATTGAGCATGGAAAGAGGAAACACTTTTTGCTGCATCCAACAGCAAAGATCAGCAAATATCATGGGCTGCTGCTGCAGAGTTGTTTTTTTATCTGTTGCAGCTGTTTAGCAACTACAGAAGAAAAACAACCTGCCACTATGCTCGCTTGCACACTTCACGTGGAATATATTGCTACCATTATCCAGGAGTTATTCTAAAACCCACTAAATGCACCTACTTTGTATATAAAACAAACAAAAAACCAAAAAAGACCAACCAAACAAAAAACCCCACAACACTTGCTGGCCTGACTGAATCAGAACAATCAGCAAGACAGGAGCTGCCCTGCTTTCCAAAGATCCCTGTTCCAATTATGTCTGTACATACACAACCACTCTGCAGCATCAAAAACTGCCTAAAAAGAATTTGTCCTGACACCCAAACCAGGCCCGAGTATATTGGAATAACACTAAATATACATTCATACATCAAGACGAAATGTATAACTAATTTTTGGGTAAAGTGGCTCCTCTTACTGTGTAGGACAAGAATCTGCCTGTCCTGGTCTGTTCTTTTCACCAATAATATCCTAAACGAAAATGGAAGTTGCCACTAATAGGAAAAAAAAAAAACAAAACACATTTTTTAAAGGACACTGATGTTCTCATCTTCTACAGAAGTATTTTTATTATTATTCACTTTATATTTAGTCCTTATAGAATTTGTTATTGCTATTCATCTGTATATTTAGAAACTGTAACAGGTGCTTGGTGTGGTGTACATTTACTGTAACAAAGTATCTGCTTTTAGCATAAAAATAAGAACCTAAACTAATGCAAGGTGGGTGCTTCATGCACAGCAGGAAATGAGAAATTAATTCAGATTTGTTATACAAGGAAATATTTTAGAAGTCTATTCATAAAGTATTTTATTTATATATGCTTAAATAAATTAAATAGACAAATACAGATTTAAAATAAAATTTGGCACACCTTTAAAAAGCAGCTCTTGGCTATCACGCCTCTGTGTTGTTGATTTTTCAAGAGTCTTAACATCTCACAGACCCCACTAACAGTGACGTGGACAGACTGGTCCTCAACATTACAGATAAAAAGGCTCTAAAAACTGCCTTTGTGGGACAAGTGAAGGGATCTCTCCCTCTTTAGGGAAAACTCTGAATTATAAGGGCCATTTGTATCAAACTACACTCTCTTTAGGAGATGGAAGCCAAATTGTGTGCAATAGAGTTACTGCTAAAACAAACAGGAAAAGTTAAGTCCTCAAAAGCTAGTTGGTCAATACCGTGAGATAATGTTCTGCTTGGGAACATAAAAATATGTTAATAACCCAAGATCATCCAGTTCCTTCAGGAGCTACAAGTCAAGTTATGACTCATATTTATTTTATAACAGTAAAACACCAAGAATTTGTAATTTTAATGATAAAATCCTCTCAGGGCTGAAATTCAACATCAGAGAAAAAAAAAATCACAATTTAATTTTTCCTTTTTTTTGTTTTGAATACTATTGCTTTTAGCTGTGTGTGTATATTTAGAACGTTACATACATGCTTAAACAAATCACTGATACAATATTTAAAACATGAACTTTTACAGGCAATTAACTCATAGTGTTGCTTACTTCCACCTCAGTGTTCAATTACAATTTCTCTACAGCTCCTTTCTCCCAGTTTCCATTTTCCCACCCAGCCACATGACTGTGGAACAGCTGGGATCCCACACTGCTTCACTTGTACAGCTGCTGGAAATGAACCAGCCCTCTTAGTCAAGAAGAAACAGGAAAATATTTGTACTTATAACCATTCTGAAAAACTCCCAGAACAACGCTGCTCATAACAAGCTTTTGGGGTATGGCTTTCCTGAGTACCCTATTTGGATTCAAACAAACACTGGAAAAGCAGATCTCCATCACTCACAATTCCTGGTGACCTACTGGATCAAAGCTTGCTTAAAAAATTCTATCTCAGGTTCCCTTTCAAGCACTTCAAAGCTAAACCCTTTGTTAGCGAAAAAATTATTTATATGGGGAATGCTGACCCATTTGCTGAATATGACTGAATTAGTTTTTAATGGCAACAGTTTTCTGAAATTTAGAAGCAGAGATGCAGAGCAAAAAAAAAAAAAAAAAAACCACCCAAAAACCTAAACCAGTGTCTGTTTTGTAGCTGATATATCATGATATATATACCATTATCCATCTGCCTCTTTGGGCCTTCTTTCTGGAATAATGCTGCCAGGGAGGGCTCTGCCAACTTGCAATTTTTTTTCTGTTTTAAATAGCAGGCAATTTCAGATCCTGCTTACGTTACTCATACGATTTTCTCCAACTGAAAATCCTTCTGTTCCTCTTTTCCACTGACAGAGAAAATGCTGTTTGATTTGCAATCTGTTCCCTGCCTTCCAGATTTTGAATTTAGGGTCTCCTTGTCAATCAGTTTGCTATTTCCTTTTAAGAAACAACCCTCAATCTCAGCCACAGAAAAACAGAATGAGAAAAGTTAGTAAGTTACTGCCATCCCAACACAGCATTTATACTGAATATCAGATAAACTGTACCCAAGAGAACCTGCAGAGGGATGAAATTAAACAATGCTTAAGCAGATCACCTAAACATTAAAAAGAACAAAAAACAGAGGGCATTAAAATCCTCAGGGACAAACTATAGCAGATACAGAGTTGAACTTTGTTTCACTGTTACCATTTTCTTACTTGTAAAAGGAGCAACAGCTAAGTTTTTATATTAATTGCCACACTGTTAATATTTTTCTTTTTTGCCAATATTTTTGCAAACTACTGAGTAATATGCTATGATCTATAGGTTGAGAAACTTTTGGAAGATTTTTCTGGCTTAGAGAAGCAAAAAAGGTAGGAAAAATTGATTTTGCATCTACACGTGAAGGGATGGCTAATTGGCTGATGGCTGATTGCTGCCTCAGGGTCTTATTTGTTACCTTAAATTAAAAATGTTTAGTTAAGTGAATAAAATGAAGTAGTCTGAAAATTTTAATGACTCCTAAACTACTTTCTCCCCCTCAAAGCTAGAGCACGATACTCAAGGGGAAAGTTTTAATATTCCAGTACTTTAATCTGATAAATAACTAATAAAATATTTGGCACTGAGAGATGAATTTTTTGCAAATCTCACTGATAAAAAAGGATGAATTTCCTGAA
Source organism: Chloebia gouldiae (assembly GCA_003676055.1). Taxonomy (NCBI): domain Eukaryota; kingdom Metazoa; phylum Chordata; class Aves; order Passeriformes; family Passeridae; genus Chloebia; species Chloebia gouldiae. The sequence continues at coordinate 12,385,657 of QUSF01000016.1, forward strand.
AATGGCTTTTTGTTGAATGAAAAAAAAAATCCTACCATTTAAAATAAAATGTTAAGCTTCAAAAACGAGTTTTGTACAATTTATGAAAGTTTTATGTGGTTTTTATATTCATAACTAAGATAACATTAGTTACCCAGATGGACAATAACTTGGAAATTTTTCACTAATGGCAATGTAATCTTCAGGGACAAAAAGCCCACAGAATTTTAAAGCCACTTTATTACTCTAGGGAGAAAATAGGAAACAGCTCAGGTTCTTGATTTAAGATTGCAGAAGCTTAAAGTTCAGCGATTCCAGCTGCTGCCACCATGCTCAGAAGTCACCAAGTGACACAAAATGAACAGCTGGTGCAGTCCAGTGCAACCTTGAGCCCTCCATTGCCAAGAGCTTCACTGGGGAAGGATTTCTCTGCTTTTTTAAACAGAAAAACAGTGGAAATAGTGTCAAAGATACCTCCACAGTCCTTTATCCTCTCCAGCAGCTGACTGAAGGACCTGCACCTCCTGCAGCCCCTCCCAGTGTGGACACCTGTGGGGAACAACTGGAAATCAGGGCTACAAAACCAGGCTGGAAATGAACTCTGGGGTTCCTGGGGTGGCAGGGACTTTGGTCATGTCACTGATTTATATTTGTAGTGGTTTAATTTCTCTGTTTAATCAAGGTGCAGCTCAGCTTGCAGCCAAAGGAGAAGCAAGACCCTGTTATTACCCAGGTGATGAGAAATGCTGGAAATGGGAGCTCTTCCTCATTCTATCCATATGGGAAGCTGCTTATCTCAAAAGCAGATTTGAAAAACTCCAAACAAACAAAAAAATCTAATAATTATGATAGGCTGTGCTAAATTTAGAGTTTAGAGAAAATTCATCATCCCATGTATAAAAATACTGCACATTTAAAACAAAAATTGACAGCACAAGGCTGGCCATCAGAATTATTTAATGCAGAGGAATAATACCCAGCTCTCTGGGTATAATTTAGGAGAATCAAAACAACCTTTTAGATAAGCACTGTATTTTAGAGATAATTTTAATAACTGAGCTTCTAAACTGCCTGGGATAATTGAAAACATTAATAAATGCAATTTTATTACTATGTGTAAATGACAATTCAGACAATTTGAATCTTTAAGATAAACAGCTAAATTCTAAGGAGAAGATATATTTGTTCCAGTTTTTCATAGGCACAACCCTAATTTTGGATTCCTTAATGAGAACTCCTGAGCAATGAAGCTGGACAAAAACTTGTCATAAACAAACATAAAAGACATTGATGTGAGAAGATATTTCATGAGCTGTCCAACAGAATTACAAGGGAAAGTAGTTTATAAAAGAATAAACATAAAGTATTATAACATTATATATATTGACTGAATTAGAAGCACAGCCTTTTCCAGAAACAAATTCAATAACACTATTCTTAATCTCAGTTCAAAATGCTTTTAAAAAAACTATTACTTTAGAAAAATACCTTCAGATGAGAATCCTAAAATTTGAATAATGTTTCTTTTAATGAAGCTGTTATTTTGGCAAACAAGGATGCTGTGTGGTGGTGTTCTAGAAATAGGTATCTCGATATTAACAGTGATTATTCTGAATTAAAGATTGCACCTGTTGACTTTTGTCTTCAATTCACTGGCATAATTTCTTCTCCATTAACATAACAAGTCAGCAATCAGAGTCCCTCTGAAAAGCCACCTACTGAAACAACTAAAAATGAATTCCATCTTAACAAGAAGCACACAGCTCATTACACTTTAACCTGATTATTTCTAATATTATTACTACATAAAAATCCTGGCCTAGTTCGCCAGAAAGTCATCTGCTCTTCCAACAACACCTTTAAAATAAACAAACAGAAATACTCCCAGGAATGCAATTTTGTTAAAATGTGTTAAGCTCTGATTCTAACGACATAACAAAAACCCACACACACTTAAAACCACAAAGTATTTGGCCAGTACTAAGTGTTATTAGCTACTAATTTGCCTTTTGTTTGTCTGTTTCTCTCAGTTTGAGATGTTGATTCTCTACCAGATCGTCATTAAATGCCTTTCCTGAAACTACTTCCCATTGCTTTCATTGGAAATAAGCTTTACACCCCAGTGTTTATACTCAGAAGTATCCTTTCTGAAATGTAAAAATCTCACTATTCTGTGATCTAGAAAATGTATATATATGCAAATAAAACAATATATAGGAAGTCTCAGAGCATTTGCTTTTAATTCTCTTTTTTAATGGGCTTTTACCTAAAAAGATAACTATTTTGAAATTAATTTTCACACCCTACCCACCCTGTTTCAAAAATATAACTTGAAAATAAATAGCCCCAGGTGGTTACTGCCAAAGATATACCTGCAACCCAAAAAAGTATGTTTAAAATAGTGATTTAGAATATCTGTTAACTTGAAAAATAATATTTATTGCAAGATAAGTTTCAGGGGAAAATACCTATTCATATGGAAATAAAAGCGTTGGGTTTTGCCTTGCAGAGGTTCATTCTCCTCTGGGAGCATGACCACAGTGGGATAATTAGTCTGACATTTAAACATCAGTTTAAATCATTTTGAATTGTTTATGCGCCCTTTAAGGGAAAACAGCTGATTATGAACTTAAATACTTTTCCTCAGTCTGGGCAGAATTCTAGGTTTCCAATATGTAGGCAAGTCAATAAAACAGATCCAGCCATACTTAATTTTAATAAAACCTAATAAAATTTACATACTTGTAGATCTTTTTCCTTTGATAAAGCTTCTTTCATTGCTTCCAATTTATCTTGGAATGGTAGGGAACACTCTGTCAGCAAACACTGAAGGAACGGTAGCTTAGTAGAACAATTTTAATTTAAACAAGCCTCCTGAATTTAAATTGTGTGATATGCAGGTTTTTGGCAAAAGTGACAGAATGCTGAGTATAAAGGGAAAAAAATGCCAAAAATTGAGAAATATGTTGTTTCAGGAGGGAAATAAGTTATATTTGGTATGTGACTGGAGGGTTTGTGAGGTCTGGTTTTTAACATAAGGACACAAATTTTTCAGCTCCCTCTGGTCCATATGGCTCCGTGCTTGCCTTTATCTCAGCAAGCAGCACTCCCCCTCCAGCCAGCCCCACCAAGGGAAGCTGCACCTCCTCCTCCTGCTGCTGCTGGAAAGCCTTGGAGACACTTGGGAAAGGAGAAGAGAGGAAACATCCCAACCTAGGACACCCCACACCTCAACCCCGCCAATTCCCAGCACTCCCCATCACTTGTTGGCATAAACCAGGAAGGAGGTTGCTTAATTAATAGAGTTCCTTCATTAGCCCTGTCCAGCTGCTCGGTGAAAGCTGCAGGTTCCTGCAGGTGTTTCTGAAAGCAGCTCCTCCAGCCCTGCAGGAGCTGTTGAGCAGCTGGCAGGGAGGCGGCTGCTCTGACCTGACCTGCAGCAGCTGGGCAGGGACACGTTTGGAGCCAGCACAGCTGGCACGGCACTGCAGCCAAATCCCTGCGTCTTGAGAGGTGACATTTAATGTTGGTTTTTTATGCTGGCACCTCAGAACTCAGCCATGTGCCATTGAAGCTCTTTTAAATCCAGGTTTTGCAGACACAGAAAGCAGCAAGGTTTTCCACTGCTGATATGCAAGGTGATGTAATTAACAGGGCTTTTTTCATCTCCAGATTCCACTGTTTCCATGTGCTGTGAGGTTTAGATTGCCACTGTTCTAAGAGGTCTTGCATACTTCTACAGTCCAAACTTTTCTGAAATTATGTTATGTAAACTCTAAAAAAAAAAGGAAAAAAATGCTATATTCTAATATTAGCTTCTTTTAATTCAGAATTGTAGTTCAACGGAGAAGACACATATACTTTACTAACTCTTACTCAATAATACAGAACAGTTGTCACCTTTCACATAATATATCCCAGGTGTATTCCAAGATCAGACTAAAGCAAAAAAATAAATGTTATGCCTGAAAAAAAAATCAGTTCTCCTTTTTGAGAACTTTTTCTTCCCCCATTCTTGCTTCTTCTACCCCTTCTTGCCTTGCAAATATCCCACGTGTCCTTTGGCAGAAGAGTGGGACACACCTTGAGAGAAGCAGAACACTTAGAAGTCTGAGGACAATACCTCAGCCCACACAAATTAAGGGCTACATTGCAGAAAGCATCTTAATTCACTAAGATGCTTAAAAGTTATTAACAGGGCAATTTCAAAAAAATCATGCACAAAATCTCAGGGTTTTTTTTAAATTAATGTAACAAAATAGACACAGTAAGCCTTTCCCCTATTACACTAATGTATCAATAATTGTTTTGTTTTTTTTTAATAGGCACAATACTGAATCAAATCTGATAAACAGAATTAACTGAGAAAAACAATTTTGAAAAGTGCTTTGTTTCTTCAAGCTCATAGCATCAAGTTCATAGCATCACCTCTATAGCTACACTGGTGAATGCCCCAGACACGAAACTTGGGCTTGGAGAAGCACATTTGAGCCTGTCCTACATCCTTTGGCAATTGAAAGAGATTTTAACACCACCTTGGGAAGCCCTCCTCAAACTGGTCGAAAACAGTGGAATTGTGGCTTGTCCTAAACACCGACACAATAAACATCTGGGAGTTGATAGGGTTAATGACTGTGTGACACAGCAAGGTAGATTCACTCACACATCCCTTAATTAACACTTTTATAAAAATTCATGGGTCAACTAGATTTTTAATTATTCCCAGAGACTTAGAATAGCCTAATTTCTACTAAAAACATAGCCTTTTATCTTTTTATCTAAGAGGGAGGGGGGTTTTGGACCAAATGTTGAACCTGTCACTTGGAAAAAAAAAAGTGTGAATCACGGAGTGCTCATTAGGATCTGGAAAACTCATTTCAGTAATAAGTTAATTTAATTAAAACAAGTGAAACATAACAGCGTGGTGCAAGGAGGTGAACAAGGAACAGTAAAAACATTTACTAAGTTGTCTTATTTGGGATGTAACACCAGGATTTGGATTTGGCTGCAGCATTTATGGCATCCTGGCCCAGGCACCAGCACTGCTTTGGGTGTTTTAACTCTGCCCTCTGCCATCCCAACTGCTGCTCCCTCACTCTTGGTGTGTACTTGTGCAGGAATACATGAAATTAACTCTGATTAGAAAAAAGAAAAAAAAATTCCCATTTCAGCCCAAGAACTTTCAGAATCATACCTTCAAAGCTGTAAAGATCTCCAAAACAGATTTATATCCATCTCCAATAACTACTGAATACCCAGAAAGTAAAATCTGTTACCAGCCTCCTCAGTTTCAATTATTTCGTCTCTTTCCTGTTACAGATTTTCCTTTAGCAGAAACAGCATTGCAGTGCCACAGCTGAAATATCACCCACAAAGAACCTATTTTCAGGAGCTGGAAGATCTGTAACTGCTGAAATGCAAGTTCCCAGCACCTTCTCTCCTTGGGAGGACTAGAAGTCCTCGGTGTCTGCAATAAAATTGCAGATTTTTTTCTAAGAATCCAATGATGGAGGCAAGCTGGGCTGCAAGAGCCACTGGATACATCTTGAAAGATCACCATACACTGTGCAAATGACTGTTATAGACATACCTACAGTGTAGGCAATTCTGGATGTCAATGTGCAGATAACTTCTGCTCAAAGGTTAGAAAATAGACAAGAAATAAGTAGAACTACAAAAATCCATAGCTGTTTCAAAAGTGGTAAAAACTACTTCCAAATCTCTTGTATAATCAGGGATTCTTGGGCCTTTTGTAGAATCACAAAAAAAAAAAAAGTAACTGAACTGTAAGTAATTTGAACAGGAAGAGTCACTGCTGAGCAGAAAAGGTACTTCAAAATCATACAAGAACTCCAGGAGATGCCCTTGCAGTCAGATGAAAGCACACAGGACTGACTCTTCAGAGTTTATTTTGGTGACAGACAACTGGAACACAATTCAAAACTGAATTGTCTCTTTGTCTGGACAAAGACCTTACACTGGAAAACAAAGGCAAAGTAATAGAAGATTGGGGAAAACTGTTTCAGGATAAAAGGAAAACTCTTGGCAAAGTAAAATTTGATATCTGTGTTTATACAAATTACTGAGGAGAGATGTCATTCACTGTAATGCCATAATCAGAAACTGATAGCTTGTGCTCCTTCCAGTTTATCATTAAGAGAAAACTGAGAAAAAATTCATCTACAGAATTAGACGTTAAAAGCCCTCCTCAGCCTTTCTGCAGTATCATTCCCTTTGGGAATCCTGCATCTCAAAATTCCCATCCTGGAAAAGACAAGTATTTCTTCCTACAACTATCCTTATTTTCTTCAAAGCCATATCACCCATTTTTCCATTATATTCTGCTCCCAGTCTCACTTATGGTTTTCTTTCCCCCTTTTTCTCAGTTCATTTCCCCTTTTCAATAATCTCTAGACTATAAAAGAAATACATTATCAGCTCGCATACATTTTACCACCAAAAAAATCAAACTTATTAAAATAAAATCATCTTCCTAAATATAACCTTGTTTGAAGACTTCAGAAATTACACTATATAACAATGACAGATAAATATAAAGCCACAGAGAGCAATTAGAGCTCCAGGTATCCAATTTGTAGCAATTATGCCTTTACAAAGAAACAATCTCGCAGTGCCTATACTGAAGAATGTAAGTTACTGTTGAGTGTTACACCCAATTTTATGCATGCAAACATCAATTAGATTTCGGTCCTGCACATAAACTCAGTTTGAGCAGTTTTGAACTCGACTAAAATATTCCAAACACAATTATAAATCCAGAAACTATGTCTAGACCCACACTGCTAAGCATATCCTCTCCATGCCAACAAATACTATCTGTTGTGGCTGCTTCCCTCATTGCAAACTGGCCACGTTCCCATCCCACGGCATTTGGTGCTCTGGTTTTAAAACACAACTGTTCTTTTCTGATGGTTCTTCAGTACAGAACAGTTTAATTAGTACAAGGCTTGAGCAAATGAAATCAATCTACCCCTTTCTAGTTACTGATGAAGTACTTACAGCAAACCACCACAAGGTTTGCAATGATGCTCTGTTTCCCAGGGATTTGGCTCACTTGATGGAAGAGTTGAAAAGAAAGTTAATACACTTGTGCACTTTCTTACATCTCAGATCTAACAGAAGCAGTGCAGCATAAGCACCACTTTTCTGTGGCAGCTGTGTACGTGCTGCCTAGCACAGCTTATTTCTATCTGACATTCAGCTATGCACACTTCTTGATGCTGGATTTTAAAGCTTTTGGAAGTTTTAACACTACGTGTCAATATCCACTTGATTTTATAGTTTTCAGTATTCCCACAAAAGACCTTGATCCCCCACAAAAGATGCTTTACCTATTATTTTGTTATCATGAACATCAAAGTGCAAAAGCCTGTAAATAATGATCCAGTGTACTGAATTTCAGTCACATCAAGCAACATGTCCTTCTATGAGTTTTAACTTTCTAGGAAGAAAATAATGTAGTTATGCCTATAGGCAAGCAAAAACCCAATGACCACTTCTTAATATTTAGCTAGTGCTTTTTAAAGAGAAAAAAAATTTCCTTATATAGCATGTGGAATACAAACATAATTGACATATGTCCCACTTTTATGATAAACCATAAAACATCTGCTCTAACACCAGAAAGAGTCAACGTTATATCTTAATTGCCTGCTCTGGGTACTGATTTAGCAAAAATCTTGGTGAATATCACAAGTCAATCAGCACAGATCATGTTTAATCACTGCTATAATTGCAATCATGAGTGTAATTGCTGATTCTTTTTTGAAGTGGTGGTGGGTGGGGGAGGATACTTTTTTGGATAAAATTTCAGACCAGAAATAGGATTATCTGGTGTCTGTTCCCAGTTTCTGGCCTTCCATTTGCACAGGCCAAAAGGAAGAGCCATGAGCAGAGTTCTGAAAAGCTGATCTCAGCTTCACACTGCAATGGACACCTATTGCAAATTGGAGTCCCCAAATGAAGCAATCACTGGGACTGTTTGTCTCACAATCCACAGAACGTTCCCTATTCATTTCTCCTCTGCATGATGGGAACATAACAGTTCTGTGAATAAGACCCTTAACATCTTTCTATTAGGACAGGAGATATGAGTAGCAATTATGATAATTAAATGTAATTACATTAAAAATAATTAGCACTTTAGCTATCAATTGCTGTGCACTGCATGGCAATTAAAAGCAGGCCAAATTTTAGCATAATTTTTATTACTCTCCTCTTCATTCAAAACAGTAAATGGTAGGGAATATTTTCTTTTCATGTGTGCTGTGCTCTCATTTTAATGGGCACTATCATCATCTAAGTAGAATAAGTACTACCGGAGGTGACATAATTGCCAAAACATTACAATTTGGACTTTTTCCCAAAAGACTCAAGTAACTTCATTTAATACATATACTTATGAGACCATGAATTAAAGGGATCAGCCATCTCACTTTAATAGATCTCTCCTCATTAGAGATATTTGAGCACAATTAAAATGGCTGATAGAATCAAACTGAGTAAACAAACTTTTGAATAGGTTTTATCACTGATGGGCTGCAGCATTAGAAATCCTTCAGGGTGCCAGCATATTGTGAGAATTCACTTGGGCTGTTTGCACATATCTAATAGGACAACACACTTCAGCACCTAGAAAGAGTAGCCATTAGGTAGAAACCCAAAAAAGCCCAACATTGTTGTTACAGACCTGTGAAATTCTACTGACAGATGATGCAGGACATGAGGGGTTCCTAAGAGAGTCTCTGAGCAAGTGAGTGTGGCTTGAAGAGCTCAGAGCTGGGAGAGATGAGAGACCTCTTACACACTTGGCTAGAAGTAATTGTCAAAGCCATCTTAGTGACAGATGGTTTCTCCAGATTTGCTGAAGGAAAGGCACTTCTCCCCCTCCTATTTTTGGAGCAAATCTCTATTTTCCTGCATAAAATCTTAAACTATTGATTGTGATTTGACTTTGGAAAGAGACTAAACTTTGGTTTTCTTTGTCTATCTACTGACCAGGCCAAGATGTGGATAATAGGCAAAACAAATTATTTACTTGCCAGTGCTCCAAATGCAGGTAATAATCTGCTTGAAATTCAAGTAGAGTCTTCTCTCAAATAATTTTATAAGAAATGACAACAATCTTGCCAGATCCACATAGACACCTTGGACTGATTTGAGAGAGTGAATACAAGTAAAACAATATACTTATGCAGCATTTCTGATTCAGATATGACTGGACTAAACAGAATAAATTAAAAATAATGTGAAAAAAAAAGTTTCAACCATCACTGCTGAGATGGCTACGCTGACAGAAATGCAGAAATTAGAAGGGAAGTAGTTTTCCTGGCCTCTTCATGAGGTATTTACTATCAGCATTATAAATTCTACAAGTCATTTTAAATCTACTCATTAATGATTAACATCTGTTGGTCTAGTTAAGAAAATCCACTCTAAATAATGGCTAAATTCCTGTGTTATTCACAAGCTTTTGCCATACAAACAGCCATTCCCACACTTGGCACTCTCATTCTCTTCACTTCAGAAAGACCTTGAGAGGCCAAAGCATCACCTGGTCCCACTCTACATCTTCTTTAAAAACTCCAGCAGCATTAGCCACAGGACTGTTTTAAGATGATTTATAGTTCATACTCTATTTCTAATGGAGTACTTACAGATCTGTGTTTTTAAGGGTTGCAGTACTTAAAGGCATTTTAAGGAATATTAAACTTTTATCTGTTGTTTCTTCTGTGTATCACATTCAACTTCTGCCCTCCACAACTGCAGTCTTTAGAGACATCCGGGGGAATTCCGACTTATTGGCATAATAGGGCACAGATGGAATTTAAATAATTTCATACAGACATATACACACATGTGATATTAAATACAGATGTAAATAAAATAAACAAAGTCAGTCAGGCATGATTTGCTTGCCAATATATGTCTTTACATGTCCCTGCTACAGGTACTTATGAATTACATACTTGCAGGCTGTACCATTAATCAAAACCTTTGTATTGCTCTCCAAAATAAATCAAGCCATCTTCAGTATCTTTTATATACATGTGTATCTTTCAAATACAAGTTCATATTAAAAAAAAAAAAAAAAAAGAGGGAGGACATTTTCCTACAATGTTATTGTTGGGTAATGCTGTTTGACAATGGCATTTATTACACATTTTTAACTCAACTTCTTCATTTGCCTGTGGAGTAACTGGAACAAAATGTAAGGTGAATGGATTATGTTAAAAAGAATTCAAAATGCATAAATGCATACTTCTAAAGGTATGCAAAAAAAACAAAACAAAACAAAAACAAACCAAAAACACAAAAAAAAGCCCAACTCCACAAAAACCCACAACCAAAAACTAATCTAAAAAACACTCACATAACCCCAGCCTGAAAGAAGGTAAGAAGAATGAGGTGAAATTAAAAAACTGAGAAAAAAAATGTGAAATTGAAGGAATGGGGTTAGCAGGATAGAAAAAGGAGAGAGACAGAAGAGGAATAAACCCCTCCATCCTGCTGTGTGATAAAGAAGACGCTATCCTATAGATGAAGCTGTAGGACACAAAATGCAGTTTAAACTGCAACAAAGGGAATCAAGGTGAACAAAAGGGAAGGCTCTCCCAGTCTTGCAGTGATGAAAGGCAGCGACAGGAAGCTGGTTGTCTCCTTCAGTGAAATTTTTAAGAACTTGAAATTTTAAACACCTCTTCCAGGGTGTGCATGAAGTACAGTACACCCTGCATTAGTGCCAGCAGCTGAATTAAATAACCTCTGGAGGTCCCTGCAAGGCTCACATTTCCATGAGTGCTCTGATCACTGCAGGTAATACATTAGAATATGTTATTAATCTCACTTCATGTTCCACTTACAACACTGCCTGCAGGGCAGGAAAAAGCAAATCTTGGATTATGGTGACAGCCAACAACTCTAATATTCTTGAAAAGAGTGGGAAGTGGAGAAAAAAAATAGCCACAGAAGTGTTAACCCTGTAACCCACACCTGCAGCAAAGTTATACAGACTTAAGACTGAAATCATCAGTGCTACTGACACTGGGTGTGCAGGGTAATACACAGGTATTTTGTGGGGCTGGGCTTCAAGTGGGAAGAAATATAAATAATCTGCAGCCTGAGATGGCTGCAGGCCTCACACAAACAATCAGGAATGTATCAGACTCTGCTGCTGAACGAGCAGGGGGTTTTAATGCATAATTGCATATATTTACCAAAGCTTCTTCCTGCAAAAGCAGTAATAGCTGCTCTTTCAGAAATCGATAGTTCTGTTGCACATTTTTTACAAGGAGTGATTATAATGTCCCTTTTTTTCAATCGGGAGAAAATAATTGATGCAAAAGGCTCATTTACTGCAGATAAAGGAGATTGAAGAGTTTACAGTAACAGCCTGGGCCAGAAAGAGCCTTTAAAGAACAGCTCTGCAGAGAGAAGGGAAAGCCTCTAAAGTTTCATCCTGTAGTGCTGCAGTGTTTGTGCAGGTGAACAGAACTGAACTCGCTTGCTTCTGAAACTTGATTTTTCACAGGGATAGAATAAATAAGAGCATTTACAAAAGTCTCAACCTGCTGTAGGCAGCCCACGACACCATTCGTTCAGTTTAGCTGTACTCACTGAAATAAAACTGAAATCACACCTCTTATACTGAAATAAAAGCTGCAACTTTCATAGCCCAGGACTTCACATTTCTTTTTTTATTAAAATTTGCACAGTAGTAAGCCTCACTAACACCATATTTATTAAAAAAATTAACTAGAAACCAAGTTAACTAAGACAAGGTTTCCAAATATTGTCGTGCTCATAGAAGATATCCTTCAGAGAGCTATTTAATCCTAAAGAAAAGCAGGTTATTGCCATTCTTGAAACCTAAAAGTGCAAGTGAGCATATTTAGCTGTGACATTTGAATTCAGCTGACTATATATCCATGAGAACAAGATACCAGGTTGTCTGCTAGCACTGCCAGCCAGCAGGGAAGTCAGTGATAACACCAGTTCAAGAATCCCTCTCCATTAAAAAAAAATGTGATGGGGAAAAACTCTATTTATTAAATTTCCAAATGACAGCCATAGGGGAATGACTTGGTGAAATTCTGAGGACAACAGTAAATTTCAAAGGAGTTTCTAAAAATTCAAAAAGAAAATATTCATTTCAGTCTGGGGAGTAAATTTTTCTCTCATGGCAAAGGTTTTCTATTTTGCAATTGAACTAAACAAAAAAAAATATGGCTTAAAATCTTTTGTGTTCATTTAATGTTTTTATTCTTTCTTGTCAAAGACATCTTAGCCCAGCAAATTAAGATTTATGTAACTCCATTCTGGTATCTGCAAATGCTAGCCACACATTTTGGAACTGATTGAATATACCAAGCAAAAAAGAAAGTATTAATAATTTGGAACTAACATTTCTTAACCTTTTTCTAGTTAAAAGCTTCAGAATCTACTACACTTGTGCAAATATGTGACCATTTATTGATTCTAGGATAATATATCACTGTCCTATATATTAACTTAACCTCTACTCCTTAGGCCCAATGCCATATTTGTAATTACAATATAATCTTATTCATTACAACAGAGCAAAATCTTCAGCAAAACTGTCAAGTGATCTAGACAACAGAAACATGGAGTAGCTTTTAATCTTCATTTGACAAAAAAAAAAAAATTCCTTTTCAAACTTGGCTGTGAATGTGGTTTCAAACATGAAAGTTGTTTTGGTAATACATTAAAAGTAACTCTGTATTGTGAAGCACAAGGTGTGGAACTTGGTATGTGCAGTTTCCCTTCACTGCAGAACTGTGCCTGCTCTAAGACAAGAAGGAAGTGACCTAATAAATGTTAAAGTTTGACCTTATTTTGTCTGGTAAACTAATCCATATACTTATTTCATTTTAAATATCTAAAAGCTATTTTTATAGACAGATTAGGAAAGTATGTTTAAGATAAAACACAGACAAGGCTATCACCACCTGTTTTGTGTTCCAAACCATCATGAGGAGAGCAGTGTCTTCTCAGATCGCCAACACTTTGCCCTTTTCAAACTGTGCTTTTGTGAGTGGATGGGAAAACAAGTAAAACTGACATTTTTCTGCATCTAAACATTGTGTGTATATGGCAATGGGCACATATGGCCATACAGCAAATATTCAGTGATCTTTTGGGCTTTATTCACACTTCAGAGTTTCACACAAACAAATGTGTGCTAATAGAAATGCAAGTGCATGCCAAAGAAAATAACAGAACACACACAGAGGAATGAACTCTTGTTATCCTATTGAGTAAGCGCTATTATCATCTGTTTGCATTATAAAATATTACGGAATGTTTATACTGATACATGTTAAATATTTTATTTTATATTTATGAAGTATTACACTGTGCCTGCTATTTTCCTTCTGAAACCACCTAGAATGCCTTTGTCTGTTTTTTTAACTGTCATCTTCCAAAGCCAAACCTCTGGATTTTTTGCAAGTCAAGCTGCTGACGAGCTGATGTCGTGTTCCTCCAAGGCCATCCATGCACCATGAGCAGCAGACAGTATTTTTCAGCTCTCACTCAGGAAGCAGCTTGCCTCAAGGAAGGTCAAACTCCATCAGTGCATCAGAGATTCCTTCTGCATGAGCGTTGGCCGTGTGCTGTGTCACTTCACGTTCAGAGCAGCGTTACTCGGGCTCTGATGTAAATTTTCTGACCCAGAAGGTTCTAATCACTTAGGCACTCTGTCAGATATCTTCAGCCCTATCAGTCAGGCCACTTTCTGACAGAATAAAGCAAAGCCTGCGTGCAGCAAGAAGACTGAAGGGTCTCTGCTCTTGTTTTGGCATGGTTTGTCTCTGAAGGACAGAGCCCCCCAGCTGGTTTAGTTATGGATTTACTGGAGCAGCAGGCACAGAACACTCCATGACCTTCCTTGGGAAGTCACTTCTCAAAGTTAAGGCACATCTAAGGGCATCACAGCAGCTAGGGTTTGAGATAATGCTAAATGACAAGCATGCATCCTTTTTGCTACATCACTTCACGAGTCAGCTGTTGCAGAAACAGGAATCTCTTCTGGTGCTGGCCCAGTGCTACAAAAGTAATGCCTTCCCAGTTCTCCCTGCCAGAGGGAGGCAGAAAATAAATCCATATATACCTCCAGACTCAGGCAGCCTTTCCCAGTGCAGCAGTGCCAAAATTGGTACACAGGCCGATGTCAAGACAAATTCCATACAGAACTGGAAAGAAAGCTCACCCTACAGTTCATAGCAAGCACCTGATCACAAGAATATTAAGAGTATTAATGACTGTTACAGAAGCTTTTTCATGTGTCTTTTACATCATTTATGTTTCTGTATTTTTATCATTGGATATCAATTCCTCACCACACGTAAATTCACAGGTTTTTATGTCTCAGAGACAGGAGATATTTAGGTCTAACACAGGATAGACACCACATTTCTGTGTGCACACCAGCACCACACAGGAGAGTGAGCTCTGTGTGTGACAGAGCAGAGGAAAACACAGAATTTATCCTTTGGGAGGAAACTATCTACTTGTGAAACACTCCACACACCTGCAAGATGAAGAAGGCTGGATGCCCTTAAAGCACTGAACAGTCACAAAGCCTTCATTTCTGGGTGAACCTCTGATGGATTTTCAAGTCTGTGTGACCAACTACCCTGAAGAGCTGGCATGGGGATGTTAAATAAAATTAATAGTATGTGGCAGAGCTTTTGTCACAGGCTGAAAAACCTCAAATGGTACTGATGATCTACTAAACATTAGAGAACAAAGATCATATTTCTAGGTAAAATATTTTGTTTTACAGATATTTAATGCATGAGCACTTCCCTTAAATCTGATTTCAAATAAAATTTATGGCTAGAAAAGACCAACACCAAGCAAAAAGCTGTGAATGCTGTACTGATGCAACAAAGAATTCCATAAAGTAAGATATTCTTCATGTGGAGCAGGCTTTCCTTACTCTGTGCAAGTGATCATCCTTTTTAAAGAGACACCAAATTAAAAATGACATGGCTGCACACAAACATGCTTTTGAAACAAGAATGGAATATATGCTTCTTTACAGGAGAGCAGTGACCAAATTGATAAAAATGCTAGAATCTACATCTCAGTAATTAACAAAAAAGTATTTGATTAATGTGCAAGCAAGTGAAATTCTGGAAATAGTCACAAATCCATCACTATTTAAATACAGTTATACCTAAAAAATAAAGGTTCCCCCCAAAAATCTTTAAACCACAAACTTTAGGTGGTTCAAATAAATTTATCTTGTTAGAGAACCACAGCATCACATTTAGTAATCTGTGTTTATGACATAGGTACTTTTCTATTATGAACACATCTCATACAAACTTTAAATAAAAATGTAGTTATATTGAAGCAATTTTGAAAAAATGCAGTTCCAGCTACTCTGTTCATCTTCTCCCCATCTTTCCTTCCAATATTCCCATCCTTCTTGAGCTATTTTCCTTCCACTTCACAAACAAGTAGCAGAAGACTCAAAATATCTTTTTCCTGATACAGTGCTCAGCTGATTCATTTCCATTCATATTCATATTTAATCAAGACTCTGCCATTTGCAGTATCAGTATTAAACACTGCCCTTTTCCTTTCTGAACACAATTATGGATGATTAATAAGACTTGCAGCACATTCCATGCTTGTATTACAAGCTATTTTTCCAGTGGTCTGTTTTATATATTCAGCATTATGCAAGGCTGGTGTGGTACAAAACATTTTTGGGTGTTCCAACTTTGCTACTCCTTAAATGCCATCAATCATTGGAAAATGTGGCATTGATGAAGAAATATGTTGAAATGAGAGAGAGAGAGAGGATGCAAAATGGAATCCAAAGAGCTGGTGCTAGTTAAAATCATAAATTTAACCATATAGCCTGATATATCTGGAAGGACAAGCATCATCTGGAGAGTGCACAGTTGGCATAATCAGTGCTAGTTTCTGATGGCACTTAAAGAAAAAAAAAAACCCAAACCCAAAAGCCTGTCAAAACAACATGAGCTCAGCCTCACATTCCCACTTGTCCATCAAAGACAGCAGCTGTGTGAGGAATATTACAGAGCGCTGCATGCTTCTTTTGTAAAGCTTTAGTTGTGACAGAGTTCCTTGCAAGGTTTGAAGCTATTCTCTGTTCTCAAAGCATTTATACATTTAGAACCTTGTGCTTGAGGTAAGAAGGGAGCAAAGTTGTAGTTCTACAATTATTGAGGCCCCTTCCTTCAGAAAAGTCAGGTTTACTCAACTTAACTATAAAGTGTGGTGCATCCTCAGCATCCTCAAAGAAGGACTGGTGATATGAATATGGATCACTTGAGCTTTTGAAGAGACATCAGAAATGTGCTTGGTTTCAATTATTCCTTGTAAATTCAGTAATAACAAGTGATGAAGGAAAATCTTTTATCTCCCAAAGTGCATGCAGACCAGGACATAGAAGGGTCCTTGGCAGGAGGTAACTGAACAAAGGAAATGGAAATTTCACTATGAAGAAGCTGTGCCCCAAGAGGAGGGAACACCTGCAAAATGTTCCACCCAAGACAGCTCAAGCCTCTAAGAGTCATGTCCAATTAAATACCTCTCAAAGAGAATTATGTCTTTTATCGTGTGTAACACCTAAAATGCTAATGAATTAATGACAAAAGATAAAAGTATTTCCCTCAAAAGAGTGTGAACTGGGAGGGTGAGGCACTATCTGTAGCAGGGATGAAAAAGTGGAAGAGAAAAAAAAAAAGGCTGCTCTTCTGTAAAGGCTTTCAGGCACTCAAACTTCCCTTCAGAAATGTGTCAAGCGTTCAGGACAAGGCTGTGCTTATCAAATATCACCTCTCATTTCTTTTACAAGCTCAGTTACTAGTTACACTCTTCAGAAGTGTCAGAGCACTCTTCCCCGCCTGTTACACTTAAGGAGAAAGGATGAAGTAGGGATTATGCAGGCACAGCATGGTTCACTCAGACACTGTCATATTCTACTTACAGCTACCACTGTGTAAATATCTCTAACACTTGGGAAGAAAAACACACTCATCCAAAACTTTTTTTTATTTTCCCTATAAAAGGTTTTGTAATTTGGTAACAAAAGTAATTATTAATGCCGAGAAAAGTAGCTCAGAGCCTTACAGAACTATTTCATAAAACACTTCTGAAAAGGAAGAAATGAAAATAACAATCATTTGTGCAAAATTAATACTTCTTTTCTGGCTGATAGGATTACCTCCCTAAGGCATCGGAATCACTCCTGAGCGAGATTTAACTCCATTTTCTAACAATCAAAGAGCCCTTCTGCAGGAATTTGCTAAACTGCTCAACATCTGCTACCATCTCCTGAACATCATCTAAATGGCTGCTCAACTTTACGACTCCTCCACTCCCTCGGTCGTTTCTAAGCCCGGCCACAGCTCTGCCAATCTGCTCCAACAGATTGTTCTGCTATAAAATGAAACGTGGTGTAAAATAATGAAAGGGCTTCAGACACCAGGTTCCAGAGACTGCGAGTAGCCTGGTGTGGGTGTGCATCTCATTTTGCATAAAAAACACAGGAGGGAACAAGTTAGCATTTACTGAACAGTTTCTGGCTCTGCACTACTGGGCTTCCCTAACCTGGGGATAATTTGCTGGGTACAGCATTGAAGGTGCCTGTGCTTGCAGTTTTTAAACTCCCCATTGGTGCTATGTACTTAGGAGTGAGAGAGGTGAGAAAAAAACATGAGAGAAACAAAATCTGTGCAGCTGTCAGCAAATTTCAAGTGTAAGATACCCAGATGCAACATAAAATAAGACTTTTGTCATACTTTTTCACTTACCCAGCAATTATCACATCTATTTATTTATAGTATTTTTTAATAATGTCTCCATTTATTTTTAAATGTAGATATGAAAAAAAATCTGAGTGTTTAGGGTTTTTTTTACAAATCCCTTTTAATTAATTCCTTTCTCAAAAGAACTCCATCCAATACTCCAGATTACATCCACTACCTCCAAACCATGAGAACACTCAGTTTAAGTGCATTATCACTGACAAAAGAGAAGATTGGCATATTATGAGCAAAGACAGGTCAAGTCACCATATAGGAAATCTTCAAGCTCTTTGGAAAACCTGGCGTGACTTGACTTGGCAAGCACTAGCTGTGCCATAGAATGAACAATAGGATAATTTAAGTTTAGTATGAAGTACTAGTACTGCAACAAGATTTTATTTCCAAGATTTTATTTCAATTAAGAGGTTCTAGTAGTATCTGGAATTTGTGTTAACACTCTTTCTAGCTCTTAGCTAAATAGACACTTCACAAGTTAAGAGTATAATGGAGGTAAGGCACTGCAAAAGTGTAAAATTTCATCATTTCTACTGTTATGTTTCATCCCTTAATGAGAGCACAAGGAATTCTCTAAGTGATACAACTTTTTGACTGAGTCTCGGTATCTTAAAGGTATTACTCAGAAACTGGTCTGGCTCCTTTAGGCTCCTCTGCAGTTTAATTTAGGGTTCCAAGTAGAATCAGCTTTTATTTATTCATTTGTTCTCTCTGCACAAACCTCAAGATGAAGAGGGGGTGTGAAGAGGAGAAGCTGCCCCTTGGAATTCTGACACACAACAGTCAGAGTGTAAACAGATGAGAGATCAGAATCAGTGACCACTGCTGTTTTCATGAGGATGTTTCAGTTCTTGAGAGCAGAACCCCCACAAGTAATATCTGCCTCAGCATCTGAGCCAAAAACACAATCAGCTTATCTTTGCTTCCTGCCATCATAATTCAACTATATCCAACTAAAAGTGAGGAGTCCCCCAGTGATTTGACAGTGGAATCAAATTCCTGGAAGATTACAAATCTTTCCAAAACCTAATGACCCAGTCAAAAAGTCTTTCTATAAACAAGATACTTGAGCTTGTGGATATTAATTGATGTAGACTATCAAATTCAAATGCATTAGCTGTTTCTAAAAGCATCCTCTGTGCATCTTCTGCAAAATCAGTAATTGTTATGTGTCTGTAAGGTCTGCAGCATTAGCTATACCAGGAAATTTCCAGCAAAACTATGAAGAAATTGTCTCTCAGCCAAGCTAGATTTTATTGAAGAGTTTCAAAAGCTGATCTTTACTCTTTGGAAGTTGGAAAGAACTAAAAAATAAAAGTTTTGCCTTCAAACTAAGTATATTCAACTGCATAAATAACAATATCCATCCTTCTTTCACTATTTCTGGGCAAGTCAAAAAGTAAATTCCTACAAAAAGTTGGGAGAGAATAATTTTACAAGAATATAAGAGAAGTCAAGCCTGCTGTCTCATTCAGTTTCAGAGAATTTCATTACTCCAAGCATTTGCAGAGAATAAATGGCAGTTTCATGAACTACAAATCCTGCTTACTGATTTTGATGTTTTTAAATTCTGTAGTGCTCACAGAGCACAGGCTATATAAAGAGAAAAAACAAAAATATTCTCTTTGACTTTTAGATAGTATTCCATAACCTAATCGGAGAGGGAGAATACTTCTCTGACCCTAAATTCATTGACCTCACAGCTGATTTCATCTCAAAGAATTTTTCCTTTTCAGTTCTTCTCCTACAGATGCCTGATTTTGAGGCAGCCTGCTTATTCAGAGCAGATTGTCTCCTTCATTAAATTCCAAGCTACACTTTCACAGTGCCCAGGTGTGCCAGCCTCAGGCCAAAATTTGCCCCTCTGCAAAAGGGCACTCCTGCCACTGAGCTCTTCTCTACAAAAAAAGAATAGGTTAAAAAAAAAGTGTGTGCTAACTGTGCCTAAGAGAAAGATGTTGACCAGAATGAAGAGAAGAATAATGACAAACACATGAAGGGATGAAGAAATGAAACAGTGGCTAAGTACTGGTGCAGGAAAACTAGTAATGCTAAGTTTAATATATTGAAAAATGTAATAAAGTAGAATTTTTTAAACTTTCATGCAGAAAGATGATTTAGCAAACACCTTTCCTTGTCCTTCCCTGTTGAGAGGATTACTGAATGTGTACAGGTGTACCTTACAGAAAGCAGACTAAGTTTGGCAAAGGCATGACAAAGAACTTGTCATAAAGAACATATCTTTATGACAAGAAGTGGCAAGATTTGCTCGCTTTTTAAATTATTATATAGCTACAGGAAGAAAATTTAACATAAACAGCTCCTATGAAATAATTAGGTCTATAAAAAAAGCATTTAACTGAAAAAATTACACATAACTCTCAGCATCACAAGAGACTTCTATACCTTTCCCACTGTTGTAAATTAATAAGATTTTAAAGCTTGTGCTCCAGAGGGATTATAATACTGTTATTCCTCAGCAACAGAAAAAATAAATAGGGGATAGAATTAAAAATTACATTCTCTCCTGCTGTAGTCTAACTCTGAAATAGAACTTTGAAACTGAAACTAAGTAGTGAATAATCAATGCAACCCTAATTGTAATTTTTCTGTATCTAAGGCAGCAGGTTTGTACTGAAATGTTCACTGAATCATCCTTCTAACAAGATTTTAATAAAAAACATGCTCTAATTTTGTACCCTAACTTAAACAATATGCTTGAGAATTAATTAATGGTTTTCAGAGCATTAAGGTTTCAGACATGCATCTCCAATTTTTTTAAATGAAACTCAATTTTGAGTCATAGGATTTGATGTTCCAAACTATTTTCTCCATTCTTTTCTGTCATCTGGAAATTCAGAAGCTGGGAAAGAACAGAAAATCCAGAATCTGCATTATTTTAGACATAATTTCTTAGTTTCTTCTTTAAGAAGGCACCCTAACAAAATTACTGACATTATTCCTATATTTTGTGAAAATAACATTATTGTGTGCTATTAATGAGTATTCTCTAATTTTTGCTTCCATATGCCCACTCATGGTATAATTCTGTCGTGCTTTAAATGAGATGTATGGTATCCTGAATTCACCTTTTAGTTCACTCCTACAGGGAATAAAATGTGGAACTGGACACTTCAAAAACCTCCAAATTACTGTGTAAGCTACTTCCCTGCTCCTGTTTTATTTTCCATTTTTTGGTTTTGTGTTTTTGTTGTGTTTTTTTTTGTTTGTTTGTTTGTTTATGTTTTCCTTTTTTGTTTGTTCGTTTGTTTTGGGTTTTTTAAGTCACTCAAAGCCATTATTATGAATGGAATTAATGTGGAGGTTTTAAAGTAAGTTTGAGGTGGAAACACCCAAATGGAGCCAAGAAGAGGAATATGGTGATCAGACTGCGTTTGGATGTTGCACAGCCAAGGGGACAATTTGGAGCTTTACCCATGACAGCCCTGTCCTCTTTTCCACAATACAGAGGGAAATGAAGTGACATGACCAACTCATTCACCTGCTGTGAAACAGCAAAGTGAAATCAGGATTTCTTTTTATTATTTTTTTTCTTTTCAAGCTAAAAAATTCCTTTCCTTTAGATATCAAACCCTTTTCTGTTTAGCAAGCAAAAGCAGCATTTTAACTTCAGAATATTTTTACACAGGTAGAGTGCAACCATTTAATAAACCATGGATTTGAAATGTGCAGGAGTAGGTTATGTTCAGGATACACCAGAAAAAAATGAGAAATCCTTTTTTAAATTTTTTCCACACTTCTGAAAATTCATTCCTGTCTATGCTACAAGAAAGCTGAAGATGGATTTTTCTTTTTAACAGGACATGTAGTTACAGGACAAAGGGGAATGGCTTTAAACTGAAAGAGGGTAGGGATAGATTGGATCTTGGGAGGAAATTCTTTAATGTGAGGGGAGATGAGGCCCTGGCACAGGGTGCCCAGAGCAGCTGTGGCTGCCCCTGAATGCCTGGCAGTGCCCAAGGCCAGGCTGGATGAGGCTTGGAGCCATTTGGGACAGTGGTGGTATCCCTGGCCATGGCAGGGGTGGCATCTTTAAGCTCCCTCCCAGCCAAACTATTCCATGAGTCTCTAAAGTACAGTAATATTATCCTTATGCTACATAAATAAATGCTCCCTTGTGGGCATTATAATGAAATAAAGTCTTTTAGTGGTGTAAGTGTGCAAAAATTAAGTAAATAATAAGCAACGTTGTCAAAAGCATCCTTCCCTTACTTTAAAGAGAGCAGTATTAAGAGGCAGAAGAAAATCAGATCAGTAAAAACAATGATTAAAAAACAATCACTGCACATGCCATAAAATTTGAGATTAATAAAACCTCTGGAATATATCTGATAAAATCCCACTGATGTAAAATTTTTGATTCCAGTATAATAAAAATACTTCAAGCCTAGGACAGAGATAATGACTACTCCATGAAGTATAAATCTTTTAAATTGCTCTCTGGTTGTATTAAATATTTCTTCCCGAGAAGAACAGAGCAACGTGAGGTGTACACACAAAAGTGCCTGTTGATATAGGTATATAAATATAAACAATCAGACATATATGGACACATTTAAATACATACTGGTGTTCTTAATTAGATTAATTTCAGCCTTACTTAGAAAGTCCATATTGAAAATGAGGAATGAAGTCATCATAAGCAAATGAAGACTAATGGAAAAGCTTTGGCACATCATTATCTACTACACTGTGCATGTTTTTAGCACAATAATGATCACGCTGTTGTCTCAGCAAATCCTCAAAGTTCACAAGTCAAGATAATTCTGGAGTCATAAACACACAATGCCCTGGGTGTCACAGGTTCTTTCATGTAGGATACATGTACAACAGGAAATCCTAAGCACAAAATGAACATTTTCTGGCAGCAGGGATGTGGTTCCTCCCTCCTGGGAATGAGGACAAGACACTGCAAATACCAAGTTTTTCTTATGTCCATTAAATTCTTTTTGGCATTATCATGTCTCTAAGTCTCTAAGCAATTTTGATGGTTTAAATACTACTACTTTTGAATTTCTCCATTAAATTACCAGTCTGTACTTTTAAACTTTATTTTAATACAGTTTTTAGTATTTATATTTATATTTAATATTTATATATTTTGTAATTACTTTTAAACAAAATTAACATAATTTCTTTATTTTGTGAAAGTAACATTGATGTGTGTTATTAATAAGTATTCTCTAATTTTTGCTTCCATATGCCCACTCATGGTATAATTCTGTCATGCTTTAAATGAGGTGTATGGTATTGGCCGGATTTCACCTTTTAGTTCATTACTACATGGAATAAAATACTAGACACTTCAAAAAAACCTCCAATTGCTGTGTACTCTAATTACTTCCCTGCTCCTGTTTTTTTTGGTGTGGGGTTTGTTTGGATTTTTTTGGGGGGTGGGGTTTTTGGGTTATTGTTTTGGTTGATTGGGTGTTTTTTTTTTTGGGTGTTTTTTTTTTGTTTTGTTTTGTTTTTTTTCCTTTCTTTTCCTTTCTTTTCGTTTCATTTTTTTAGCAACTAAATAATTTACATAGGAATGCAAAAAAAACTCAAAAAGAGGAATAAAAAAACCTGGGAAATAATTTAGAGGCATCATCAGTACTCACAAGCAGTAACCACAATACAATAACTCAGTAAGGGGGGTTCACAGCTGCTGTCTGTCATCAGTGGGATGCTAAACCACTTAAGTATATTAATAAATACAGCATGTCATTTACAATCATCTAATTGGTCTGTATACTTCAGCTGTTTTGGAGTAGAAGTAAGGGCAGAAATCAGGACAACAGATCTTCATTCCTGAGCTTCAATATCCCTTTTTACTGCTTAAAATGCAAGTCAAAGCCAGTCAACCTCAGCTAAATCTTGTGTCTTATGTTTTTTCATATAATACTGGCAGTTTAGGAACAAAAGTCATGTCAGCTGATAAAATTTTAACAAGTAAAGCTGTTTAATGATTGAAACCCAGAACAATGTATGTGACTGGTTCAACAGTTAAAGAGTTAGGAGGCAGGTGGGTAAGGGAACGTCATCAGCAAAGTTATAAATTTATTATATTCTCAGCTCTGTATAAAAGAGTTAAAACGGAAACAAAAGAACAGAATATCTGAAATCTGGCTGTATCTGGTTAGCACAAGTTTTATTTATTGTTCCCCCTATTTTAATGCTCAGCATCTCTCATTTAGCCTAATGCAATACAGATGGCAATGCTGGAAAGTGTAACAGAAGTGAAAAGCAAAACATTTTCAAGATTCTCATCAGCAGTTAATTCAATTACACTTTCTTGCTCCTCATGGTAAAGAAATGCCTCCTTCTTCTAGAATAAAGTGAAAAATTACGATATTGTCACTGCAGGATCTGACAAATACAATTGGGATTAAATTATTCTCACTCCAGTACCAGCCCAACAGAAAGAATTGTGTGTGTCTGGGTTACTACAAATTGGTTAAAATCAATTAGAATTGATAAGTGATAATATAATTTCCAAAGTTAGCAAAGAAGAAAACCGCAGTAAGTACAAGATTCCAATATCCAGAATATTCTGTCAAGCCCCTCTTATCCTAGGAATTCAAATCACTAAGTACCTCATTAGTTTACTCTTCGACTTCACTATATTGACTTTTATATGTCAAATTATGTACTGGTCAGGATGTTCCACACGATGCTTTAATTAATGCATCTATAGATGACTATTTTTCAAAAGTGTTACTCAAATTAAGGTTCAAATTAGTTATAGATTTTGTGCTCTGCTTGAAATATTAGCACCATTCCAGCTGGTACTTTGCAGCAAGCTCCATTCATCAGACATTTGATGGTTTTACAAGAAGCCCCTAAACACTCTAACATCTTATTCTGTACTGGGGTGAATTCTGAGTCAGGTTATCAGATGGAAAACATGGAAATATTGTGCCTCCAACCATGCAGAGGTTGGAAGAGCACAAGTCACACATCACCGTGACAGTGAGGTCTATAACCCCAGAATCTCCTTCCTTTTCTCTGTCTTCCCTTTTCCTCGTGATCTCCTAGTTAGCTGCAGGTGATTTCCCCCAAAACCATTTCAAAATGGCAACACTCAAATATTCTTGAGCTTGAGGGTAAGAACATATATATATATATATATTCTATAGCCAGCATGTAGCTGCCCTTCACTTCAAACCAGGTGCATGAAGATAACCTTCGGTCAAGGTAATCTCAGAGTTTCTGCAGGGTTTGAAGAAGACGGTGTGTGGGATGCAGTTCTGCAGAAAGTGTCACTTAAACCTTCCAAATATTGAAGGATTTGATGATGTGAGCCATTCTGAGAGCAAACATCTCCAGTCAATATCTGAGTGTACAGGATTTCTGGGGACACTGAGGGTCCTTTAAATAATTTAATTCATGACACTTTAGGACATCACTGCTTTGATTTTCTATTTTGCTTTGGATCTTAAGTGCTTGTTTAGAAGAGAACAATATGAAAAATACTTAGCAAGGTAAGCAAATAAGTTTATAGGTTTTATATAAGTATCTTTCTTTATAAATATCTTTGGTGCAGATTCACGGTTAGTAAGGATTTGCAATCAAACCATTTGAGATTGTTCAGTCATAGAGACAAGATGAACCTGACTCTTATTTTTCATGCATGGAAGTAAATGTCCAGCACACTGCTTTGGAAGCTTGCATATTTATAGGCATGTTACAGACTGCATGGATGCACCTGAGAAGAAGTCAAATAGCAAAGCAAGACTGTGGAAGGCTCAGTTAAAACTTTTCCAGGCTGCACTGAGGAACACAAATTGGAGCAGCAGCTGTGCCTTCCTTTGGGGATATTGAAAATGCTGCCTTTGGATAATGCACTGAATTAACTTTGATAGTCAGTGGAAAAATGGAAGAAATTTCAGTAGCTTGGTGCCATAATTTATATGCTCTGAATCTTTGAATCAGTACCAATAAGAGCAGTAGTCTGAGTAACCTCAGGAGTACCAAAGATAACAGTTTAACAAATACTGTCCTAAAGCCAAGGGAAGGCTGTGTGTGATCTGCTCTCCTTGACTGGCCACAAGTAATTCTGGTGAAGATTACACTTAAAATCAAAAATCAGCCCTGTTCCATTTCCATGAAAATCATCAGCAATGTCTCTGTGTAATGATTTAAAAATGGAAGGTGCTGAGGTCCCAGATGATTTGTAACAGTACAAATGCTCAGGCAAACACCTCTGTGGCTCAGAGTTATTTTTGTATGGCATCACTCATCACCCTCATCTTTTAAAAACCCCAACAAAACTTATGATTTCTTCTTACAAAACAAATGCTGGGGACTAAAATAGTCTATAGCATAAAATAGTCTAATGGTCTTACTTACAGCTAGAGGTAAATAATGCCCTACAAACTGGTTTGCCAGTGTTCCCTCAAGGGATTGAGCTCCTGTAGTTACAGCCTGTCCTGAAAAACAAAGGACAGCACACAGAAATCTTCTGTTAAAAAGGACTCTGTGTGTGCCTTGTTAGGTGCCAGAATCGTCCCTGGTGATGTGAGAGCAAAGGCTCCACTCATTTCATTTCAGCAGGACACAGACTGCAAAACACCCGTGAAACACCCCAGAAAGGTTACCCAGCCTCAGAACACCGGGCATGAATGTCAGTGCAGCACAGATCATTGCTGCACACAGGCAAGATGAAAAATTCATTCCTTAGGTCAAAAAAGAAAACTACCACAGAATGGAGCACTTCAGGAGCAGCTCTCACACTGAGAATTAAATTCATCAAATAACAAGATGTTTTTGGAGATGCAGATAGAAGCAGATGACAAATCAAATTAAGATCCCTGAAAGTGTGCAACTTATTCCTGGAAAAAACACATAATTTCAAATAAAAGGCCAAGTGTTATACAGCAAAACTAAAATAGGAAATAATATTTTCTTGCTGTTATGTCTTTATTTTGGAAAAATGTTCATTGTTCTCACTATCCAAATCACATTTGTGTGGAACAACAACTCCACCTTAGTCTGCAAAAGACAGAAAAAAATGCTTTAGAAGGAAATTAATCCTCCTAGGTAAAGATATGAAAAATACTAATAAAGATAATAAATACATATGTTAAATGCAGTATTATATACTGCAACAACTTCTAGTAGAAAAATTGAAAATATTTCCTTTTTACCTTTATTCCAAGCAGTATGAAAGCAAAAGGAAGCTTTATCTGCACAAAAAGTGACAAATTCAGTTGAAAAATAACTGGCACTACAACAATGTTTAATAGCCTCTAAAATTTACTAGACATTTGTCAAAATGAACAGTCTGGGCTTAAAACAAAATAACAATGCTGGAGGTATTTTGGAAAGCACTGGAGACCATAAGCATATGTTGTGAGAGGATTGAACAGTGAGAATGCTTTGGCAGAGGTTTCACAAATACTAGAAAATAGAACTATGCAAAAAAAGCCCCCAAAACACAAACCTCAGACTCAAAATCATGTCAGTTTTTACTCGATCAATCTAAATCACCCAGCATTCCATGTAAATGGAACCCAGTCTCTTCATCTAATTGCTATGATAATTATCCTCAGACACTGGAAGAACAAGAACAGTCCATCTGTGAAGGAATTCAGGGCTGCATCACATAAAGTAATTCTGGAAAAAATAAAGAATAGCCTCAGTATGTGGGAGAGAGTAAATGTGTGTTTTTCTAGCTGTGTATGGGAAATGCATTTTTAATATACTTTAAGAGGATCAAAATACTCACAAATATATGTCTAAATAAGAGAATATATTAAATAATTATAGATTGTCATGGGTTTCTATCATATGTTGTAAAATAGTAAGGTAAAAGAGTACAAAGGAACAAAGCATAAAAATTCATTTTTCTTTGGAGTCATAGTCAAATTAAAATCTGCTATTTCAATTATATACAATGTGTCTAAGGTTGGAAGTCCTTCTTTCTGGAGACTCCTGCTCTTACATCAAATATTCAATATATGCATAGTTTTCTGTTTGCTACTTAATTATCCCAATTAAAAATAAACGATCACCATATTTTGGATGATCCAAGGAAGCATTTATTGATAAACACACCAGGCAATTAAGAGCTTATTTCCAAATGGACTTTGATCAACTTCAATTCAAGCAAAGCTTTATAAATATTGTTCTTAGCCACTTGTGCAGTAGATTAAATGACCAGACTCCTATCAAAATGCTGCCTTCTCCTCCACAGAGACAGATGTTGGCTGTGGTTTTTTTATTACATCCCCGAGACACTTAAGTTCATTTATTAATACTGAATTACTGTAACACCCTCTCTGTTTTGCCTTGACAACACGTTTTGCTCTTCTCGTCCCAGTTCAGAACATTACTGCAAAGATCACCTTTACAGGTTTTTGCATCCCATTTTTTTTTCTCCTTTATCCGTCTTTATACTGTCAAATACAAGCCCCTTGTCTTCCTGAAAGCTGCTTTTGGTCTATCCAAGCTCACTTCCCTTGGCATTCTACCAGCTCCCCTCTCCCTAGCTGGCCTCAAACACCAACCCTCATTACCACCTTTCCAGTCAGGCATTTTTGTGCTTCCCTGCTTCATAAACATCTGAAGAATAATTTCATTATTCCCACTGAAAAGCTCCCTCACCTGCCATCAAGCCTGCACAAATGATTTTAAAAAGCCAATTCTGAGCTAAGACTGTAGACATTGCACTGCCCAGCAACAACTCATTTATTCTGCATTCACCTGTGGGAGCTAAAATGGGCTGTAAGTGTATTTTTAGGAAAGTTCTTATAGCAGCTTTTAAACAGCACTTAGGTATAACAGGTTTCTGTTCTACCACTTAGAGCATTTGCTAATATAAGTAACACAATGACAAAATATGGCAAGGGTATTACTTTATAATATATTTCCTTATTATTGATATATCTTTAAAGAATGTCACTGTTTTTTTTCCTGATAAACACAGAGCATCTGACTTCTCACTTTTGTTATGATTCCTCCACCATGATAACACAAGCTCTCATTCCTCCAGCACTGGTCATACTGTATGATCTGAACATCTTCTCGAAGAAATCCCCTGCCAAATATGAAATTTTCAATCCTTGCCCCCCTTCAGCTGCTGGCCGAATCGGTATTGTAATAGATGCACTCATTAAAATAAAGCTTTCCACATTTGACACCACAAGTGGCCAAACAAATGCAGGCAGCTTAAGCCAGTTTAGGTGCCTTCTTTGTCTAGCCCAGCTCCACAACTGCTGACCTTGTAAAGTCCAACATTCTTGGAGTTATTTTATGATCTTCCCTCATTAACCTCCAGGCTATCCATTTATGTAAAGGTTAAGTTCTGCCACAATGGATAAGATCAGTTTGAACTGTTTCATTGTTTGAATAATCCAGGCAGATCTTTTTTACTTATTGCTACAATATCATTTCAATGTCTTCTGAGGGGTTAAGACTGCTTAAACGCTTTTTAATGTAAAATATGGAACTCCTTTAATTAAGATTTCAGCCTTGCCAGAGACTCTGTCAATGTATGGAGGGATGTACAGAAATATTTTTGAAAAATCTTACCTTACAACTTTAAAGTAGCAACACTGACTGCATTTGAATGTAATCCCTGTGAAATTTCTGAAGAAAAAACAGATTTAGACTTTTTTATTACCAATAAGGTATTTGATAAAATTCCTCCAAAGTTTAGCAAATGTACAAACAACTACTCATTCTTTTGCCTCAGCAAAGCATTTTAAATTTATCAATAATGTTGGAAACTATTTATGTGCCATTAAATTTTACCAAAATTTGTTATGTTTTTCACAGCTCTCAAGTTGTTCAATGTGTCTCTGTTTGCATAATGTTTCTTGGCTTTGCTGCCACCTGCAGCAAAACACAGAATGAAGGCCCAGTAAAGATATTTCTGTCCTAATTTGCATCATTTGTTTCCAGTCCCTCTTCATTACCCAAATGTACTTAAAGTTTATGAGAAAGTAATAGTAAAGGGTGACTTCTAAACTGATCTAGCCAAAATGTTAAAAAGAGTTGTGGAAAAAAAGGAATGTATAGGGAAATTAATATGCTCATTCATTCCATTAGACCAAAAAAACACTTGAAATCATGTAGAACTGAAACATATATACCTACCACATTTAGACTTTTTAAAGCATCACTTCCCCTTTCAAATTTCTAAATATTAATAAATAAAATGAGAAGGAGTTGTACTACCTGCTTAAGTTTCTTTTAAGGTAAAAAACAAAATAGTCTCATGACTTTCTTTCTTTCTTGGGTGTTTTTGCATGTGGTGGCTTTTGTTCTCTTTTTTACAATAACAAATATAAAGTTGCCACCACTATCTTTGAATATCCAGTTCAAAACTAAAACTAAGTGCATAGCTGGATGACCTATTCAAATATTGCTAATTAGAACAGATGGAAACTACAACAATCATCTAGTCCAACTGCCAGATATGGACTTCTGAAAAATACCAATGATACGCGTGTGTCTTTTTAACCATGAAGTCACAGGTAAAATCTTTATAGTAATAGAGGGTTTTATATCTCAAGTTCAATTGGAACGAAAATTATGACCACTACAAATTAAAAACATGGTGCAAGCATTAGGGTCATTTTCACCGGCATCAATTAGAAAGTAAGATTTGTTCCCTCCTTCTCAAAGACCGTAATTTGTGGCTTTCAAAGTGGAAAGCAACCAGTTTAAGTGAAAGAAAAACAATGTTTCAAGTTACCACTGAAGGGGACAACAGCCTTGAAGAGCTTCCCAAGATTTCTCTCTCTTTTATAAAAAGTCTACTGGACTTATTGGTCATGATAAAAAAGCTCAGGATCTTATAAAATTCACTTTTTAAACTCAGCTTGAATAATAGCTCAGTTTTTCAAGCAGCCTTGTAAGTACTGGATGCCACTTTGCATCAGTGTCCTAATTTACAACACAATTTGTATGAAGCAGTCTTCATACTGGGTCACTTGTGTCTCCTTCAAACAAAGCAGAGGACAAATTTCAAGTTATGATATCCAAGACCAAAAACTCCAGTTATGAAACAAGTTCCACTCTTTAGGAAATACAGGCATCTGCTTTTTTTAACAACAATCCCCTCTATTTCAAAATCCTACTATGAACAGGTCCATCAGAAGAAAGCTCCACAAACCAAAGCCAAGGAAAAGAAATGCCAAAAATTTAAGATATTCTTCTAATAATTTCAGTGCTGCTGTTGATGAGGAATGAGAAACACAAGTAAAATGATGAAGGAAACCAGTAAAATGTTTTAAGATATTCTCCTTGTGTGCATTGTGCCACATTATAGCTTTATTTTTGACATATTTGTCCTGGCATTTAAAAATAATATTAGCTGTGTTGCATCCCCACATGACAGAAGATAATTTATTTCAGTAGCTACACCTGTTCACTGACTGAGCCCATGCAGTTCCACTGTGGTTCTTGCCAGATCAATTTACCCTGTGAAACTTTTACTGAGGGGAAAAGGAAAACCTCCAGCTTCATTTAGAGATCTTTCACAGCAGTTCTTTTTTTTTCTTTTTTTTAATGGAAACAAAAGTTGCTTGATTTAGCTGAGTATTTTTTTCCTACACTAACCTCTGTCAAAAAGATGACTTCTAAGGACAACAGAGTGAGGCCTTTGGCTGCATCGAGCATTCTGAACTGCCAAGCAGATGCCTTAGAAGTTCATAGCTTTAAAATACTGCTCAAAGAACCCAGCAGAGGTTGTGACCCTAGTGGACTGGGTACCATACAAGTTTAAGTGAAAATATGAGATCTACACTCCAAAGAGTTTGTGAACTCATCCTCTCCATCAATGACAGTAAAATTCTTTGGCAGCAAATCTAGATTTGGTTTCAAGCTACAATAAATAGAAACTTCAGATGATTTTTTTCGGTCTCACACAATGAACTCCTGTCAAGTGATGAACAGAAAAGCTTCAGAAATGACAAAAAGGGAAAAGAGACTAGAAAACTCAGCACTGAAGCTGGATTTTTTCCATCTGAAAATTCCATGATGCAAACTTAAGGGGGAGTTCTGTTGCTTCAGATGGAAGCACATGCTGGGATGGGAGAGAGCAGAGTCCCAGTAGTGTTTTCCCTGCTGAGCCTGTGGAGACCATCCCAGAAGGGGTTAATAAGCAGAGGAACTGTTGTTCCCTTGGGATCCTCATGCAGCTGCTCCTCACACCCTGCTAGCACCAGACTTGCTGGGCTGGGCAGAACGTGAGCTGGGTGCTCACCTAAACTCCCCCTCAATGAGTGAGTTCAGGTTTCAAAATAAACTTGAATGCACACACTCAGAATAATGCACTTTGATCACTGCTGGCAACCTCTAACACAGCCCTAATCCTGGTTTATGAACAAGTCCATTCCTTGAAATTACAAAGCAAAATTTATATTGGGAACCAGTGCAAGAGAAGTGAGAAATGAAAACAAAACCTGATCACATTTCCCATAGACACTGAAAAATTACGCCTGCTTTAGA
Organism: Chloebia gouldiae; assembly: GCA_003676055.1. Taxonomy (NCBI): domain Eukaryota; kingdom Metazoa; phylum Chordata; class Aves; order Passeriformes; family Passeridae; genus Chloebia; species Chloebia gouldiae. The sequence continues at coordinate 12,417,945 of QUSF01000016.1, forward strand.
AAACAATATTAATTAATATTTAATTTGCAAGAAGATAAAGATATGTAGAGTTCAAGTTCTATTAAAGAAGATGTTCTGAGATTATTTCTTCTGCTTCTTTTTAAATATTAGAAAATACAGAGTTAAGAAATAAAGAACAAATGTGGTTTTGTTTTTTGTTTTTTAATCTCAGAACTGCCACTTTTCCCAAGAGTACTGATTTTATTTTTAGGGTAGTTGCAGTCAAGAGACCTTAACAGGAAGAAACACATCTATGGAAAACTGTATCCAGGCATCCTTCATATTTCAAAGCAAAATGGTATAGAATTAAAGAACAAAAAATTAAACCCCTTGCTTGCTACACTCTTCTTATTTTGTGTCTCAATGGGAAGAGAATGACAGATGGAAGTATAAAGTGTGTTTACTCCTATCGGGCCTTTGATATGCAAATGCTTGTTCTGAAAGAATGAGAAATTCACTGACCAGCAGACATCCCCTCAGAAGAGGAGCATCACAACCTGAGGGAGAAGACAGAGATAAACACTCCTTGGCAAATGCATTATGAGCACTGACTACAGCAAGCTCTGCCACAACATTCTCCCAAGGGAATTATTATGTTTTGAAATGTAATGTCCTGACAATGTTTAAATGTAAAGAATGAAATATCTCAGGGATGCTGCTAATAAATAAAATACATTCACTCATTTTTCTCTGTTTTTAAATCTCACAAATATGCCTGCTGTAATTCTGCAGGGAAGAAAAAACAGTTTTCAAATACACTCACAACCTGTTTTCCACATGTAAAAAAAACCAGTTTTATCCCCTTTCCACCCTGCAACAGCACAGTCTGGGTGCAGAATGAATGCTCCAAGAAGGTCAGTGTACAGCAGTGTAGTAACATTTCAGACCAAATAAAAACTACTTTAGATATGTAGCAAAAGTTAAAGAGTAACATTTTTAAGCTGATGATTTTTAACAAGATATTAAGCAAGACTAAGATGGTAAAGCTCAAAACAACACCACTGACCTCCTGTATACTCAATATATGCAAACTGCACAGCCTACTGATTTTTAAATATTTTTAAGGATTCACTGCATTTCCCCACTGTCACTAGCACAGAAGCCTAATGAAAAAAAAAAATACTTGAAGGTTTCTTTCAAGTTATCCCCTTTTCAAGGTACCTGCCACAGCTAATTGCTCATAGTAGAATTGAGATCGTGCAATTATCTCAGGCACAAGTCCTTTTTGAGAAAAAGAGTATAATTATTGCAATAGCTTTATCATGGCTTGTATATCTGCTGAAGTCCTCTTGATAAACAAAACAACACCCGACAAACAAACCCCCAAAAAGCCAACAAAAAAAGCACAATCTCTGTCCCTTCAGAGAGGGAAAACAAAGTAGCTGCAGAAAGACCCAGGAGAATCTATGTGGGAAAGTGCTTATGCTTCAAAGTTAAAGCAAAAAAATAAACACTACTTGAATATCTTTACCATTAGTACCACTCCTGCATTAACAGAAGAATTTCACTGTGCCCTTGTCCCTGATTTGCAGGTTAAATTGCTGCTACTGTTAACACTTAGGTAAGAAGGATAAGGTGCAAGTATAAAGAGCCAATCAAATACCAATTACTTAAATTGTTTCCGAAGTAGTTACACTGTGGGCTTTTTTGGATGCAGGCAACTGTAAAAACTACTGAAGACAGAGATTTAGTCAAAAATCAATAGGTTGTTTTATAGCCACTGAGCCTTCAGTTCTTTCAGGTTTAACTAATTTATTCCTAAAGTGTAGCAAAGTCCATAAATCAGAAGCAAAGATAAGTTTTACACATTTCTCTTGAAGGAAAATCTTTCATTATTCAATTCCTTTTTTAACTAACTGTAAGTATTACTGCCCAGTAGATTCCACCATTGCTTGTAATTTCTTACAAATTATATTACTTTTATTGCTAATAAGACTGGATGCTACTTCAGTGAAAAAAAAATAAACCAAAACCAACCAACCACAACTCACAAACAACAATAACCAAAAAAAACCCTCTGAAAATTTGAGCATATTGAAATGAAAACTTTCACATTGTGGATAAAATTCTTCATTCCAATCACAAAATTGTAGCTTTCACAAGACATTTACATTGCAGTAGTTCCTAGATATATGCAAAAAGAGTCAGTACTACATTTAGGAGTCCTTTCTTGGACACTGAAGCACCAGTAAAAAGAGTTGAAAAGACAGGAAAATGTTTACAAAGTATGTAGACAATGTAAGAGGACTTAGGCACTGGTACAAGAGTGTTAAGATATCAAATAGTATTTCATCTGTGGATCTTTTTGTCTCACAATACTGCCACATGGAAATTTATTCTAATTCAAGGCTCGTGGGATAAGAGCAATCTCAAGGCTGCTTTTTAAAATGATTAGGTTAGTTTGGGCTCATTAGACTCAGCAATATATTTCATGAAATCATATAATTTTATCCATGGACAGCTTGCTCACATTTTTTACTTTACAATTTAAAAAAAAGATTACTTCTCTCCATAGGCTATGGTTAATAGCATGACCTGACTTTTTAAAACAACAAAATATGTTAACAGAGAGCAATCTGAAAATTACTTGCAGATTTCTACATTTCTATTGTCAGTACTTCTTCAGCAACAGCTACCTTGAGCACGAGTGGGTTGTAAAATTTATTCTCATTTAGTTGGGCCACTTCCTCCCTTAGAGGAGGAGTTTAATCAAGGTTCCTCTACTCAGAGGAGTTTGTGTTATGGCATTTTTAGATTTAAATACATCACAAAGTTATTTCTAAGTTTAAAAATGTCACAATAATCCATCTGCATGTGGCAGATCTGTAACATAAAACAGCCTGAACTCTTAAAGTAGATTCTCCTGGCAACTTCACTTCATATATATATGATGTATACTTATACTTAAAAACAAGTATATTTATACTTATAAAACAAACCAACAAACAAAACCCTAAAGCACCCAACAAACTCTATGAAGTGCTTCATAAGTATTAAATCACAATAGTGGAGGATTATGGAGCCATAAAATTGATTACTAGGGTTTTTTTCCTGATGTATTAACAATTACCTAGCCAAGCACTGACTTGTTTCTGATTTCCATGACCTTAACAGAAATGAGTCACTATTTTCGTTTGGAAACTACAGACCTTTCACTCACTATCCCCAGACTGCACCGTCAGCCTATCTCCAAATTAATTTAAGAAGTCTCACCAGGATCAGAACCCAGAGATGCAAAGGATTAAATTGCTTGATATTGAAAATTCTGAGCTTAGTGTGTGGTGTTTCCATGAGCATAAATCAGGATTTATCACTGGAAGTTCTAAACAACCTCTTAAAAGTCCACAGAACAGAAGAAGTATATTTGAATAATTATCTGAAATCTACCTCATGTCTAACTTGAGAGAAATTAATTTTTTGTTTCATATGGCCCTGTACCACCTGACTCCTCCTAACAAATTAAACCTGATTAATAATGATTTCTTGCCTCTTGCATTTTTAATTCTAATATTGGTGATGCCATCTGACCAGACATGATTGCAAAATTTGGTGGTGGCTATGAACAGGTGGATATGCAACAGTTAACAAACAGTTAAACACATCAGTTACATAGAAAAGAAGGGGGGAAATTACCTTTTTTTTCTCCAGCTAATCTGAGCCATTGATCAAAGGGAAAAGTTAAGAAAGTTCAGCAGGAGAAGCACAGCCAGCCCCTCACACACTGACAAGGAGCCATTCAGAGACATCCACCAGTGCAAAGTGAAAAATCTCTGTAATGGGATTTTGTCAATGTGATGACCATTTCCTCTAGGATAATGGCAATATATACAGATTTCATCCTCTTCTGCTATAATTGTTTAGATGTTTTTCAGTTAAACATTGTAGATTGTGGTGACTTTTCACTAAATATTTGGATTTTCATCAATTTTTAAGAAGTCTCAAACAAGAAATTTGATTTTAAACTTCTAGTTGCCAGTTCAAGTTAAAAAAACAAATTAGCCCACATAACCCAAAACAATGTTAAGTGAAATACCTAAAGAAACAAAACCACAAAAACTGAAACAAGCATGTCTCAAACCCCAAATACTAATCCTTTGTGAATACAACATGATCTTCTGACACAATTTAAACAGTTTGTGTGACTGAAGAAAAAAAAATACAACATACCCTAAAGCTTTCTAAAATGGAGTTTTGAATTTTCTATACTGCACTAAGATTTTTTTTTCACTATTGATTTACATAATGTTTTGTAAGGAAAAAACATAGAAGGAAAAAAAATTCTGATCAATCTAAATTTTCCTCCAGAACTTTCTTCTGAAGAGAATTCAGGTCTTTCTTAAGAATTGAAAAAGACTTTTTGCAAAATGAAATTCCTTCACAGAATTTCTCTGCATGGTTTAACATGATCTGCTAATTGCAGTAACTGGGTATATAATATTAAATTGAGATAAATAGGCAAAATGGTAATAATTCCTATAAAAAGAAATACACACAGAAGTAATTAAACCCATTATTAATTTACTGCACATCAAAGAATCCCTATTCAGATCTTGAAAAGAAAAATGTACATTTCCTCATAATATAGGATTTGTCTTTCCTGGTAAAGTAAATGTTACAAACCAAGCCTGTCTCCAGGCATTCCTCTTGGACTCTCCCCAGGGCTTTACCATCTCCTGACTTTTTACCTTCTTTTATTTTTTTCTGTTAAATGTTGTGGAAAATTTGTTCTGCCTTAAAATAAAAAAAAATACTTTTACATCTTTTATTCCAGTTTTTCACCTCCCAATAATTCTACACTTAGGTTCTTTCTCTCCTTATTAAGGCATCCTGAACATACACGTGTGTAAGTATTAAATTACATTAAAAAACAGAGGTTTCTCAAATACTGATTAAAAATAATTCCAAGAAAAATTGTAACGAGTAAATTAGATGAGGAATATTACCACAAGCATGACCTATAAATATTCACCCAGTGAAACATGTACTTCAGGACACTGGAATACTCTTTAAATTTGGGAAGGGATGTTGCCTGCATGTATCACCCCCAAAAATTTCTTTCTGAACTACCATTACACACAGATACTGGTATATAAAATTCTGCACATACTGAAATAACTCTTTAATATGATTTTTCAGTTCTTCCATCTTGACTGCTCGGTTTCTCCTTGAAGATTGGTTTACAGTAAAATTGAAATCTACATTTTGATTCTGCATAAAAGATAGAGTGCTATTAAATTCACTGTTCCACAGGGACTTTATTAGGGCTGCTACTGAACTGTGCATCATTTTAATTAGAATTAACACTTTCATCTTGTTTATGAATATATGTAAGATAAGCTTTGAAATATTTAACATCTGGGAATACAGTCAAGCTGTCACAGCAAAATTAAGACATTTCACATCCAGAACTATTATTATATAATAGCCAGATACCAAATAGCTAAACATTCATTGTTAGCATTTGGAGTATAATCTCTCTATGCATACATTTCCATGTCCTTTGGGAATTTATTCATGCTTTGATCAGTATCCCTTTGAAGCAACTTTTCTTTAAAGAGAGACATTTCAAGTGCAGTCCTTGACTGTGTTAGATGTTTCCCTGGTAGGTAGGAGACCTGTTTTACATAATTTATTCTGCTGTTAGCACACACATCCCTAGATACACAGCCAGAACAGCACAGGCTCACTGCAGCAGGTTGGCTCCCAAGGATCACCTTCCCAGGCTGGGATATTTACTTTGCAGGATAGAAAGATTCATAGAAATGCCTGCTCAACAGGCCACCATCTCCAGGTCAGCAACCTCAGTAAACTCAAGGTTCTTCCCAGCAGAATATTCTCCTGGGATCTGATGGGACTCCTAAAAGTAAAATTAAGGGAGGTGGAAGCTAATCCAAACAACAACAAAAAAATCCCACAAAACCCTTTAAGAGAGAATTTCCAGCACATCTACTAAAACACTATGGGACTGTCAGACATGCCAAACAGTAAATCTTCATTAATTTAGATCTAGAATGTCTTTCTTAGAATTTGGCACCCAAAACTAAGGTAGCTGACCTTTTGGAGCTCCAGGTACCGATCCTCCCCTCCTGCCAAGAGCCCTGCAAGAGTCTTCCAAGAGCAGTGCAGCTGAAAAGCCAATCCATCTTCACGACTTCTCTTGAAGCTACAGAGGACGGAAAAATCTCCAAGTTGTGCCTCTCCTTTCACAGGAGTTTTTCTTCATTTCCTTTTTATCTTATACAAAGGTGTCAGTTATAAATTTTGTCGTTAACAACACTGTCCTTGCCATCCCATTTTCTTGTTTTTTTCCCATTAGGAAGAACTTAAGCTTGTAGCCTCCAAACTGCTTTGCCCAAAAAAAGCCTCACAGAAAACATTTCGGTTAATGCAGTTTCTGAGAACATTTTGAATACCACTGCCCTTAAAATCTAAGTTACCTGTGACACAGAATGACCTTATAGTCTATGTAAGTTTCTCTAAGACAAATGATACTAATTTTTTAATATTATTCTCCACTATAAGGGTTAGTAAGAAAATGCAGAGCATGTTGGCTAAAGGGAATCTTGTCTCATTTGCATTATTACTGAGACTGGCAAAAAAGCAAATATAGTACAAGTTTTTAAACACTCACACACGTTTCTTTTGTATTTAAGACAGAGAGCCTCAGAAACCCCTCTGTGCATTCACTCCTGCTTGTGATTCCTTGGCCACACCAGAGAAAACCTCTTATTGATCACTTTTGAAATTATATTTCTCAGCACAAATGTTTTAATAATTGACTGAATGAAATGATGCTAAACCTCTACAGGAACAGTTTCATTACAGAACATGCTTTATGGTTTATTTGTGAATGTGTTACTGATTAATAACCTGCCTCAGAGGAAGTACTGCTGATTATCTTCAGATTTTGGATCTCTACTTTGTGGGTTCTCAAAGGGGATATAACCTATATTGAAATAATTACGATATTTTAAAATGTTTCAATTATTTCAAGGCACAAATTTAAATGCTTTTGCTCAGAAGCCTAAGGAAAAAATCTTCAAACAGAAAAAATCTAATTCCTAGATTTTGAGAATTTCTGAGCCATTATATTATATATAATTATATAATTAGAATTACATATATTCTGCAAATTGAGTCAGATTTCTTATCATTATTGAAAAAAATCCACAATCTACTGTACTGTAAAAACTTTGGAAACTTTCACTGAGCAACACAATTAAAATATTTTCTCTTAGCTTATATTTATTTTCTGGGCTCAAACAGGAATAACAAATTCTAGAAACTGAATTTCCAAAGACAAATATATCAAGCCCTTATTATTGTGCCAGAACTGCTATTCTCCTATAAGAAATGGCTATGGAAATCCTTAAAACACAATTGTGCTGTTCACACAGTTGTGTTTTTAAAATTGGTGGCCAAGGCTTGTCACAGCTTCCGCACAAAGGATTTCTCTGCCACAAATTTTAACAAATTCCAAGAGTAGCACAAGGCATTTTGTATTCCACAAGTGTTATCAGGGCTTTGTAAGTGAAGCACTATGCTTTTACTCTCCTCCATTTTGGTCACACAAGACCTCCTCCAAACTCAAATGTACATTTCCAGCACATTGTGGAAACCCACGTGCTGAGGATATACTCAGCCATAAATAAAAAACCCCACCACACTTCTCTTCCAGCTGCAAGAAAACCTCCCCAGCTGTAGGAAGATGCAAGCAACCAATGCTGAAATTTTACATTCAGTAAATACAGCAGGCCAAGGGTTTCACACAAACAAAACTCAATACATTCAGTTGTTGAAACAGCTAAGGTTGATCATTGGTAAAGTGCAATGAACATCTTCCAAGGTAAATTAACATGAAATGTTCGAGCTGAAGCTTTAGCTACTGACTCCCAGAGGAAGGAAAAAAACCCAAAAACCCACGGCAAGAAAGGGAAAGCGGCATTACCTAAAAATGGAAGCCACAGCTTCTGATAGTGTCTCTAGGATGTGACATACATTTTGAGGACAAATTCTATAACAGTGAGGGACACAGGACAACAACATAGTCAGCGCATTCCTTCTTCCCCTCCTGCCACACTACAGCATCCATGCTGTCAGTCTTCTTGCTTTTTGGCAACACAGGAGAAACTTCAAGTTAAAAAATAACCAACAGTTTTACAATGTGCTTAGTCTATATACAGTTGACCAGATGTACAGATACACTTGCATTTCTGTAAAAGTTAAACAGCTTGTTCCCATTAGTACCACAATTTTTCCATGTGGCCATCACTGCACCGCCCTTCTTTCAGCAGAGCAAGAGCAAATAACTAATTTACTGTGGGCTCCTGCTAATGTCAAATCATGCAGCTCTCTTACCAAGTCACACACGACAACAACAAAATCAATCCCTGCAGTCCCTTGGACAATTTTTGTCTACTGTTTATCAAGGATAGCTGGTAGGATCAATATCCAGCAACATTCACTAACGCAAAACCTGAGACAAGACATACCTGAGTTAACAGCAAGCTTTTGTTGCTGAAGTTTCATGTCTGTGTGTACAAACAGAAAATATTGAAGATTTTCAGTTTGAACCTCGCTATTTAACCTCAGCTGGCTTCCTTGTTCCACTATCAAAGCAGGTTTCTATTCAATGCACATTTCAGTATGAGAGTGAATACCATCAATTTTCAACATTAATTCAGTTTGCAAACAATAAGTTTTCTATTCATGCAGAATTTATTTAGGTTCAATTAAAAAATAAAGGCTTTGATTTGAATTTTTACAGTGAAATATTGTGGAAACCAGGTTACAGTGACTAATGCAAGGTTCTTTATTTGCTCAAAATAATGCAAGTATGACATGACAAGCATGTGAAAACAACTACTCTTCATTTATTCACACTGGAGTTTCCTTTCTATGTAAAATCAAGTGTAAAGGGGTTTTTTTTTTGTCTTTTAAATCCTTACTTCTGAAGCAGCAACCCTTTCCAGCTGTTTTATCAGACTTTTTGTGCTGCAATTTATCCAGCTGAACAATCTTCAGATGGCTGTAGATTAAGTAAAAAAGGGTTGGTTGTGAGCTGCAATGTGAATTTATACACCATTGAGGTTTTTCTGGCTGTTAACTCAGGCAGTCATTGAAGACAGGTGCCCTTAGGTATTCATTTAATGCCTACAAGTTTGTTACACTAAAAAAAAAACAAACCAAAACTAAAAAGAAACCCCACTCAAAAATCAAAATCAGTAACTAACTTAAATATCCCAATTTTTAAGGCACTGAAAGAATGATGCAAAAATGATACAATTAAAATATCCAAACAAATGAAAACACAACAAACTAACTCAAAAGCAGAAACAGCCATCACAACAACCTAAAGTGTTGAAAATAAGGTGAAGCCAACTCAGACCTCTCTAGATGAGTACAACTAAAAATTCATCCTTTTGGCAGTAAGTAATATCCCAATATTCCATCCATACCACAGCTCACCATCCCTCATTTACCTCCCATTTCAGCCAGGCAACAGTGTTATTTTTAATTCACACTAATTGCCAGCCTTAAGGACAAAATGGTTTTTGTCGTGCAAGTGGAAAAAGTACAAATGAGATCTAGAGCCTGAAATAGCTTGGCACATGACCTGCCATTTAGAAATTAAAACCAGGATACAGGAAGTTAAATGCTCCCAGTAGCATCTGCAATGTCCCCTCACAACAGAGAATAATCTAAATTTTTGTCTACTGTAAATACTCTTTTTTTCTAATATATACAGGCCTTGAGTTCAGAGTTTTTCGATATATTAACAACTATATATGTTTAAATACATTTAGAAGCTTTGAACAGTCATTATCAATTACTTTTCCATACTCTAATCTACACATTTCCAATTATCCACAACTTCTATTTTTTCCCTGTTTCTGTTCTCACATTGTACTAAAAACTATTTAGCTGTTCCACCTAAGAAGAGAATCTGGATTTGATGCCTCACAATTCAACTTTACACATATTCAGAACTGAAAGTCAAAGTTAGTGTTGAGTGTTCGCAGATGTGCAGCCTTACACAGGCTAAAGAGGAGGTTTTTCAGTGAAAAATGTATGTCACAAATAATCACAAAGGTTTCAAATACTATCAAAATGGTGAAATCTAAAGCTCTGCAGACTCACAAATTACGTAAAATAACCATCATTGCACAGGAAAGCAGAGCAGATTCCTTTCAGAGCAGTCACAAAGTTAAGAATCTCTTATAAATTTCATTAATATATGGCTGTTTATTTGAAAAAAATTAATGCAATTTTAAAAAATTGATCTGATAAGTCACAGATTATTTTTAAAAAGACAATCAATTAAAAGACAACTATTTAAATTATCTCTGTGAGATACCAAAGCAGACAGGATTTTGATTGTCCCATTCCGCCACTGAGACAAAAGTCTGTGGATCCTCTTAGTTCTCCACTCATTCAGTTTCTTTGACAAACCCCTATCTATGGCTGACAGGAAAGAGAAATTTGGAATTCTACACCCATTGTCTTAGGGATGTCTTAGGTATCCACTCCGGCACTTGTGGAACAGCCCCAGCTCTGCTGCAGGAAGGACTCTGGTGGAAAGATTTTCCGTTAAAAAGATCATTTGTAGCCATTGAAAATTTTCTATTTATTTTTCTGTAGTCAAAAGCCTTTTTATGGTTTTCCTTTAAAGATGGTTCCTTCAGTGCCCGATAAAAATTCAATCTCATGAGCAAATAAACAAACACACAGAAGAAAACCCAAAAGGAACCTTACACAATACTGTAGCTCTGTAACTTGCAGTTCCAAAGTAGTTTATTCCCCCTTTTTCCTGTTTTGATGCCAGCACACAGGTAACTAAATCATGACTGTAACATGAACTGCTTGGTTTCCCAAAAACAAAGCCACACTACAGATATATATATATGAGGAGGGGATTAATTAATAATTGAAAAAATGAGAGCAGTTTCCAGTTGGATCAGATGGAAGGGTGAAAGAACACAAAGATCAGCTGCTAAAGCAGAAATCTTAATACTGAAACATTACCACAATTTCAAGTGATGAATAATGGAAAGAATTGTTTGTTCAATTAAAAACTCCATGTGTTCAGGCATTAGTATCCCTAGGAAGTGTTGTTCACTCAACTCAAGGTCAGAGAATTTGAATTTTACATTTTCACTTCTAGCTCTTTTTGTCTCAATTAAAATAAACCAGGTGACCCTGTCAGTGCCTGTTTTACATTTTTAACACTTAGCTATACCAAATATGTTTCAGCTATACCAAATATATCCCACTTTAGCGGTGGTCGCTTCCTATGAATATTTCTCAAGAAGAATTAACTTTATGGCTGGCAAAATATACTTTTGCACTGTGTTTGGTTAGTTAAGACTAAAGTAAAATCTGAAGTTACCATAATAATTAGTATTTGCTATATATAATTGAATTTTTCTTTGCAATTAATTCCTAACCTTGAATAATTCAGATAATTTCTGGTAAATCATTAAGTAGTCAAACTTCAGTTAACAGTCATCCAATTATTTCTATATCATGCCTTAACAGAACTGAACCATTACAATTAAGTTTATAAAAAGTTCCCTGTCATGATTGTTTGCTCCTATGTGAAAAACTCCCACCACAAAGTCCTGATATGACCTGTATATATCATACATTTGCTAAATTTAGCACAACTGATATCTTGGGCTGACATTCAGAGAACATAGAGTATTGAACATGCCACTTTTAATTGTTGTTTACCAGAATCCTGTGCAGCATTTCCTCCATCTAACCTGAAACTTGGTACTGGGGCAGGTGTCAATGAATTGGCAAGGCCAGCAGTTCATATCAGAGCCACTTCTGATCTGCACGGCCAAATGACTAGTTCTAATTTATTTATTATGGCCAAAGAGACAGAAGAACGTGTGAATGATGTTGCTATTTCAGGATTTTGAGGGGGAAATCTTGAAAAGTAGATTCAAATCAAAGACTGAGAGACTGTTTATTACATAAACTTAGAGATGATTGGTATATTCCAGATTATCCCATTAAAAATGTACAGAACACGCAAATACCTGGGAATCTCTTGCAGCCAATGCCACTTTTCCCCTCACTGACTTCAGAAAAGGAAGACAGTCCCAAATTACTGAAAAATTCCCTATTAATATGCCTCTGAACTAACTGGAGACATTTAGGTGTACATTTAACAGGTATGGATATTTTCAATCCAATTGGGAATTCTTCTCAGACACTTTGGCTCTGAAATGATGCTTTTAAAAGAAAATGCAATGGATAGGGAATACTGAGAGAGCCACAGAGAGAGATGCATAAATCTGACATATCTTGAAATAAATCAAATATTGCCGCCATTTAGGAAAGCAGGTAAATGAGATTTAGGCAGCTGAAAATAATCTATGATTTTTAAAAGCAGCAGTAAAACTGATCAAAGACTGGTTTTATTCCCATCCTTCCTGCTTTGCAAAATGATGAGCAATGACAATGACAGAACATCCTTCCTTATGCCACTTAGTATTTTGTGAATAGTGAGTCTGTATCTCCACAAATATCAAAACAGAAATTTATTCTTTAAATTCTGTGACAGATAAGCCATATTTGCCATGAAGTTCTTATTCCCCACTGAGCCATAGTCTGGGGTATAAAAAGTTTGACACCATTGTGTAAGTAGGGAAAATATATTCAAGTATTGGCAACTATTACCCACCACACAATTATTTTTCAGAACAGACTTCAAAATGCAAAATTATTATTCTGACTGTTTATTTTCATGCAAAAGAAAGAAATGGTTATCTCCTGAGTATGTCACAGATTATGCCTGCACAAAGCACTGACAGAATGGTGCAAAACACTTTCAAGACTCAGATTTGCAACAACTCCAGCAGGGGAATGGGAGGGGCAAAAGGGCTTTGGGATGGGGTTTAGGAGAAGGACCCAAAAATATATGAGGATTTTATAAATATAGATGAGCTCTTATCAGGCTAAAATAGAGTGGCTTCTACTCTTCCCCCACCTAGTCCCCCTCTCTCTGCTTCCCTGAAAAGAAGCTCAGTGTAAATTTAAAAAATGTTTTCCTCAGAGAGTTTGTAATGTTCAGGGGTTTTTTTAATTTAATGAGTATTTAAGAGTAAGCTCAGGATTTACTAACAAACAGCTCTTTTAAACTCTGAATTTGTTATTCATGTCTCAGCCAAGAAGCAAACTCTCAAAATAGAACATTATGGCTGTCTGAAAGATGTCTATCAACACACACATATTATGGTTCAGTTCGAAAAATTCCCATTGTACAAATGCATTCCCAGCTCTCCAAATATGCATCTCTGCCATCAGCTCTGGCACAAACGTGGCCATCCTGAAGAGGAGGAACCCATCCACTGATGGTTTACATACTGCATAGTGGGAACTACTGGAATTAAATTGTGCTTTTTAGTTATGAAAGCATCTCATGCAGTTGGGTTTGCCTTGGGCATGATATTCACAAAGCAATGTAAGACAAATGTATTCTGAAAAACTGTCAGGAAAAAAAATAACATGAAAATTCAGATTCACCGTGGAAGATTAAATGGACACCAACTTATGAAAACTATTTCAAAATATGTGGAAGCTCTATTAGATTAGAATTTTCTAAAGTAGGCCAAATAGGTAAGAATATATAACAACTCGTGGCTTTGGGTACTCCATTTCACTTTGAAGGTCCTGTTCAGCAGATCAGATGGCAAGTTGAATAAACCAGTGGAGTCAATGTACTGCAGAAAACATTTCTGGTAGACTTTGGCTACTGCCTATATTGCTCATGTACAGAACTAGTGTATGACTCACTTGCATAATGGACAGGAATTCGTTCAACATTAAAGTTTCAGAGAAAATCCTTATCCCATTAAGAGAGAAACCTTTTGACCTTATGTACAAAATTATGCAGGCTCCCAATAATGGCACTGTCAACATTGTATCATTGCAATGAGTGTATTTTTAAAATTAAGGCCAGCAAGATCAGACAACAAAGTGAATTTTATTTTCCGATTATAGTGCATAGTGCTTTTAATGCTCTCTATTATCCAAGGTTGCTGTGCAGCTTGCCTAACTCCATCCAATCTGAGAAATTCTTGAGCAAAATAACAGAGTCATTTCTGTAAAGGATGGGTACGGACTCTCTCTCCCCCTTTTTCCAACAAAACCAATATTGTATCACAGCAGACAGCCTCAGCAGCCACTGGGATATCATTATTCACAACCATTACTACAAAAAAAAGCATCTTATTCTCAAGTAATTTCAAAACTATTATGGACTACTGTGGAAGAGAATATGACAGTATATGACTTCTCTTAAAAATTAAAAAAAAAAATCAAACACTGTTTACTTACCATGACAGGAACCCTCCAGCTCTTCATAGCCCACACTGCAGATGCATCGTCCCAGAGGCACCAGCCAATCCCCATCTGCCCCACAATACAATTTTGGAGTGTCCCGTTCCTCAGCGCTCTTCACACAGGAGCCCCGTACTTCCACCAGCGAGGAAGAATCCACCCTTGGAATGGTGTCGGGAAACATGGCCAAATTACGGACTGTGAAAGGGCATTTCTTGTAATAGACACGGACTGACACCAAAGCAATGCATGCTCCAATGTCCTGGAAAGCAAGATAAAATCCCTTCTTGTTGATCGGCCCGACTTCACGAACTTCCGTGTTGAGCTTGAGGATGCGGTCGCCCAAGTCCATCTGGGTAAAGCTCTCATCAGCAGCTATGGTATCAATTTTGGTGTACTGGTTTGGCTTGAATTTTACTCCATGAGGCTCGTCTGACTCCATGTAGTAGAGATTGAAGGTTTCCTTGCAGGTCCCCAGCACCCAGGGAATGCTGTTGCAGTCCCTCAGGGTGAACTTCATCTCCACGTAGATTTTCTGCGCGGCGTCGCGGGAGACCCAGTTGGTTTGCAGCCAGTTGTTCTGGTTGGGTTCCATCACATTGCACACCTGGTAAGTGTGGATGGGACGGTTGTGTTCATCCATTTCAGTTATGGCATCCCACTGAAAAGAAAATAAAACTGTTTGAAAATATGTTTCAGTATGTATCATGCATATACACGCACAAGTGCCCCATGTATATGCACCTATGGCTGAATTATGAATGATTACTTCAGGTTTAGTAGAAATATGGTAGTTAAAAGATGATAACTATAGAACACCACACAAGTTTGATATCAGAAACTCCACAATAAATTTCTATTAATAAAAATATTTAGAAATGACTGGGGCCTAGCAAAGAAGGAAATACAGACCATGTTTATATTTTTATATATATTTCCATATACTTTATATCAAAGGCTCACAAAATGCTTATTACATAATCTGCTACTCCAAAAGATTACCAGCCTCCCAAAAATAGCTTCAATATAACTGAATCAACTTTCCACTTAGCAGTCATAATATCAATATAGCACTAGATTTTTTTTTTTATCAGAACACATAACTATTTATAGTTTTGTATCCAAAACCCACCAAAAATTTTAGCTTTGCTTTTAGATGTACAGATACATTGGGGTAGAAGCAGTAGGAAAAAACCTCAAAATAAGAACCAAAACCAACCAACATTAAAATCACATTAAAAGGAAAATATGCTCGATGCTCCAGAGAGGTCTCAAAAAGAAAAAAGAACTAAAAAACACCAAACAACTCCAGCACATCAAACAGAATTAAAAAGTAGTCGGCTGTTTTAAAAAAACAATGTTGTTTTTAAAATATAGAAGAGCTTTCCAAACTGTCATAGGCCAGCTTAATTTAAAAGCCTCAATATGATACGGTCTCTTAAAATTATTAATGAAGAAAAAAATTCAAAATATCTTCCTCTTACCAGGGGATTCTCCTAAGAAATATTTATTTATTCACTCTGAATCAATATCTTAATTTGAACTTAGAAATTAAAGCTTTAAAGTTAGCTGTTAACTATGCAGTTAATGGTATAAATCTATTACTTCTGTAGGAATATAAAGGCTCAGTACTTCAATAAATGGTTTCAAAGAATAAAACAAAATGGATTGGTCAAACATGGACAGGGCTTTAGTCCACTCAAGGCAGATCTCTCATGCTTTGTGCCTGTGCCTTTCCACTGTGCTCCCAGATAGCCTGCTAAGACCTCCCATTTTAGAGGAATTCACCTTTGGGCAAGAAAACAGTTTAAAATTTGCAAAATGTTTTAACAGAGCCAGTAGTCTAAACATCATATATACAGAATATTTGGAAAAAAGTTAACATTGAACATCTCAACCCAGCTGTTGCACTGGATCATGCTGGGTAGGTATGGTTACAAATACAGAATGTGCTCTTAGATGCCAGTCCTAGATACTGAGTGGAAACAAGATGACTTGCACCACCCAAAAATGTCACCTTCAATGACTGGAAGTCTGACAGAACTCACTCTGTGATAGTCTCTGACATGGACACAGTCTCCCTGCATGAAATACAGCTTTTAATTTTACCTGAATTCTCATCTGATAAAAACAGTCAGGAAAGGCAGCAGCTGATTTCAGTGCAGCCAACAAAAAACCAAACAATTTATCAAACACACACAGGTTTTCTTTTTGATGTATTTCATATTATAGCTCTCATTTAATCAAATTTTAAGTTGTGTAAAACTTCAAAAACAAATGGATAGAAGCATGTCAGTGGTGATGTCTGCACAGGAATGTGGTGGCTCCTTCAAAAATCCCTGACCTGACACAAAGCTGGCAGGAGCTGTCTGGCTTAGACAAGCTGATGGTTCAGACCACCTTCAAACTTTGCCCATCCCCATGTGTTGCTTAACCTTCAAAACCTTTTGATTACAGTCCTTTCAAATGAGGAAAACCTCCCCTAATACTGATGGAAGCAGCAGCAGCATAAAGATAATTTTTACACCTGGAGTTGCAGGACTTATGGAAAAGACATGTTAAAGGCATCGTTTGGAGAAAAGACTTCAAACTTCTAGTTGAACAATAGAATAAACAACAGCGTGGCTGAGAGCTTACATTTTACATGCAGCATAAAGGAGCAGTAAATCACTAAAATAGAAGAACATAGAATCTGAAGATTGGTGGAGAGAAGATTCCAAGATTACGCATCACTTCCAAGTACAAAAGATTAGATTAGGTTACAAACCACACTGGGATTTTAGTTAGATAAAGTCTCAGCTATTTTCATACCTCTACAAACTACTTTACAACCCCTCATTCTTCAACTAATATTCAACAGCTCTACAAAGAATACTATTAAGAACAAATCATGTAACTTGAAGCTATATAATACTGAAATATATTTTCATGGATTCCAAATTTTTTTAAGTCTATTTTAAAACAAAACACTGGAAATTTAAGAAAAAACTGCAAGAACCTTTTAGTAGTACATATCACTACTGAAAGCTGTTCCAATTAATAGGGGTAGATATATCAAGCAGTTGAAAATATCTACTTCCTAATGAGCTGATATCAAGGTAAACTTCACATGTAGTGAAAGACACCTCTCCCACAAGCTGTCACACTGATTGATGGATTAATATTGAGTCCTTAATCTCAGATAACAGTTATTGAGGCACTGAGCCCAGCAGCAGTTTGGTAACCTGAGATAGCAGTCTCAGAATCCTGCACACCTTCAAGATTCTTTATTGATATTTTACCTCATGTTAAGAAAAAAGAGGGGACACTCTTTAGTTAAGCCCATGCCCTCACTCATCAGTTTATGGAAGAAACCATCTGCTCTTGATGATTTTGCTGCATTTGTATTCTAAGCAAGAAAGTTTCCCCCTGCTTTTATCTTTGTCATTTTACTCTAAAGAGAATTCTCCAAAAATGAAGGATTCTGGACCTGCACATTGCTAACCAGTGTATCTGAGCTCACCCCTGAAGGTTGTGGCAGAATTAACATGAAAACATTTGGGTATCAGGCACACAATGGCACCCCTGGGTAAAATATTCTACACAAACCACTTGTTGAGCAAAACACACTGAGGATAAGCACTGGCTTTCCATGCAGAGAATTGAAGGAAGAAGTAGTGCTTAAAAGAAACATGAGATAGGAAACTGGGGAGCGACACCTGTTGACTTCAGCCGTTCTGTATTTTACTATCTGCTAAGAAGACACAATTGTTAAGGCAAATCCTCAGAGATGATAAGTTTTATTCTTACCTGGCAACAAGAGGAAGGTTTCCATTCTAAACTGAGGAACAAATATATAAGGTTCATGCTAGAGAGATCTGGTCTACTCTCTTGGCTTCAGCAAGTGAAGTCATTTCAGAAATGGAATTGTCAACTATTTCTTACACGCAAACATAGGCTGACATTTGAAAATTCAGTGAACCTGAACTGTAGAAATGCAATTTTCTGACATATATATCCCTCATTGCCCACAAACATTCACTCGAGAGAGCTCAGGTCACAGTTAAAAAGTCCATCCTATCAAAGGAATGGACTGTGTTTGTTGTACAGAACTGCTACTACCCTGAAAAAGAGTCTGAAGGAAATTGCAAGTGTGTCCATGCAACTCATGTACTCAAACACAGGTAAATAAGTGTTTTCTTACTTACCACATCCAATAAGGACAAAAAGAGTGCATATGGTGTTCTCTAAATTGCTCCTTTTTTTTTTTTAACCCCACTACATGGTTTACTACTTATTTAAGTCATCCCAGATCACAGCTAGGAGTCACCTAATGAAATCTGTACATGGAGAACACTCCCAGCTGTTCCCTCCTGACAATCCTAAAGATCCCACTTCCATGGAAACAAGCAGAACAGTAAAAATAAAGAGAGTTTTAAAAGTTTTCTAGAATTCCCTTATACTAATCTCCAGTGAGATGATGTTCACAAAATGAGATCAGAAAGGCCCAAATGAGGAAACACCAGAGGAGGACTCACACTTGGCATGCAGCTGCCATCTGACAATGCACATTTACACATCTCGCTGCCGTAGTGACATTCAGGCAAAACCAGCTACACACTATATAACAGAACTGAAGAAAAAGAAACTTATCTCAAAGTAATGTGCTTAGGAAATGAACATTTTAAGGCACAGTTTACAACGACATTACAATTTACAATGACATTGAAAACAGCAAGACTAATGAATATTTAAAAGAGCTACAGAATTACTCTAAGTTAAAGGTATCAAGGTAGTATTTTCCCCCTTTCCCACTAACTCATTTTTCTTTGCCTTCACTTTTCCCAAGATCTACAGTTCTGTATGTGAAAACATGTGCTCAGACCCCCAAAGATGAGTGATAACACTGAACTCCCAAAATATGCCTGTTTGAAAAAAAAGCAGAGAAAATTCCCCAGCTATTTGTATATATCTTAGCAAGTGCAAGTCAATGTA
The DNA here is from genome assembly GCA_003676055.1 of Chloebia gouldiae. Lineage (NCBI taxonomy): Eukaryota > Metazoa > Chordata > Aves > Passeriformes > Passeridae > Chloebia > Chloebia gouldiae. Next base: position 12,437,271 of record QUSF01000016.1, read on the forward strand.
GCTGGCAAAATAAAACAGCAACTATACAAACTTATGTTCTTACATTGAAAGCTGAGGTGTTTTAAAGTTGCTTAGGGAATGAATAGCAATATGAATTTTATTAGCTCTGTAGAACTACAATGACAATCACAATGCAGGATTAAAGGAAATTGTGACATCTGTTTTCTATACAGGCACAGAATATGAGAGTAAGAGGGCAAAGCCCTCAAAACCTGTGGAAGTAAACATGATTAAAAGGAAATAAAATCAGAATTGAATAAATAAAGAATAGTTAGGGCAAAATAAACAAGAAAATGCGGGAGAGAAAGTTGTTAATGCCCTCAAAACAGAAATCCAAAAGTGAGTTGCTTTTCTGCTATTTACATGAAGACTGAACAACTGAGAGATGAGCTGCTCCAGGTGATCCAGCTCTGCTCTGAAAACTCTTCTGGTTGATACAAATGTTTTCTACAGGCAAGAAAGACCTGGATTTGGTGAGATTTGGGGGATGAACCCTGGAATTCAAGTGAGACCAACTTCAGATACATGAAACAATTGACTCTTATTTGGGGATTAGACAGCATAGGACTCCGGGATCAGCAGGCAAAATAAGAGAGCACTGCTCCAGCTTTGGAGAGTGAATTGGGACTGTTCCAAATGGAAAGGGCATGAGAGGTCTTGAACAAAGAACTTTGTGCATCTACTAGAAAATATAAAGATGATAAGAAATGTATTTGAGTGTCAAAATACCTACTCTGATGTAGGGTTCAGGCTAGTGAGGCAATCCATTTATTTGACTGACCAGAATTTAGACAGGAGCATGATAATGCACCAATGAAAAATTTACACATAGAATGATGTTCATACTGTCTGGGCAGGGCATAGAAAGAATAAAACAGAAGGCAAAGAAAATGATACATAATTCCTTCCCTAACATATCATGAAAAAGTACATTCAGAAAAGAGATCTACAGAAAAATTGGAAGAAAAACCAAAAGAATTCACACACATATGCATACACATGAAGGTTGTATATTATAAACTGAAATATCATTGAAACCAGCCACTATTATATAAAATACCTTTCCCCCCAGCACTCTGGAACAAGACCATGGTTTCCCTGAATGCATTATTGACTATAAAAGACTCAATGACTCACACCAAGGATCTGCAAGGATGGTGTGCCACAAATGGGACACACTAGTAAAACCTCAGAAGGCAGTGAGAGATGCCCCAATTCAGCTGTGACAAGTGCTGCTGATCACCTTTCCAGGGGCATCTTATCCCTTTGTAATGCAACACTTCCAATGTATTCAGAACTGAATGGAAAGTGAAAGTAGAAAAGCTACACTTTCAAGATTCTACAGTTCATAACACTTAAACCTGCTATGTGTCCTTCAAAAATCTGGCAGTGCTCTATCCCTGGGACCTCTGACAGAGACCTCTGCTGGCCTCTATTACAAAAGAAATAATAAAAAATACATAACCTGGTGGTTTTACAGGTATCTTTCCGTAGAACAGAGCTGGGACTGGCTAATCACAATAGTTGTGTGCTACATTTGGCTGCCAGCAGCTGCAGAGTCTGCTGTGATAAAACACAGAATATTGCTGATAATGCTAATGCTGGCAGGGCAAGGGGAACAAGAGTCTGGCAACCCTCACTTGGCTGAGTGAGATTTATGGGATTAACCAGGAATACCTGAAGAATGTGACAGCTCTAAACACCAACACACACAAGTTGAAACACAGGGGTCTACTGTGGAATAACAGATGGATGGAAGGATCAAGTTTGGTCACTCAACAGAACCACAGACTGGTTTGGGTTAAAGATCATCCATGGGCAGGGACTCCTTCCACTATGCCAGGTTGCAGCACCCACAACTTCTATGGGCAACCTGTTCTGGTTCCTAACCACCCTCATAGGAAATAATTTCCTCCTAATACCTAATCTACGCCTGCCCTCTTTTCAGTTTAAAGCCCCTGTCCTATCACTACATTACTAAATGTAGTAGTAAATTAGTCAATATGTAAACAGATATATCACGACTTAAGATACATAAGTGTTAATGCTTATACGTCTTTATAATTTGAATAAGACAGACAAGACTGAGAAATAAATTACAACTACAAAGTAAAACTAAATCAAACTGTAGATATATTCCAATTCAGCTCCAACAAGTATCAGCTGTTTAATAGTAGAAGACTTATTTGCTGTTGTGTTGCTTTATTTCCTAAATATGAGGAGCTGCAGCAATCCTGGCTCTGCCCTTCCCAGCACCTCCTACACTTGCAGTAAGTGGAGCAGAATGTTACAACATGCTCAGTGAAGCCACTGGGTACTTTGGTAATGCTGCACAATAGCTGTCTGCATCAGCTACGTGGCCTGGGGGACCTTGCTGGATCTTCAAAATAGCACAGATAATGTTGTGGTAAATGTTTGTGTGTCCTCAGGTATTTAGAAACACTGAAAAACTGTGGAGGAAGCTTTAAGAAAAAAAAAATAAACAACAAACCTTGATCAAGCTCTAAATTTCTAGTTTAGAAATTTCTACAAATTCAGAGTTTGCCTGTTAATCTTATTCAGGTGTTTGTGAGCAGCCCTGGGCTGTCACATCACCACTGCACTGGCTCTGACTCACCAAGCCCCTTAAGTAGCCAAGCTGAGCCATAAACTCCCCTCCTGGCAGACCTGCACTTCCCATGAACTTTAACCATGCCAATTGAGCTGGCCTGCTGGGAAGCCAGAACAACTTTAAAGGCAGGCAGAGATACTTGGTAGATTTTCTCAGCCCTCAGTTTGAGAGCTGACCTTGTCTGCCCCATGATATAATGCACATACTGAGTCAAATGACTGCTTTTACCATTTAAACTTTTCAGAAACTGTGTATTGCATCACATCACAAACCTGACTTGAATGCACAAATTTCCAAATATCAATTCTGTTTTACTTGCTTTCCCTGCCTTGAATCTACAATTCTGATATTTGAAATTCCCCTTCAGCAACAGAAGATTTTCTGCCTTTACCATTCCAAGCAGTGGAGTTTTAATGAATAGCACAGAATCCCAGCACACCAGTGGTCCTGGCTATGTGCACCTACAAAGAGGGCTGAGAGTTTCCCATTTTCATTTCCTGACTAGTCACTCCAGGAAAATAGCTTTTCCATAGCGCTGATGGCAGAAATTACATAAATACCTTTTCAAGCTCCAGGTTTCCTCACTGAAAAATAGTGGATCTCAGAGATTTTTACTTGGGCACTGGCATATTTAAATCCCTGCAATTAGCAAGCAGTCAATGAGATTAATATGGATGAACTGAAACCCAGAAGACTCTGTCCACTTCTTCCATCTCACTCCATTTTTTTCTAAAGTCTACTTTCTTTTAGAAAAAGAAAAAAAATCCCACTTTTTCTACTTCTTATTAAGCTCGTACTAGTCCATTAGTGATCCTAATTGAAATTATACAAATGGAAACAATTAAAAATAATAATTACACAAAGCAGCTATGTAAGGCTTTTCATCTGTGGAGTGCTTTATAAACACTAACGCATTAATTCAGCCTAAGACATAAAACTAAAGAAGCAAAACTAAAAGTATTAAGAGGAAGGTGAAGCGACAGATCAGTGATTTTTACCAGCATGCTGTGTGTCAGGAGCTGTATCACTGTGGATGCCCTGATCTGACACTACCCACAGGAGCCAAACTGATGACACTGCAAAGCTCCCCTGCAGCACAACTCTTCCTTTGAGCATTTACTAATGGGCTCCTTTAGAACCATTCTCCATTCCCCTCCAGCTGTTGTGCTGCCTGGTGAAGTCGAGCCCATTCCTGCAGCACACATCTGGCTGGAATACCTGTGACCCAACTGCTGCTGGAGAACTGAACACTTGCACCTTTCATAAATCACCTCCAGCCTCCCAGCACCATCCTAACAAGTATTATTGCTATCTACAAATAACAAATTCATGATTTCATTTTTTCTCAAGCTATTTATCCCTTCCAGGCAGGGGATCAAAAGGGGGGAAACCAAGATTAGAGCTATGTGACTAATTAAAGGCACAAACTTATATTTATTGGCTTGCAAGGGGTCATGTTGATATACTCCAGTGAAAGCCAAAAGCAATGCTATCATAGCCTGCCATTTAGCTGAGCCTAAAACCTCTGGAAATAAAATCTGAGCGGTGAACAGAAGAACCAATTATTACAAGTGGAGCAAGCTGAGTAACAACATCAGTAGCAACTCAGTTTATTTGCATGTAAATTCATGAGCTTCTGTATTTCAGCTACATGCATTACAACCTTACTCATTTTCTAGGTTAAACGGAGCCATGCTAAAAAAACTCTAAGGTATAACTTCTATTACAGGTTGCAAACATCCTTAACAAAGTGTCAAAATGTGCTGAGAAATGAATACATAAAATAAGAAGCCTAGAGTATTTTTAGAAGAAAAAAACCCAAAGCGATCCATATGAACCTTATCTATAGTCTGTGAACTCCAAGGAAGGAATAGAGGGGGAAAAAAGGGAAGAGAAAGGAAAATAATTACCAGAGTTTTTCCGTATATCAGTTTGTTCATCCTTTCTATGTAATTATGTATTTACTGAGGACTTGCAAAGTAGCACTGTCTCCTCAGGGAGCTCAGGCTCAGACATACTTGTTAAAATGTCCTGGAAGAAAATAACTTGCTACCCATTCCCCAGTGATCCTTCCTTTCCTCCCATTTCTGAGTGCACAAATGGAGGGAGCATCAAACTCATAATTATCCTATACTGTAAATAAACTGGCATTGAACCCATTCCATTCACTACAGTCGAGGAGTGCATCATCAAAACAAACTCTCAGATATCTCATTTCTACATGGTCCTGTATGTGAAAAGATGTCAACTATAATAATGATTCCCATGCTCTTTCAACCTCCCTTAGGTCATTACTCATATTTTCAGCTACATTAAAAGTAATTTTGTGAATCACCTTCTGGCAGAGATAATGGGAGAAAGGAGAAAATTTCATTTGACTGTATTTCAGTTTACTTGGTACAAAGGTCAGGGCATCTTATGTAGGTTTGCAATCCCTTTAGGTTCACCCAAATTATAAAGCAGCTAAAAGGTATTTAACAAAGAACTTATGACAAGACACAGAAAGCTTCAGTAAATACATTTATTTCACAGGTCTGCTGTTCAGGTTACTGAACGAAAACAACGTATGGCACTGTGGAGAGATTTATACATTTGCTTGCTCTATTTTCAGTTCTCACTTTTCCTAGAACACCACAATCCCTCCAAGATATGTAGAACAAGCTCTGGCTTTCAAAAAGGACCTTGGTCACAACACAAAGCAACATGAACCATGTAGGCACACTGTCTTGTGACATGCTTGGGGCATGTCTTCATCAAGGAGGTACCTAAATACATGCTGACAATTTTTAGCTTAATTTATTGCTCGCCTTTTTTGCTTTTTTTGCCCTTTTTTTTTCTAACAGATAGTACTTAGCCTTTTATTTTCCAGATACTACAATTGCAACAGCTGTACCTGACTTCAGTGTTTAAGTACAATAAGATTTTTTCACCCAACTGAAACCTAGAGCTTTATTTGGAACCTACTGTAGATAAAAATCACTGCAGCTGGCAGGGGGTGGTCATGGAATGTCAACTAGAGGTCAAATTAGATGTCAGGTTCTTTTGTAATTTACCAAAAGATTACACTTTGCACATATATCTTGCAGAACTTTCTCTGCTGTCACAACAAACTTGACCCTAAGAGAGCAATGCTTTATTAAGTTACAGCCGAACACAATTGTTGAGATGTTGGTCCAGTGCCTCTAGTTAATATATCACCTACCAGCAGGATGTCCTTTTAAAGGAAAAGCCATTTATGTTTGTCATTTCAGAGCAGTAAAAAGAGAAAGGTTTCTTGGCATATGTCCTCACAAGGTTTTTTTTTATGAAGGACGGTATAAGTTGGTTGCCTTTTGTTGTTTTTTGTTTGCTTGGCTTTTGTGTTTTATTTTTTTGGGGGTTTTTTTTGTTTGTTTGTTTGTTTTGTTTTTATTAACCAAACTGCTACATCAGTGAAGCTCTCCATATATATATTTAAAATATGTCCCACGACTTTCTGGTCTAAGTATGAAACACTAAAAAAAGCTTTCTTAAAAGTTGATTTAATATCATTGAAAGAAAGCACACCAAAAGCAGGCCACAGTTAAAGGATATTACTAAAAATCTTTAACCTTTTCTCTGTAGAATGAGAAATTTTTGCTAGGAGACAACTACTCTTTAGGGGGATTTTTTGCTACTACAATTACACTTTTAACAGATCTCACAGTTTTCTAGAATGCCAATGCTGGAGTATTCACAGGGCCAGGGAAGATGGCAGCACAATTCAGCTTTGAGAGTTATGAAAAGAATGTCAATCCTGTAAAATTAGGAGGTTAAACAAGGACCAAAGCTCCAGGAAAATGGAGGAAGAAGCCAACTTCACGTTCAGTTTTTATCTTCCTACTCCTCTCTTTGTCCAAGAATTGTCCTGGGGACCACAGCAATGACTACATCTAGCTACTATTTTTTAAAGGCAAAATATTAATCACACAGATATAAATTGTTATAATCAAATTATTTGATATATGATAACCATTTAGTAGTTTTCTGACATTTCCAAATTACTTACTTTTTGATATTGCAGAATGTTAATGATGGAGAAACACAATACTCCCAATTCCCTGAAAATTTCTTTACTAGCCTATGATCAAATCAGAAATCTGAGTTCTGCAACTCCCTCTGAACAACAGAATGGAAAAGTATTTAGGAGCAACACTTCTCCCTTTTTATGACATGACCTTGCAATCTTCAAAGCTTTGGCTCTTATACATTTTTGTATTTGGAGAAAAATATTAGACTATATCATCCTCCTACAAACCCTGATTATTCTGGAGAGAAAAATGGGAGCCTGTGAGAAGTGAAGAAGCTGCAGGATCCATGGTTCCATACAAAGGAGCATGGAACTGAGGCTGCCCAGGAAGGAAGACACAGCCCAAGAAGACAGAAAAAATCTTATAATCAGAGATATCACCGATCCATCACTCATTCCTTTACACATTTTTGTCCTCTTCATCAATCCCAACCATGCAGGTTGGAGCAGACAGACAATGAGCATGTATGACTGACTGAAACAAACTATTTCTATCAATTTAATGTACAGATAGTTGCATTATTTTTGCTGCATTGCATTTGTTATGTACAGCCACATGAAGGGCACATTTTTCTTATGTACCTGTTTTTCAATACAAAGCTTTTACTCTCACAAAAACACCTCCCAAGATTTCTACCCTTTTTTATCACATTTGAGAGGTTTGCATATAAAAATCCATTAAATTCTATTATCTGCTAATCACAGTCTCATGATCACTTTTACTGAAATTATATGTCTGCAAAAATGAGAATTTTCATAGAGCACAGTGTGCTGAATTCAAGTTCTCTCCCACCCACCACTGCCCCAAACGCAGTACAACTCTTCCCTAATTATTCTGCTCTTCTGCTGAAACATGAGATGAAGGATAGTTCGAAGCAAAAAAATGCCTTTTGTAAATTGACATATGTAGAATATTGACCTGCAAACCCTTCTCCAATTTGCCGAGTCCTTTCTTGAAGCAGACATGTTAAAATAAGCAAGCAGAGTCTGCTGCATGCATCCGTTCCCTAATGAGATCTGACACAATAATTAGTGTGCAGCAAGCTGGGGTAGTTTAATGTACTTCCCTTCTCATTTCTATCCAACTTCATAAAAGTTTCATTAATCTTTGCCACCAGCAACAGGAAAGCAATGAAATGGGTGTAACAGCACAAGTCACAGGACCTCACAATCAGCGCTTTTATTTCAGTCCCACTATTCGATATTGGTTTCTGAAAATAACCAGGTGACTTTTCACAAAGGCCAATTAGACAGTTCAGGTACTCTAGGCATGCTCAAGTTCACCTTCCAGAGTTGCTGGAGATTAGAAATATCAGACTGAGATTTGAGACAACCTGTGATTTTGATGTGGAAGGGAAGAGCACCACAATTGACAGCAATCAGTTTTTTCATGCTCTGATGAGTTCCTGCATTGCTTATTGTTCTGGCACAGCAAGAAATACTTAATCTTAGCATTGTAAATACAAAACCAGGAGATCAGTAACAAAAAAAAAAAAAAAGACGGGCACAGAATGAACTGTCAGCTTTGATATAACACTTGTGCTACTGAAACAAAAAAAGGAAAACTATACTAAAGCCTCAAGCTGACAAAACTGCAATAAATACATGTGAAAGAATTAAAAAACTTCAAGAGTAGGGTCTAATATTTTTGTTCCCTTTACAAAAGAATCAAGTTTTACCCATTGAGATTTTCAAGTCCAACTTTCTGTGGAAACCATTTATTTAAATTCGACACAAATCCTTATTATAATTTCACAAATTTCATCATTCTTTGTCCTGTGTGTGTATTCCTGCATCAACTTCATATATGCAGGAGAGGCACTTAGACCCAAGACTGGAAAAGAATAAAAAATTACTAAAAATTTCAGATGAAAGTCACTTAAACTTAATAGGGGACAGCATCTGCTATACCAAATATTTTTCTGTCAAGAATAAAACCATGGTGTGCTAAAAACGTAGTGATTCTCAGAGTAAAATAAATACACGAGTCTCTTGTACATAAAACAACAGCTCTTGAGTCATACTTGTTTGACTCAAGTTATTCAGAGGCTCTGGTTGAAAGCTTAAATAAATGCAGGGCTAAAAGTTGTGAGCAGAAAAAACCCATTTTATTGGGAACGGCACATCTGGCATCTTTGAAATCAAGGACTTAAGTCTTGATTTTGCCTCCACTCATGCTTTTTTCTGCCACACCTTTACAAAACATCATTTAGATTTCAGCAGGTCATCTAGAAAGTAATCTTATAAACTCTGATGTGCAAAAACTCCTTCTTGTGGGCTTTTTCTGTTGACAGGATTTGCCTTGCTGAAAAGAGCAGGTACTTAGAACCAAGTGATGTATCTATGTAAAGTTATGCTATTTTAATGATGCTGTCAAATAAAGTTATGTTAGAAACTGTACAGATACCTGCTTTTTCCTGCAATTTTATTTTCCTAAAGAATATTTGGCCTTTAAAGTTGCTGTTTAACTGGAAAGCTGTAGCAGAACACCAACAACTATGCTATAGTGTCACGAATCGATAGCACTGCATGCAATATTTAATACAAACTGAGACCCTTGGGCCTGCTCTTTTAGCTTTTAGCATCAAGTTTTTCTTACTTACAACATTTTATTCTAAAATGGCAGTTATTCTTAGAAGAAACAAAGCGCTCCAGTAATCTCAGGTATTATTGATAAGGCAGGCTTCAGCCCAAATAAAATCTAAAGAAAATCACAGCAGCAATAAAAATATAAATCTAGGCAGCTCACCCATTTTTAACCTTTTTCATAAGAGCATTTATGCCATTAAAGTTTCTTTATACCAAATGCAAAGTGTATTACACAACAGTATTTTAATCTTTGAGAGGTTTTTTTTAAAATCTAAGTATATTCTTCATATAATTATAGAAGAAAGAGTAAAATAACTGGGGAATTGGAGGGTGGAGAAAAGGCAGAAACAGTGAAAAGCCCCAGCTGCTTCAGCATCCTATTCCTAACAGTGACCATTGAGAGAGTCATTGAGAAATTTAAGAATTGGGTAGGGCCACTAATCCAGAATACTCCAAGCTGTTATCTTCATATATTTTTCCCAGGCTTCCCTGCCAAACCAAAATTACAACCTGAAACCACAGTAAAGTTTGAGAGGAAAACAGGAGAGACGCATGAGGGGAGGAAAAAGAAAGGAAACAGGGAAAAGATAAAACAATCCAGCCTTGATTTGGCTGGATTGAAAAAAACAGATGCATGCATAGCTGAATCTCAAGTTTTTCCAGTTCCACCCTCATCTACCTGCTAAAGCAAAGATGAATAGCAGAAAACCACTGTCCCAGGAACATCTTATCCTCATTGCATTGTCATGGTACTGCCATGTATATTTCCAGAAAAAAAAACCTCTTTATAAAACAGCAAATACAACCAAAAATGGGTGGTCTAATTCAGAGTTGTTTTCCAGACATAGTGGGAAGGAAAGGAAGTCTGATGCATCCTGTCCTTATTCTTCTGTACAAAAGAGAACACAATCATATTTTTGTTTTCTAATATCCTCATATCCAAGTTCTTGGCCAGAGGTCGTTTAAAAAGCATGTAGTGTACTTAGAACTAATTAATATTTTGAGATTTGTGTAAGTGCTGCTTTTGCCTTCCCTCTCTGTACCATGTTTTGCGCCATGCAGCCATGGCCTTAACATTCTGGGCATGGGCATCAGAGCATGAAGTTTCTAGGCATCTCCATGCACACAAAATTAAGAACAGCTACATTAAATGATAAATAGCATTTCCTGTAGCATTTCACTATTGGTAAGGGTGAAAATAGCTGGCATGCAATTGTCTAAACAAGCACAGTTTGCAAGAACAGAATTGAACTAGAATTTCTGAATTCCAAGGATTAAACACAGCACTTGTTTCAGCAACAAATTCTTGCCCATTTTCTAGCCTCAGCTCTGACATTACCCCTATTAAAAAAAAAAACCAAAAAAGAAAAACAAAAAAACAAATGAATGAAGGACAAAGGGCCCTCCCTCTGGCTGCAGACTTGCACAGGTAGCACCCGCAGACACTGAAATCCAGCACTGCCCTGTGCTGAGCCAGGAGAGGCTACCTGGTGTTTTTAATTAAAATGCAGTCAGCTGAAAGTCATTAATATAGCCAGAAAAAGAAAAACAACCTTTACTCTGCTGGGCACGGGTAATAAAGTTTGGGGGGTTTTTAACTTGCTGAGCTCCATCTGTGAAGGTGAGGAGGAAGGTTAGTGATGAGAGCATGGCAGCTCTGTTTTGTAGGGCCTGGGGCTGCACATCCTTCCACCCTGAGCTCTAGAAGCTCAATCACAGATTTTAATACAAGATTACTTTTTCCCCCCCCTTCTTAGAAATTAACATTACTTACTTTCCATAATAGAAGTGTGACTATAAAAATGTAAATTTAAGGCAGGCCATCTAAATAGAGCACACTGAACTTCATCACACCAGGCAGGACTAATCTTGCAGACCTCTGGTAATTTAAATTCTGACAGTGTAAGAAAACTGCAATTGATACTCTGCATAATGAAACTAAACAGAGCCATCAGTATTCTGATGCAGACTGGGAAAAAAGCAAAGGTACTTTTATTTAAAAGTTATATTTTTCAGTTCAGTCTTTTAGTAAAAATGCTTTATTCATATGTAAAACATACTGAGAGAAAAAAAAATCATCTCACTGTTAAAAAATCATTATTTAGCACTCTTCTTTATAATGTATTTGCCTGAGCCACAGGGCTGTCAGTGCACACCTGTAGCTATTCCTTATAACTAAAAGGAATAAGTCTCTCAAAAGTGAATTCACAGAAATTTTTTTTAGTGTTCATCACCCACAGAATCTATCTGGATTTTCACCTACATTTCCCCCCAGTTCAAAATTATGGGATCCTCTGCACTGCAACCAATAAAGATCATGATTACTAGGTTTAAGAAATGTTTAAAATCCAAGAAACATACAAATAAATATTAGTTCTTATACCATTCTTGCAGTTTAAACTTTTTAATTACTTATGAAAAAATAATTTGCTCAAGTTTTGTAAAAACTGTGAAAGATGGAGTCTTCAAATGTGACGGCTTCAAGTCACAGATTCAAAACCACTACACTAAAAGACAGAAAACAAATACAAGAGTAACAGAAAAGCCAGAAAAACCCAAGCAATGCAGAGTTAGGGGTATTTTTCAAAGAAATCTTACAATATTTAGGTGCATCAGGCTTACAGATATCTACTACAGATACATAGTACAGCACAGATATCACAAAAACAAATAGCAAATCTGAGAATCAGAAGACATGAATTGTGCTGAATTGTGTACTTAAGTGTAATCACTACAGACAGACATATCCTTCTGCATCTATGGGTGTCTCCATGTAACAGTGTGCATGCACCTCCCCTCAAACAAAAACACCTTACAGTCTCAAAGCCAACAGCATTCTCAGTTTGCCTTTTCTTTCAGGAAGTCTGTTCTCCCTTTATCTTTGGAAGATAAGGAGACTTCCTTCCAAATTCATCAGACTTTTGTAATGTTAATTAATTTCTGATTCATAATGGGGATGCTATTTTATTAGCCGTGGTGAAGAATTCTGCATTTCTCACAGCCACAAAGATAAGGATGCTTAGTAGAGCTGGCTACTATGGTGTGATCTAACAATCCAATTAATTTGGAATGTGTCTTAGTGATTAATAAAGCCTTTTACAGAACTGTGTGTTTCATCCGCATTCACACCCGGGCATTAATGACTTTCTCCATGGAGCAAGTTACATAACACAGATGATCAAATATTTAAGATACTTTAATTTTATTATTAAAATTTGATAGTACTATCAAAGCTTTTTTTCTCACATTCCAGTTTTATAATTAAATTCTACACATACATAAGCTAAATAAACTGGGCAAGAAAAGCAGATGAAGTTTAGTACATTCTGAAATTGATGGGATGCTGAGGGAACTGCTGTGACAGCAGTCAGCATGAAAATGTACAGCACGTGATTTAAATAAGCCATTACTCTTGAGGGCATATCAAAATACGCATTTGTGCATAAAATTAAAAAATGCACACAATAACAGCAGTGTTCTAAAGTCTCATATTAGTCTGGGATAATATTCATACTTCCAGAGAGATTTTCAGAAGATTCAAGTGAAGATCTCAAAAGGGTGGTGAAGCTCAACTCAAAACTTGAGCAGAATTTCCTCAAGCAGAGACATTTCAAGTTCCTCTGCAAACCAAACTCTTGCTGCCTTTGACAATATGAGGCCAAATTATTTTTCAGTATTTGTAAGTTTTGCTCTAAATTAAAAAGAAAACCCATATTCAAAGTAGCTTTGGGACTGGCTGTAACAAACCAAGCAGATAAAATACAGATAGCCTCATTGATTTTTCTACCACTCAAGTGGAAAACCAGAAAACAAACCAGAATTTTTTTCACGGAGCAATAGTTTCCCAGTGTTCATCAAGGGGTGCTTGTCCCACAATTCTGTCTTCAGTCACAAAGCTTTCACTATAAACTACTCTTTTATTAGTTCTTTTACTGTGTTAACAAAAGCAGTGTGGGCAGCTCAAACCCAGCTTCCAGATTCATGACTCATACACAGTCATGATAAAGATAATAACTTTAATAAGAACTTTAGAAAAAAAAATTATTTTTCATGTTTTGTAGTGATGCAGTTCACAACTGTGGCTTACTCTTCAAGAATGTATTAAAATATAAAAATTTTATTTAAATTGCTGACCATAGCCTGTCTCTTACCTCCTGCATCCCTCCACAAGTAAAATAGTCTACAATTTCAGGAGTAAGTATATTTGTTCCTTACTGTTCATTTTAAACAAAAATACCTTCAGATGTCAGCTACTTATTTATTTCTAGTCCATTCAAAAGTACTTTCCAGTGGCAAAACACAAATAGGACTTTCAAGGTACATTTAGTGTAGGATTTATATTACAAAGTAAGGCATCAACCACAGCTCCACAGAATGACAAAATGTTTGTACCGCTCCTTTATTTAAAATAAATGTTCCTGAACAGAATATAGAAGAAAAGATGAGCCACAAATAGAATTTCTCAATGGCTGTTTGAATTTCCCTGCTCCATTTCACATCTCTCTACTCCCCAGTAATCATCTTCAGCTGCTGCTGCTAACAGAGAGCTACTGATTCTAGAATTACTTCCTCCAATTATGGAAATTTTGTAAGTAATGAAAACCAAAATATGTCTTTAGCAATGACAGTCAAATTGTAAAATGGTTACAGAAATCCGTAATTTGCATTTCTTATTCCCCAGTACAGTCAAATGCACAAGGGAAGGCCTCAGGAAATAAATCTAGAACCATTTCCTTTTAGTTATTGAAATCCTACTTCAAGAGTTTTCATTACCATTACCAGTCAATTGTGATTTATCTGCATAGAAAGAATAATATCCAACAAAAATATTGCAAAACATAATAGGAGTTTACAGTGCAAGTAATCTGGGATAGGGAAGAAGGTGTGAAATACACTTTTAATCCAAATATTTGTTATGTTACATGTCTGCTGAAATCATATGGCTATCCCCCCAAAAAAAATCCCAGTGTTTTTTAGGAGTTTATGTTATTTTCTAAGGAGTTATGGAATACAGTTACTGTTTAGGACTAAATGATGGTTTATTCTGGTAGCATTTTAAAAGTAAACGTGTTGATGACAAAACAGGAGAGTGAAGCTTATGTTTTAAAAGCAAACCTGCTCAAAACAAGTGAAAAAAAAGAGAACCAAACAAATCCCTTCTGTTCTTTTGACACTGAAAATATGAATGGTCAAATACTTGAGTAAACACACTCCCCCCCAAAAAACCACAAAACCACATTTGGTACACTCTACAGCTGATAGGGGTTCAGAGAAATCTCATTTTAGCTAGCTCATTTTATTTCAGTATTAATGACAGAAGGTATTTCAAGCTGTACTTTATAAATGCAATGAAGTTTTTAAAAGGTGCAATCAGCAGTGCCTTCTGATTGATTTCTTTTCACTAAAATAACCACAACTACAAGCAAACAGCTCATAAAACACTGTCAAAGCTACAGAAACACCTTTCCCTTATTCTAAGATTGAGCTGCTATCATCTTGTTACTCAAAAACCCAGAGTTAGTGCTGCAAAACAAGAAGGTTTCAGAACATCTTCCCCCTTAATTTTCAGTTTAATACACCGGGGTCCAGCTTTGCACATATGCGAGTCTACAGTCCAGAATGAAATGTATTTAACAATATCTAGTTTTACAGACGCAAAGTGTCTCTTTTGCTTGCCTGAAAGGCCTTCCTCAGCATGAGTTCAGCAAGTCTCAAGCAGTTCATTTATCACAGTAAGCAGTACTTTTTAATGTAATACAGTTATCCCCTCTCTCCAACCTAGTACAACTGAGCAACAGTTTTGCTACTTTTTCAGGAAGCTCACAGTGATGCAGAAAAGCAGTGGCTATGTGGAGATAAAGAAGGGGAGGAGCAAAAAAAAAGGGAAAAAAAGGAACATCTGGAAGGTGTCTACTACCACCTTATCTACCCAGCAGATATAAAAGCAAATATACAGCAAATACTGAAGATGCCTGGAGCCTCTCTCAGCTCATCCCTGGGGATGGGCATCCAACTAACTCCCACTGACACCTGATTTAGAGTGTGACAGTGAAAAACTGCTGTGCAATTAAAATTCCACTGTCACAGGCCCATGGTCACTTTCCTGTTGCAACTGGGTCCCCTGAGCCTCTCCTCTCCAGGCAGAGGAGCTGCACAAGCCCCACTCCAGTCCCCAGCTGCTCCTTACACATCATTGCTTCAGCCCCTTTTCCTGGTGCCTTTCAGCTGGGCTACTAATTGTCTAACCTGCTTCAAGGATTTTCCAGGACAGCAAATTTTCCCCTGATCAGCTTCTTCAAATCAGTGTAAAAGTCAGTTCATCATTTCTACACCCAAGAAAGCCAGTAAACAGGAAAATGAAGTGTCCAGGAAAAAGGCCAGGCACTGGTATACGATGGAGCCATTATTGTCTATTAATAGTCTTAGACAATGTTTTATTGTACTGTTACATAGGGAATGGTCCCTTGCACATTTGGCACCAGCCTGGCAGAGTTCAAGCAGTGGTTGGACAATGCCCTCAGGCACAGGGTGTGATTCCTGGGCTGTCCTGTGCAGGGCCAGGAGCTGGACTCATCATCCTTGTGACTCCCTCCCAGCTCAGGATATTCTGTGATCTGGACAACTCCCCAGGTATCTACCAGGCACAGTTTTCAGTGTTAAAATTCAAAGCTTTCCACAGGCCCTTTTTAATATGCAGTGTGCACACAGTGACCCTCTTCCAGAGGCCAAGACACTCCAAAATAGCTGCAAGTTATTAACATCCCCAGGCCTATTTCATCTACTGATATCTCCTATGCTGCCATTACCTCTCTGGGACCTAAAGAGCCTGCTTGTCTCTCTGTAGTTAATAATAAATACACTTCATAGCTGATGTTTTGTGATAACCAAGAATAAAAACACTCATTTTCTCTCATCAGCTGTGTAACATCCCTAACAACCTGTATCAATACCCAGTTAAATTCACCAGGGAGGAGCAGAGAATCACACTAGAAGTCAAGCAGTGCCACTTTTGCCCTCTGCCATATCCACCAGGGAATTGATTTCCAGCGCCTGACTGTTGATCCTCAATACATCACACAGGAATAGCAAAATCCTACCTTTTATTTCAATCTCCCTTTCTGTAGCAGCTTTTCAGGGGAAATACAAATATTTCCCCTGTATAGGAGAAATAAGAATATACTGCAAGCTGTGGTAAAAACATGGCATGCACAGTAAATACAACAAGACAATGTAGTTAACGAGAGACACTGGTAAAAAGGACTATCCTCAAGTTATGTCTGTTGGAAGATCCCTTCTCTTTTTGAAATTCCATCATGAGAAAATTCAAAGCTCAAATACCATGAAGCAAATGAAGTGTAATTAAAGTATATCCAAGAGAAACTTTAGGTGGCACTTTTTTCTCCTTAGTAGGAAGCCTTTTCCAATGGCTTTTATTAGCAATAAATCAATTTTTCAGCTGCTTCGAAAAAATAAACACCCTAAGACATAGAAATGATGAACTGATTTTTAAGCAGAATTGAAGAAAATTACTGTATTTCTAATTGATCAGGGAAAAATTTGCTGTCCTGGAAAAATTTGGATTATAATTTTTTTTTTTTCACAAAAAGGTTTAAAACAAAGTAACTTTTAATCTTTATTTTACTTAAGAACTACAGTTCAAACTCTCACATTAAAGTATCCAACAGCAAAAAGCCTTCCCTTAGAGGCCACAAATATAAGAGGTAAATATTCAACCAGGATTTTTCATTCCTGTAAAGCTACTACACTGCTGAATATTGATAGAGCTGGAGTTTTATTTTTAAAATTATTTTTCCTGAAAGAGATGAAATAGCAACAGTAATTAAAGTGTAATTAGTACTGAAGCAACATGCTAATGCAGTCTTTTGTATCTTTACATCCTAACTTTCTACAGAATTCTTTTTAATTTTACTGAGATATCTGCAGATTTAGGATCAACACATGTAATAAATAGTTAATAAGTGCTGTCTTAGAGGTCTACATTAATTTTAATTACAGTAAAATATTTTAAATCGATGTTTATAGTCAAGACACAGGAAAGGCCAGTGTTTGAAAAAAGTGCTTCAAGATCATTCTCCTATTAAAATACAGTCCACTCTTTTCCTACTACTACATTTTTAAAGCTCTTTTGAACATCAGTTGACATAATTAGTGAAATACGTCTCCATAATAAAAATCCCAAGAAATTTAGAAGTACATGTTGGCTCATCTGGGAGAAACTAAATTATAATCAGACACAACAACACAGAAAGCCAATTCATATATTAAAGACAACCAGAAAGCTGCAGCCCACATATTATCCTAATAAACCAAAGAGATACGTTTAACAGAATTAGAAAGGAGCTGAAAAACATTTATTACAAGAAGGAGGTGTATTTGTGGTAACACAATAACACCAGAGTTTGATCACAGATTCCTTTCCTCTCAAAAAAAAACCTTGAGAATGAAATTTAAGCAGGTTTAAAGCAATACACAAATGCAACCAACCTGAATAGACATCAAATCCTTCAACTTTTTTATCGGTCATCTTCCATGTCAACATTTCTTTTTAAGAATTTGGTCTCTTTACAAATAGCCCCATTGAGGACAACTCCAATGACAAAGTCCTAAAAGAGTCATCCCTTTGCAGCAACATCTCACCCCTAGCACAGTATTTAATAAATGTCCCTAGCACATAAAGGATACTTTGATATTATTTTGGGCCCCTCTTCCCTAATTTATTACTTGTTTTCACCAGCAGTCTCCCAAAGGAGCTTAACAGTTCTCCAGGTACCTTTAGAAGTCATTATGCATAGTTAACTGCTAATTATAGGCATTAAAGAGATGTACCAAATCAAAAGGCTAATGAACAATATGGCAAGAAAACTACAAAAAAAAGGTTTAAATCCCTCAAGGAAATACCTATCTTCTAAGCCCCGCAGCTGCCCTGATATTCTCAATATTGATCATTTGCAGACAAAACAACAGAAAAGCAAATTAAAGTTTATTAGGTGGTAAGAAACCGACATTGTGAATCGATGAATCACTCTGTTACATTTAATCCCAATTGATTTGAGTAGTTCAGTACATCTTCGAAGCTTGTCTTTATGTCATACTGTAAAGTCTAAGGCAAATGGAAATTTATTAAGCTATGAATCCTTTATAACTTAAACTCAATAAGCCCTAAATGGCTCATCCATAAACGGCAGCTCAAGTATTCCATGTTTAAATTTTTTAATGCAACAGAAAGCTGTGGCAGGATTGACACAGTGGTCTTGGGGCAGCCTGATGTTCTGCAGGTAATGGATCTGAACATTAAACTGCAGCTTGGAGCCCAGGGGAGGTGGGGCACAACCCAACAGAGACTTAGTGTTGGAGTTTTGGGAAATCACAGCCACCAGAGCATGCAACCTTCATTGAAATTGGTGACAACTGGTAACAGGAATTGCTGCCTCATGCCTACCAGCTGCCACAGAAATCCTCATCCCAATCATTAACAAATGGAGAGGTGAAATCCTGACTATCAGAGTAGCTGATGAGGTTTAGAAGACAAAATTGATTCCAGAAGCTGACAACACAAACTTTTCAAGAGGTGGTAAGGGAGCATCAAAATCCATACCAGGAACATTTACATGGCCTTGGTATTTAGCTGCTGGACAGAGAATATTTAGCTTCTGCAAGCCACCCCAATGCAAACACAGAAATGCAACAAGATGATTTTGACACTAACTGCCTTTTGGGGTCCAGTTCTAAATGAGTTATATTTAGAATATCTAAGAAATATTGAAGTCAAATATGCAATAAGCTAATACTCAGAAACACTCAGCATTATAATTCTGTAGTAAAATAGCATAAAACCCTCTGTGGAAAAGTACCCTATACAGCACATTTGGGTTGAAAATAAAATACTAAACACTTTGAACTTCACAGGGATTGAGTCACAGTACCAACACTGAGTGTATGTTTGTCAGCAAAAAAAATGTAAAGTACTGACTAGAAAGTTTTCAACTTAATGCTGAGCCAATTTTCACTGTCAGAAATATCTAGGAAGTTACTTATTTTCTTATTACTCTGATATTAAATCCATCTGTTGATGTTTATTTGAAATACAATTTATGTTTCTGTAATAGGATGCAGCTCCCTCAAATTCTAGATGAAATATCACACCCTCACACCAAGACAGTAAATGCAAATTTTGTCATAACTTCAATAGCACAAAAATTTGCCCCAAAGGGTGCTTTTTAGATTGGACTTGTTAACATATAAACATGGACCAAATGCTAAATTCCAGAGCAGTATGAAGGATAACTTCTTCAAACAATTCTTCAGGGGATTCATAAGCTGTTACCTATTTTACCAACAAAACCAGTCTTTTCTGTCTTTTCTGATTATTCTGTCAGTGCATCCCAGAGCCAAGTAATTGGGAATAACTATTAACAGTATTATTGAGAACCCAGTGGTGTTAAGGAGTAAATAATTCACAGTACTGACTACAGAGTTCCCTTGAACACTGGAAGTCTTCATCCAACTTCTTTAGGTTTTGGCTTTAACCTTCAGAAAGTTTCCCAAACTCTTATGCATGCAGACTAAATAGAATAATAAATGGCTACTCACATTAAAAAAAAAAAAGTGCTGATATAAAAAAATACTTTAGCATTATTCATTGTGCTGTATGTCATTATAACACATAGAAGTCATCCCTAGGGACATAAAAACCAAATTAGATTTCTAAGAACACAAGATCCCTACTTGAACTATAAGAAAAGTTGAGGCACAGGCAAAGACAGATAACTCTGATGTAATTTTTCCCTACAACTGTGTAAGGAGAAATGTTTAATTTTCAGGTTTTTTATTTTTTGGTGCCAAGTTTCCTTCAGAAACTTGTCCCATAATTATTGAGCCATTAGCAGAAGAAGCTACTGGCATTGTATGTGTTAAAATAAGGCTAGAAAGAGGACAAAAAAAATTCTTAACCAAAAAAAAGTCACTTTCAGAAAATATTATTCAATTTAAACCTGCTTATTTAGGTTGATTTTGAAAAAAAACCTAAATTATAAGAACATGAAGAATAATTTTAATTTGAAAACACTGTTTCAACCATGGAAAATTATATTATTATGCAGAAATACTTAAATATTTAAAACACATAAATTACTTTTTACTTCAGCTATCCAAGTGTTATAATGATGCACAAAATTTTTTATATTAATTTCTACATATTATTTTTCAGTTGCCACCATGACAAATAACTATCTCCACCCTGTCAGAGATTTTTAGTCAGTAAATCACAAAGAAAACACTCAGCAGTTACCACTGCTTTAGAAATCCATTATTTCTTTGCAAGAATCACCTTGCTGAAATACTGTTCACAAAACAAGATGGACTTTCCTAATTTCCCCAACTGGGCTTCTTCAGGATGGTGGGAACACAGCTTGTGATGAGATTTGAAAAACTACTGTGGCATATCAAAACTTTACAGGTATTCTGAAGTTCAGACAGTTTCCAGAAAATAAAAGAACCTACATGGAGTGCTCTGGTGAAGACAATTTCATGAACCCTTTGCTTCACAAATAAAGAATTAAAAGCATGAGAATTGATTTTTCAATCTGATACCAAATCCTACAGCTGTGAGTGCACCTCAATCCATCCATCTCAGGTCTTCCAAATGCAAAACTCAGCATTTCTACCCCCTTTCTCTCAAAACAGGCAAACACCTTTCCTCAATTAACTCTGTACAGAAAATATTTTAAAAATGCATTGCTGGAAAGTACTCATTCATAACAGAGAAATGGGCATCTGGAGGAAATTTTTTGAGGGGTAGGAGAGGTGTACAGAGGTACTTTTACAAAGCCTTTTTTGTAAATTAAAATCTACCAGCATGGTTTGGCAGGAGGGAGTTGAGGGAAACTTTTTGAGGGGCAGGAGAGATGTATAGAGGTACTTTTACAAAGCTTTTTTGGTAGATTAATATCTACCAGCACGGTTTGGCAGGAGGGAGTTGCTAAATTGCACAAGGAAACTTCAGACTCCAAGAACTGGGTAGAACAGTGTGGTTTGACTGAATTCAGGGCTGAATTTTCTATGCCAGCTAAAAGCCTTTTGACAATAGCTAAAGCAAACTGTCTAGCTAAGAAAAACAGGTTGAGCAGGCAAAATAATATGACAGCACTAATTAAATAGGGACATTCACATCATTTCAGGAGCTTTGACAACAGAGATGATGCCTGCTTGTATTCACACACAATAGATCAACCACTCCTACCTGAACTTCACACAGTCTTCAGTCAAAGCAATTGCTTCAGGAATTCAGCCTTTCACATCAAAAAAGGGCTATTTTAGCTCCCAGTCACTAAGTGACTGAGAAAAAAAATCTCTGTAGAGGCAGGATAGGAGAATTATGCCACAACTAGATTGTAAACTCTATGGAGCAAGGACTGAACTCTACTAAGAATTTATTCAGGATGGATCCAGAATGATCTACTTAACTGCAGTACACAGCCACTACTAGAGCCTTTATTAAAAAAAAAAAAGTAGGACAGGAAGGATTTAGATGCTGATGTATCTTCACAGGATATAAAAGCACGTAACTTCTGAAGGCACCTGACCTTCAGCCAGGCTTACAAGCAAAATGCTTATGTGACTTACAAGTGGGTCATGTAACTAAATTGAGAGTAAAATTCATAGAAGCATCTTGAAAACCAGGCTGGGAAGCTACCCAGACACAGAGAAAAGTTAAAACACAGAGCACAGCCTAGGAGAAAGATACCTGCAAACACAACACTCTCTAAACTACAATCATTGGACTTGCACTGAAGAAATTCCCCAAGAATGAAAGCTCAGCTTCTCCTCTTATAAAAACTATCTTCTAAATGCACCTCTCAGTAGATAAAAAACTTCTTCCTGAATTCAACACACATCTTAAGTCTCCTTTGTTCCCTCACTTCTGTTTTTACAGCAGGGGCAGCTACAAGCAATGATCCTGATAGGGTCCCCCAGCTGCAGCTGCAGCAAATCAGACCCATAAACTGGGGTGGTATCACTGCAGCTGTACACTGATGCTACAAACCTGTATTGCTCCTCTGTAATTCTCAGCTTCCAGGAGACATGTAGGAGCTTTAGATCCACAAGGCTGTTGTACTTTTGACAGGGGAAATGAACCCCTTCTCTTTCTATGTGGTTTGTCTCCTCACAGAAGTACAACTGCCATGGTGGTAAATGGAGTTTGTTGAAATCCTGACAAAATCAGTACAGTCTCTTTCACCAACCAAGCTTTGAAGGCTTACAGGTCTCATGTGAACTACAGAATTGGCCAAATAATGCAAGCTACAAATTCAAAACAACTATTATTCTGTACATTCATAAATCCACAGTTCTGGAAAAGCTTGCCTCCAGTAATAACTTAATACTCCCCATGAAGTGTGTGCCTGTTGATACCTGAAGTATTAACATTAGCAAATCACTACAGATCCAATTAGAAAGTACAAAAAACGGAGTAATGGTAACAAGCTACTGTCCAAACAGTGAGACTCAAACACAAAACAAGGAGAGAAATGAGGTTTGGAAAATACATGAGCAAGGGTATGGAGTTCAAGCTCATCGGACAGGAAAAGTGCATACTGGGCTTGTGACAGGAAGCAAAGCTCATCTCGGTGCTTACAGAGTGGCATGGTCAGAAGTTCTGTATTTCCAATATTTTCTTAGAAAATAAAGAATTTTCAGGGCTCACTGGCAGTAATACCCAGATTACACCCATCCACATTAAGTTTCTTAATTACTTAAGACAGTAAGTAAGAACCACTGGAGCAGGTTAAAATAGCCACATTGAACCTTCTTGTGAAGGATTTTCTTGAAGCCAGCAGGCAACTCCTGCTTCCTTACTGGGAAAGCACAAATAAACACAGGCAGTGAGAGGCCAGTAGCACAAAAAAAAATACACCCTTCATTAGCAAAGGCATCAGAAAGACAAAGCTTTGGATGCAACAAAGAAATTGTGGACCTAATCATGATCTCAGTGTGCCGACAGCTCAAGGCTTTGAAAGCAGAGCTTGTTCTGGGAACACAGCTAACAAATACCTGTGGCAGCAATCTGCCTTTAAAGCAGTGATTTCCAGAATCTGTGTCTGTAGGGCCACCCGTGGATCATAAGGCACAGGATTTATTAAATGGGAGCGCTTAGACACCCTCTCACATAAGGATTATGCAATATCCTGGTGTCTGCAACTCCAGGCTAAGGTCCCTCTCCTTGCTTCCTTTACCAAGATGACACAGAGAGCAAAACTTTAATTTACCTTTAAAGCTGGAAGAAGCTATGATATTTTACCCAAAGGATACTATTTAGCTACTGGAATAGGACAAGATTCACTCGTGTTAAACAGTTTTGATAATTATTTGAAATGAAAGTCCATAGGAGTAACAGCAAAACAATGAAACTAAGTATGTTAGCAAAGATATATTATTTAATATTTTACTAATAAGATGAATAGATGGAATAAGTAAGCAGAGATATAAAATAGCAAGTTTTGTCTAAGCATAATATATAAATTTTTAGATAAAATATATTGTGTTATATAATTTTCTCCTTTTTTTTTGTTTTTTTTTTTAATAGAGGAAAGAGAAGTGAGAAAGAAAAGCTAGGATTCCAATAAGAGGACTGCCATCTTAAAAATTATTGTATAATTAAAATTCATTTCCTAGCATGTAGTTTTGGAATTAGTGACAGGATGAGCACCAGGGAAATATATATCATCACAGTATGAATAAGAAAAGTCCATTCATTATTTCACATACATTGTGTGCTAACTGATCATTAGTAAGTCCCACTGCATGTCTGTTAATTCTTGGAAAAAAGTACTCAGTAATTAGGTTTGTATTGGGTGCATGGAAGATCACTGTGCTTGCAGGTTCTAGATACAGGGTCAGTGTAGGTTGTCAAACATTTCAAGTATTTATAGTTTTCATTTTCAATTCTGAAAAAGAAACATCAAGAGATTCCTAAAAGAATTTTGAGAAGACTTGGACTGAACACTTGTGAAAGATCACAGGCTCCTCCTTCTACACCAGCTCCTTAAGACTTTAATATACTTTGCATCTCTGCCTGCATCAGAAATCCTGGC
Source organism: Chloebia gouldiae (assembly GCA_003676055.1). Taxonomy (NCBI): domain Eukaryota; kingdom Metazoa; phylum Chordata; class Aves; order Passeriformes; family Passeridae; genus Chloebia; species Chloebia gouldiae. The sequence continues at coordinate 12,461,629 of QUSF01000016.1, forward strand.
TAGTACGTTTAACAAATGACATCTGAGTCCTGAGGAAATGCCTGAAGTTCCAAAGGTATAATAACTCAGTGACTAACAGTAAGCTTTGCCTTTCTGAATAGCAAAGATGGATTGTGAGTTATTGATTCTCTCAGTCTAAGGCAAAATATGATTTCCCTGCATAAAAGTAACTCACTTCCCAACATCTACATCCCTCCCTTTACCAACAAAAATTGTATTTCTAAGTGCAGTGAATTCAATACTCCTTCCTACACTGATGAATAAGAAAATTAATGCAGGTCCACGTCATGAATCCAGAACTACTTCATGGCTTTGTTATATTTATTACCAAATAACTCCAGCCAAGTGGCGTATGATTTTCATCTCTGAGGCAACAGAGTAAGTTAGGAAATATTTAATGTGGATATCTCAGTTCAGATACTGCTGCCTACAGTCATACAACACCTTGTTTTCACTCTTCAGAAGCATTTTTTTCTGGAGTAAGCAAGACAGATCAATTTGCCTGCAACTCAAATCAAAGATGGTCAACCATAAGCCAAGTGGGAAGAATGCCACAGTGTTTTTATCTTGAGATAATTGTGCACATTATAAAACCATGCATGAAGTAGTGGTAAAATCCCCTTTTTAGCCAGTGAAAACCAGAACTTTATTACAGGGGCTCTTAATGCAGCAGCTCTTAATTAAACTCATACCCCTGACGAGTAGAACACACTCCCTTCCCCACTGGAGAACGAAGTGCCCCCAACCTGTTTGATTGGTTGTCTTTTTCTTCATGATTTACATTCAAATCAGGCAGAAATTTTAACGAACAACATCAGTGGGAAACACTCACCTCTTCCACTGAATAACTGAGCCCTAGCTTCAGCACCAGTGATTAAATTAGCAAGTCAAACAAGGTAAATGTCAGAAGAAGAAACAAAGATATTTTTGCTGCACCTTCTCTTCCAAACTGATTATGCTGATGGCCACGTTTTTAGATCCCTGATATATCTGCCCAAACAATCCGTTTGACATCATTTTCACAAATAAACTATTTCACCCTTGGAAATTTTTCACAGAGCTTAATCTGCTAATGTAATAAAAGAGGACATTTGGGGTACACACACAAACTAACATCATGACACTGGCAATTTGCCTGCACTTCACACCCCTAATGTGTCCTTTGTTTATTAAGATGGACAAAGCATTTACTACTTGTTCAGCCAAAGCTGTTGGCAAAACAGGAGCATTTATTTTAACAATCTTAAATTGAAGGACAATCCAATGAGAAAGGAGCAGAAGAAGAGAGCATTTAAAAATCCATCATACTGACAGAGCTCTCTTCTCCAAGGAACACAGGATACTGGAGACAATCCTACTCCCAGATATCTGCATTCCTCAGAACTGGACAATGAAACAGATTTTGGGTTTACTTGAATATTCATTTCATTCACTTATTTGTTCATTTAGACAGTTCTTAGCTGGATTTTAAAAATCATCTGGTTTCCTTTGAGAAAAAGCATTGGCCAGACTATGCATTCTTATCTTCACTATCGTCATCATTTGTGTTAAGCCACTTTATGTCTTCACTTTTGCTTTTCACTGAGAAACGTCCTTATTTTCTTAGTCACAGAAGTATAATTACAATTAAGAAAGAATATACTTAAAAGCAACTTTAGCTTACTAGAGCTGAATGAAGAAATTTATTTATTTATGGCCAGAAAATAAAACCTTTTCCCAGAAGAGAAGCAGTTATGTCCTTGGACATTACAAGCACTCTTCCCCTGGATGGGTGCATTTGTGGTGACAGATACGGGTTGATGGGGGAGTGAGTAGTAATCTTTTGCTACTTTTTCCCAGTTATCTGCTTTTTATTTAAGCAAAAGCTTGTTCTGAGGAAGAATTTTTTTCACACTGAAGGCACTGAAACCAAGGAGGAAGTTGTCCAGAGAGGCTGTAGATGTCCCATCCCTGGAAACTTTCAGAGTCATGCTTGGACTGAGCTCTGAGCCAACTAAAAAAGTTGAAGATGCCCCTGCACACTGCAGAGAGGCTGAACCAGAGGACCTTTAAAGTCCCTTCTGACCCAAATTATTCTGGGATTCTATGATTCTTTACTCTTTAAATCCTCCTCCTGCGATTTCCATCCTAGGAGAAACGCTATGAAAGGCAAGGTAAACAACAGAGTCACACTTACCTGAACTAGAACACTATTTTTTTGACAAGGGAAGAAGGTAGTCAATAAATTATTTTTTATCTCTTGGATAAACCCACCAAGAAGCAGACACCAAGTGAATAGTTTCTGCCCAGGACAGCTGCTCTTTTGATCATATACTCATTCCTAATAGTTCATTTAGAGGAATAAAACTGTGGTCACACCAGTCTGCTGCAATTCCAACATTGACAGGGCTGTTATGCCATTCATTTCCACCCAGCTTTGTAAGTCTGGGCTGTGTACTTTGCCAGAGGATCAGCATCTCCTGCTAGAACACAGCTTTCAGACAACCTCCCCTCTGAGTCAAGCTTGCCTGCTGATGGCAATCTGCTTTGTTTAATAAACTATGCCCACATTGTCTTCTCTGGAATGAATTTGCATCCTCAGCCTGTATTACCTAGTCCTACAAATACATTTAGCATCAACTGGGCTATTAGTAAGAGTTGTGACCCTAGTTTTCAGTGAATTAAATTACTATAGAATCTTCCATACAAGATGTGAAAAATTAAAATATTCTATTTATATTTACCTACTCATTTTTTTTTTAAAGAGAGCCATAATTTACCTACATTTACTTTTAATGTTTGGTTTCAGTAGAAGGGCTCAAACAAACTTGACTTGCGAAATTCCTCACAGTATGAAGCAGCAAACACCTTGGTGCTCAGAAGCTCATCACATTTTCAATAGAGCAACTTTCCACTGCAGAGGTCCAGAGCTCAGCCCATGGGGTATTTGTGCTGAAACATTTCTTATTAAATAAATTTCTTTTCCATTTAATAATGTCAGTACAACATTGCCCATTGGCAGTGGGAACTACTCAAGCTAAGCTCAAGGTTAGTGAAGGAAAGCTACTTATTTAAAGATAAGGTTGTACAGTGAAACTTACTTTTATTTAAGGCAGTTCCATTTTACATATTTAATAAGCATTAAAAAGTTATGCCACTTTTTATAGCATATATTTTATGGGTACTAAACCAAAAGGAAAATTTGTCCAGATGGTATGAAAAAATAGAAAGCTAAATTTACTTCGTGGAAAAAAGGAAAAAATCATGGAAACAACGGCAGCCCCAGTTTGAAATGTAGACCATAAATGAGATATGGTCATCAGAAGTTTTTATCCTCTACTACTGAACGGGTAACCACCAAAATATGTAACATCTGTATACAGAACATAGTTCATATCATTTGTAGGAAAGTCTTGTGTGATGAATTACTTAGGCTAAAAGCAGTAAGCTATCAAGTTGGAATAGACATATTAAAAAGAACAGATTAAAGGACAGAAAAGAATATAAGAAAATAAAAGATCTATATGCAGCCAAGGAAGGACACTTGGAGGAGCCCTACTGCACATGACAGCATTTGGGCAAGAGCAGAATTTTTGAAGATAAAAAAGAGTTATACTGACACATCCAAGGATTAAAAAGAGCAGAAATATGGGCAGGTAAAGAAAAAAATTCTTCATCAATGTATCAGAAAAGACAGCTGTAGGGAAGGGGCTGGAAGCATGTAAAAGTACAGAATATGTACACTGCCTTACTTTGACTTACATATGAAATAGAAAAACCAGACAAAATAATATAAAAAGAGATTAAAGAGAAACACAGACAGAACTTCAAAAAGGCACTTTCTGAATTAAAAATACATCCAGTAGCTTTCATCTAAGATATAGAATTTGAAGAAGAGGAGAAAAAAGCCTGCATCCATTTTGCATCAAGCAGGATGACAGTTTACAGAAGGAAAAGTACAAGTCTCTATAAATCAATGCTGCAAAGCACTTTAATGCACATTTTCCCTTTTATTTATATCTCATGTAATGTTGGCAGGGTAAGAACAGTGGTTAGGGAGTGGAAAACATGTATTTTATCACTTTGTTTCTGCTTGTCGAGGACAACACTGCAATGTCTGTAATGAGGACTCTGCCCACGTTCACCATCAAAGAATATGAGGGAAGGTTTCGCCTTTTTACATAAAACAGCGTGTTTGCCCAAAGCAACAGATCCCTTAAAACAGCCATCTCTAAAAACTGCTTTATTGCCAGCAGTGCAAAAGATGGATTTCAGAGATTTGTCACTCCTGCTACATTGCTGCTGGCTGCCACTGTATCTGATCTCAGTGAAAGGATCTATCCTAATATGATGTTTTCATCAGGTCTGTTTGATAACACATCTGTTGGTACAGAAGGGAGAGGTCAGTCACGAGGGCAGTTCATCAGACAAGATGGAAGAGCACAGGGTCAGGAAGGAGGTGGGATGATGGATCAGTGGAAGGATTCCCCTGCAAACCTTTGGGTAGCCCTGACATCCCACAGAAGGACAAGTGCTGCTTCAAAGGCTGAAATGCTGCTCAGTGTAGGCAGAGGAATTATCCCCTGAATAAATTCCAATCAAGTGTGTTTCAAAAGGAAGGTTTGTTCCTCACTAGATTTACTAGAGGGTATGGAAGACAGTAAACTAAAAGGCTCATATATTACCAGAGAGACATGGCACTTCTTAAATACAGCTGATGCAGGAAGATAAAATCCATGTAAAGATATATTCCAGAGCAGCATCAACAGCAAATCAGCTTGGGTTTTTATAAGGGTTTTTATCTGGGACATTATTTGGGCCTAATCAGCAAGTGTACTTCCAGTTTTTTGTTTATGTCCATTATTAAAAAAAAAAAAAGGCTGTAGTTGTGCTGTTCAGCTTGGATTTGAAGATGAATACTTTTCAAGCTATTTTATCTAAACCTGAACATGAATCAATAGAGAAAAATAATTAACTGCCTAAAAGAGGGGTACTACTTGCCTCAATACAACAGTAACAAGAAATATACAGATGTGTCAATCTAAAATAGCAGAAACTGATGTTTTTGTTTTTATTTATTTAAGTATGTCACATAAAACCTATGTCCATGACTTAATGAGACCCACTACCATGGCATTTCCTACTACCATATACACATAAATATCAATATTTATGTACAGTGAGGAGAAAATTCCTGAAACAACTTATTCTCCACTCAGGTTTTCCAAAAGGATTTATCTGATTCCTTTCCAAAACAATCCTGATGCATCCTTGGAATGCTTGGTGGAGGCCCAGTGATTTATTCAGAATGCTGTGCAGTCTATCACCTACACTGCTTATCTTGTAGGATGTTTTTTTTTATTATGATTCTAAGGATAACACGTCAGTAACCCTTTTTGTAAGGCTAAATTAAATATAGTGCTCCTATGATTCATTTGACAGAAAATATGTCCTTATGCATATTAAATACAGCTTATAAAACAATTTGTTCTCTAAGTCTAATTAATTGATCTAATCTAATCAATCTTACTAATTTTTTACTTAAAATAAGTAGTTTATACAAGATTCTATGATGGTCCCTCTCTGAGGCACCACAGAGTGGAAACAATCTCTTAAATATTCTCATCCATCAAGCTGTATTCTGGAGTTCATTAGATTTGTCACAGATATTAAGGTCACAGAAGAAAGGAATCTTCAAGATGTGGAAGAAGAAATTCTAGATAATTTACATAAGGCAAACTACTGAAACAATTGCTGTTTAAAAAAGATGTTGTGATTGTTATTTCTAATTACAGCCTTTGCAAACAGATAACCATTTCTCTAACCTTCCAGAAAGTATATATTTGAAGATAAATTTTCAATATACAAGAAATCGACTTGATTTTTGGAAGAAGATTTAAAAGAAATCAGTAATGGTCTTTCTGAACTATTACATATGTAATTCTGTGCAATTACTGGTAGAACAAACGTAACAGTCTGAGGATAAACTGTGGTGAGATGCTGAACAGTCAAAAACAACTGGTCTGGGATACAAAGGGTCATCAACATGAAATTGCACTAAGGAATAATTAAATGATTGTATCCTGGGGGGTGTACAGATGTTCTGGACTGGATATTGAATGAAGCCAAAAATTCATGTACCTACAAAGAGGGAGATGTAGGCCCACTATATACTGAAATGTTCAAATATGCATTTATTGGTTTACTTCATTTACTTCCATGCCTTCTTTACAAATCACAGAACATATATGAAAAACAAATTCCATATTTCACACAAACATCCATAAGGCTTGGCATTCACCCCACTCCCACTTGTACTGCTCTGTCACTTGGCCCTTTTTTTTTTTTTTCTAGTACTTTCATAGTTTTTTATTTCTTGTCCAAGGCTGTTTTGCACCATTGAACTGTGTGCAGCCAACTTTATTGATAGCTGTGCCACCTAACATCAGCATTTCAGAGGTACTGAAATTACATCAATCCAGCTCCTGCAATGGTATTTAAATAGTAGTGCCTCATTTGCCTTTATTGGAAAAAAAAAGTGATACTTTAAAGTAAGAAGGAAAAAGCACCCAGAGCTTGAGTTACCCATCCTGTAAATTGTGCTTTATATCTTTCTTCTTACACACCTTTTTTTTTTTTCCCTATTTGCAGGGAAACAAGATGTAGCTATCCCTTTTACATATTTATGTACTTAAAAGCATCTGCATTCCAACCAGCTTATGCCGGGAACTATTATTCTTTCTGTTTAGCCCAAAATCTCAGCAGCTGAGATTTCAAAAAGCAAAAGAGCTTATTGCTGTACACAGAATTAACATGGTTTTCCTCATTTTGGAAATGAAAACATCATCATCATTAGCCATGTCACTCTAGAACCTCGTTTCATAAAAAATAAAATACCTGCATTAGGTATTTTTGCTACGTGGGCATTCATGCCTATCAATAATGAAACTGTCAAAGAACTGGGTACCAAGACATGGCCATACACTTTATTTTTCATGCTTAGTTTTAAAAACCCATAAAAACACATGTAAGGGGGGACAGCACATTGCTGAAAAAAAATCCTTTCTACTTTCTCCTTAGCTTTTCTGAGGAACTATTTGTGACTTGGTAGCTGAGCTCTCTTACTGAGATGACCTGATGCTCAACTGAAGCCTCCCAGTCAACACCAGACAGGGCAAATATTTCCAATTTTTTTAAGAGTCAAAACAGAATACATGCTCCAAGTTATCAGACAAATAAATAAACAAACAGTGTGGGTAGTTATTGGCTGGGAATTGGATTGAACACAAACCCCAGGGAGTGCTTCCTACCACATTCTATCCTTCAGGGACAGGCAGCATTACAAGAGACAAAAACCAATTTTCCATCCTTGTAACTGCAGTATTATCCACTATTATGTACTAAAAGTCTTAAGCCAGTAAAATCATTGGCTTAATACAGTAATGGAAGCAAATGATCTGTATTTTTTCCCCTAATATTTGCTGCTCCTTGCCCTGTGATTGATTACAAGTACCACGTCTGTTTATTTACAGAGATTATTGTTCTCTGCATATACTGGCCTTGAACCTATTCTATTTTTCTTGCTGACTTAAATAGGAGCAGGATTAGATCTCTGATGGAAGCTTTACTGCATAGGATGCACTGATTTGAGAGATTAGCAATACACTGTGGTGACAAAAGGTATTCGTCATCACAGCTGAGTCGAGCAGGTTCCAAGACAGTCTGTTGAGAGCTTGGTGTATTTTCATCAGCCTCTGTCATTTTTTCCCCAAAGCAGAGTTGATTACAGAGCTTCGTTTTATCAGTAAACTGAAAATGGCATTAAGGAAGTGATTTGTTTGTGCCATGGAGTATTCCAAGGACAGGTAAGAAAGACATCTTTATTTGGGAAAGAAAACAGTATCATTAAAGGCATATTCTCCTGATTTAGTGTAACACTGGCACAAAGAAAACTCAAATCCAGATCTGGGGTTCCACTGTCAGGAATTCCACTTCTCCTTTTGGGAGCAATTTCTGAAGAAGTGCTGTGGCTGGATATGGATCAACTTTTCCCAAAATAATGGCCAGGCCCACTTTGCTCTTAGCTGACTATATACTGTACCTTTTCTTTTTTAAATAAACCATCCCTTTTAGGAACACAGTGACTAAACACTCTCTACTTTGAATATGTAACTTTTTATCTGTGCTGTTCTGAACAGAAATTTCCTTCATAATAAATAAAACCTGGTACTTAGCTCATTCTAGAGAGCACTTCCAGAAAGACACAGAAAGAGCAATTTTCTCCTCTCTTCCTGCTGACTTTATCAGGAACTAGAATGGGAATGATACAGTCTTTGCCATCATGGTCATAGACATTTACATTTACAGAACTGACCACAGAAGTCACATTTTTAAGTAAGCAGGTCTTAAACTACTATCTAAAAAAATATCTGGAGAGGAACAATGTTACAGGAAATGTGGAATTTTCTTGAATTTTCATAAAATTATTGTGTTACAAGTCTACAGAATGGCTTAACATGGGTAATTTACAGTTTACTCAGCCTATATGTGAGATACATAAAATCCACGTCTTATCACTGAGAGGTCTAAGGACCATGCCCCGCACTAGGATATGAGCAGTATCAATAAAGCATAACAAAAGGAGCATACAAATCTAAATGAAATTTTGCCCTAATTTATTATTTAAAGGACTGTCCACACAAAAGTAGCTTCAACTCCTCAATTCTTTTTAATCCATGTCTTAGTTTTTTCTAGAAACAAATAATCTTTTTTAGCAAACAATTAAGAATTTATGAAAATTTGTTATGGGAATCTCTTAAGTGTAGCTATTTCTATAAACCTTCATATAATTAAATGAATCTAGGCTAAAGACTTAATTATCTACAACTAGCCCTAGTTAATCCCCACAGAGATCTAGATTTTTATTATAAATGTGTATTTTATGCATTTAATTGCACATTGAACATTGCTGAAACATACATTTTTATTTACTCCCATCAAAGTATGCAAATCTGGAAGATTCTATTAAATTCAGAATAAAAATATGGTCAAAAACAATATTCCTGATGTATTCTTAATTATCCAGTGCTTAACTAATTTCTCTAGATAAATATTTCAGTAGTTATTGTATTTTAAGGATTTGCCATAAACGAGATTTTAAATGTTAAAAATTTGCATCCTGTTTATTGTTTAGATGATTGCAAGTTTAGATGTTGAAACAAACTATTTTATTCCATAGATAACTAAAGATTTGTGAAGTGGTTGCTATAGTTTTTACTAGATGAACTGATATAGTGGAAAAATCAGAGAAATTTTCTAGTCTGTCCCAAGCAGACCAGAAGAAAAGCTTTTGTGCATGGAAGATAGTGTGCTGAAGCAGTCTAATGAATTAAATTAATTCTATTTATAAATTTTGTCTAATTTATGTCTACATAGTAACAACACCTTAATTATAGTGAATAAAAATGTTCATTATTTCACCTGCAGTTGAGTATGGGGCATTCAGATTGTGGTATAACTCTTACTGCACATTAATGCTACTGTTTTTATCAATATGAAAAACACTCATTATCTAAAAAAACCAAATGCAATGTTAACCCTCCCTTCAATGGAATTAGAACATCAAAGGCAGCAGAAAAACTCTGCTAAAACACACTTTAAGTTTTCACAGACCTGAAGCCTCATAGGAAGCTTTGTCCTTTACTGAACTCCATTTCCCACAACTTACTGCAGAGCTCAACCTGAGAAGATTTGGGCCATCATCTAAAAAAAACAGAGAAGCTTTAAGCATGCTTTAGTAGGCTTTTAATAAAGCCTTTTTTTTCCCTTGTTTACATGTTTATCCCATTTGTTGTCCTTTAACAATATCTGGAAATAAAAATGGAAAGAAAATGAAAAAATAGCAGCTTGCATTATGTTTCTAATCTATCTATTCCACCCAAAAGCACTAAACCAGCTTAAAAATATTGTTACATAGCCACTCTAGAGCACTATTCCTCATAAATTTTTATATATATAAAGAAGTTGAAACCTTTTTTCCTACATGGGCCAAATTACATTCATGTTTTCTGTCAGAAATATTCATACGAAACATTTGTTTTTAAAAGAACCCCTGGTAAACAATCACATTTTACTCATGTTCCTCTACTAAATATGTTTGGACTTGCAAGTAATCAGATGAAGAGGAGAAATCTTTATAGGGAGGAATTCAAATTAATTCAGCACCTTTCCCTGCCAATGAGTTTCTTTTTCCTTGTGAGTTGAGCTGTGACTGCTGTTTGCTGTGGCTGGAGGAAATCTGGAAGCAGCTGCTGTAATTTAAAGCTGTTGTGATCTGCACGTTTCCCTCTTGGCCCATTATTCCAAAAAGTCTCCACCTCAGCGCTCCAGTTCTGAGCTCCACAGGATGCGCTCTTGGCTGTGGTCACTCTTGTCACCTTTGTGCAGCTTTTCCTTCAGTTTCCTTGACCTCAAATGAAACCAAATAATTACTGAGAGCTGTATCAAACAGTGTGCAGAGCTCTGTACTTGAATGTACGTTTCAGGTGAAGTATGGGGAAAAAAAACCATATGTGATCCTGTGAAATAGAGAACTTTTCATGTACCACTGCGCTAAAGGATTAAGCTACAGAGAAAAGGCTCTGCTACCATAGATCTGATGTTTTGATTAGATTTTCTAACCTCTTGCAGTGAAATCAGGCTTCCTGTAGAATTGTCCAGAGTTTTCCTTGAAAAAACGGTCCACATGTAAATTCTCACTATAGTAAATCTTGGTTTTGAAATGTCAGATTGGAAACAGGAATGTAGGATCAGTGTTTGGAGCTCCTGTGGAAAGGCAGATCATTATATACAATGTAATGGTGTGAGACTGGAAGAGAAAGAAAAAGCTTTAACTAAGATTTAAGAGTTTCTTAATTCCAAATGTGGGCCCACTTCTGGCTGACCCTGAGGTAGCTTGGAATGAGATAAGCCACTTTTTTTTGTTGCATTTCCCAGCTAAGATTTGATCATTTTCATGGGAAGAATTTGCCACTATATCATTGGCACTATCCTCAGTAAGCCTGAAAGGTTAAAACCTGTTTGCTTTACAGAAATATCAGGTAAGCTGAACTCTTTTGGAGTCACAGAGGAGAAATCCGTAGAAGACAGGAGGGAAATGCATCTCCCAGGACAACCACAGCTACACCAAGGTTCTCCTCTTCCTGCTCTACAGAACTGCCAGAGAAACTCAGTAAATTCATAAAGGTAATAATAATCCCATAGATCTTCCTAACTGGTGCTCTGATACAGAATCAAAGCCCGAAGGATAAGTGTCACAACTCCAAACTTGAGATTATGTTCCAGGAAAAAAAAAAATCTGTTTTATGAGGTTATAGAGCACAGAGAGAATTTCACTTGATCTGGGATTCATTCTTGTCAGGAATTCCCTTCTGTGATGCTATTTACAATCAAAAATGGCAAAAGCATGTTAACTTGATCAAGACAGAGACACTAAAGCTTTACCCTTAAGATTCAGTCCTGTAGTGCAGGAAAAACCTTATTGTGTCAGGTTTTATTTTTTTTCAGTGCTTGAACTTTGCATCTTTTGCCTTCCTTTTTATGACAGATAATGAATACAAGCTTTATATCAAGTCATTTTGAGAAGAAAAAACGCCCAAAGAGGTCAATTATGTTAGCTAGAAAATGTGTTACGAAGAAGGGAAAAATCAGCAACTTGTCATTTATTACAATGAGCTGTTTGTTCCCAAATGCTGTTGGGTCATTGTGTCAAAATATGTTTCAATCACTGGGTGTATTCATTCAGGTCTCTGTGCACCTTTAAGCACTGCATGTCACTACATCACACAAATTCAATAACTTTTACAGTGGTAACACAAAGGCTGATAAAAAAATGCCGTGTTTTCACCTATTTTTTTTTTGTTTTGTTTTAAGTCTGGAGGCAAAAGAATAGAGAAGAACTAACAAGAAATGTCCTTAAACAAATTAAAATGAGTGGATGTAGGCAGAAATACTTTCCTTTCTTTTCTTTTTGATGTATTAATTATAGACTCATCCAAGCTGGAAGAGACTTTGCAAAGTCACGTCTAGGTCAAACGAGGATCAATAGTGAATTCAAACTACACTGCTCTGGGTTTTGTCCAGTCAGGTCTCAACAGCCTCCAAAGATGAAGAATCTGCAGATTAACTGAAATTGAGCATTCTGGTATCTTATTTGTATGCTAATAATGGCAATATAAATGTACTTTACATGTAACTTATTCCTTTAACTGAAAAAACCCAGCATTTCCAAGAGTCCCACTTGGTATATTGGTAAAATGAAGTTCCAGTATCCATTTCCCCGAAAGAGTAATTTTAATTTGATATATTATCTTTATTCCTTGACCATAAAACTTGGAGAGGTTAATATTTATGTGGATGAACAATTCTTGATGTCAGCTTTCTCTCCCAATGAGGTAAACTGATCAAAATGCAGTTTCCTGGTAGAAAGCATAATAGGTAATACAGGCAGTTAACTACTTCTTTGATGAAGTCACTTTTCAAGAGATGAAGAGAGTTTATTTGGATGAGAATATAATCAAGCAAAAAATAATGCCTTTCTTCTAAAGCATCCAGCTCATCAGCATTCATCCAAAAAGAATTTTCTGGGTTTTTCTCACTATTTCTAGTGCACCTGGGAATAATTTAGTTTAGCATGCTGTCATCTTTTTTAATCTCTGTTTTGTACAGTTGGGATTTTTTTCTTTTATATTAAGGGTCTCAGGTGATATTTCATTTGTGGGTTCCCTTTTTTGCAGACCAGCAAACAATTTGGAATAATTTGGAAAAGGCTCCTTACCCTCCAGTTCCTTACTGGTGTTTCCAGTGGAGCGTGACTGGTTTGAGAAATGCTCCCAGTAATTTCATGGCTTCTAACGACTTAGGAGAGCAGCAGTGGTGAGGAGCAAATTCTATGAATAAACATGAGTCATAATAGAGAGCACAGTGTTTCATAGATCATTCTATTTTGGTTTCTTGAGAAGATTCAGCAACTAACTGATGTGGAATGGGCTGATCTTTTCATCTTTTGCTATTCTCATGCAGGCAATAATATGGAAAACTCTTGTTACATACGGAGAACAGAAGGATGTGAAATGAACGTATGGCTAAATAGTTTTTGACTTGTGGCATAATCATGGGTATAAAGAGAAAAGACACCCATCACATAATTTTTTTTGTGCTTGCCCTACAAAATGACCACAAAATCCATTATGCTTAAGCAAGTTCTCAACAGGCAATAGTAATACAAAACACAGTATTTCGATCAGTTAACACAAATAAAATCACAAACATCTAAAATCAGACTAAAACATTTAAAATTTCTCAAAAACTTAAATAATATAATACAGTATAATAAATTAGGAAATGTTATCAAAATCTTGGAAAGATCCCACACCTACAAAGTCTCTAGTTGAAAGTATGTTGGTGATAATTTTTTTTTTACATCTGACCAGAGTTTTAATTGTTCATATATGCAAACTCTCCACCTGAACAATACCTTTTACATAAAAGCAGACTATTTCTTTCCACACTTTTTGACCTACCTACTCTACACAGTTTAACTGACCACAATCCCACCTCTTGGGACTGTGGAAATTGGGAAATTTTTAAAAATTAGGTATTATGAAAGTTTTTCATAAGCATGCAGATTTATTTCAAAATAGCCATAATTCTCTTTTCTTTCCTTTCTGTGGTGTCAATTAATAAATTAAATGTATCATCATTGTCAATTCCATCCATTGATTCAACTTTTTATGTGTCAGCAGTTTAAAAAAACGAATGTTTCATAACAGTAAAAAGCAGTTTGCCAAGATCCTGCCCTGCAAGGTACCTGCAGGCCTCTCAGCCTCTCTCTTGCAAAATTAGTAGCCTTCTTTTATCTCATCACTCAGCATGGGAATATTGGTAAATTTTTTTTGTGTTAGGAGACACATACATTTGCATTTTTAAAATTTGTTTTAATTATTTCATAGTCTATTAAATTTATCAATGGGCCAAACTTCCAAAACTGTAGCTAAGTCCACTGTGCCAAAATCAATTGGAGTTACCTGCCATAGGATCCATTTTACTGATATGAAAGATTTCTCTCGTGCATTTTATCACCTTGTCTATCTGAACCAGTACTACACTAAACTTTTACCATCATTCTTTATCCATTTTTTGATACAAACTGTCTCTCAAAAAGCAACTGGTCTGTCAAATTTATATTGAAAATATACTCAGCTATTAGGCTTTGTTGATATTATTATTGTACCAAAACATTGTGTTCTTTTCAGACCAATGTATTCCACTGTAAGCTAAAATATTTTTACTATGACTGTCTAATCTTTATTGCATTCATTTTACTAATTGTCCTATGTCACTTTCATGCACTTTTGTATTACTTACACTGATTATTTTTAGTTGTTCTTCTGGCAATTTATTTATATTATACACATGATTCTTCTGAAACACTTTAGACACTTCATAAACATTTAGCCTGATTGTTGTATCTGCTTTACCCATCAGCCTGAACAGAAACCAGAATCCTGATATATTACTGTATTTGGTAATAAAATCGTGCATAACACCAAAATATAACAGCACTATATACCAAGACAAGATGACCTTGTCATTCATAACTTTAAAGAAATCATTTTATTATATGTTGACAAGAATCTTTTACATTATGACTGGTTTGTTTTAAGTTTTCTTTTACTCTTCAAATGACGACACCTTCAAAATCCCTGCATTGCTATTTTAGTGGAGGTTTCATCATTTAAATCGAGTAGTGACAGCCTAGTTGTTAACATCTCTGGTTCTTTATTCTAAATTCTTGAACATCTGTCCAAACCCAATTGTTCCCAATGATTCCAGCATGAGACACATGCAATATTACCTGGTCAACATGGCCTAACAAGGGATGTTCTGTCTTACTAAGTCCTGTTCCTTGACATGGTTACTATAATTTCCAGCTTTCATGCAAAAAGTCTTGCTAGCTAAAAATATAAACACATCTTTTTTTTTTTTTTCCCAGAAATTTCCTAGGGAACACTTTAGCATCCATTTGCTGACATCCTCTTAACACAAATGCATAGTTGTAATAAAAAAGCACTTCAGATTTTAAAAGTAGATGCTATCATACAGTGTCACTGTGCTAAAAAGACAAACATCTCTATTTCCAAATTGTTGCTATTTGGAAAAGAGCACATTTGTTTGCAATATGTACTTGCACAGAGGAAGACCAAACGTTATGTTTCAAGGGGCCTGGCCAACTTGGTATTGTTTTGAATTAGGGTTTTTTTTAAGGCTGGGCAATGTTTTAAAGATACTTTATGTATTGTGAATGTTTAAGGTTTCGATATTATGAAGATGAACCTAATAAAAAACCTCAAGTCACATCTTCAATTGATATAGAATTATTATATATATATATATATAATATAAACATATACGGACAATAAAAACCTCTCCCAGTTAGCCTAATTTTGATGTTTTGGGAGACTGGAGCAAGTCTTCACTCAGTGTTTGATAAATGGGTTCATTTCACTTCAAAGGCTGGCTGTAGTTGAGGGTATTTTAGAGATGCTGGTGAAAGTTTAAAGATGGAGGCTACATATTTAATTACAAGGTATCAACATTTTCTAAAAAGGCAAAATTTCACTATTTACTCAGAAAACTCAATCTGAATACTTATGTAATAAATGGAGCACTTTGTTCTTTAATTATGCTTGATATGCTTGTTGGTGGTTTTTTTTGTTGTTGTTGTTTTGGTTTTTTTTTGGTTTAAAGTCCATTAAACTGAGGTCACCACAAGTTCTTGGCTGTCCCATTTTCCAGCTGACCAACTGTCAGTTCCTGTTTCTGGACACGATTCCAAATGCAGCCCAGAACGTGGCAAAGGGAATGCAGAACAGATTGAACACTGAGGGGAACCTGAGCAATGCAGCTAGCAGAGATGAAAATGCTGCAAGCCTGTTGGCAGCCTGGAAGGGACGAGAAGGGAGCCAAAGGAACTGGAAAATGCAGCCAGAAAACTTGTGAGACAGCAGGTACAAAAAAGCCAAACTTACAATGATTTGGAAATAATGATTATTTCTAAAAGGCAGCACAGATCAAGAATGCATAATCATACAGAATGATCTACAGATATTTATATTAGATACCATTACTGCTATTGACAAGCCACCAATTAATTAAACAAATACTCTCTGTATTTAATACAGTATTTTAATTAAGCTGTAAATAGTCATGGTTACCTAAAACATTGTGAATTTTCTGCTGGAAAATGAATTTCATTATCGTCTACAAAGGAAGCCAGAGTAGAAATGTGGCACATGTCCATCACTCCTTTATTCCTGCCTAATTCCAGGATCCAAACAGCAAAATTTCTTTAGCAGTTTGGTGTAACGTTCTTTTTCTCCTAGCTAGCTGAAATCTAACAACCCTTTAACAAGGTATGAGATCAGATATATGAAATATAGTGTCCCATTGATGGAAGTCTAATTTCCTTGTGTTTGAAGTAGAGAAAAATGCACAGGATTTCTACAAGGGCCAACACTATACCCTTCATAATAATTGTCAAATTAGAATCAGATTCCAAGGAAAGAAAATAATCTTATATCAGTTTAGGGTGCTTAAAATTAGATTGAGCTTCTTTTTTAGAATATATGTTAATATATCAATTCACTTAGGAAGGAAACCCTTGGTATTTCATTTTATTTAAAAATTGTATGGATGTGGAAACAAATTTTCAGCTACAACTTTTTATTAAATTCCCTTATCTTTAAAATGTCTGTATTTCCAGCTGCACTCTAATCAACATCTGAGTTCCTGTTGTAAAATGCTACAGACTTCTGACAAAACATTCTTTGAGAAGCCCCCATCCAGGGTGAATGGGGAGTTGGATCCATGGATGCAGATGGAAAAATTAAGTGCACTAGTAGAGACATGCCTGAAACTAAAGATACAGATTTTTTTAAAAATATGAATAGCTCCCCTGTTATAGTGTGCTTCCCTCTCTGACAGAAAGTGCTGTAAGTAAAAAAAAAAAAAGCAATAAAATTTAGTCCCCTGTTTTCAAGAAGTCAAAAAAGAGCTGGGGAATCTATGACGTGTAAAAACTTTACATTTGCCTTTAATTTAAGGTCTCAAAATGTACTTTACTCTTTAAAAGGATTTTTAAAAATCCCGAGATTAAGAAAGTTGCTGCATCAAATATCCTGTCAGTCAGTATTGGTTGTGGCATTACTTTAGACAAACAGATTCTGAATAGAAGTTTTCTTCTTCTAATGCCACATTCCCAAGGCTAATGAAAGTAATCATAAATTGTATCACACAAACTGTGAGCTTTAAAGGGCTGTGTTTCCCCTTTCAATATGAACCACACAGGATCTAAAAATCGTTGAATGCAATTCAACAAGGAGTTGAAAGGAATCCAGGTGGGATGTAATTGATGCAGAATTTTTATAGCACTGTTCAACACTCTTTACATGTTCTATGCCAGTATCATTCCTAAAATTTAAACAGCTCTGATGTATCAGTGCAAACATAAAAAGATCAAAAATGAGAATTAAATATTCAACTTTTGTATTGAAATTAAATTTCAAGAAATCAAAACACAGGGAAAAGAAAAGCCAAAAAAAAATCTACCCAAAGTAACTGAAAACTGTAAAAAATAAAAAATACCCTCAAAATTGCAGAGAAACAATTTTTTTCACCAAAAAATCTCCAGAAATATTTGTGGTTTCTTTGATATCCTTGACCTTATTCTTAAACCACAAGTTAGAAGCTAATCCATTTCCTCTTCACTAAAATCACAGAATTCAATAAAGCATTTCAATAAATATTCCAAAAATGCATTTTGCTTCTTAACATGTGTTTTAACACTTATTGCACTTTTCTTGGAAAATATTTCAGTTCTACATAGCAACTACAACAGTTGTATTAAATATTACAACTCCAAAAAAGAAATTAGTGAAGTAATTTCAAATTCAACCATTTGTTCTAGCTAAAACTTAGAAGCTTTACAAAAGCATCCCCTACTTGATTTTTAACATAAAATCTTAATAATATACTTTTCAATAGTTTTACATGAACCCAAATTATAAAATCCTGTTTAGTCAGCATATATATTTAAATATTTTGAACCTCTATACAGCTCATATATCATCAGTACGTAGGTTAAAATATGTACACAAATATAAAATTCCATTGAAATTTTCACTGAGCATTAAAGTGTTAGAAGATTTTAGACTATAGTTCATATAAATATTAAATCATTCTTATACTGCTCTCAAAAAACTGCCCATTGTGAGTTTAATTTCTTTTGTGTAACTTTCCATTACTTGGTGGCAAGTCAACTAAAGCAACAAATGTAAGGTTGTTTTTGTTTACTTACTCCCAACACATCACTAATAGTTGCATTACTTTGTGAAGAGCAAATACAAATGGGGATATTGAAAATAAAAGAAAGACCAACTTTTTTTTTCCAGTGGAAAAGTAAACATTTTTTGTGGGGTTCCAAGCCAAATAAGCTTTCTAGGCCTTTGTTCTCTCTTTAACATAATGCATTTGACCATAACTGTGTGTTTAAGTTACTGCTGTTATTCTATTTTTTGTCTTTTTGTCAACCAAAATTACCTTTCATTATCCTTAGTATGTCTTCCTGTGCCTAAATTTGTCTTCACTGAAGAAGTTCTATTGTTTTTCTGACTAACCTTAACTCTGTGGACATAAAACACGTGATGAGAATTTTAAAAAACCCTGATAGATACAACAGTACTACTCAAAAAGACAAAAATATGATAGTAGTGAAAAACCTGCCTCAACACTCTATAAAGATTCAAGCTTTGCTCTTACACAAAATTTATCTCATTGCTTGTGATTAATTTGATATTCCTTTACTTTATTGTATATTCATAACTTTAAAATACATGCAGGAAGTGACAGTACTCCAAGGGATTCTAGAGATATAAAATCTCATAATCACAGATTATAAATGATCTCTAGCTCAAGCAATCAGGTTGTAGATTCAGGATGATTCCCATGAGGAGGGAATATTCAGATTAAAGCCACTGCAGTAACTCTTACCCTGTTATCCTGGCTCTTCTGCAGCAGTCAAAGGAGAAAATCCTTCAACCTTATAAACAGTCTTCAGTATATATAACAAAAAAATTATGAAGAACAAAACATTTTCCGTAAGGAAATTTCCTGCATTGACCCAAGTGGGAAAAAAATTTGATTGTTTTCATCTACATCAAGCACTGACTGTATACTGTGGATAAATCAGCAAGACTTGAGATAAAGTCATATTTCTGCTACCTGAAATACATTACAGAGAATTAGATTTTTTACTGAGGTGGTTTGCTGCTTGTTTGTCTTAACATACATCTATTCCACGAATGACTAAAGATATACATTATTCTGCAGGTGAGTACTTCTGGAGGAACTTCTCCATTGCATTTTTCTTTTTTTTTCTCTCTCTGCAAGAAATGTGTAAAACTTCATAGAAACTCAGCTTTCTTTTCCAATTGCATTTGATGTGTTTTATTTTTTGAAGCAAATGGAAAAATACAGCAGCAAAAGAGCCTTGGAAATTTAAAGCTGAGGTAGGGCACTGAAGGGACAAATTCAAACACTGGGTTTTACTGAGCAGCACAAATAGTGAAGTAAATTCCAGAATGTGCTGTAAGCTCAGAATAGGGAATTGTACAGCTCAAGTGGGCCAATCCTAGAGGATGCTGTCCCAATGTATGGGCACATACAATCCTAGAGGAGTTTGGATCTGTACACACATCCCATGGTCATATCCAGTCATAACTGTATATATAAAATTCAAGTGGCTGCACATTGCAGAAATAATCAGCTTTTGAGCTGACAGCTCATAACTACAGCTGCTCAAAGACTCCTGCTATATTCCACCATGGAGAACTGAAATACTGGAAAAACAGCAGAGTTTTTGGAAGGATTCTGTTCAGAATCTTGTTCCTAAGGCTACGTCTCTGCCAGTGCAGTGCCAGGGCTGGGCAGTGGCTCACATCTGCTTTTTTTCCTAATTGCTCACATCTATGATTATTCTGACACAGGATGGATACACAAGACTGGTTCCTGATAAAATTTAAACTTTAATTATTCTAATTAATTTTTTAAAATATTTTATGCTTCACTTCAAAATAAAGTAATATACCTTTAAAGATTTACACGTTTAAATGTTTTTTAAGGTAAAGTTTCAAGCACTTCCACTACACAAGTAAATAAGAATAAAAAGAAAACAAAAAAACAGTAACCAAAAAAAACCCACAAAATATCACCAAAACAAACAAACAAAAAACAACCACATAAAAAACCCCAAAAAACAAACAAACAAACAAAAAAGAAACAACAAAAAATGCCAACATAAAAATGACTGCCAAAGGAAGAACCTCATTAGTTTCTGGATTTCTAGACTCATACCTGCTCATGCCCCAGTCAGAGACTCAGGTAAGAACAAGCATTTAGAACAGCTTTGTGGAGACACCCATCTTCAAAGCCAGGGCACAGATCCTAGTTTATTTAATAGCTCAGACAAATCTTCATTAGCTGTTCATAAAGTGCCTGTTTTGAATTTACACATAAATATCTAATTTGCTTTTAAGTGGTTTGAAAATATTAATTTGTGCTGGCTGCACAATGGTATTTGGTACAAAGACCTCAGAGAGCTTTTTCTCCTGGGACTAGCATATTCACAGAAGCAAGGCTGTGCAGAAACACAAGCAGAGTTTCTGACAGCACTAAAGTCTAGAGTTTTTTTCTCCTTAGATAACAAACTGTGCCCTTACACAGTGCCTGTTGGTGTGGATTTGGTGCTGCACTAAATTGGCTACACCACTTGTGGCTCAGGTGGTGGCTTTGTTGGATTTTATCAAAATCTCCACACTTTTGCTCCAATGGGCAGCGTAAAGAATCCATCAAGACCTTCACCTACAGGTGAAACTCATGGTCCTGTCCATTGCCATAAATCAAATACTGGCCTAGCACTGTTAGCAGTTATGGCAATTCCTATACTTGATTTTATCCAGAGGAATTCTAACATTTGAGATTCCATGAGGAAAAGAACAAAACACATGGGATTTCATCACGCCTCTTTTGTTTTCCTTAACAGATGCAAAGTTCAGTATGAGCAGTGGGCCTTCCATCAAGAGGGCAGAAAGCCTGAAGTCAAATGACTTTGGGCAGTAAGAGCAGAGGGAAAGAAACTGAAACAACAGCAAAAGCAAGACAAATCTTGATGCAACCCCATGGACAGTGAAAGCAATTGCCCTTAGTTATTTTGTCATGGAATGAAAAGCTAAAGCTAATCCCCTTAGCCTTCTCACGTGGAAGTGGAATCCAAAACTAATCCTTTTACAGTAGCTCTACCACATGAAATGGGGTGTTTAAACAAATCCCCTTAATCATCATGGCAAGAATCAGGGAGCTAAAGTCAATCCCCTAAGTAGCCTACATGAAAAAGGGAACCAAAGCAATCTCCTTAGTTATGCTACTGTTAATAATGAACTCTATCAAGCCTTTAAATGTTTTGATATAAAATTATTAGGAGCACTCTTCTGACGTGCCAAGAACCAACAGGACGATGCAGTAACACCTATGGCACAACATTTCTATCCAATTTTTATGGACTAAAAATTCAACTGCTCATCACTACATGACCTATTGGTTGTAGACATAATGCAAGAGTATCCATGTATCCATCAGCTGAGAGGGAAAGCAAAATGTTGGAGTTCTTCCTTAAGAAAATTAATAAATTGGGAATATTCCTTATAGCATGGAAAGCTGATGAAAAGTACTAACAGACATGGAGAAGGCCATATTGAGCATATCATTACATTATTCAGCTGTTGTGTCTGTTAACTTAAACTCTAACTTTTTCCTTTTTTTTACTTCCTCTACAATATGCCCAGCTTTTAACGCTACTAGGAAATCTAAAAGAAACATTTCTCTACAGCCCTTGTGATCTTTTACTTTATTTCTGTAAGTCATGTATTATGTTTTAAATCCCTAGGATAGGATTCTTTGGATTAAATACAATAGCAGAGGATTATACGCTTCAATCTAAAATACAGCAATAAATTATTATTCATAAATACATTGATTTTATATCGGGTTCCTTTCTATTTTGTTGTCCATGGAATTATAATTATTAAAAATAATTATGTTTCCTTATTAGCAGCCAATAGATACAAATACAAATTATCTATTTTCCACTTTTTGAAGTAGATTGGTAGGATTATGTGAAAAGTATCCAATTCTGTTAGGACTGCTTACATAAATACATAATCCATGGGGTAAAGGCCTCTGTACCCGCCTGGATGCCTTTGCACGATACTAAATCGGGTGAAAATTACTGTCTGAAGTGTATCTTCTTAAATCTGAAGAATTTACAATTCTCTATATTTTGGACTAGCAAGTGCTGCACACTTCATTTAGTTAACTGTTCTTCAGAGAATGGTTTTCAAGCTCAAATGCTGTACCAGAGGTTTGGACACCTACTGGCAGAGAGGGCAAAGCAGAAGAGAATTTCTACAACAACCACAGTTTCAGTCTAACTGGAGTATTTTTTTCTCACTTGGTGAGAATTCCAGTGGAGCAGAAAAACTATTTGGATGCTTTATTTTCATCCTGGCAATAGTTAAAACTCCTGGTACCCACAAACTTCGTATAATCCTATCATTAAAAGCACCATCAGAACATAAATGATTTACTGCAATTTGCAAAAGGGACTCTGTGTGCCTAAGAATGTAAAAGAGGCTTAGAGAATGCTTCAAGCTTGATAATCAGGTTACTTCTCTGTAATTTAAAAAATTCATTCCATGTATTTAAACATCTGTAAAATGTTCAAAAATAAAGTTGGCTTGGTTTGGGTTTTTTTTTTAACTTTCTTTTCTGTTAAGTCTAAGTAAAGGCTTCCAATATAAGGTCAGGCTACTGCAAATCCTTAAGAATAATTTAATTCTTCTGTTTTTCATTATACATAGGAGATCCACTTCTGGAATATAAATTATTCCTGGCACTAAAAATGATAAAATGAAAGCTGCAGTTTGGTTAGAGTTTCCCTAAATTACTGAACACAGCATCTGAGTAAAAAGCAGCACCTGGTCATGAGACAGAGAAGCATCTTCTGCTGCTGACAATTTTACCTTTCCTCTTGGAAAAAAATATTTTTATGGCTTTGGAACAATTCAGAGAGATTTCTTTTCAGAATACCTAGGTATTTATCACCTACTTTAGCATTTATGAGACCATTTCCTAAGCACACAGGAATTTCAAAGGGTATTTCCCAAGAGTTCAGTGCAGCAGTTCTGAAGTCTCTGAAAATACAATGGTTCAGATAAAGAGGTGTTCACTATGCACCTGGTATTTCCATAAATATTGCTTTTCTTCGACTTTATTTTGTTCTGGCTTTTCCTTGATTTTTTACTGAGGGTAGCACTCAGTTTGTCATTCTTTCTTGCTCCATGTGTCTGCACAGTGAAGGCTGAATTATAACAGAAAATATTATATTTAATTGGGAATATACATATGAGTGAATTTTTTGAACTTCAAAATATTTGCATGACAGAAACTGTAAAATTCTGGAATCCAACACTGCTGAAAAGATACCAAACAGAAAATCAAATCAACCATTCTTCTTCCTTCAACCCACTGTGTTTTCATTCTCAAACACAGTTCTTTCTCTACTCTAGAAAAAAAAAAGGCAAGAATGTGTTAATTTTCACTAAATTATACTTTCATTTTTTTCTTCCTTACTTCCCTCTTTAGTAAGCAAAATATTGCAAACTTGTGAATGCAAAAGATGAATGTGCAGTCTACACAAACTTAAAAGCTATTTTTTGTGCAGAGTGCATCAATGTGCAGCCCATGCATAGTACTCTTATTTATTTAAATTTCCAACCAGTGTTAAAAAAAAAAAAAAAAAACAAAAAAACCAGAATTAGCATTCATTCTGTGGTCCTGCAAAACTAAAAAAAATTAAGTGTTTACTGTGCTCCACCAGTTAGAATGGTTCTCACAAATGAGAAACACAACAGAAAATAGAAATACTGCTACTGCCACTCTTTGCCCTCCTTTGCTATATAATATATAATACACAATGAAAAATAATCAATATATACAATAAATTTTGCCTTTACTAGGAGTATGTATCTACACAAGACTATTAAAATTAAACAGGAATGGAAAATTAATGCAAAAAATATATGTAACATTACTATCATCAAATTCAGATTTACCACATAATAACACTAAAAATACAATAAATTGCATTTGGTTGAGCAGTTCAGAGACTGCTTCTATAGACTGCTACTATTACAGATTATATATGAGCTGTAAGTATATGGCTGTTCTGTACTGGACTATACAAATTTGTTTATAATCCTCCTCCATTATATCTGCTTCCCTCTAAGTGGTGTGTAGGTTTGTATTTAGCTTTTGTTTGTTTGGTGGGGTTTTTTGGTGGGGTTTTTTTCTGGGAGGTTGGGTTTTCAGGTTTTTTGTTTTGTTTTGTTTTTAATTTATGACATGTCATTAGGCTAGGAATGTTTTAGATCTGGCAAGTGGCAACACCAGTGGGCCCAAAATGTGCTTGCAATATCCAAATAAGAACACAACTATGTATTTAGTCAAGCGTCTGTGAAATATGCAATTAGATGTTGCACACAAAAAATAATCAGGATACTGCTCAAGTGTATGTACAAAAAAAGTGAGGGTGACAAATTTGATCACATTACAGTGCCTAGCAAATTTTGTGAATTTACCTGTTTCTGATGGACCATGCTACAATAACCCTGCATCCATCCAGCAGACCCCAAATTCCCAGCACAGCCACAGTTAATTCTGTGGACCCACGGTTTTCCAAGAAAATTAAGATTTTTGCCATTTTACTAGGAAATACAGGCAAACTCAAAAATTTAGACATGCACCCATCTACCTGGACACTGACAGTTTCTGGAACATTCAGTTTTCAAGAAAAGCCTTTATGGTCTAAGAGATGCTCCTAAAAGCAACATGGAAACTGGACTCTCACAAGAAAATTGTCTCATATTGAGCAACTGCAACTCCTTTAAGAAAGCTTTTCTAGCCATTTAACTCGGTCATGGATATACCTTATTGTTTAATCTCTGCAGATGGAAATTACTCTCAAAAAACTTACCCCTTGATTTAACCTTTTTCCTCAAATAATGACTTGACTGTCAAAAAGGATTCTAAATATGGCATTGCAGAGGATTATATCTGATTATGCCCAAATTACAGCTCAAATACATGACTGCCAATATTTTTTCTTAATGTCATCTCTGTAAATTCCCCATATTGTGTGAAAATCTGATTAGCTTCCTTCCCTTCATCCCTGTTAGATGTTCTGACACCTAAATCCCTACCTTTTATAAAGTTCTTATTAAAACCACAGGGTCTGTAACACCTCTGAAATTCTGCTGGTGAGCTTTCACAGATCTAACTACATATCTTTACCATAGCTGAATTGCTGAAATAGGGGGAAGAGCTTAAACTTTGAGATGCCGTTTTTTTTTTTCTTTAAAAACATCCTCAGTTCTTAGTTAAAACTTCTTGCTATTTCTGCAACATCCCCCCACACAGCTGCAGTTCTCTGTTCCACAGACTGTTCAGTGTGCCCAGGTGGCCAAGGAGGCCAATGGCATCCTGGCCTGAAGCAAGGATAGTGTGGCCAGCAGGAGCAGGGATTGTCCCCCTGTACTTGGCACTGGTGAGGTCACAATTTGAATCTTGTGTCCAGTTTTGGGCCCCTCAGGACAAGAAGGACATTGAGGGGCTGGAGAGTGTCCAAAGAGGGGAATGGAGCTGGGGAAGGGTTTGAAGTGTTGTGAGAAGCCAGTGAGGGAGCTGGAGGAGTTCAGCCTGGAGAAAAGGAGGCTCAGGAGGGACCTTACCACCCTCTACAACCACCTGAAAGGAGTGGGTAGCCAGGCAGGGCTTGGTCTCTTCTCCCAGAGAACAAGTTGCACAATGAGAGGAGATGGCTTGAAGTTCCACCAGAGGAGGTTTAGATTGGATATTAGCATCTTTTTTTTCATGGAAAAGGTTACCAAGCATAGGAAAAGGCTGTCCAGGGATTCAGTTGAGTCCTCAACCCTGGAGATGTGCGAAGACAAGTCAATGTGGCACTCATGGACATGGCCTAGTGAGGGACTTGACAGTGTTAATTTGCAGTTAGACTCAGTGATTCAAATCATTTCCAGCCCAAATGACACTACGATTTGTTTAAAAGAAAAGTGAAATACTTTCAGATAGAAGTCTTTTTAGGGTATTGCTGTTTTATCCTGGTAAGTTTCACACAAGTTGAATTGAATTACGTTTATTGTGTCTCTCTGGGACAGTTAATTTCTTTCCAGCTGCCCTTTGGTGCTATATTTATACTGGTGACCAAAACAGTGCTGAGAACACACAATTGTTTTATTTAGAAAATAAGTATTAAGTATATAAACTTCCTTACGTTCATAAATACAGTTCAAAGACAGTCTACTTAAGGAAATGAATAGTTAAAAATGTTAAGTATTGTAGAAGAATGTTCCAAGATATATTCCCCCAATCACTTTCTGAGATATTTAAAAGATGAAGGTGAAAATGAATGCAGGTGCATTGAAAGAAATGTTTGCAGGCCGGCACAGGAAAACATCAGTGCCATCTGTGACAAACAGTACCAAACCAATCAAAACTCTTGATACCATAAACTACCCTAATTAGCTAAGAATCAGCTAAAAATAGATTGTTGATAAATGCATTTACTGTAAAACAATTATTTTAACAGAGAGGGTAATATAAACAGTCTGGTAGGGAAAAAACATCAGTACTATAACAAGATTAGTCTCGCAAAATTCATAACACAGGAAGAACACTAATACTGTATATTAGCAACTGTTATTAAAAAAAAATATTTTAATCCCCTCTAGAAACATGATAATTAAACCAGAATTATTTCCCTGGATAGATCAATAGGTAAATTACCAATTGACAAGGAAACTGTTCAAATAATTGTGGACTCTAAAGTAGTTTCATCACTCACAGAGTTGTCAAATAATTTAGAGGACTTCTAGAAGGTTCTTTACTTGTGTCTGCAATGACAAGTCAAGATAGCTTTTATAAGTCTTTTCCACATGTAAATGCCTCACAGCTTTGTGCTGTGAGTCACCTTGCCCTCCTTTTAAACTGATTTTTGGAATGGCTACATTCAAGTTGGGCTTGTTCAGCCTGGAGAAGAGAAGGCTGTGGAGGGACTTTACAGCACCTTCCAGTGCCACAAGAGAGCTGGAGAGGGACTTTTCACAAGGGCATGGAATGATGAGAGCTATGGCTCTAAACACAAAGAGAGGAGGTTTAGATGGGATATTGGGAAGAAGTTCTTTCCTGTGAGGGTGGGCAGGCCCTGGCACAGGTTGCCCAGAAAAGCTGTGGCTGCCCCATCCCTGGAGGTGTTCAGGGGCAGACTGGATGGTCTGAGGTTTGAGCCGTGTGGTCCTGTGGCCTCCCACCCATGGCAGGGAGTACAAACTGGATGATCGATGAGCTTCATTCAAACCCAAACCATTTTATGATTCTATGGCAGAAATGTATCAGGACTGGACAGGTCCTTAATACAACAGTCCCCAAACCACAGCTTCTGAGCAAACTTTGCTCACAAAATTGTTTTGCAATGATTAATGCAATAGAAAAAAAGATAATATTTTTTAAAGTTATGTTGAAGACAGAAGGAAAATACCTCACCAACCTTATTTTGTTAGTATTACTACTAATGTGTAAAGGAAGGTTGTGGACCACTGCATTTCAGAGCTGGACTTTCAGATTTTTTTTCATCCCTTTCCTAGTTCCTGTGTGCCCAAGGTGAGCAAACTGACTGTGGTTAGAATGCTGCATTTTACTTCACATGCACTTGAGCACTTGAGCCTGCCCACCAGCTACCATTCACATCCTCTTCTGAAACACATGAACTTCTGTCTTCCATTTTTTGTACCAATCAAAAAACCCCAAACCTCTGTTCTATATTTTCAAGGTTATGGAGTGACAGTTTGGTGAGTAAAGATCTCCTTTCATAGTGCATGATTTTTCATAAATCAATCGGTCATTTTGAACTATAGCCCAAAGAACAGAGGAAGTATCAGATGTGTCCATTATTAAGGCAGAAATTTTAGACAGCCCATCACTAAGAAGCTAAACTGGAATTCAATCAACAAAAGTTGATGCTATTGACCTCAGAGATATTAATGTTTTATGCTGCATTTTTGTAGCTCTAAGCACTAAATTTATGACCTGTTCAAAATAGAAGGAAAAAAATCTGACACACAAATAAAACACATTTATAAGAAAAAAATATTGCAGTCTCATGCTTCAGGAACAATGCACAAATAACTGTGAAGAAAATTTAAAAACAAAATCACACATTATATTCCCAAGACATAGATAACACAGTTATCTTTGCAGCTCAATGATGACCAAAACTGCTGAAAGCTTACAAATGTTATGTCATGAATCTACTATAAATAAAAAGTTTGGGAGGCAAAAGTTAAGGTTCTGCAAGTTCCAAAAGAACGCCTGATTTTTTTTATCGCACTTCACCCTGGCCTCTTAGTTAAAAATCTCTGAGGCATATTCAATATTACCCAAATGCCAAGCATTATTATTTCAGTTGCTCTTCAATTTAATGAAAACATTCCTTGTGACTGAGTGTGCCAGTAAATTAATGATTTCTGCTAATGTCACAGGCTCAGGAAAACCCATCATCCCATCCTCCTAACATCAAAAATGTTCAGCAGAGCAGTAATCATATGTCAGTGACATTTTTCTTACACCCATAAACACTACGCAAATGCTTTTTAATAAAAGGTTTGATAAAAGTGACACACTAGATTTCAATAGTATCTGAACAAAAATTTCTTTCAAAAAACACCAACAATTCAAAATCTGTCACTCTCCTTCAGGAAACAAGAAAATCCTCTTGAGCCCATCATGGGACAAAGCAGTGTGATAATCTCAATCACACCAATGATTGTGCCATATTTGGGATTATATCAGTATACAGGAGTAAATCAGACGAGGTAGCACTGTGGATATAAATCCCCATCCCTGGAAGTGCTCAGAAAAGTCTGTGACTGTGGCATTTGGGGACGTGGTGAACACGGTGGTCCTGGGTTAACAGTTGGACTCAGTGATCTGAAAGGTCTTTTCATAATGATTCTATGATAATGATTCTATTCATAAAGATTCATATCATTCATAAATTATTCTATGATTTTATGCTAGAAATCATTTTTCTGCCTTGTATTTACTCTAGGTCCCTTTTGTTTTTTTAAACCACTTTGTACATTTTTGGGAAATATTTTAATAATTGAATCCCAGATTCTTACTGAAATGTAAACTCCTTTATGTATTCTAGTAAGTGCTACCAGTTCTTAATATACAGCAATGGTCCTAAGATACCCAAAACCCCCATGAGGCTGCAAAACTATTGTTTTAGGGTATGTGTGATGAACCAAAAATTAAATGTCATAATAGCTGTGTTTTAAATTAACTTGGAGCACACATGTTTTTGTGTTTGTATACTGTGGCTGTTTTGGAGTACCCAAAGCTTTTAAGAATTTACACAATAACTGCAATTATATCTTTTGTGCTTTCCAAGTGTACTGTGCACTTCAGTGGAGCTCATCCCAGTGCTCAAGAAAACATTGGATTTCTCATCATGGTAGATGACAGTCCCCACTTTTTGCTACAGCAAAAATTCCTTTCTCATTGTGGTGCATGCCAGTATTTACTTTGTCTGGGATTTTTAAAGGAAACAAAACTTTCAGCATTATAACTCAGATTGCATGAGGCTGCATACAAAATGCAAAACACGGAGTATCTGTAAGAGATGGAAATTATGCCTAGGAATACAAAGAAAAAGAGTAATCCATAAAGTTGAAAACAGGCTGAGATTAAGAAATGTCATATGGCTTGAAATCCCTGAAGGCAAAGACACAGAAGGCATTTTATAAAAATGGATTATTAAGGTGCTGAGGGTAGACAGTTTCTACTTCCTTCTGGAACAGAACATGGCAAATAAAATGACTGAAAATGGAACAAGATGTTTCTCTCAGAAAAAGAGTGTTTTCTGAGCTCATTTCAGAGAAGCAAGTAATTATATGCCTCGTACACAAGAATCATGAGATAATGCAAGCTAGTATAAAAATAAGCGATACACAGTATGTACAGTGACATCAGAAATACAAGTTGATGCAGAACATGCTGAATGCTCCAGAATAGTGCATCTTACTTTAAAAGTGAAACTCCAAATGCCCCTGATACTCTGTGACATGCATTAGCTGGGTGGAAAGAAAAAAAACAGGTTCTGAAAGTGCAGCCACTGGCAAAGCACTGATGGTTGAACTTTAGAATAAAAATGTTGCTCTACGCCATGCTCACTGTCCCCAAGGACAATAGACACTATTAATGTTTTTATTTTTCTGATTTAGGTAATCTGATGCCATATTGTCAGATGCTAAAGTCCATACTGGTTCTCAAACAAACCATAAAATTTTTGTTCCAATTTGCAAAACAGAAAATTATTTTTCCTTTTATTTAAAAAAAAAAAAAAAGGAATTGTAACACATTCCTCTAGCACTGGATTTTTTTTTATATGAAACTTTATGGTTTATAACAGTTACAATTGGATTTAAAGTAAGATAGATATTTAGTACTCGGAAAAGCAAGAGAAGAACATAACAATTATAACAATGTGTACTCTTGTCTTTCTTGCATCTGTAATTTGTACTCACAACACAGGCAGCTCCAGTCCCAAGAACAACTAAAATCTTTCAGATAAGTCTGTATTTCAAGAATATCCACCCAGGTATGAGAGCCATTTACTTCCAGAGTTTCAGAATGCCAAAATCCAGACCAAAAAAAACCAAAATGGTGAGAGACTTACCCCATTTAAGGGAAATGTTTTCCATCCTAGTTCTCCAAGGGCAGTTGTAGTATCAAGTAACACAACTGAAAATGGAAAAAGAAATGCTGTTTGTGGTATTGCTTGAATTAGACACAGCAAAGTATTAAAACAGGAAGGACTAACTTGCCATGTTAGCCAGGCTCATTTGGGCTTTCATGGCTTACATTTCTTGCCTAAAAAAAGTCTCAAAACTCATAAAAAACCCTAAATCTTTTGCAGAAATCATTGCCAAATCACAGAACACTACTGATATTTAACCAGTAAAAAACACCTGATCAAACATGCATATTCCTGCAATCCCTTGCCTGGAAATCTGGAAAGTCTGCAGCATTAAAGCTAATAAAATACACAGTTTCAAAAGTAAGATTTCTTTTATGAGACCCAAAAACTTCCCAGAAATAAAGTTATACAATTTATAAACTGAGAACATAGAAAGACAAGCAACTTCAGTTTCTCTCTTGGATGGAGTGTCACAGTGTTAGTATCAGCTGCATATATTTTGCATCACTTCTATCATATTCATGTTTGGTTTTTTGATATATGATAGGATGTGCACTATCACATGTTACAAAATGTTTCTGCATTATTTTAATGTTAAATTACATTAAGTTCCTTTTTGACTTCCATTCACTGATGCTAAAGAAAATACTTGTAGCACATGAGACATTTTACCCACAGGTACTACCGCCCTCTACTGGAATTGTTTCATCCCACCCTCTAACTTCAGAAATCTACATCAGGATTTAAACACAAAATTAAGTGATATACAGGGCAATTCATTGTAATTATTGAGTTGGTGTGTTTTGATTGCTGAGTTCCTCCTTACAGCCCACTAATTCCACTTTGAATGGTTAAATGATGGAGAAAAATAATTAAGCAATTAATTTGAAAAATGACCCCACTATCCACATATTTGTGGGGTTTATATTGCTGTGTGCTGTCTTCTACCTCTTGTCTGTCCAAATAATCAGTGGACAGCTATGTATTACTCATTTCTAGAAAGCAGTACAGTAGCAGCAGAAGCCAGCTCATGCTTTTCTGCCTTATGGAAAAGGCACCTTGGCAATGACACTGAACTTGGAAGATTATTAGAGGGAACCTGACCCAGCATCTTCCCTTCTCTTTTGTACTAGCAACACTTAGAGCATCTGTACATTTGAATGGCTGGTGACTTTTAACCCGAGACTGAAGTTTGCTGTCTTGTCAACAGACTTACAGGCAAGTTGAAAGTTCAACATAAACCACATAAAAGATCAATGGTTCATGTGAAGAAAAAATGACATTTTTAAAATATATTCAACAAAGGGGAGTATTCTGCTCTCCACTTCTTCACCGCTTCACTGTATGAAGCTTTGTGAATAATATGGGTATAAATTAATAACGTTTTACAAGCCCTATTTTACCTTAAAAAAGCACATCACTATGCTCATTGAGACTACTGCTGTCTTCCACTTGCTTAAAAAGCTGTGATTTACAGCTGTCATAGCATTGTCTGTTTGTGTCAGGCTGCCATGCTCTTGGGGAAGAAACAAAAAAAGCAACTTCTCACTTGACATTTGACGCAGCATTTTCCCGTGTAAAACTTTTAAGTTGATTATAACCGGGGATCTGTTACCTCCAAAAAAAAAAAACCAAAAAAACCCAAAAAACCAAACTGGGTTTACACATTTCTTTTTCATAGAGAGGACCAACTGCTCAGCAAGTTTCTGAGAATATTTCAGTTCATCTTAGGTTTTGTTTTCTTCTTTCCATCTCTCCCCCCCTATCTTCTCTCCACCCAGAAAACATGACTGTTTATTATGTCCTGTGTTTCCAGCTGAGTTTCAAGTTATATCTTGTGCTTTGTCAAATGCTATTCCTACAGACCTGCAGGCAGAAATAAATTTTTCTACAAGCAGCATTAATTAGGGTTTGAAGTATCATTTCAGTTTTACAATTTTTGTGGTAGCAAGACTGCAATTTAATCAACATCATCCAGGTATTCAAAATTAATACTTCTGTGGAACAAGACCCAAAATACAGAAAGGAAAACTAATTCATTTCTTCAGTGGAGCCTGAATTAATGAATTCCTTGCCTGAATTAATCAAGTACTACTTGAAGGCTCAAAGCTATACATTAAAAAAATTAAAGACTAGAGTAAATTCATCACTGAAAGTATATTAAGTTTAGATTTAGTTGAGCCATGATCTAATAATATTCCTCGTATACATTTACCAAATATCCCCAGTTGAGTTTTGTTAAAATACAATTTTTGATACATTTGACATACCAAGGCTCTTGAATACTCACATATTCTCACCTGTAGCTACCAAATCTCTCCACCCAGAAAACATGATACTTCAAACCCTAATTAATTCAAACCAATTGGGAAATTCTCCAACTGGAGAATTCAAACCACCAAATGACTACTAACCAGAACTACAATGGTATCACTTTCAGAATCAGAAGTAAAAATCATAAAAATAAAAATACTGTCTTTCTAACAGGACTTGTCTTACAGGACATAAAATAATTATCAATCAAAAATGTGCAAATGCTGAAATATCAAGTAAACCTTATGTTTGTGCCAAAGAAACACAAACTCCTGTGAAGCTGTGGATTCAAGAGAGTCTGCTATTCAAATGAGGACCCAGATAAAGCAATAAAATCCTCGAGCACTCCAGAGGTTTGGAGATCTCTACATGCTAGACTTCAGTGTGGGACAGAGACACCCGAGCTATATTTAAACGAGGTGATTAAGAAGCAGCCTATCCCCAGCAGCACAGACCTGATGGCAGACAAATCTGCACTGCCAAGGCGCTTCCAGCTCACAGCTCTTATGGCAGAAATTCCCTCTGCCAAAGAGCTCCAGGCTAAGAGGAGTGCCAGCATGTAAACATCTGAATGACACACAGGAGTGGAGGCTTCCCCTCTGCCTGCAGGATAGGGAAAGTTTCAGAAGAACTGGAAATTCATATGCAAAGAGACTAAAAAAAGATGGTGGGCACTATTCCTATGGAGGTTATAATGAGAAAATTCCCTAAAAATCTAATGGAATCACAAAATCATATTTATTGACCGTTGTCCCAACATTTATTTATTTATGTTCCTTTGTATGCCATAAAATGCTCCATCTTTCTTAAAAATAAAAAGTGTCCATTATGGACAAGCCATTAGCTGCCAGCATAAACAGAAGTGTGTCTGGAACTACTGCAGTGAATATTTTATGGGAAAAGCTCTGAGTACACTGGTTGAGACTCAGCAATGTTACTGACATTTGTGACATCCAACCTCTACTTTTAGCAGGCATTTTTCTGAGGTGATGGCTCTAAAACTTGCACAGTGAACAAGAGTTTAGGTCTGCCAGTACAAAGTCATGTCATGATTCAAAATGAACGCAAAGACCCTTTAAAAAAAACTCTTTGGATAAAAAGAACTCAGATTTAGCACCTGAATGTCCTTTCTTGAATAACTGAACTGGGGATATTAACACTTGCATAATAATATACAGACTTGAACATACATCTGCAAGCCTATTGTTTAATTACTTGCACATTTCATTCATTCATAGAAGTGTTCAGCTATTTTTTCCAGCACCTACTTTAATATATATTATGATTATTCATTATGTCATATTGAACTTCAGTTTCCTTTGTTCTGGACATTATCTTACAGTGCTATTATTAGACTTTACAACTGAAATTAATTTTTTCAGAGGTTTTAGCTGGTCCCAAGGAAACTGTTTTACCTAAGATTACGACAAGCAGAGCTCCAAGGACTGACAGGGTGGAATTTTAATTTTCATTCCAAAATACTCTTCTAAAGATGAACTCTGCAATCCTGTCTGTACAACCAAGGAAAAAAAGGCTTTCAAACATTCATTTCACTAGTTTATTTTCTTCTTTTGTTTACAGATCTCCAGACAGGGTATGTGTGAATTATCACAGTTAATACAGGATGTTGGCCAGCTTCATGGAATCACAGTCTGATATTGGATCACCCAGTTTGATCTGCTCATTTTAAACATTTCACTGTTACCTCTAGAGTGGATAAACCTAAGATTTGCAAGGAAAGCAAAGCAATACGCAGACATTAATTTCTGAAGATAGCACTAATAACTCAGGAACATCTCATCTGTGCTGTGTAAAAGAGACAAAAAAAAAATAAACCAAAACCCCGAGAGTTTCAGTATCTTCCAGCAAAGTAGGGAGACATTACAGATGACCCCCAGAAATGGGCGAAACTGGCACCTTTTTTGTCCCTGAGAACATTATTATTGACTGCAAAGTTTATATTTATAAGGCAAACACACAGAGCTTTTGAAGTCTCTCACTTCCAGCCCTCAAGAGAGTTGTTGCTGTCTTCCGAAGTGTCTGTACTTTCTTTCAGGATTTATGGTTTGTTTTGTTTTGTTGGTTTTTTTTTCATTTTTAGGAAGAGGATCACATGCAGTATTCTGAAATCATTCCTTTCAACAGTAGAATCCTGGCTATTTTTATATCCTGTTTATAATCCAGGGTCACATTAGCCTATATTTTTTTTGCTGCAGTATTGCACTCATAGGCTGTTACTACTCTACAAGATCACTGTCCTGTACAGATTCACTCCTTTTCATCATTATTTTTTTTCAGTTTGGGTTATATTTTTGCTCTTGAATGTACAAAGATCCATTGGTTTATACAAAAACAAATTTCATTTGCCAGGGCTGACCTTTACTAAGTGATAAAAGCTCCTCCCTGTCTGCACATCCTCCTTCTTTCTTTACTTACTGTTCTTCTGTCACGTATTGAGTTTATATTTGTTTTCATGTCACTAATGAAAAATATTAGAATTGGTGTATAACTAATATCTCAAATTCTGTGATTTAAGAGTCACTAAAATTATTTTAAGGCTCCTTAGACCTCAGGGGTTTTTTAAAAACCCATTTGGTAGAAAAATTTAAGCTTACTGTCAGAAGACTCTATCATATTCTGTTATAATATAAAAAAATCTCAGCATATTATTACTGCTGTGGCTTGCCTGCCTGAGGAAGACAAGAAAGAAGAAGGGGATATGCAATATCCAAGTTACCTTGGTAATTAACGTGCAATCAACTGGGAAAAAATATTTAAATGTTTGGTTTTATGACCAGGCCTGCTTTCCATAAACCAAATAAACTGGCATTCATTATACACATATCAATAGAATCCTTTTCCATATTTCTCATTATTTTGCATTCAAAAGCTATCTGGTTTAGGCAAGATTAATGAGATGCAGTAATAAAGTATGAGGAGCACCTGTCTAGATAGCAATTCTGCCAGGGAAGAGTACAGGAGTCACAGCAAATCAGAGAGTAAACAAAGTATTGACAATGCTGTTTGCCTGAGATAAGCAGGATTAGAGCCAGCAAAATAGAGAGAGTAATCCTTCCACTCTCCTCAACATTTCCAGGAGTTTTATGTCAGACTCCAAGAAAATCCTTGCTACCCTACAAAGAAGAGGGAGAGCTGTGACTAATTGGGAAGCTGGGGAATCTCCACTCCAGGAGGCTTTTAAGACACCTTGAACAGTGTCAGGCCTGGTTTCTGCATAATCTCCTGCTGCCTTGGGGCAGAGCAGGGGAGATAAATGACTTCTCCAAATGTGAGTTTTATAAAAATCTAGTTACCTGGTTAATGGTGCTTCCCTTTTCTTTTCAAACCACAATTCTAACACCTACGCTTTTCCTGAATTCCCCGAGTCCCTGAACTCATTAAATTTACCATCAATAGCCCAGAGATGTCCTCAGCCAATTCTTTCAGGACTCTTGGAAGAGAACTATTTACACCAGATGGGGAATACTTCATATTCTTCATTTTATATGAATAAATCACTAATTTCTATTGCCCAATTTCAAACACATTATTTTCTGCCTCTTTCTAAATATAGTTCAATACCATTCACACAAATATTTTTATTCATAATGCAATAGAGAAATTCCCATTATTCTGAGTGTTGTGAGACTTGGGCATTTACCTAACATACTTTTTATTGTCAGTTTTCTACACTAGGTATTTTCTAACATGTGCTAATTTCTACACTTATCCTCTCTTTTCCATTAATGATGAGAAATGTTCATAATTCTAGTTTCTGCTTTCCTCTAATGCAGGCTGAGCTGTTATTCAAAACTGGCCTTTTGTTACTGATCAGTGATTTCCTAATCAAGAACTTTTAAAAAGAATTTCCCCTTTCACCTTTCTTACACTCATATTTGCACACTCACACAAACACTTCTAAAATTCTCTTCTGATGAATGAGAACTGGCCAGACAGTCCAGTCACGATACATTCATCTTGCCAGTGCTAAGAAATTTGTAACATTATTAGATGGGGTTATATTGGATAAATGCCTGTCTTTGTCTTGGTACTGTTTTACTCCATTACACGAGGTCTCTAGTGAGACTCTTCAAAACCCAATTCCCCCACAGCACCATTTTTCTTTCCATCCACTACATACAGATGCTTAAGGAATGATTTCCCCTCTTTTCTCATTTGCTTCAGTTATGTGTTTCAGTCTTACTGTTTCTTACAACTTCTGGGATAAATGTAATTTGAGA
This sequence comes from Chloebia gouldiae, assembly GCA_003676055.1. NCBI lineage: Eukaryota > Metazoa > Chordata > Aves > Passeriformes > Passeridae > Chloebia > Chloebia gouldiae. The sequence continues at coordinate 12,499,168 of QUSF01000016.1, forward strand.
TCATGTGGCTCTGAGAAAACAAGATAAAACAAACAATGGTTCTTTTGGTGGGGGGAGAGAAAAGCTCCCACTCACCTTTTACGTTCAACCTTTTTTCCTGGAACACATTCTTACCTATTTCTTAGCAAGGTCATTTTTAAAATGAAATTAAAATTTATCACATTACAGAGCTAATAAAAAGATCCTTTCCATATGCAATGATGCATGTTCTCCTTAGAGGAGAAGGAGAAGGCTGCTGTAACCCTACTGCTCCATCTCTCTATGGAATGGAAACCAACATTTTCATACTCAATGTTTCAGTTTTACTACACCCTTTTTTCATACTTTCTTCCATTCTCATGTTAAAAGTCAACATGAACCCCTTTATGCTCATGTTGTATCATTATTAGCATTGCCAACCATTGCAGACCCCTCAGTTACATCAGTTACAACTGTCTTTCTGAAAGTAGGATTTAAATGCAGATTTTTTAAAAAATTGGCAAGCTCTAAGTTAACGTCAAGGTTAAAGTTTCCTACCACAAATATATTTTAACAAGAGCATTTTTCCTCCCTTACCAATGCCATTTCACTGTAAAATAAGCAACTGCAATATTTTGAACATCTATCAAAATATCTGATAATCAATTACTGTAAATTACAATTTATAAATACCTAAGACAAGAGTTATTTTCAATCAACATTAATCCTTTCACCCACAAGAAATAACAGCACTATTTTGTGTTCTGTTTCTTTCCATTATTTTAATCCCTGTCTATAACTCCGGAGAAGATATCAAAGTGGGGGGAGAAATTCAACAATTTATCAGTTAAAGGCATGTAGTAACAGTCAATAATAGATACAGTCTTCCCCAGTAAGGTGGATTCCAAGTTTTATTTCACGAATACCAAATGAAGCCTTGGAAACCCACTTGATACATTCAGTGGAACCAAATGCATAGAGAAAATCTGTCAGTGCAGAAACAGATGAAAATTTCTGCACTGAAATCTTTCTAGGATAGCAGTTACAATTCCAAATTCTATATGGCTAGATCTTAACTACTTATTCTGCCACCCAGCAGCTTATTTTGCTCTAGGATAGCTGTAAACATTTCCTATTTTGAGGTCTCACATAGGCACTTGCTTCTCCCATGTGAGTCTTACTCATCAGTACAAGAAAAAAATAAAACTACTGAGGTAAAAAGAAAGCATTCTCACATCCAACATAAATGGGCTTACCTCAGAAACAGATGAGGCCCCAAGTTTTCCTCAGGTAATTGTGGAATGGAAAATGAGTAGGTAATGTCCTATCTCTCCTAGCCTGTAACAGAGCTTTTTCCCCAAGAGCAGTGTCAAAGTGATTTCAAAGTGATTTTGTTGATCAGTGCATTTTCAGATGGGAAAGCAAGGCAGGAGAAGGTTGTGAAATGCACGGCTCAGCCAGGAGGGATTACAAACTCCCACGTTTGTAATGCACCAGAGGGGGCTGAGCTCTGCAATGTCAGCCCTGCAGGACAGGCAGTGAGCACAGAACTGAGGAAGTCCTGGCAGGCAGAGGCAGATTGCTCCACTTTAATGTGCTCCTCACAAAGAATGAGATGGGGAAAAAGGAGTTTAGGTACCAGGGAAACAAGTGTTCTTACCATTGACTCAGCTTTAAGATACTCCTTTACAGCAGAGACTGCTGTTAAAATGAAGTGAGATAAATTAATGCTGTTCACAGCTCCTGAAAACACCACCAGACCTGTATTATGTTTTTGGTTTCACATGTGTACCACAAAAAAATGAAGAGCTAATCCTGATAAAAAGAGTCACAAAATGGTGATGGGAGCCCAGCTGCCCTACTTCATAATTTTCATTCTGCCTTGAAAATACTAATTGATATTCAATTCACCATCATGTTCATGTCAACAGTAGATTACTGGGCAGCATTTCCTAAATGAACACAAATACCTGACAGTTTTGTCAGCCCTGTTTATTAACCTAAGTATATCTTCATTAGGGAAATTAGAAACAACTGAAATTCAGACAAACAGATTTCTCTTTCCTTGCACTGGTAAATGACTTGTGTGTTGAAGCCAATTCTCTTAGGTTGGGACTAATGCTAAATTTAATATCCTTCACTTTGCTGTTAACCTTTTTTCCTCTGCATTCCTACAAGCAGTTTCTTTTCTGTCTTTTACTTAATACTTGATGGTGATAAAACAAACAAAAAGTTAATGTCACAACATCCATAAGTGGAAAAATAAACGCAACATATAAAAGCTTTTGGAAAATTATAACAGTACTTATACATAACTGTCAGACTAATTATGAGGTTAATAACTCCATGGCTATTGCTCCTATACTCCATACTTTTTGGGAATTCCTCTTCAACGGGGGTAGAAACTTCCCTCTAGAGTTCATGGGCATAATCAAACCCACCTTAGGCACTCATTCTTCCTTGCCCTGCTCTGATCCAAAGACACACCCTCTATACTAGTAAAGAATGAAATGGCACTGCAAAGGTTTGCTGCCTTTTCCCAATGAATACCTGGGAAGACTGATGCAGAAATACCTTTCAACCTCATAATCTGTCTCTTTTTAAGTGGAGTGAGAAGTGTGGAGTGTTCCACAGCAGTCCCTTGAAAGAAAGAAGTTTTGAAGAGAACACCTGATAATGTCACAAGTAGGGACTGAGAGGACAGATGGCCACTGCTTACTCAAGTAGTCACTTAATAACCGTAATGAAGAATTAGCAGTCTGGTGAGTAACAGAACAGACACATTTTAGGAGAGGAACAAAAGCTGAAAAACCTGAAGTTTGTGCTTGACTGGCAGCACAGCCCCATGAAGAGCTGTTTGAGAATCTCTGGCTTAAGGAATAAGACAAGGAACCAGTCCAGGATTTTTGGCAGAACCCTTGAGGGTATTGAGGGTGGTGTGTTCAGAGCTGCTTCAGACAGGCTGAGAGCAAGAACTGGGAGTCTGAAACTCTCACACAGGCAAATCAGACATGGGAACAACAGTCAGAAAAGTTCCAGACATGAAACACGAAGGAGGTTTCTTCTGCATTGCACAGACCCACCCACTGAAGCCAAAACAGTAAAGCCACTCTTTACCGTTCTCTTACCATCTTCTACTATTTCTGTAGTTCAGCCTAACTTTTTAACTCCAGGCAGCTAAATCAAAGTTTACTTATATCCCATCCATATTTTTATATCATAAAAAATTAAATGGGGTTGTCCTTATTTTGCAGGCAGAAAAGCTACAATGCAGAAAGCAAAGCAAAAATCCAGCCCAGAAATGGCAGATCCTGACGTGCCTGCTTTACCTTACTAACAGGAAAGTTAAAATTGTCTGTATGAAGTGGTGTAGAGGGTGGGAAAGCACAGCTGTTTTCAATCCCCACCTGTTGCAGAGCTGTACTCTGAACTACCACTCAGAATTCATCCACAAGATATAGAAATTGGCCTTCAGAAGTGACAGGACATTTATTATTATGCAATCCAGACCTATGGCATTGCCACACAAACAGGATAAAGTTAGTATTTCCTAATAAAACAACAAGACATGCTCCCTGATCTCCCTACTGACCCAGTGTCTTGGTTTCATCTGGGATAGAGGTAATTTTCTTCTTAGCAGCTGGTGCAGTGCTGTGCTTTGGATTTAGTATGGGAATAACAAAGGTAACACAGCAATGTTTGGGTTGTTGCTGGGTAATGCTCACCCAAGTCCAGGATTTTTCAGTGTTTCATGCTCTGCCAGTACACAAAAAGCTGGGAGGGAGCAAGGACAACCAAGTGGTCCAAATTGGCCAAAGGGATATTCCACACCCCAGAACATCATGCTCCATGTGTTACCTGAAGAGTGTTGGCTGTGAAGTGCTTGGGAACAGGCTGGACATTGGACAGAGATGAGTGAGTTGTGCTTGTCTTAGGTTTTATCTCTCTTTTTACTTCCAGCTGCTGTTTTTCTTCTTCATCACCATTATTATTATTATTATTACTATTATTATTATTATATTACATTTTACTTTGCTTCAATTATTAAACTATTCTTATCTCAACCAACAAGGTTTTTACTTTTTTTCTGATGCTCCTCTCCATCCCACCTGAGATATTGAGTAAGTGGCTGCCTTGCACTTGCAATGTATCAACAATGACACTCAAGAAAGCGACATACAAAGGCTAGAGGAGGACTCTTAAGGCTACATTTGGGTTTGTTTTTTTTTTCTGCTGCGTAGAGATTATGTGGTTAGTAATGACTTTAGCTGTCAGTAGGTGAGGAAAGTCATCAGCAGAGCCACAAGACTTGGGCATATCAAAGCAGAAGCAGCCACGACTTTCAAGTGTGTAGAACGCTCTCATGCAAATCGATCAGTTTTTCTCCTTTGCTTCTTGAAGTGGTATCTCGTTTGTTTGATAAGTTATCTGCCTGAGAAGAGACATACTTAATTCACTTGGCCTTACTTCTGTAGACAGAAAGTGACCATGACATAGAGTGGAGGAGTTTAGCAGAAATTATATTAAAAAAACCTTCCAGAATGGAACATAAAGGCAACTCGGAATATGAGGTTAACATTTGGCTATATTACATGTTTTCTTTTCTTTTAATGCAGAACCACAAAAATATACCAAAATAAATGTAACTCTTAGAAAGCAGAGCTGTTAGTCTTGTGACAAATATTCAGAGATATCTCCTAGGTTCGTATTCATGATGTTAAAACATTTTTTTATTTCCTTTGATTAAATATCCACACAGCCAGTCAGTTTAATGTTTTTGAGCTTTGTAATTCTCTGTTCTACTTAGTCTGTCCCTTCTTCTACTAGCTTTTAATTTATAATTTATGGTGTCAAGCACCCAGTTTTCACAGTATGAACATTTTACAGGTTCTAGGTCATGCTGTCAAGCTAAAGTACATACCAACAATCAGTGGCTTTAAAAAATCTTGGTCTTTTTACGTACAGTGGAACATCAACATGAAGGCTTAACTGTTTTTAGTTAAGTTAGTTATCTGTTTTAGTTTAGTTAGTTATCTGTTAATCAGGTTTGCAATACTTTTAACATTATAAACAAATAAATATACAGCATCTTGTCACTTGACAGGAAATAAGTCTATCTAACCAAAGATCAAATTACTTTAAAATATTGGACAGCATGGAGTACCCACCTCTACTATGCAGAGACTTTCAGCTTTGAATTATATACTTTTAATACACATTAATGGAGATTTAAATTTCAAAGATAACTGAAGAGCATTAAATAGATCTGAGAATGCCATCATTTATGTAGTAAACTGTTGAGTAACTGGGCTCCTATTCCACAGTATATTCTACAGTCCTATTACACCCTTCTTTTTCCTTCTGTACATGAAATAATCTAATTGGATAAAATAAACTAATTTTTCTGATTTCACATCAAGAAGTGGAAGTAAAAAGACTGTTTTTTTTTAAGGGCTCTTTTTCAGGTTTTCTGTAGTGCAGAGGTAATTTAGACAGGTACAGCATTGCATCAGTAGTCAAGTGCTGGAAAGGCAGCAGCTCTCAGGGATGTAGCTCAAAGCACCACTTCAATGGGCTACTTGAGACTAAAGTGCCTGTTACACAACCCAGTGATGCAGGAGCAATGTCACTGAGGATGGCTGGAGCACTGCCCAGGGACTCTGCAGGCAATGCCAAATATAGACTATATAATAATACATGCACACTGCCAGTGAAGAAAACAGGAACCTTTATATGTCAATAATTACCACAAAGGAAATGTTTGAATTAAAAAGTGCTTTATGACATTTTTCTTCGAAACTGTTTTTTTCCCCTCTTTTGCCATTCTGCCTGAAATGTCTGAGCATATATGAAGGCCAGAAACAGTACCATGAGTGGGGATGAGTTACTCTATTAAACGAAAAAATAGGCAATATTAAAAAAAATTCTTTTCTCCTATCTTAAAACTACAACATAATGAAAGTGCTCATTTTGTTTGGGAAGGCTATCCAGCATACCACAGAATTAAAGAATTATAGAACAGTTTAGGTCAGAAGGGTCCTCTACAGATTATCGATTCCAGCTGCACTGACAGGGACATCTTCCACTATCCCAGATTGCTACAAACCCATCCAACCTGGCCTTGGACACTTCCAAGGATGGGCAGCCACAACTCCTCTGGGCAGTCTGTGCCAGTCTTTCACCACCCTTTCACATTCCTTTCACAGTAAGGAATCTCTTCGTTATATCCAATCTAAATCTACCCTCTTTCAATTTAAACCAGAAAGAAAGAGAGATGTTATGCTGAAAAGCAAAAAAAAAAAAACAAAACTTCACAACAGAAGGCAGAACTGGAATTGAAAGAAAACAGGGATTGGAGAATGCTACACAGTCAGGAGGGGTTCTGAGAAGGAAGACAATGAACATTGACTGTTGAAAAGAAACATTATTATCCTCTGCACATCAGGAATGAGGCAGGAGCTGGAAAACGGATGCAGCTAACAGGTTTTGCATAGATTTGCTTCCACTGAAACAACCTGTCACCACAACTGTAGCTGGAATCCAAAATATATCATCAGCAACTGATTAGTGTAAAATTCTAAATCGCTGTAAGTAACTGATCTGTGTAAAAATCTAAATCACTGTCTTGCAAAATGCAGCAATTTACCAGACACACTAAAACTAAGACAACTGAAGCTGTCTTCACTTCTCATTTCAGACTGCATGGCAGAAGGCTGTCTGCAAGAAGCAAGGTATCATTTTCAATAATGATAGAGCTATTCTGGAGTGAACAACATCCTTGAGAGAGTTAGCATAGATTTAATTGAGACTCTTGGATCTATGAATAGTTTCAGGCTAAACATTTTTTTACCTTATGTATGGGGTTGATTTTTTTGCCTATAAAAAGAATTACTGAGGATTATAAAGAGTCATGGAGATAATCAGAGTTAAAAGGAAATGTTTTATGGTTAAAATTAAATACATGATTACATCCCTAGTTAAAAGAGCAACTATAAAGGGGATAGCATTTAAAATTGAATACAAATTTATCACACAAAATTCATAAATTCAGACTGGTCCAAAGGCCCCTTTTCTACTACAGCTAGCGACCACCATACCTGAGAAATTGGAAATACTATTGCTCTCACTTTCCACCTGTTCAAAATCATTCTCAGCGTATGAATAGAATATTTTGTCGTGGCAGGTTTCTCTACACTCTCCATAATGCAATCAATTATTGTTTAGTGTTGTTTCCCACCACCAATAATGAATGCCTTGATCAGAACCTCAGAGTGCTTTTTTGATTGCCCACAATCCCTTCATTTCCAGTGCTTGCTCCCAATCAGATCAAGTGATTTAAATCTCATACTTAATTTAAAACAGATGAAGGGGGAATTTAAGATGTTTCATTAGTGTAAATACCAAATTTATAACAATGAATATTATCTTTTATATTGCTACACAGCTTAATTTATTTCATCTAAAAGCAATAAAACAGAGTAAGCACTGAGCAATCCTAATAGCCAAGCAAAATCAAATTATGGAAGAAAAAGCTGACATCTGAATTATAATGCATTAAGGTAAAATTATAGCTGAATTTGAGGATGATTTCATCCAATGTGGCTTCAAGAAAGCAGTACTTCTTTCAGCATTAATTTAGAATTATAAGAACAAAAAAGTGTTTTGAATTTATAAAAATTATTTATGTTTTCTTTTAAGATGTAATGAAGTTACTGATTGCATGGCACCACCATATTGGTAGTCCACATTTTAGCTTATTATGTACATTTCATTTTATAAATGTCAGAAATAAGTCTGGGTTAGAAAACTAAAACAAGTTGTAGAAGAGTCTTTAGCTGCTTGAAATACAGAGCTAAAGATGTGAGCGAGTTCATAAAAGACATGGTTTTGAGATGAATAGATTTACCTGTGCAATTTGTGGTGCAATTCCTCAAAAATAAGTCATGAGACTAATATTATTTGTTATTTAAGTAATTTCCTTGTCCAGGATAAGCTTGGTCTAATGGGATTTTTTGTCATGGAACAGTTGGGAGGCATTGTCAACTCAAATGAAGGCAAAAATGCTATGGTGGGGAGGCCATGGGCAGAGAAGGAATAATTTTTCTGGGATAATAAGGAAGGAAGGAAGGAAGGAAGGACATTAAATATAAAATGTCAGACAATCCAAGGGGAGCCAAGCAGAATTCCTTCATGAAATGGGAATCTAGAAGCAGCCAGAGAAGATAAGACATCTGCATATTAACTGCTGACAAGCCAACCAAGGACCCATGCAACAACACGGGAATGAAGCAGACAAAAATCACAGAAACTGTCCAATATTCAGAATGATAAAAATACTACTTTTGCACAAAGTACCAGTAAAATCCCACAGCAAAGCTGTATGTGGTTCTGGCCACCTCTTTTTTTTTTCAAGAAATAGTGAATTAAACAGGATGAAGAATAAGCAAAGGCAACTGTAACTGTCACAGAGATGAAAAATCTCTTGAGTGAAAGATGAAAACCACACACCAAAACCCAAGAGAGGTGACTTCTGCTATAATAGTGAGCAGGATGAAAGGTGAGAATGGAAAGGTGTTCTTGAGTTCTGAGACAAAGCCAGCACAAGCATAAATGAATAAGCACCACTCACTAATAAATGCAGCCCATAAATGTATTTGAATTTCACAGCACTGAAGTTCAGAACAACCTTCCAACAGGAGCAGTGAGGGAACATGGCTTAACTAGATTGAAGATGAAAATTAATAGTTTTATACAGCATCACTGGAGGCATTTGATTGTGGGAAGAAAGCTCTTACCCAACCCTGTGTTACAGAGCCCCTCAATGCAGTGTAAATAATCTTGGCAGGTACCACTATAATGCAAATACAATTCTTTCTCTCAAGAACAATTCAAAAACACTTTCAATACCAGTCATGTTTCAGCAACCTATTTTCCTCACTTACATGGAAATGAAGCCACTTCCTGAATGACAAACTGACCCTTTCCTGTTGGAAGCCAAGGGTCACCTCTCCCTCCAACCCATTCACTTTTTGTTCACAGTAAAAAGAACTTAAATAATAACAGAACCCTTTTCACAGAATTTCAATACAGATCTCTTCAAACTACTGCATTTATCTTCAACATAAGTGTCCAAAGGGCATAATCCACATTATGGACTAATAGCCTGTAAAACTGCATTTTATGAACTGTAGCAGTTTTCAGCAATAAAAACAGAATCAATGGACTCAAGTTGATAACATTTCTTTCCTACCCTACACTGGAATTAATTTAATTTTTATATTTTTTAAATTATGTACATTTTTAAAAGCACTTGAACCTGTTTGGAGTCTACAAATCTCTGTGCTTACAACTACAGGTTGTTGTATAAACTTTTTTTTTTACCACCAGACTAGACTCAAAATTTTGTAAATTGCAATATTCACATATGAAAGTCAGGAAAATTAGATTATTTTTTATCTTCTCTTCTTTCTTGCTATTTTCTTCCCCTCCTCTCCCTTATCAGAAATGTACTGTTCCATCTTACCATCTGAATAAAGGATGGCTCACTCCTATTTTAGCTTTAGTCATAAAAATTCATTATTTTACTGATGTGCCTCACAACTGCATAAATGTTCTGCTCAAAGAACACTACCGCCGTGAAGCTCACCAAAAATAATTTTCCTTTATTCATAAAGCATGTCATGGCAAGACTATTTCTTCATTTCTTTTCATAGTTTTCTCTTAGTTTAAACCAGATCAAAAAACTTCTAACATATGTCCCATGCAATAAAGGCCCAAAGCCCAAATATTCCAAGTAATTTTCTTTGTCCATGTTGAATAACTGTGAAGTCAACCTGAGTTACTACCTGACAGCTCAAATAATCAGGTAATTTGGATGATGCATTCACTGAATTCGGTGCAATCACATCCCATCTGGAGATAAGAACACCAGATATCAGAAAAAGAATCACTTGGGTCAGAGAGAGACTCAAGAACACAAAATCACAGTTAAAGGCAAAATAAATTGCTGCAAAAGATTGGGCAGTTCTTCAATTCCTCTTTCCACAAACTGAACATCAACTTATTAACTTTCTCGTTTCCTACAGACCCTTAACTAGAAAAGAAGACCCTTAACTAAGCGATGCTTAACTGAAGGATATTATTTTATATAAACCAAACACTGTATCTTTGAATTACAGTGTACCCTCGATTTTATTTACACAGCTGAGTGCAGTTACAGAAGAGTCACTTCAGCCATCCTTGTATACAAATGGACATACAGTAAATTAGCTTTGTGCAGGGAAAATGGCTATTAGGGGATTTTTTTCATTAATTCATTCATTCATTTATTCTTACTTCTGGAATTTCAGGTGAATTACTGGAACCAATTTAAAGGGTGAGTTTCTTACAAAAATGAAGTAATTTGATTCCAGCAATACCAACACACATAGTTACTAACCACACTGAGGGATGGTAAGGAAAGCTGCAGGGAACACTAATGTAGGTTATTTTCTAACAGAGCACATTGAAAACTCCTGTTCTCAGGTATCTGTACAAGTGAAGAAGATACTTAGGCCAAGTATCTTCACAGTTGTTTTAAGAATGACATTTTTATTAAAAGGCCACATTTCACATTTACGCAAATAACATGGAAATAATACTGACAGCTCAGTAGAGGAAACAAAAACCAGACCAGGATCTCTGTCAATGCAACCACACCATGATTTAGTGATTTTAGCAAAACTCGGAAGCTGTAGGGGTATTGTGGACTCATCTAAACACTTAAGCAATGCAGAACTTCATAGAAAAAGAATTAAACAATTTCTGTTCCACATAAAGCAAACTAGATTATAAACCATCCAGCCTTTCATGCTGAAGCCTGAACAATCAGACGAGCTATATGGTAATTTATCCATTAACCTTTACAATGTGTGTCCCATGATCCACCTGAACCACAAATGGAGGGACAAATGCAAATCAAGAAGAACACTGTCTGTTGTCACTACATTTAACATAATCTATGTGCAGTTCTAAATGTCAACATCTAATCAAGCCTAATCTATTATTGATCATCTTTTCTGTTTTCAAAATATTCAGCTATGACACAAATTTCCATCAGCTTTTATTTCTTCAGGCACATCTCTCAAGTATAAAATGCATCTGTCAGATGAGAGCTATTGAAAATAATTTCCTAATTTGCTTTAAAGTAATGGAAACCTACTAATGATAAGGCCTCAGGGAATTACTTACAATCCAAACTACTTGTTATAAAATTTGTAAGTGGTAATAATAAAATTATTAGTGGTAAAGTGAATAGGATGAGCATTACTGGAACTTTTCATGTACTAAGTGATGCTGAAGAGATGCCATGAGAAAGTAAAAGAGCAGCAGACTCCCTACAAGATGTGACCTCCATTGGTCTCCTCTATGGTATTGTTGTTAATGAATTCTTTGAACTTCCAACAGAGTTTTATGCCTTCGAAACATGGAGTTTATATATGGAGCATGCAAGTTTCAAAATTCCTTTGTAGTTTAATGTAAACTACATGTAAGGTGAAGGTTTTCATTATCGTCTAATGCTGACACCCTGGAAGACGGCAGCTCTCTTGCCTTAAGTAATTCAGATGATTTAGAAGAGGATTGCACTGTCAGTCTAAATAAAGCACCCTAGGTAAATGATATGTGAAGAGGCAGAGAAAAAAAAAATGAAGCTTTCAAAGTATAGAATTTCTGGTAGGAAAGTTTGTATTACCTAAATTTTTACCCTAATGGGATTAGCAAGTCCCACATCCAAAAGTCAGGAAAAGCCAGAGCTGAAGTAGCCCCTGTGGCTCAGTCTTCATCAAAGAGAGTTGGTTCCCTTGACAGTGGGAGTCAAACAGCCCCCTGGGCCAGCTGGTCAAGGCTCTGCTGGGAGGTTCAGACCCTGCCCTCAGGAAGGCTTTTAAGAGACTAGGCACACAAAATGGCAAGAAGGTTTCAGGTCTTTATTTGTGTGGTACAAACCTAATTCATCTGCAGTCAGCATTTTGAGAAATTGAATTTTGATTATCACGGATTTTTAAAACAGGAAGACAGCGTTCCTAGCAGAGAATAAGTTAGTTAGGGACATGAAGAAAAATAACAAGTTTCACTGAAGACTACACTGAAAGCCAAGGTGCTGTCTCTACCTCTGCCACCTACATCTGAGCACATCAAAAGCTAATTCTTTGGGATTTGCACTGGGTGTCACAGACTAGTCATCTGAACGAAAAGCTTTGGCCTTTAACTCTTCTCAGATCAGTGCTATACAGACATGAAGGCTTACTCAAAAGAATATTATGAAAATAGTAGTTTTGAAGAGCTCCAACACTGAAAAAAGAACTCTGCATGCAACCTAAAGTTTGCACAGAACCGTGGATTAAAGAACAGTGACAAAAAATGTTGGATTCCGTCCAAACACCAGCACTCGCCTTTCTACACTAGACAAGATGCTCTTTAGATAATCAGTAGAAAAACTGGAGTATATAACACCATTATATTCATCTGCATCAAGAGGAACCACTAAAATGACATAGAATATCATCTGATTTCCTGGTTGCCTTTTGTAATCCCAGATTTCTTCAGATGAAGCTTTTATATAATACTTGTTTCCAGTGGACCATTTTTCCTCTGTGTAGTGCATCCAATCACTCTGCCTGCTTTGAGAACACCATCTTACAAAGCCAAATTCTTACCCTTACCTTGAGATGTGTATCAATATTTCTTAAGAGAATTGGCTTATCTCTTTCTGAAATTCTGTGTCTGGAAATCTGTAACTTCATGACTTTTTTACCACATACCAAAATCACAGGGTAAGCATTCCTACATTTGTCTCAACAGCAACAGAGTTTGGGTCCCCATCACAGCTGATGGAGGCTGAGAGTTTGGCTGAGAAGTTCTCATGATTTTCTCCATTCCTAAATGCTAACAGTATTGATATTTACCTAAATTAATTGGTCCTCTAAAAGATAAAGTCCACTAAACTGAATTATTAAATCTAAAATAATCCTCTAAGTGGGTGTTTAGCAACTTCTACAATACAAACAAAAGCAATCTACCAGAGACAAAGGTTTTACATTTCCTTTGCTTTCCTTTTCAAAGGTAAGCCACACACAACTGAGAGCAAAAGACTGTGCATGTTTGTATGGTCCAACTTTGTTTAGCAGAAAGTGCTGAATTCAAACCAGCTTTTGAAATATGAGTCCTTCATCCAAATATTTTCCATGCAATCAATTTCCAGCCACAAATACTGGAAGCACTACAGAAGGAAATTACTAGGACCCCTTTGTGTTTTTTATATGTCCAAAATATATTTAAACAATTCTAAGTGTTAACTAAATTCTTTTTCCTATAATTTTTTTTTTTAATCAGCAAGTGATACCCACTGATAAAATTAGCCTGGGGACATTCAGAAAAAGTCTCACTTTCACCCACATTAAAATCCTAGTGCATTATCTTATGGAATGCATTATAATTTGTTATTTTATTCCTTTATTTTAAGCAAGAAGCAACCAGCAGTCAGAGAATACATATTACAGGAGAAAGTGCACTCTTAACCAAGGGTCCCCAGCCAAAACAAATCACTCATTACATGCATCAATGATACTGTTTGCTGTATGTGACTTTTCCCCTTTTGTTCTAGGTGCAGAAGCCATTAAGTGGATTGAGGCAGTGGAGCTCCCAGCAAATTCACCTTTTAACTGTGTTCTCATTGTGTGTGTGCACCTCCACAGGGGGTTGTGCCTGCTGCCCACCTTCCCTTCTGCACTGTTTCAATCTAAACCCTGTGTAATGTCAGAAGCATGTTGGCATCAAGGAAAGCTGTGCTATCAGTGCAGTTAACGTTCCCATAGATTGAAATGTTCTCTCTGGATTAATGTGTTTATGTCACTGCTTCTCACCTAAGTATTGCCTGTGCTGTCCCACCTCCCCTCATTAACGGGATGCTGCTCCTCTTGGAGAATCTGTCAGCAAACACTAGACACCTTCAAAGAGTGTCTGGGACTCAGTCAACTAACAGCAAACAAAACCATCTCTCAGGAGGAAAAAAAAAAATCTGTCAGCTTCTCAGAAATCTACCTAAAAAGAAACCAGGAATTTCTACTTAGAGGCAAAATAGATTTAAAATCCTCCAATTGTTCTACAGAAAGAAAATTTTAATTTCCTTTCATGAAATTTCCTTTCACTTATTTCATGAAATCAGTGCTTTTGAATTTTAAAGATCTGACCCTACTTGACTGTCAAAAGAAATGTCAATACTACAGCAATATTACAGCATTTTTAAAATCTAGTCTTAATTTAAAGATCAAAATACCCCTTTCTTTAAAAACACAGAAAAACTGTTGATGCTTTATATATTTAGAATGAGAATAGACCCATAAAAGAAAGTAATAGTAGCTACTGGTTTGAAGGTGGAGGAGTACTATGACCTACTGGAAAACAATTCTTTAAAGAGCAGAAAATGGTTTGTACAGTATCATAAACCAGAGGGGGAGAAATACCCATGAATTGTTTGGGCAGAGTATATCTATATCTATAAAATTATCTACAGCCTCATTGAAATACCTTCATTTATTAAAATTAACAAATCTCTAATTATTAATTATCGAGGTATTCAGAACTTTTTTTTTTTTTTAAACAGGATGACAGAATTTAGTCCAAGTGAGAGAAATGCTGACTTCAAGAAGTATTATGCTGTATGGGTGAGACAAAGCAGCAGAACTACTGACTAGAAAAAATCTTTAGGAGGTTTTGGTTTGGGTTTTGTTGAGACAATTTTGTGTTTTGTTTGTTTTGGCTTTTTGGGTTTTTGAATACAATGGATTAGCCAGCTTCAAATGTAGAACATGCAGTTTATTTAAAGAAAAGATTGGTCTCTAAGCTTTGCTTTTTTAAAATCAGTTCTGAGGTCACAAATGGCTGCTGAATTAACTGAAGTGACTTCTCCTTAATGATTATTTTGAACTGACTGGTTCTTAGATGTGGGAATAATCAATAGCTGACCTACACAAAAGGTGTTGCAATATTGATATGAAACCATCTTTGGAACTAAAATAAGGATAGATGGAATAAGCCTAAGGAAGACTGAAGGGATTATGAGAAACAAACAAGGTAAAGATAATTTCACTGTTTAATTATAATCATTTTTGTATGGCTCAGAAAGAAATCCTGCAAAAAAAAAAATCGTGTTTTTATTATGGGAGAGACATATTTTCAGCAGTACTTCTCAGTTCTAACACCTTATCATAAAAACTGACATATCATTTACAAGTTAAAAACCACCTTCTGAAGGCATATTGTTCACAACAGATAGTTTTTTGTTGACCTCTCCTGCATTATAACATGGCTTCTGGGGGTCAGGATAGATTATGGATAAATAATTCATCCATTTTATCATTCTCTCTGTCACAGAGTTCAGTATGTTAAGGGGCATATCAAACACAAGGCCAGCCTCATCTTTGTGTCAACATCACATGGGGGAAATCCAAGGATGCTAATGAAACATTCCAGCTAACACACACAGCTGGAATAGGAATATATCCTAACCCAGCTATGCTATATTGGGATATAGGGAACAATAAAAGGCTTCCCATATTGTACACATGCATAATTTTTGCAATATCCCTCATCAGTTAAATGAGATTTTTAAACATTAGACTTCTCATTAAAAAAAAAAAAAGCCAACACAATGGATATTGACTTACTGTGTATCTTACTGACAAACAACTTGCTGAACTTTTTGACTTTTCTAAAATTCTCAAGTGAAAATTTTAACACCAGATACCCTAAACAAGTCTTCAAGCAGAGTTAAGATCTAAAAGTATCTATCTGCAAAGACAGAGGAGATTTTAAGAAGAAAAACTAAATTTCCTATATGCTTCTTCCTCCTCTCTTTTTCCTTGGTAAACTTTTTGACTTCTCTGAGGAAATTAAATCTGACCAGAGAGTTAAATTGGTAAATTTCAGGAAACACTTCAGTTCCTCTGCAGTATTTTCACTCCTGCAAATTACGTGAAAACTGCTGTGCTGATTTGGTTTTAAACCGTGTCTGCTTAAGCTATGAATTTCTTGATATTTAGTATTTCCATACCAATCATTCTCATTTGACCAAAAAAAAAAAAAATTAACAAAATATCCAGACAGCCCTCAGTACTGCCATATACAACACCAGGAATGTATCCTGAACCATGAATTGCAAATCTGTTCATTTCATGGCATACAAATGGGGGCTCTGGGATAACAAGTCATTTCAAGCATATCTACAACTGCAGAGGTTCCCTGGCCTTCATTAGCACACAAGTCCATATGGATGTGGGATTTTACACATGGGTAAAAATATTGATAAAACTTCCTTAAGAACTTGAAACTAAAATATGATTTTGTTCATGATTTTATCTATATGATGAAAATTGAGTGACATACTTACTGCAATGGCTTTGTTTATTTAACTTTCTCATGTTTCTGTAATGATGTAAATGCTTATTAAAGTATCAGCTATTAAAGTATCAGCTGGACAACTGAACAGCAGAATTCCCCAGGACTAGCACAATACAGGCAGCAGCACAGCCTTTCTACATTACTTCATGTCCTCAAAGTAAGAGATATTTCCTAACAGTAAAACATCAGCTTCATTCAGAGAGAATTTCAATCTCTCCACACTTAGTCCTTGGTCTCCTTATTGCTAAAGAAAAAAAAAATCTGAATTCTGTATTCAGAAAGATTGCCTAGACTGCACTTCTGTAAAAATAAATATGTGAATGAAAATGAGCCAACTTCTTTGAACTGATGAATACCTCAAGGTCATTAGTAATCTACCTGATATTTTGCTACCAGAATCAAAAAGCTTTATTACCTACTTTGAGCCACCCAATTTACATAAAGTGTAATCATTGTGAAAATAAAGGCTGTATGAATTTCAGAACTGACATTTGACAATATTTCTTGCTTCAACTTCTTTTTTGTAAGAGGAGAAAAACGAGTGCAGGTGCCTTTTAGAGGTATGAATAAAAAGACCACGCTTGCATAACCTGACAAGAAGAAATGATACCTGGAAACTGAAAAAGCAACAGCTTTTTTACACCTCACTGATAGACATGACTCATTATAAACTGTGCAAGTTCTATAATTGGCTTCAGGAATTAATTGTCTGGTGATTCATAATGGCAGATACAACCTGAAAGGAGCCAGGGTACAGAAACTCTTTCTGGTTGACATATACGTAGAAACAAATATGGTTTCTGATTTTTATATATGTAGAAACATTTACGTGTGCGTGCTTAGCACAGGAAACTGTTGAGCCATTACCTGGTGTGACCTCTATCTTGAAAGCTGCCACAAGTTTTGCACAAGGAGCTGCACAGGTCAGGTGCCATGATCTGTAATTTTAGGTGTGACAGCAATTGCCCAATTCGAGGTGTTCTGGCAAGCAAAGAACAAAGCTATACCACAGCATGCTGAAACTTCTTGCACAGCAGCCCGTTCATACTGGATGTGAGGGACAACCACTGAAAATGTGTATGAACATGCAAGCACTCAACCTCCAACATTAATTGAGCCCTCTGTTCCAAGCAGCTCTGCCACACACTGCACTGGTTACTCCTCCTGTGCAATTCCAAACTCTACAGGGTTTTTCTGAGCAGGAAAAATTAGCCCTTGGCATGGCCATAATATGTTTTTGAACTGACCACTCCATGAAGATGAATGAGTAAGTTCACTTCTCTGCCAATAGTATTGTTTGTGCCTGCCTCGCTGCAAATTCTCTAAGACACCACACATTGATTTACTGGGTGAAGAATGACAAGCTAAGAGCCTTACAGCTATATATATATATATATATATATATATATATATATAAATATTTCTTTCTGTTTGACAAGACCAAAAATGATTAATCCCAACATGGTTATAATAACAATTTATAAGACCAGAGTATATTATTTTTCTTAAAATCCCTCCTTGATAACAGGAAACAAACCACCAAGAATGAAGTGGAAGGGCTGTCTGTTTACTGAGTCAGATTAATAAACCTATTCCCCTTCCATCCTTTTCACCCAAACTATCAAGAGACAAAACAAGACCTTCCTTTGTAATCTACTATTAATGCTGGTATGTTTCTACACACAAAACAGAAGATGAAATATACCAGATAGCAAAGTTAATACGTCATTATAATAATTATCAGTGAAAATGCAACAGCAATTCTTGCAAAGATGTTTTCAAGACATGCATGCTGAATATATCACTTCAGGAAAGTTTAAAGAAGTTATATTTTCTCACAAGAACTTAAAAAATTCTTTGCAGCTGAGATTCCAAGTATTAGTAACCAGAATTTTAACCTTCCACATTTAAGTGTTTACACAATGGGCAACTTTTTTATTGTAGTAATTTCTTTTCCTTCAATTCCTGGATTTAGAGGAAGTTATCATTAAAAGGAGATTCCTTTGCTAGCATTTTATTAACAAGGTGGCAGGGGGGGGGGTTGTGTATTAATTCAGTCAATTTTCAGTTCACTTGGGTTTTGTTGAGTTATATTCATTATTTGATTTCTACGGTGATATGGCAGTACCAAAGGTAAGAGGCTACTGATTTTACTGAAGTTTGGAAGCAATGTGCAGAAAAAGAAGTTACTCAGAAGTTAGGAAATTCACCAGTACTCTCTGCAGCCAACACCACAACACCTGGACTTCTTGGGAAAAGTTACATCAAGAAACCACTTCAAGCCTGACAGACTTTTGTCCACTGTCTTCCCCATCCTTTAAAAACACTATTAAAACACTATTTAAACACTACTAATTTAATCCCGGAATATCAAATACTAGTTTAGAAACCTAAACTATATTGCATTAATTGATAAAAAGCCTTTGATGCTTTTATGCTCCCTTAGCTATTCTACAAGACCAAGAATTTATTTTTTAAAAATCACATCCATGTGTGGTGTTAGGCCTTGTGATAATGCAGCAGACATTAGAATGCACTAATGCCTGTTACATCAAAGGAAAACTGAATTGTGCCACTGTGAGAGTCTGATGTCTTCCAAGACATAAGAAAGGGCAAAAATCAGCCTTGATGTGATTGTAGGCTCCACAATTACAGACTGGAATTATTCATCACATTTAGCATGGGAGAGGTAAAGGAATCGTACTAACTTGGAATGTCCTTGCCATAACTCATCCTGATGGCACAGGGGCTTTGTGGCCATACTATAGTTCTTCCCTGTTTTCTAGAGATCTTATTCTCTGATTTTACTGAGATCGATAGGAAAAGCACTGAAAACAGACTGCAGAACAAAACTGTGAAAACACATGAAATATATACTTCATAGTACTCCACGACTAAACCCAGCTTGTTTTCTTTCACCGTTACTTTCCACCATTGCCAATTTCAATGCTCCTTTCAACATTACAGGTAAAGCAATTTCTGTCAGCAGCAACATTGAGAGCTACCCTTCAGTTCCTGTATTTTCAGTCACATCACACTAAAACCTCAAAAAAGCCAAACTGTAGAAAAATAATGTTAAAGGTACAGAAGCCTCTCATGCTGTGGGAATAGACTTGACTTAAAATAGACAGATGTACATAAAACAAGGAGCTCGGGAAATTCTCCGCTCTCTCCAGATGCTTGGTAACATGTAAAATAATGTTTCATAATCAGGTCTGGGCTCTTTTTTTAAGTTCTTCTTAACAAAATACTGTATCCTCTGGGCGTGCTATGCATTTTTATTCCTATGAACAGAATGATTCCCTTCTTAATCCAGAGGTAATTTTCTGAAACACACACCTTACAACCCGAAGAATTAAAACATCGTCTTCGGTGCGACCTGATGAGCAAGCACCTGTTACAAAGATGTTGAATGGTTTTTTTTTTTTAGACAATCAACCCGGAGTGTGCAGAAATTAGGTGTTAAGGGCAATCAAGCACCTTTGAACAGTTCACTCACCAACAGTAATTCCCCCTAAGGCACGATGAGCCCTCTCAAACCCATTCTATAGGACCTGCGTTCGGCAGGACCGAAGCAAACCTTAAACCCAGACTTAAAATAAAATGATGCTACCGCTCCACCTCGCCGGGAGGCAACTTTCGCTTCCCTCCTCTCACTCCCACAGCCCAGCGGCCGCAGGCGCCCGGGGCGACAGCGCAGAGCTCCCGGCAGCCGCGGAGCTATCCCCGGCGGGGCACGGCAGCGCAGCCCCGCTGCTCCTCCGGCCGCAAACCCCCAACTTTTGGGGGCGGCAGGAAGGGGTGGCCGCCGGGAGGCGCCCGGTCCTGCATCCCCGTGGCTGCCGTCCGCGGCCGGGAGGTGCCGAGCCGGCGGCGGCAGGTGCGGACCGCTCCCTCCCTCCCTCCATCCATCCTCTCCCAGCTCTCGCCCGCCGGAAAGTTGCGGGCAGCCCTTCCCGCAGCGCACCCGCGGCCGCCCGCACTCACCGTGGTTGCTGGCGACGTGCCCGGCGGCGGCGGGGCGCGCTGTCAGCAGGGGGAGGAAGAGGCCGACTCTCCAGAGCAGTGCCCTCACCTCACTACACCCCATGGCTGGTGCCCGCCGAGCGCCCCGCGACCTCGGCCCGCCGAGGCTGCCCGCGCTCCCTCAGGCCGGCGGGGACCGCCGCCGCCCCGCCGGGCTGCGCTGCCTGCACTGCCGCCCGGGGCTGCGCGGCCCGGGGCGGGCTCATCCACCGCCGGGGTCCCGGGGCACGGCGGCAGCACGGAGGGCGAGGGCGGGCGGGGGCGCCGGGACCCCGCTGCCGCCCTGCCGCGAGGGGCGGCGGCGCTGGGCACGGGGAGAGCTCCGGCAACTTCCAGGCGGTGGCGGCGGCGGCGGCGGGGGTCGCGCCCCGCTCCCTCCGCCGGCTCGGGCCGGTGGCGCCTTCAGCCCCTCAGGGGCGCTCCTGGCAGCCTCGGCAGCCTCGTGCGCGGCAGCAGCCTCCTCCCGCGGCCGCGCCGCACGGTGCCCCGCATCCCCGGCCGGAGGCAGCGCCGAGGGGCTTCAGGTTCCCCGGGTGGAGCGCGACGAGGGCGAGAAGGGTCGGCGACTCCTCCTCACGCTCCCGAATGCATCAAGGAAACTTGCAGGGCGGCATCCCCGACCCTCCGCCGCCGTGCCGCTCGCCCCTCTCTGTCAGTCTCTGTCTCTCCCCCTCTGCCGCGGAGCAATCAGAAGCCAGGCGGCTCTGGTGTGATGCTCGCTGCTCCCTCCTGATTTGCGTGCCGCGCTGCCGGCTGCAGTTTTTGGTGCCGCCGCTCCCCTGCCGCCCGCGGAGCGCTCGCTCGCCCCCTCCTCCGGCGCGGCCGCGGGGCCGCCCCGCTGCGCGCAGCCCGGCGGTGCCGGGTCCGCCGGGAGCCAGCGCGGCCCCGCGCCGGGGGCGCTCCGGCACTCGCGCCCCGCCAGCCAGCGAGCGGCCCGGCGCGCCCGGGGGCAGCGGGGGAGGGAGGCAGGGCGAGAGGGAGGGATGGAGGGAGAGCGTCGGAGCGGCGGCCCCTCCTCAGCCGCCCGCCCGAGGGGAGCGCGGGGCGCGGTGCGGAGCGGTGCGTGAGGCGGGCGCGGGAAGCGCCCCCTCGCCTCGGCGCTGCCGGCAGCTCCGGGCCGAGTGCGGGCTCGGCGCTAGAGGGGGTTCGCGGACAAGGCACGGGCGGAGCGCAGCCCGGCTCGGGAGGGCCGCGGCCGCCGCTCCGAGGGGTGCGGGCCCCGCCCGCGGGCGGCGGCGGCTCCCGGGACAAGGGGACCTGCCCGGGGCGGCACTGCGCTGCCGCTGCTCCGGGAAGTTACGGCCAGGGCATGCAAGGGACAAGCGAGCGTGAGCCGGCTGCGTCCGGGCATCCCCGGAACCCTGGAACTCTTTTTTTTTTTTTTTTTTTCCCCTGAATTAATTTTCCGCCGCGTACCAGGAGGCCGCGCAGAGCTGGGGAAGCCGCTTCGGGTGTGTGTGCACTCATCTGATCTGATCTGATCTGATCTGCCGACTGCTCACATCCCCCCCGCCCAGGTGTGCCGGCACCTGGGATGGGCGCCCTGTAGAAGTGCCGCACTCCCGCCACGCTCCACATCCCGGCCTCTGTCTTCTTTTTTTTTTTATTATTATTATTATTGTTCTGTCGAACAATTCAATTTCTGGATTTCTACAAAGGCAGGGAAAGAAAAAAAAAAAACAAAGAAAGATACTGATATCCGTATTTCTGAATATGAATCAAACCAGGTGTCTAAATCCACAAGCAAGAGGGAAGAAAAGAAAAGCTAATTCCCAATACTTCCCGGTGTTCAAAAATCCCATTGAAGTGAGTGGGTAATGCAGCTACAAAAGTCTGCACCAGAGAATACCAAAGTTCCTGCTGAGGTGCCTAAATGGATGTTCAGAGAAGCTTTGTATGAGAACACTTAGCTTTGTAATGCAAGAATAAAGAATGCTTTAAAAATTATTTTTTAAGGATTTAAGGATTATTTTCAGACGAGTTGTTCAATGAGAAAAGCCAACACAGAAATATGTATTTGTGGGTATTTGGAAGGATCTTTAAAGAGTACAGTGAGTCTACAACATTGCAATATTTCCTACAGTTAGCTGTGTTAACAACATCCTATAAGGAAAACTTTTGTTCAAAGAGAAAGTCAACAAGAAAAGCGTGAGAAAAAATTCAAAATAGAGAAAAAATTATTAGGGCAGGTAAAGAGTGAAAGACTCAAGGTCAAGTAAAAGGAGAAAATTAAAATTTTGCAGTTTGGGTGTTTAGATGACCTTTAAAGATCCCTTCTAACATAAAATATTCTGATGCCATGAGTCTCAATACTGTTCTGTTTTAGAATTAACACAGCCAAAAGGAAAGTAGCACTAACTACCTACCAATGTTTGCTTTTTGGGTAAGAGGTGAGAATTTAGGCTTTAATTCTTTTGCAGTTCCTGGTTGAGTAGTAAACTGCTTCCCAGCCAGACTGCCATGAAATATTAATGCAGGATATCCTGTGTAAAGGGCCTCAGGTGAAGACAAATCATTTGGAGCAGTCAAAAACTTTTCACACACCGGTGGGAATGGCCAATTAATTAGCACAGCAAAAGTGGACTGAGGCTCCTTCCCTCATTTCTGCTGTTACATGGTACAGATTTGGGGTTTTACACGAGGCTGTTTCCAGCCAACCCCAGCAGCACATGTATTTATATGCTTACATCTGTGCAGGCACTCTCCAGACTCCTGTGAACACTTGTGCATCCTCACCTGTGTGCACATCAGGCAGCCAATTCCTCCTTCAAGGAGCTTGGAAGGTCTGGCTTCCCATTTCTGGTGCTTTTACAAGTCATGTCAGACTACAGCTGAATCCAAAAAGGAGGCAGGCAGGAAGAGATGTGACAACACCATAGACAAAATGAGTGTGTTTCCCCTTAGAGCTTTGCCTTCTGCCAGCCTTGAACTCCACAAGTCACAGGAAACTGTTGGGGAACCAAACAGCTAAAAAGGATGGGTGGCATTCCTTCCACAGTGTCCCTGCACCAGCTTTTAGTTTGAATTTTAGCAGGATTTCTTACAACTTTGTGAGAACGGTGCTCATTCACCTACACACAGATTAATTTCTTGTAACTTTGTCTATTATTCTGGATTCCAAACAAAATCCTAACCATTGTGCTTTTTCAGATGTATGCAAACATGCTAAATGCAATAAAGGATGGCAAAAACATTAAATATAAAAAACTTAGAGTTTTACATTTTTGCTTCTGAAACTTATGCCACTTTGTATAATAAACTTTGAAGTATTAAATAGGATGATTGCACCAGGTAAGATAAAGAAGGGGAGCCACACTTTGAATACCTTCATCCTCAGATTTCTAGGGAGCATGTTTTTGTAGAAGCAGAGAATTCCATATATTACCATTCTTAAGCCAGAATGTGATCTGCCCTGTGAACAGAAAAAATATCTGTTCTATTTTTATTATTTTCTTAAATAAAGGGATAATATTTCTGTTACTAACAAAAAAAAAAAAACACCAACAAAAAAAACACCAACAAAAAAAAACCAAACAAAAAAAACCCCACAAACAAAAAAACCCAAAACAACCAATCAGGAAATACAGGAAAGAAAGGATATAAATTAAATATTGTCCTTTTTTCTTCATGTAATTAACTATACATCATTTATCTTTAGTTCTGTTAATTATAATGAAACTCTGACTTTCTCAAAAAAAAATCCATTCGTTTTTCATTTACATTTCTCATAATATAATATTGTATTGTGTATTAGTCCTTTGAACCATCACTCTTTACTGTCTATGTTTTAATGTGATCAAAGCAAACATTTTAATTAGGATACTGACCAAGAACAGATTTACAAGCTTAAAACACTTTTCCCATGCAGCACTCATTAGGATTTGCTGATGTTAAAATGCTGTGATGTTTGGACCAAGACACCTGCGTTAGGATTTTTTAAAGAGTAGCACTCACAGTTGCTGACTTTAACTACAACCTGTATACTAAGGAAAACACAATGTATTATTGATCTCTTGGAGTCTGAGGCCAGAGCTTTTTTAGTGAATAGAGAACACTGCTTATTTGGCAGTGTAACCAGAAATGAACCTTCCAATATTATCTCTTTTATTTAGTTGTAAATTACACTTTCCCGTAACATTGAAAGTGAATTCCATTTTGTTATACATTATATTCTTGTGTCTATACAATTGTATACTTTTTTTTGCTTGAATGAACAGGCCTTTTACATTATCTGTATCTTTATTTTTTAGTGTGTTTAATGACAGGCTGACACCAGATGGTTATCAATATTTCTTCATCATACTATAGTCCCCCAAATATGTTCATGGTATGAGCAGCAATTCACATGAAGTGCTTTTAAATATTTGCAGATTTTGACAGTTTTCTATCACACATCAAGGGAAGCAAAGTAGAAGTTTGGTAAGTTTTGAGGCTTCTCTCCTATTGTGGATACAGAAAAAGATAAAGAAAAAAAAAGGTATGAGAGTCATAAATAAAATTGCCTATCCCAACAAATCTTCTAGAGAGACAAGAATACCGAAAGTAGGCAAAATAGCTAATTGAATTCTGACATTACAATATTATTTGAATTTTAGAACCAGCATCAACACTTTAGTTATGAATTTACAGTGCTGCAGAACACTTATTATAGACAATTATTCCTACACATATAGGAAAGTCACTGGCCAAGTGTTTCCTGTTAATTATTTAATTTCTGTTCCTAGATTACATTTTTCTTTCCAGTTGGCTTGTGTATGGTTTGGACCTCTTCTGACCTATTAGTGAGCACACTAAGTCTAACACTGTGCAATTTAGTTAAGCAAAAATGAACCAATTATACTAAAACAAGTTTTAGGGAAATTACTGATAAAAACTGCAGTATGGTTTCATCCCCATCTCGTTACATGCACAGGCTTAGAACTGCCTCAAATTATTTTTCACTATACCAAGATTAGAAGATTATATGATGTACAAAAAAATGTTAGGCATTTTTCAAAGTTTCCATATTGATGTTACAGAAATACCAATAAGACAGCACTTCTTCAATTCCAGTATTTATTTTTACCTTTGCGTATTAATTTATAAAATAAAGAATATATCCAAATTCTAAAGCAGTGTTACAGAGAAGTTAGTTTCCATGCTTTTCACTTTCAATTTCTTCAAATAAATCTGATCATTTGGATTAATAGGCAAAGCTGTAGATAGAGTCTAAGAAGTTTGTGTTTTGCAGGAGGTTTAATACTAATAAAATTGTTCTGGAAATCTTTCAAGAATAACAAATTGCTTGGCAGAAAATATTTTCAATATTTAAATTTAGTGAGTGTAATCTTGCTGTGGCAGAGCAAAGGGATTCCAGATAAAAGCAGAAGAATTAATTAAATCACAGATCCTGAAGGAAAGGATTGGAACATTTAGACCACAAAAAGTAAATATTTTGGCCTCACTGAGAGTGAAGGAGCCAAACTTTTCCTCATGATGTTGGCAGAGGTATTTTCAGAGATGTAAATGTACATGTGTAGCATCTGAATTAAAATGCAAGAGAAACCAGAATACAGATTAATCAAACTTTGAAGTCCAAAACAAGTAAACTTTTTACAGAAATGTTTTATCCATCTCACTAAATTAAATCATTCCAACTGAGGGAATTGGAAATTGGGTTAGGTCTCAAAATGATAAAATAAACAAAATGCTTTGAAAGACAAAGAGACAAAAGCCTTGTAGTTACTAGAGAGTGAACCAGATTCTACTCATTCTATCCAAAAGGTCCCCTTGCCATGAGTGAGAATGATGAAGTCACGGCACACAAAAAACTGGGTCCAAACTCCTTCTCTCCTGCAAATTAGAAGATTTAGGGTTAACAGCACATAAATCCTCTTAGGTTCTTTTCTGAGAACATGGAGTACCAGTTAATGATTGTAGTAGGGTATTTGTGTAGCCATTAGAAGTGATAGTGCATACATCCATTACTGACAGTGAAATGATAATGCTGTTGACATTTTGGGTGACATTAAAAAGATTATAAGTCCAGTTGTAATGAGATACATTTCAGGTTTCCATTGAAATATTATCGGTAAAACTTAACAAACCCCCCCAATATTTACGGCTTTAAAAGAGACTTAAATTTGGACCCCTTTATGAGGAGGCAAGAACTTAAAACTTATACCAGACCCATATAAACGGTGAAACCAAAAGTGAGTTCAGAAATATTAATTATTCTTATAGGTTTTGATAAAACTGGAGTTTTGCTTTTGTATGGTGTTGGCTATGGACAAATTGAAGCTGCCTGTATCTACATACCCTACTTGAGATTTATACTTTAGAAAAATGGAAACATTTTCACATTTAGTAGATACTGCTTCTGAAATCAAACCCTGTGGCTATATACTCTTTTACTGAGCTACTACTGCATGTACTTAAAGATTCAAATCTCCCTGATTGTTTTTCCCCTTTTGGTATTTCTGCCTTGTAGATGAAAATGAGAAAACGTTGATGCTGGCTCAGTACAAATAACAATAAAAGCAAACAACCAGGCTTATAAAGATGGATCATTTTGCCCTTATCCAACTGCAGCTTAACACAGGAATTGCTTCAGGCACCTGAGCAGATGTGTTTGTCATTACCACAGATTAATGTTGTGGTGGAACAGTGACTCCTGTACATATTTCCATTCTTTTACCAACTGGTGTGATGTGATACATCCATTTCTGCATGAGCTGATCTGACCTCCTCCACAAGAACCAATTCTCATACAAAACTGGTAAAGGATGTAATAATTACATCATGTGTGAGGCATGGGGGAAAGATTGTCTCGGCACAGGTAATATAATCTGAACAACTCCTGGAAATGATAAATCAAATTATTTTCAGTTATATGCAAAGGTCCTTTATCACACCACTTCACTAATCTGCTGCAACCATTTAGTCCTAAATTCTACACCAAATATTGTAACTAATTTGGGAAAAGTATCAGCATCAAACAGGCTATCCCAGATCTGAAAACATCTGTCTTTGGCACACACACTGACATGTAGGAACCAGCCAGTCGCTGTAACTGCAGTAAATTTGGATCTCTCAGGCAACCTTTACTTTGCCCTTAAAACATGAAAAAAAGTCTTGGAATAGAGATGCAAACTTTGCAAAATGGCAATATGTCGTTGACTTTATTTACTTAAAATAGCCACAAAGTATCTAACACTTTTAAACACAATATTCATTAGTGTCAGAAGCTCTAAAAATTACCATTTTGCTTGGACATCACATTGCCTTCCGCTATCAATTTCAACCCATTTATTGGATATTTGAGGAATGCATTTGGATTTCCTAGAGAATTTTGCATGTAACTGTGAGGAGACATGGGTTTATTCCCTCAGACAGACCATTATATCCTTATTTATGTGTGTTTAAAGATTTTTGATTTTAGAGATTATGAAGTTGATAACAAATTGGATATTGATATGTACCACTGAAGGAACATCCTGAAAGTTTAGCTACTTCCATAATTTTTATGTGCAAATTTTCCAGCTTTTTGCTTTCTTTTGCTTTTTATAAACAAGGTATTTCCATTATTAGATGCTGGGCTGGGACATTATGATCAACAGATAGGTACAAGGATGAAGTTGCAAGTGCTGTACATTATAAACAGCAAGTGCTGTTCATGATAAAGAATTAAGGGAATTGTTAAAGAATGTCGCTATATGCCTGCAAGGCTATTTTATAAAATATTGGAAATTCCATTTTTACTTTAATAAAATAATTTCAGTAAAAGCAACAAGGACTAAATTGTTAAAAATAAAGATTGGAGTGTTAGTCTTGTAAATAAGCATTGTCAATTTATTATTTTGCTAGTATAAGTTTCTATGGCTTAGTGCCCAATCTCTGCCACATTCAGTGCACAGGATTAGGGTGTTTAGGGCTCTAAAATCAAGTGAGACAGCAAGGTATTACCAGCATCACTAGCTGTGGGAGTTTCAGGAACTCAATTCTGTCCTGACCCTTTGCTGTGACTGTCACTGAAGTCAATGATAATCACAGGTAGCTGAACAGATAGTGTAGGCTGGAATTGTCAGGAGTGGATAAAACAGGGAGTGACCAAAGGTCAGAAAGTTTAAAAAAGGTCTGATCACTTTCCTGAGCTGTGAGTGTCTCTCTTCCCATCCATCTTGCCATAACCTTTCCTCTAAGTACTTTTTTTTCCTGTGAGAATAAAGTTTTGGAATATATTTCTTGCTTGACCGATCACACACAACATTAAGGAAAAATGGGGCACATTACTGCTGGGAAGTAAGAAACAGAAGACCTTCCAGAGTTTTTCAATGCCAAAACCATTATGATTTTAACTAAAACTTTGGTAAATGAGACAGAAGTGGCTACATGTTTTCTAATTTGACCCACACTGATCAACTGTCTGTGGTACAGAGTCAGATTGCAGGATTTCTTCCTTCAATTTCCACTAAATTTAAAGGACAGATCTGTAAGAGGTCTTTGGAACAGGAGGATTGCTCTGAATGAAAAGGAAATGCCACTTTCCATTGTAATATATTATTAGTTAGGTCTGTTCAGGTGTATGTGACAGAGCTAAACTGGAGCAGAAATAGCAAAAAGAACCAATTACCCTGCTGTTAAATCCGGTACAAATGAAATTTATCACATAGTATATCATTATAGAGGACAAACCCCCTAGAATTACTAAAACACATTCTTGTAAAGTCACAGATCTAAGAGGAAGTCAATCAAGAAAATGCATCTTCTGTTAAAAATTTAGGTGAAAGGGATTAGTTATCTTTCAGCAAAGAAAGATAATAATAATAATACTACTAATAAATTAAAATCCGAGGTGTGTATGACAATTTTGTACTACCAACCCCTTGGAGGGTTTACTTCAAGCCTTGAAACTTCCCTACTTCCAATGGTTGTCCCTACACTGGTGTCTGTGGCTTCAGCTTTGCTGTGATTCATTATTTCCTAAGAGCTTAAGAACCTCTGCCTGGCTTTGCCAAGATCCTTCCCTGCCACAACTTCATCTGGCTGTCTCTTCCTAATCCTTGCAGTGTTTTCTAATAATGTGGAACAGGATTTTAACACCTCCTTCCTAGATGCATGGTTGCTTCTATTCACCAGGGTTTATCCACAGTATAATTTACTGTGGTGCTGTGGAAGCTATATAAAAATCACCAATATCCATGGGCTATTTGAAAATATCCTGTCATAGCTCAGAGGGACTGGGGGTAAACAATGTTCTTCACAAGCTTTGAGGAACAAGTGTTTGTCAGCATTTATTCTGTACATTTTTTCTCAAATCCACAATACTCAACAAAGCATCAGTTGTGACAGTACTGTCCACTGAATTTAGTGAAAACTGACAGTGTTCCAATAGGAAAATGCTTTTTGAGCTTAAAAAGATTATTAAAAGTACCCCTCAAACCTCATATGTTCAACACAGAAATTGTTCCACTTTGATTCCTGAAATCTATTAATTTGGATCATCTTAAATACTTTGTCATATTTGTTAATAATTATTAGGTCATGTAAAAATGAACATGAATTACAATGACCTCTAAAAAAGGCTTTTAAAGTGTCTATCTGGATGCAAACATTATTTCTGTGAAGAATAAGATATTTCTGTAAATAAAAATGACTAAATATACTTATTGTAATCATCAACTGCTGATGTAATAGGAGAAAACTACAATAATAATGGGTAGGTGTTGCATCTGGGAACCTAGCAACTGAAGAAGAAGTGAAAATCTTACATTATTGTTTAGCATTACACACTAAGAATAACCTCATCTTTTGATCTGTGATGTTTATTTAATTCTAGAATTTGAAAGGCATCCATAATCACTGGAACTAAAAGGCAATAAACAGCAATTAAATAAGTATAAACTAGACATTTCAATTTGGAAATGTAGCTGCTTCTAAGAGAAAAAGAGTCTTTGAAAGAGAGCAAATCTGTTTGAACTGCTGATCATGGGATAATCAGTCGCTCATAATAACTCAAGCAAGAATTTTAAATATCTTGGCACAGATGCTGTTAATATCTAAGCTGGAATTTTTAAAACATCTTTTCAAGGTGTTTTGCTGTAAATTCTGAAATGTTTACTTAATGCTATATTTAAAGTTAACAGGAGGCAGAAGTTAATGGGTTTTGCCCTAAGGGCAGATGTTGTTCTTGTGGAGATGAGAAAGGTGAAATAAAATATTATCACTGACACTGCTTTAAAAAAATCTATTACTTCTGACTTCTTTAAACAAACAGTTTTCAAATTACAAAATACAAAACCATTTTAAATTATTTTATAGCCAGAAGCCAAAAAACAGGTGAGAGCTTAACCCATTCTTACCTTAATATTTCAGAACTAATGGTGACCTGATACACCTCGCTCCAAATACTAAGCAATATCAACAAAGCTAATTTTTCAGAGAAACAAATTAATCTTAAAGATGCATGATGCGAGTAATGTGAACAGAATCGGAACTGTTACTGGGACTATGAAATGAGTTTAAAGCTCAGTACTGTTATGCTTGTTTAATTGGTAGATTTTAACTGTTGTAGAGATTAGGAATGAGAAACAGGACTAAGCTTTTATGGCTCTCTGTTACATATGTGATGCCACTAGAGGGACATGTACAGCCAGGAGTCACTCACATGGGCTTCAGAAAGAATTGGAGATAATTTATCAGCAAAAATGGAAATATAAATAAAAAGTAGTTATATCTATATTTTTTAAATTACACCTAAAGAGTGACTCAGCCTTTCCCTCTTTGTCTTTTCTTATGAGTATCGTAATTTATTTTGTTTGTAATATAGGCATTGTTTGTAACATAAACCTCAGGAACAGAGCTTTACTATTATACCACTGGGCTAGAAATAGACTGTTTTGATTTCTGAATCTGATTTAAGTGTCTTTGAAGTTATCCTCACTCCACCTCATTAAAATTCAATTTGTGCAATTCCAAGAGTTTGTTTGTTTCTGTGCGAGCAGGGTGATGTAAAAAAACAGGATGCAAAGTAAACAGAAAAAATCATATATAGGGAGACCACGAATATTCCACGAAGTAAAAGGATTAAAGGATTCTCAAATGAATTTTGAGAGGAGGTCTTTGCAGTGATCTGGCTGCACCAGCTCTGTAAGTGAGCTGCTAAATGGGACAAGGAGTTTTCTACCCTGCATTTATAAAATGAACACTTGCACTGCACTAGAAAGATATTTCTGTTCTTTTCAGCTTTTCAACACATTTGTTTAGGGTAGTAAATATGCAACATTAGCCCAAGAAGAAAAACATTGTATTACTATATAATAAATTGTCAGTAAACTATGTAGCCAAACTATCAGAAAAAAAGATATTTATGTAAGCGCTGTTGTAAAACTCAAAAGTGTGGTTAAATTATATTGATAGCTGGCTTCATGTTTATTCCAGACTATTCATATTAGCTAATAGACAATGAAGTGGGATTGTTTCATTTTATCATTGAAAGAATATAGACATTTGAATTTTTGCTACAATTTTAGACCTTACAAAATTTAAAACTTTAAAATCGCTGCTCAGAAATTAAAGACACGAATGAGTGGAGTCATTTAAGGTAATGATAATTTCACACTACTGAAATGGTTGGATCTAATTCAAAGCAAAAAGTGTCATTATCTGTTCTATTACCTCTCTAGTTCATGCAAACTGTGTTTACTTTATCTAGAAAAATACCATTGGCAGAAAAAGAAACACCTTTAAATCTTTCCAACTTGAATTTGAAAGTATTGCACAAAAAAAGTCTGCTTTCTAGTGCCTTTAAAGAACACGTTCATATTTTTAGATTAAATCAAATGGAAAAAACTTGATAAATCTTTATGCATTAGTGGGACAATAAATTATAATAGATAAAATATTAGAATTGGTCTCCAAAACAGTATTAGTTTAAGAAGAATGAAGAAAGCTTTAACATGTGCTTCTTAAAATGGGTCAAGAGTACTGAGAAAATATATTCCTGGTTTGGCCAACAGTTTGATTTTATGATAACATTCACTTCTTCATATTTTTACAACAATTTATTTAAATTATTTTTTGCCCTTGAATACCTAAGAATTCATCCAATATTTTCCTGTGTGTGGCTTTTCTGTATTTTAAGGAGAATTGCAAATTTGACAGCAGACCATTAAATTGAGAAGATGACTCACTTTACCTCCATGAAAACAAAGACAATGAAAAGGAGACTTCATCATAGAACATTTGGATTAAATTGGCAGCATAGGTAAAACTTTCCTGCAAGGAGTTTTTTTCTAGCCACCTCTGTTAATATGCCAGAAGAATAAAACATGGCAAATTCTGGACTGTGGTGATTTATTGGCTACTGGGCACTCAAATAGTTTCTTCTCTCTTTTTGTCCATGAAAAGTTGTCACTCACCCCTAATTTACAATTCATGTATTTCCTGAGTGCGTAACAGAGACTAAGCCTGGAAAGATAAGTTGACTTTTCTGCCTCTAATAGCTGCTCAAAAATACTGAATTATTACTCTGCCTCTGATGGCTATCAAATATTCTGCTGTGTATTATCTTGTTCTAGCACAAATCGCTGAACTAACTAAAAGAGGATTAATGGATGGGGTCTACACTCTGAGAAAATCAGATTTCTTTTTTTTTTTAAGTTATCAGGTGTGGTAGTTACTTGTGTCTATTGAAAGGTTTCTTCAACCAACAATGTCTTGGAATATTTCCCCTTCAATTACAGGTTTTGGATTTGGATCAGATTATAAGACACAAAAGAAGGGTATAAAACCACTCATTTGTGAGTGACCAGGTAAGGAAGAATCAAATGTTTATCTTGTTATTTTGAGCACCTTTGTGAAAGGCAATATTGGAGATGTGATTTTTTGCAGAGCTAAGCTCTCCAGACAGGAGCAGTGACTGGGCACTGTGCAGGGAAGAACTGTCCAGGGTGCACATAATGCTGAGAGGCTGCAACGTGCAGCAGCTGTGCACAGGAAATTCAGAATCCAGACTGAAAAAGCTTTCAGCCAAGTTCTACAAGCGTTAGAAAAATGCAATGCTGCACTACATCTTTTCCAAGACACTTAAATGGCTTTTTTTTGCTATTCAGTACAACAGCACTTGACACAACAAGGAATTCCTAGAATGACACCAAAAAAATAAAACAAACAAACAAAAAAACCCCACAACTAAAAAAAAAACCACACGTACACATGCACACACACAAAAAAACCCCACCAACCAACCAACCAACCAAACAAACAAGCAAACAAAAAAAAAACCCCAAAAACCCAAACCAAAACAAACAAACAAAAAAAACCAAACAAGAAAACCCTAAGAAAGTTATTTGTAAATCCAAGGTAAAATTTACCCCATTAGACAACAAGGAAAAGCAAAAGATAGAACTGGATAACTTTAAGGAGTTGCTGAAGCTTTTATTTCAGATACATTAATCCATATATAATTTTGTGGTGTTACAAACACCTGAGTTTAGGAAGAGAGGACTTACATAACTAAAGGTTTTAATGGAATCTATAAAACTAAAGGTTTTGATGGAAATCTATAGTAAGTAAATTTTTTGCATTAAGTGGATTAAATGGAATAGTCTTGTTTTGTTTGTTTTTGTTTTTGGCTTTTTTTTTTTTTTCATCATCTGACACTATCTAAAAAGGCACTGCTACTAAAGATGTGTGAAGTGGGAAAAGTGAAAAATGTAAGAGAGGCGGTTCAATTCTTCCTCATTCATTCTGTTTTAAATCTCTGGAGAGGTTAAAGCTCACACATACCGAAAAAAATTCAAAACAAAACAAGCATTAACATTTAACAGTAGTTGGAATATCAGAAAATCTTTTGCTATCAGGAATTTAGGAGAACATTATTAAGGCAAACCACTTCAGCCTGACCTGAGAATTTAAGTTCTCTCACCTTGTCTCTCTCCCTGGTCCTCTCCCCATTTCCTTCTCCCTTCATAGAGAAGTCTGTTGGAGATGAAATTTCAGTACTAGAACTGGACATTTGGTCTTCTAAAAAAAAAATAGTTTTACACTGATTTCATCAGGTTAAACATCATTTTTCTACTGATATTTCTGAAACCAGATTTTGTGTTTCAGATTACTGTTGCCTCCATAAGGTTTTGGCATTAGATTTTAATTCTAATCTTGCCAAAGGTAGTGTATAGATGGGACAGGCTTCTGAAGGGGATTTCAGCAGAGAAAACATAAAATTTTCTTTGATTTTAAGAGGACTCTTACATAATTTACTATCAGAATGAAAATTCTCTTTTCTGAAGTCTTTTGTGGTATAGTATTTCCACAACTAGAAAAATTTTATTTAATTTGCTAATTCCTCACATCAAAAAGTCCTTCTCTTTCCAAATATATTCTTTATTAGCTGTAGTTTTCCTTGAGATTTTTGAGAACTTCTCTGAGCCTAACTTGTTAATACGAATTCTGGAAAACACTTAAGCATCCTTTGGGACAATAATTTTTTTTTTTTAATTAAAACATCTATTTCTAAGCATATTTGGAGATTAATCCTTCTTATAAAAAAAC
Source organism: Chloebia gouldiae (assembly GCA_003676055.1). Taxonomy (NCBI): domain Eukaryota; kingdom Metazoa; phylum Chordata; class Aves; order Passeriformes; family Passeridae; genus Chloebia; species Chloebia gouldiae. The sequence goes on from QUSF01000016.1 coordinate 12,534,121, forward strand.
ATGAAATATGGAAGAGGTATTTGTGGAAAAGGATCTCTTCTTTAACAATATATTGCATATCAAAATGTTTCTATGGATTTGTATTTGTTGTATTAACTTCACCTTTCAGGTGTTCACAAGATTCTTCCAATGATGTGTTGATCAGTGTTTTCGAATCTTTGGACCCAAGTCACAAGTTTCATAGACTAAATGGAAAGTTTACTGATCTGCATGAAAAATGTCATTTTGACAGAAAACTTCTTCCATTATATTTATCCCTTTTGGAAACTGCCACGCTCAGGAACGCCCTCTGCCTTGAGACATTTCCAGCAGCCCTTATCAAAGACATTCTCCATCCGATCAGAGTCTGACAGAGCCTGCTGCAATCACGAGCCCTCCCTGGGGTACACAGTGACATCAAGCCCCTCTTTACAAGCCACCAGGGGCCACTTGCCTGGCTCGTGCTCAGCTGCTGCTGTCTGAGCAAACAGAATAATCACAATTCCTGGGCATCACAGCATTCCAACTTTGACCTCCAGAGTCTCCTGGACACATCTCACTTGTGAGATCGGAGATGATTTGTTGTTAATACCAGGTCCAACAGCCAGTTTTTATTCTGGGTATGGAGCATAAAATAAATTTAGAAGCTTGAGCACTGAGTTATGAGTGCAGTGTTTGAACATAAAACTTTTAGAGGCTGGATGGACCCTGTAGTGGAGTTTAGTGTCAATTTACACATTTAATTATCCCAATGCATATGGGAATAATGACAGTCTTTAGAATGGAATTCACACAAGTAACACACTAGGGGATGTCAGAACTAGCAACAGGAAAATATCAGAATTTTTTTGTTGTTGTTGACTTCTAAAAATGCAATTTTTTCTGCTAGAGTTTCAGATTCTTAATGTCACAGATTTGTGGAGCAGGGTGGAAGAGAGGGCAAGGTTTGTGTTTTACACTACAGATGGGAAAACTGCTTCCTACATCTGTAATTAGGGTCACTTGTTCCTTGAATAATTTGGCTGTTTCTTTATTATGTAATGAGGAATATGCAAGTTTTTCTTGATTTTATTTTTTTGAGTTTCCTTTGGAGTAGGTGTTTTATTTATTTGGTTAAATTTTTGTTGTTTTGTTTTTGGGTTTTTTTTCAGATTATATAAATAAGGAATTTCCATACCTGTATATTTGTGTTGTGGACTGGTTTCTATGGAAGGAGTCTAAGAGTGGGTGGGGTATTTGGGAGAATATTTTGTCTCCTCTTTTAGCTGTTCCCATCATCCACATTAGGTTTTATCTCTTTAGAAAATTGCACATAAAATTTGAAGAGGAAAAAAAAATTGTTTATCACAACAGATACAGTGGAAAATAACTTCTGAGCTGCAGACAGCTCAAAAAAAAGATGTCAAATGCTGAGATTTTTCTAGAATTTCCCAAGTTTACAGATGTAAACCACAACATCTCCTGTGTGGAAATGTTTAAAGCCTGTGTTACTGGAGGGAACAGAGTAATCAGCAATAGCAAATTCCTTGAATTTCTGTTGCAGTTAAGGAGCCTTGAAAAAGCCTTTGGGGAAAAAAAATCTACATTTCCATGTCTTAAAAATGGACCATGTTAAGCTTCATTTCTTTGTTCACAGCTTGCTTAACTCCTGCAATGAGGATGTACAACTTTAGTTACATCTTCTCACAGTGGAACCCAATGAGCTTTTCCACAGGCACAAAAGCTGCAGTTTTGATATTGGTGAAAATTATTCCTTCTTAAAATTCCATTCAATTCATTTCCTAGTAATATTATCATTTGCCATGTATATAGACAATTTTTCCCCCTAACACATCTGTTTTAAACACTTTTGTTTTAAATTTGCACAGTGTATATTCTATTGTTGTACAATTACATTTATGTGTTGTCTTCTTAGAAATACCATCTTACATTAAATTTATATAAAATCTTCAGAGTTTTGGAAAAACTACTGTGAGGTTCAAAAGTCATGAAAATATCCAGCCATATATTCTCAGTGCTGTATTTCTCACTTTGTTATATTTCTCTTTTTTTGACTTAAATGGAACTTAATCACTTATAAATTTGCAACTTCTTTCTGTAATAGGTAATATATTTCCTAATTTCCAAAAACCAAAATTCTCTCAAGATCCACAGAAGTAATTTGTTTTACTAGATTTACTACCTTTTGAAAAACAAAATAAATTGCTGTGAGAATAACATTTATGGGCATAGTTTAATAACAGACTTTGCTTTCTTAAGTACACCATGATTAAGTATTGAAGATATACTTCAGTGTTTTATTTCTTTTCCATTAGAGATTGCCTATTAAACCCTTTTCAGACTGTAAATTATTTATGTGTGTTGAATATTCTTGAATAATTTATTTACCATTGGAATTGTAAATTGCAATATTCTGTCAAATTTCAGGCTATCCAGTGAAAATAATCCAATTTATTAAGCACTGATATAATTGGTTACATGGGATTCCCCAGTAACTTGTAGACAGCACTAAAGGAACTTTATTACAGAATGAGAAAGGAAAAGACTAAAATGGGCAAAAGGTCTGAGAGGTTTCTAATTGAGACAATAAAATCAAATTCCAAAACCAAAAAACTTTGCATATTTACTATTTGATTGGTTCTAACATGTCAGAGATTTTGATTACAGTCTAAACCAATTGTCATTTAATTGACTGTTTTATTCACATAGCAGCAACTGACAGCAGTGGTTAACTCTCTTCTGAAAATCAGTGTACAGTTTGCATGAGCCAATAAAAAATTGTACTCCAAAAGGATAATGTGTGATTGCTTTTTCAAGTAAAAGAGAGTTGGAAAAACAACTGTTTCTTTCTTGTTTCAGTCTTTGTGAAACCAGGAAAAATAAAGCTTGGGTGCTTTCCAATGCAGCATGGAAAAATATTGCTTTATTAAGGTTAGTTCCACTAAACTTCATGAAAGCAAATTTTCTGAGTAAGGCAAGTAAGATTTGAATGCCAATTGAATGCCAATGAAAGAACAATTATGCATTCTTTGGAAAAAATAAACCAACAGACTGTGTCCCATGACAGCCCAAAGCTGAATTCCTGCTGACCCATCTGGGATGTTCAGTAACATCCAGGGACACTGTTCTGGCATAATCCATTCCATAGTGAACAAAAAAAATGAAAACCTTCTTCTCACAAGAGATAAATCCCCTGTTTGACACACAGTTGAACAGCTGTGAAGCCAATATAGTAATGGGTATTTCTTTGAATAAGTAGACACACTACAGGCAAGATTTTTTGTTCTGTGCTTTCTAAAATGTAATTAGCCATGATACTTCCCAATGTTATGCTTGGTTCTAACTCTTCTGTTTGAGAGGTGTCTGCCGTGCCCTAATTATCCTTTTAAACTGGGCAAATGCAGAGTAACCATTTCTAAATCCAGTGGATTGCAGTAGTGCAAAGAGCAGAAATGAGCAGTTCCCAATTCCTGCCCTGAAATACACAGCTTGCCTACCCAGAGGATGAGTTACTTCTGTAAATGCTGGACTAGCGTTCTTTAAATGGCTCTCTATTAATGCTGCTTTATTTTATTTATTAAGCAATTTAGTTTTAAATGGAACTCAATAGATTTACATCAGACAGAGTCAGATATTCCTTACTAATTGCAAAGTGGATCATGCTGTCTATGAAATTATGTCTGCCTTCTGCCTTTCCAGAAGAAAAGATTGGAAAAGTAAAACTGCTGCACATTACAGCAAGATAATCCTATTATTCTGATGGCGACAAGTGCAACCAGATTCAGCTTGTTCCAGAACCTAATTTTGCAATTTCTAGTACTCTATCCACACTTTTCTTTCCAAGGAAAAATGAGTTCTAGTACCAAATGACCTCGTGGTTGTGTTCTTCTTTCAGATCTGAAAGCAAGGAGGACTTCAGTTATTCAAATCAACTAAGCGATTCAAGATACAAGCAAATCTGACCTGGATGGGTACCAATTAGTTAAAAATTGGATTTACGGCTGTTTCCAGGTTTTCCAGCCACTAGAGGGCAAGGTTTTTCTGTGTCTTTTTCTGTGTTAGGAAGAATTTTACTCCTAACAGGGAGATGTTATTTCCTTGTAATAATATATGGCCTTGAACATGCCAATCAATGAGGTATGTTTGGATTTCACCACTGTGGAACAACATTAAAGGGACAAATAAAATTTTGAGATGCCTACAAGAGGATTACAAGAGTATTTTCTTAAGTTGGCAGTCATAATAAACATCAGCCTACATTAATTCAATTCCTCACTAACATAAAGTATGCGACCTGCACCTCTTTGTCAGTTGTGTTATTAAGTTCTTAAATGTATCAGTGTTATTTGGAATAAGGAGGGCAGGTCCTTCAAACCTCTGGAATTTGAAAGGCAATGTTTATTCTTAGATCAAAACAGGTCAACTTCTATTTTTTTTTTTTTAATAAAGAGATGTATGAACCTTCTCTTTGCTTTTCTTCTGTTTATGGTTTTTCCTTTATTTTCTGTGGACATGCATTTCCTCTTCCAGAGATACATAACCTATCAGGTTTTCCAACAGAAATTTAATCCCCCCCCCTTTTTTTTTTTTTTTGTAATCTACCACTGTGATTATATACCACAGTCTGATTTTTTATGTGTAATAAAAAAAGTAAAAAATTGTATCTATTTTTAACCTCCAGTGATTTTTATTGACCTTCCTCCTTGGTACTTTTAGACAGTGTGGATATTACAAAGTTCAGTTCTGAGTCAATGCAGAAAAATTATTTGAAGGGAGCAATTTCATTTGTGTAGATCCTCAAAATCACTGTGTGGTCCTCAAGAAAGTCCATCAAAAAGATAAAAGAAACAAAATTACAGCATGAATGTATGTAAGAAATAATCCAGAAGCAGACTGAGTTGAACTACAGGAAAAGCTGTGTCTGTAAGGACTGGAAAATAAAGGCCACAAGAATGTCATAGTTCCTTTTATCTAAGTATATTCTCTTTCCTGACACATCTTCTTTAACAGATAAGATAGGAAAAAGAACTGAAACCCTTCTGTACAACTGAAATTCTACCCTGGAGAGGTGTTCAAGCTGTGAGTGCAGTAATATATCTGCAGTCAGAGATTCTGACTCTCAGTAGCCCCGTCAAGTCAGCAGAGCTTTACAGTGCCAGGGAGGAAAGCACTCAAAGTGGGAAGAGAGATAAAACATTTGCAGCTGCCTCTCCATTTGGGATATATTGCCTGCTACTACCCTGGGTAGTCTCTACTGCCAGAAGTGTAGTTTCCCAACCAAAAAGAAATTTTAAATGCCATTTTCAAATATACATAATTTTAAGTATTTCCAAGTCAGAATGTAATAATGCTTGCTGAATAAAATCTCATTGTTCTATATAAAAATATGAACAATGGGGGTTCAAATTACAGGAAAGGTCTAATGTTGCTTTATTTTGAATCCCACTCTAACATTTTAAATTGTATAAAGACTCAGGAGAGAAACTGTAAGCTCTCCATTGAATGCATTACTAATACCAGTCTAAGAATGCAGCATTCTGTAAGACTCAATATAATAAAATAGAGTACAATGTGGTCTTTAAAATACCATATAGGAATATATATAAGGCACCAACAACACAAAGATAGATTGTTTTCCTCCAGCTGAGGCAGCTGAAGCCACTGGTGCCTGGCAATGAAGGCACCCTGCCCCTGCCCCATCAGGTCTCCACATAACTCAGGCATAGTCATGACAATATCAAATGGCACAAAGTTATTTGGGATGTGTTAAAAGGTGGATGCATGAGGTGAGAAGTTTTCACTATAGTGCCTCCAGCTCTGTGCATTACAAAAGACACAAAATCCTTGGCAAGTAAGAACTTACATGCATGACATGGACTTTATACAAATATAGAGATTTCGTTGTTGCAGTTGTTAGAAGGCAACGTGAAATGGAGGAGGGAAAATCTGCACAGCTGTGCTCTGACATTTTTAAGTAGAACTTCTGTTCACCAGTCTCAACTGCTTTCAGGGCATCATTAAGTTTATTTCTTCCCGTGTTAGCAACAGACATTAATTGTAAGAAAAACTACTTTCTCCCCCCCATCCATTAATCTGGTCATCTCATTACAGCAGAAAAAATGATCATTTTTGCTCATATAAAATGTGGGGTTTGGGAATTAATAGTTTAAAATCTGCAGAATCTTTGATGGCATTGCAGATACTTTTGTATAATAAATAATGTATAGGGAATAACATTTATTACAACTATTTACTTCCTAGTGTATGAAGCAGTCTCAAAATTCACCATGTTTCAGTGTGTCGTTAGTATATTCTACATGACCAAGCAGATTAATTGTGTGTCTAGTAAAAGTAAAAAGTGTAATTGCATGGGTTTGCCCATAGCATTTTGATTTATATTTTGAGTCATTCAAGGACAAAATTATGACTGTTTTCTTTATAAATAAAAAGGAAGTGATATGATGGGTTGTTTACTTCATATCGTCCAATTATTGCTATTTTTTCCTTCTGTGTTTATCAGAACCTAATGTATTTGTGGCGTTTTCCTCCTAAAAGTCTTTTAAAAGATGCTTCTGCTTCTCCCAGGGATAGAGTAAAAAAATAAAAGATTCAAAATGTGGCATCATGAAAAAGGAAGGTCTTGCCTAAAACCTTTAATTTCTTTCCAAGGATTTGTTCTTTGATTTTTTAAGACATAGAGTAATGACCTTCAAACAATTTCTCCCAAATTGTGAACTTGTTCTCAGTGTTTTGTGTTGTTTTTTGTGTGTGTTTTGGACAGCTTTTCACATATTCACACACAAGCTTGAGATGATGTGAACTGGAAAACAGAGCTCACATATTAAATTAACTTTCTCTAAGGACACATTTCTAAGAATTACTTTAAATCCCTAGCTATAAGTTATGGGTATGCAGTTGCTTTATTTCACCAGAAATTCCAAAACTCTGCTTGTTTCTTAGGCCAACTGTGTGAAACCAAATTCTTATAGGTGGCTGGAAAGCCATGACTTGTTCTGAACAGAGAAAAAGAAAAGCAAGAAGGGACTCTAGATATTTTCAGTAAATCTATAACTCATTATGATCCTTTGTAAAGTGAACTTCAAATCCAAAATTTTAAAGTGTACTGTTTTAAACAGCGTCCAAGAAATTTTTTTCAATAAAATATGCAAAGCAAATGGCATCAAAATGTCACAGACACGTTTTGCAGGTTTTGTATTATCTGGCTTTGATCTCATTTACAATTTCTAATTTCAGTCCAGTTGATGCTGTTGTGCCAGCCCAAGATGCATGGTAGCTGTGTCACTGGTACAGCTGCCTGATTACTCTTAAGTCTCAGTGGTAGGTGCTCTCCTAATGAGCCAGGATAAAATCATTAAGAAGTAATTGTGTGCAGGTTTTACAGCTAAAACTCTGCTCTGCAACAAGTCAACCCTGACAGACAGTAATATTTCTAAGGCAAGATGCTCCTCCCTTCTTGCTTAATGAGTTAGAGATTTTTAATCTGGGGGTTTTGGTGATGGGCAGGATGAATGCACCAGAGACATCTGGATGTTCTACATGGCCGTGTTTGCACAGACAATGGGAAGATGGGAGCCAAAACCAGCTCTCAGTCACCCCAGAAGTTCTGGGTTGCTGTTTCCTGTGGTAATTTCAATCCCAAATCCAAATGCATATTTGCTTTCCAAGGATGGGCTGTGTTTTCTACTAACCTTTCATGTAAGCAAAAACATATAAACCCAGGATTTGAGTTACACAGCAAAACTGGAAGAAAATCTACTTCCAGTTTGTGAAATTATTCTGAAAATTTTTGTAGCAGCAGATTTTCTGTCTCTTGAAGATGGAATGCAGCTGTATCATGGGTGTTCAAAAACCACCATTCAAAAAATGTCTCAAAAAGAATAAAACAATTACTTAAAAGAATTGAAATATTGTTAGTATACTACATTCACCATTAAACACAGCCTGTCTAACACTCATTTTGTAATAGTATCTGTAAAAATAGGAAAAACCCCATATAAAACAGGTAAAATATGGCCCAAAACATATTGAGAAAGATTGTGAAATTTAAAAGAAAATAATGACACCGTTTAGAAGTACCTGTTCTGCTTTTCACTGGCTTTCATGGTTTCATAAGAGCAGTCTGCTGGACTCCACTTTCACCATGCTGCTACCAAAATTTCAATCTTTTAACAGCCACTGCACTGCATCTCCTTCATCTCTCTGTCCCTCAGCTTTGCCTGCTTATGACCCTGTCATGATCAGACATCCAACAAAAAATAAATTGGTGAGTTGGAAAAGAGCAAAGTTGAAAAATCCTTGCATTATCAGCTGTACAATAATATTTTTCCAATTGTACCTATCAGGTTTCACCATCTCTTGATGAGAACAATAAGAAGAACAAATAGCAGATGATACTGCAAAGGTCTGAGTAAAGATATTCTCATGCAAGTTGAGACAATTCACTGTGGTTTATTCTTCAGTATTGATGCATCCCCCCAAAGTGAAGACACAAATAAACTTATCCTGACTACCTAATTTATGGGGAACATATTTTGTGCAATGCTTTTATGTCAGTTCAAAAGACTAGAATTTAATTCCAGCATTCCATCAGATGAACTCCCTTTTCTGACACACCAAAAGGAGGGTTTTGCCTAAGAGAGGAGATAGGAGAATTGTACTTTGTCTCATGCTCTGTATCTACCACTTTTTCATCTATAATTTTGGTCTGGAAAGAGAAAGAGAAAATCAGCCTTAAAGTAAACCCTAGTGAGGATTGAGGGGTTTGAGTTCAGATTATTTCCATTTGGACTTTTCAAAGGCAAACCATGAGAAGCTATGCAATTTCAAGGAAACCTCTTAAAACAGCAGTATGAAGGGTATAGTATTGTGCATAGTTGACATTATTTCATGTTGTAGATATCCACACACACATTTTGGTACATCCTTAGCTTCCCAGATGACAGAGCTCAAGTTATCCCGAGCCCTTTTCATGATTTTTAGAGATTTTCAGCTCCTGTATTTATAGGAAAGGATAAATCCTTTCTCTCACATTATAAAGCCCAATTTACCTCCTCCAATCATTATAAAACTAGTGCTGCTTGTTTGCTCTCCATACTGTCTCTCTCCTTCTCTCACCTCACCTAAACTGATATCTTTTTTCTTTGTATTTATGATGATAATGGCATCTGTGCTGTTCAATGGATTTCCACCCCTCCCTTCCACCAGCTGATGTTGCACTACAACGCTCTGCCACACAAAAGGGAAAAGCTTTGGTCCGGCCCTGATGCTGCTGATTCACAAGGGTTCTATGAAATCTTCATCTTAGTACCATAATATCAAATCAAAGGGAAGAGATTCTCTCATTTTTTTTCCCCTGCATTTGGAAAATAAGATAATTTTATATGTTAAACAAGAGATGCTGTTACAATGAAAAGACCAGAGAAGAAGAAATGATTTTTTAAAACTGGGCTGGAAGGAGAATTGACTTTTGCATCTGGTTTCAATATAAAATTTTTTATGTGTCCTTCAAGAATTCTCTAACTATGGCACATTTTCCCTTCTGTATAAAATATGGATTACACTTTCTTACATCTTTGACTGTAAAAATTGAGGCCTTGTCTCAGAATGAGCTCTGGATACTTTGAGCTTTGATCAAGACTGACACCTGCCCCACACAATGCTCTGTAGACACAGGGTAGTTTAGGGAGCACCTCATTTGTGACTTCAGAATGTGCTATCCCCACAAAAAACATCAGTCCCATATACTGAACCTTTAGATCAGACTGAAAGAGCAAATGTCATAAAAACATTTATGCCTTGTCTGGATTATTCTACTATTATCTATCTTTCAAAACTCAGCTGAAGGGATATATTTTAATATTCCTCTATATTCTCTTTGTATTCCTGGAGCTACCTAATTTTTAAGACCAGTCATGTATTACTGACATTATAGGAAAATATGATGAGAATCCATGAAGACAATGCACAGTTATAAACTTATTTGTTTTCTGATTTAATTCCTGGAGGATTTAGCCTTTATGTAGGCAATTGGTGGCATTTTCAACAGTCTCCAATCTCCTCTAATGTTAGACATTATAAGTTGCATACTGAAAGCTATGGATTGCTGAATTTCTTTCTGTTACTGAAAATGTTCAATGTCTTCAAGGAACTAACCCCAACTCTTCAGCCTTCTGTTTATTCATCATATCTAGACTATCCACCCCATAAATGACATCACCCATCCTGTCAAAATTCCTTTAATGTCAAGAGTTTCTACAGGACTGTGTAAATGCACTTTAATAAATCTGTTCACCTTAATAGGATAGGACGATATGAAACTTACGTGGAAGTTGGAAAGGTAGTTTATAACTTTAAATGAGCAAAAGGAAATTAAAGCAAATAAAGTTTCTGTAATTTGAGGAAGACTTCAGCCAAAAATGGGAAAGAAATTTAAAAAGAAGTGGATAAAAACGAGAAAAAAAGCATTGTTTGGTAACACCTTTATCTGTTTACATAGCTGAAGGAGAATTCCCTAGAACACATTTAATTTCACTTCTCTAGGGTGCCTTGCAAAGTGGGTATGTGGTTGTAGAAGATTTACACTTCAATATTCACTGCCTCCCTCTGCCCTAGGAAAAGTAGAACTTTTCTTCTTAAGGAATCAATGTTTGCCCCAAACAAAGTATAAAACATCTCTAACTGCACCTGTGTCAGGGAGTTAAAGTCTCTCAGAATTCATTACAGGTTCAGATTCAAGCCACATTCCTGTTCTCAAGTAGTCGTGTTTTACTTTACACTGGTTTTGTTTCATATTTAGTCAACTGCAGATTTGTTCCTCTTCCAAAATTTCATGCAAATAAACCTTAATGAATAATCAATGCTCATCCTGGGTAAGATGGAGATGGACACACATGCTTGGATTAAGTCTCAAAATAATTATGTATAGTTATTGAAATATAAACCAAGAATTTCTAAATTTTTTTCAGACAGTGCATGAAGCAAGATACACATGCTTTCAACCATCAAATAGGTAGAATAAGTTTTATTTAAACAGAATTTTAAAACCATTTACCCCGTTTGAGTTTCTAGCAGTATTTTATTGCCTTTTTGTCTTCTACAACTTTGAGTTGTGTCACTCCTCGGGATAATATATACCTCTGAAAGGATTTACCTGAAAAGTCATAACAAAAAACATGTACAGAATCTTAATTTCATCTAGGTGGCTGTTTTCAGCTTCCAAACGGCCAAATCAATTTTAAAGAAGAAGCTTCCTTCTGTCTGCTTCTTACAGATGCAGATGTATCCTCACAAATGTAAGTTATAGTTGGACTTCTGGTGTTCCCAGAAAGGTATAAACAGGCGTTAGACCAACAGAAATAGGAGAAAAATAGAATCAGCATTAAATGGAGTAAAGAAAAACAAAACAAGTAACATTTATTACACAAAATGCTTCTAAAGAGCTGTGACTCTCCATCTGCGCCTTACAGGAAGGGCAAATGTTGGCAAAAGCATTGAGTGCAAAAAAATCTCTGAAATAGTCTAGTTTAATATAAAATCTGTTTCATAATGAAAGTTGTTTTCTCTTTTTTTTCTGTGAGCAAGGATTTTTTTGGTTACAAAAGAAATTATGCTCTTTGCTTTTGCAATCTAGCAGAATCTTGAATAACAGAGATATAATTATTGTTTAAGAGTTTTAACTGGTGCTAAGGAATTACATTTTATTCCTCATTTAAAACTAATTTAAAATAAATCTCTTCGTTCCACAGCCCATCTTCCATATTTTTTAAAACCAATTATGTTGAAAGTGATTTTATTAAAATTGTCTGGTGGACATTCAGTTTTGTCTCCATTGTAGAGCACAACCACCCAACTGAAGTGAAGTTGGGGCAAATTTGGAAGTCAGGAAAATTGTGTGCAGGAATTGCTCCAAGAACTTCAGGATCCACTGACTGGATATTAACTCGGAATCTCAAAAAGCTGATATGTTTTCCCTGAAAATTTCTGAATGATTGAGGTGGAACATCATCCTCAACCCATGAGCAGAGTTTGGACCCAGACAAAATGTAGCAAAACACCACTGATTCTTTGATGTTTCAATTGGGATAATTAATAATTTTTTATTTTAATTTTATTTTTACTTTATCCAGATCACAAAACTAGTTTATTTCAGCATTTGGTTATACCAATACTCTGTTTTAATAACTTCATTTGAAAATATATTTTTCTCTTCAACTTGATTGGGAGATGGAACTTATGACCTTTGCCATTTTGTTACTTTCAAAAACTGATTTTTTTTTTTTTTTTTTTTTGCTCCTCCATGCTGCCGGTTTATTTCTTTTTTTTGCCAGGCAAAGAGTTCTAACTTTTCATGACAGGCAAGACAGCCAGATCTGGTGAATCAACAAGAAGGTTAAAGCAAAAGGCAATGCCTTATAACACCTGCCATCACTGAGTAAATCACACAACCTGTTCCCAAAGTGAGCCCCTGGCTGGGAGCTGTGAAACCAGAGAAGGTTCCACACATGCTTGCAGATATTAAACCCACACCCCTTCCCTCAGCCGTTTATTCTCCTTCTTCTGCAGAAATGATGAAAGAGTGGGTGATGTTACAATTCCATGCAACTTATGTCACTTAAGACAGACTTTTATATTTTCAGACATTTATATTTCATGGCTATCACAGTACTAAAAAAGGTCAAATTTTTCTTTTTCATAGATGGTTTTACTGCAGAGAAACTTTTGCCTGGGTTTCTTTTTGTCTTTCTGCAATCAGAATTGGTTTTTCAAGTGTCAGCAGCACCCAAATTGTTGCACAAGGAACCCAGTGGCTGCAGTCTCAAGAATGTGGCACCTCCACCATCAGCAATGACCCTCCAAATCAGGGACCACTTCACCAAAGTTTAGCTGAGCAAAAAGATAAGCAAGAACTATGATCTGAAGAACTGAAATATAATTATATTTTTATACATATAAATATATAATATAGTAGATATATTTATATATATACATCATTCTATAGCATTATATAATTATATAATATAATTTTTATCTACCTATATATGATTAATTATCCTCTCAGCAAGAATGTTGTTTTGCCACATGTGGGAACAATAGGTCTCTCTGAGTAGACCACAATAAATCTCTTGGGAAATTTAAACAAATTAAAATAAATGAAGGTGGATGGTACAGCATCAAGCCTGACAGAGTTCAAGAAGTGTTTAGACAGTGTTGTAAGACACAGGGTGTGATTCTTGGGGTGTTCTGTGCAGGGCCAGGAGTTGGACTCACTGATCCTGATGGGTCCCTTCCAACTCAACATATTCTGTGATGCTGTGATAGATTTTTTGTTTGATTCCAAGTGGAAATGAATGCCTTTCTCCAGGGAGCAGAAAATGCATGGTTTCCAACAACCTTCTTATTGAACCAAGAGCAGATCTTATCACTGGGGTGATTCTGTGGTGTGAGGATGGAGGAATAATGACTGTAATTTGTCCAGGTGCTAACACACTCTGGCTGGAAGTTTCTTGCTGCAGAGTGCAGGGCAATAAATGACTAGCAGTGTATGGATGCTGAAATATCCAATCCATTGGTACATTTGCAGAAACTTTTTCGATACTCTACAATGACTTAATGCATTATTTTCCAACAATATAGAAATAGAAATGTTGAACTTTTTTACAGAGCCACGGGAAATTCCTGGTCCTTAAGATGTAGGAAACTTGCCATTTCTCACATGTATTCTGGATTTTTTGTCACATACAGCTAAGAAAACTTAAATGTAATTAGGAACTAGCGACAGCAAGGCTTTGTTTTTTCACTCCTGTTAATTCTTATGATGGCTTCAATGCTAGTTGATCCCAAGTAGTATATTTTTAGTTCACTGGAGCTGGGTTCTGTAATGTGGATGTATTTGCATTCAGTCTATGCCCATGGGTAACCAGGGTGAAGGGCTGAATGTTAAATAATCAGATTATAAACTAACATCAATTTCAAGACTTTTATCTAGACTTCCACGGTTCTGAACTTCAAAAGAACCAAAGCAGCATCTTAGTATGGCTCTCTCTAACAGCCAATTGTGAGTCCCCCAGAAAAGAGTGTGAAGCTTGTCCTTCTCTTTAGCAACACTACCTCTACAGACTTAATTATGGCCTTTATTAACCTATTACTCTTTGTGTCCACCTTCTTGAAGAGTTATTATGTGGAGAATCTACTCTTTTATGTTGCGAATCTACTTTCCATAATTCAGTCTCTTAAAAGAGAATCCAAGCATTGAAATGATAAATGAGGAAACTCTTGTTGTAAGGTCAGTAAGGAAGATTTGTTCACATTGACTACTTGCTCCCCTGAAAGAATACAGGAAAATAAAATGTGGTGGTGCACAGTATTCGTTTACAGCCTTAAAAATTTGCTTTTTTTGGTGATCAGGCCCTAATGACAGCTTAACATAGGGAAGAATGAAATGTCTCCCAATACACAAAGCAGGAATTTGAATACTCTGCCAGGTGTATTCTTTCACGACACAGTGCTGAATGGGAAGCACAGAAGTCCCCAAAATTCTTGTAACATTTGTTAAATGGTATTGTATGTATTTATTAGAGACAGAGTGATCTGTAGCCAAATAAACAATGAGTAAGTATTAACAAATATTAATTTTTAATACTTATTAATTATTAATACTTTAACAAGTATTAATTTTGTCATCTTATTGGACTGTATGGAAAAGGAATCAGTATACCACATGAAGTATTTTAAAAGATCAGACTGGTTAGATGTTATGTACCAGTAGGCATGAACTAGTTACAGAAGAAAAGACAGAATGTCGGATGCTTTCTCCCAGCCTGTGCCATAGCAGTCTGGGCATCTCTCCCTTTTTACAAGGCAGTAAAACAGGAAAAGCTTTATCCTCCCTGTTTATACAGCATGCAACATATTTCTGTCTTACAGGTCTATTTCACCTGTATTATGAGAGAAAATGTATTCTATTTAACATGACACCCAGAAGCCAGGGAAGTGCTTAAATGTCAAAACCCCATCTATGACTGGTGTGTCAGAAGTTTATCTCACATTATAAAGTTGTTCCACAGCTATATGGCTCCCCTGAAAAAATGTCATTTACCCTCTACACTGGAGCACAATTGCTTGAATATATTTACAGTGAGTAATCAGTGGTGAAGCAAATGCTAAGCTGTAGTTTCACCCTCCTTACTGTGGCTGCAACATGATTTAAAGTGTGATTTTTCTCATCTTGACATGTAGTCTGTGAGCACAGATTAGTCAGGGTGGGGCAATCAGGGTTGTGTTTCTCCATCCAGGAGCTGCAAACAAAGCCAGAAAAGCCTGCTGTGTCCTGGGATTCATGTAGTGCCTGTGTGCTGGCTCAGGGCTGGCACAGGGATCTCAGGGATACCTTAGGATTTAGTTTTTCTATTTTTCAGATCCTCTCCTGCTTTAGTGTATAACTTTAAAACTCCATGACCTGTCAGCTACTGTTCTCCCATTTTATTCAGATAAAACAATTCCTCTCTGGGCCTGAAACTCAAGGACACCTCACTGTCTCAGGCCCTGAGAGATGCAAACAATGGTGAACTTGGTGGGGGCAAATTTAGAGTAAATTACTTCATTAGCTGAAGCTGCAATTGAAGGATTCTGTAAATGATATGTAAATGGACCAAACTTATATCTGTCTCAAAAACTCAAGAGTCCTAGGTGTAGCCCCTCAGAGGCTTTTGACTGCCCAAAGTGTACCTGTTGAAGGCCTTCAATAAACATCCACTTTTATTCTCTTAATTTTGCCTACCCTCTGTTTTAGGTACAGCAAGGCATCAACTGATTGTGGAGGGAAACCTGAAGGCAGAGTGAACCCTCTCTCCTGACTTAAAATGCATGGAATTAATTATCCTGAAATGCCCCAGGCACTGGTGAGGAGAGGAAAACCAGGTTTCAGAGGGTGGCAATGTGTGTTTTGAGGACCACCATGTACCAGTGGCTAAAATCTCAAGCACTGAACAGGGAGGGTTGTTCTAGGACAAAGCCCAGAGACAAAATGGCCTTGGTCCCACATCCCTTTGGATCTCCTGCTCTGTCTCCAGGCATTTCAAGGTTACCTGGATGTGCATTTGTGGGTCCCGAATTGGGCAACTCCCTGGGGGCTCCCCTGTCAGGGAAGACCCTCCTAGAGCAGTTCTGTGTCAGGAACAAGAGACACATTGGACTTTTTCGGTCTTCAGCTTCTGTTTATTGTTATCTTATCAAAAGTTCAGCACACTGTCTGCACCAGACTCTGCATGCAGGAAACACAGCACAAAAATGGCTAACAATCTTTGTTATAAGGCCTTCTAAGTCTAATCAAAAACTAGCTACACAATTAAGAAGTTACACCTAAATTATTTCCCTTTCTAACCCAATAAATGACCCCTAAAGACCTGCAATGTGGATTTTTCTACCCAGTTACAAGATACCACCTAAACCCAAGAAGAAGGAAGAAGAAGGAAGAAGAAAGAAAAAAGGAACTCGAGACCACACCCTGTACCCTCCATCTTGTATCCATCTATAACATACTAAAAATCCTAAAACCTAAATTTCTCACCCATGTGACATACTCAACTACTCTCTATAATCTCTACAATCCATTTCACACTTTTGTGGTTTCTAGTTTACCTCGAGGCTTTGGAAGATTTCTCCATGAGTGAGGGTCAAAGTCAGCATTCCCCTGGGGGTCAGGACACCCCAGAGCAGACAGAGAAATATTCCCCATGCCCTGGGTTCCCACGCCTGGACAGAGGAGCTGCTGCCTGCCATGGCTGCTGATGGTCCAGGCAGAGGAGGGACTCCTGCCCCAAGCCCCTGCCAAGGTGGAAACACTCCCTGGGGATACCAACCCTGCTGTGACATCTGTGGACAGGGGCTGGAAGTCCCAGGGGGCTGAGGGGGGTTCAGGAGCCCTGGCAAAGACATCCCTGAGTGCCTCAGGAGGGCCCAGGGTACCTCTGGCTACCCCAGAGAAAGGGCAAGAAGGAGGAAAAAGGGTAGATAAATATTTAAATGTATTGTTGATTTGTTATTAGCAGGATGAGAATTTAAAAATTACTTGCTAAATTATGACTCTGGTTGCTTTTATTCCAATAAATTATAAATTATAACTGAATGCTGAAGAATTAATTACCCTTTTTCTCTTGGCATTTGTAGGTGAAGGCCACGGAGAAGGTCAAGATCCTTCAGCAAACAATCTCCTCCCTGCATCACATTGGAGTCTCCTTTGGTAGCAATTGGAAATGAGCAGACTTGTGTGAGTACAGACAACACAATCTGTTGGCTGTTTTTGTTTTAAACTGACTGACTTGCAGTTCTACTTGCAATCGTTTGTCCAGAGCTACACAATCTTTGTGGCTTTCAAAATCAGAGTTTTAGCCCATCATTTCTGTGTTCACATGTTTATTCCTGTCTCTCAACTCCAGTGTCATGCAAAGCATTAAAAAGAAACTGGTTTGTTTTTCTACAATATCACCAGAATCGCAAAATGTGCTTATCTGAGGGGAACTATATTGCAGATTGTTTATCCCCCTTGTGCTATGAGTGAACATACTGTATGTCTCTCTCTAGGCACTGGGATGTTCAGTGATAAAGCAATTTCCTGAACTCGGTCCAGAAAGTCTACACAAAATAATACTTCAAGATCATCTTTTCCCTATCACCCCTCCCAGAGATTTCTCTGCAATTCTTCCATTTTCTGTGGCTCTCTCTGATAGCCTTATTTGCTGGATCTTGAGCTGACAATTGTGATTTATTCACTGGCAGCCATCTGACTTATGCATGGATCTAGGCCTGAAAACCATCAAAAATGTGTTTAACAACAGAGAATAAGATTAGTACAAGTAACAGACAGGCCTGAGATTACACTTTAAACTGTTACCCCTAATAATTCCATCATATCCCATTACTGTTTGGTTTGTTGCCTTCACTGTTTACAGCAGCTCTCAGGTTTGTCTGTGATGTGCATAAACACAATTTCCATGTGCAAGACTTTTCAGATGTAGGGAGAGAATATTCTCAGGAATTCAGAGCACCAGATTATCTTCTATGGCAGACCTAGTTATGATGTCCCACTGGCCTTTATGTTAAAACCTCCATTTTATTTCCAGGCTCCTTTGTCCCTCTCCTTTGGTTTAGTGTCCTTGTCAGCTTTGCTGTCATCTCCTAGATTAAATCCCTACAAGCATTCATTACTGTAGTGTGGGAATATAAACAACTCCTCGGACTACTTCATACCCGTGGAAAATAAATGGTGCAATATCAGCCCTCAGTGAAATGGAATATACATCTTAAGCCCCTGACACTTACTCTATTTAGTTTAAAAGCTTCTTTATTCAAAACGTCTTTTCCCACTGTGTTTGAGGAAACAACTGCTTGGCTACTTAGTATCTCACAATAAGTGTCACATCCTTTGCCAAGGAAACGATTACTCCCTTGCAAAGACAAATGACAGGGGTCTGAAGCAAATCCAGGGCAAAATGCCAAACACAGCTGAAATTAGAGAAGCTGTGAATCAGCAATACACTGACATACATAAATAATTAGAGGAATTTATTTTGTTTAGCACAAGCAAACAACGCTGCAGTGATGTATGATGTATTACATTCTTTCCAGAAGCTGCTGCTTCACAGGTACCAAACTGCAAAAATTACTCCAAACATTGCCACTTTTGGCCTTGGCATTTTTAAAAAGGGTCACAGATCTACATCTTACATGTCCCATGGCTTGGCAGCATGGCTTCTGAGTCTTATTGCTAAATGCTCCAGCATTTTTTAAAAGATGAGCCAAACTGATTATTATTTTTTTTTGTAACCTTAGGATAGCAATCAAAGTAACAGTGTATAAGTAATTATTTTCATTGTTTCACCAGCGAGAGGAAAATGTTGCTATCAGTATATGGCTATATGTAAATTTGTTACATTTATCTTGTATTTTATATGTAATTTTTCATTGTCTGTCTGGATGAGGTTAGGCTTCATACCTGCATTATTTGTGTATTCAAAGATTTTTATTGAACTCTGCATTAGTCCTTTAGCATCTTAATAAACTGTTCAAAATCTCCATGCTTTATTTTGTAGATGAGTCTTGGTTAGCAGTTGATTAGGAACTGCTAAATACAGCATTTAACATTAATTTGAAGTCACATTCCATCTCATTTTCAGCCCATCTCAAGGTATGTAAAATTGTTCTTTAACTAGGAGTGTTAACATAGCAGTATCTAAACACATCTTCTTTTTTTCTTAGCTGGGAATTGAAACAAATAGCTTTTAATTTGTATAAAATATTTTTTCTATAATATTTCATTGTTTTCTCACTGCAGAATGAACAGTGTTTCTCAGTAGCCAATGGCATCTCTAGGACTGTGTTAAGGGTACAATTTTGAGGCTGAGATATTTGACTGCAAGACAGGAAAAGATTCAAAGGTCACAGGAAATTTAGAAGAGCTTTTAGTTTCAGCTGTATTTCCAAGGCTGTTGCTGTGCTAATGAAGTCTGTGTGGTGAAAACTGCAGATGTTTGCAATACAATTTAACTAACACATATAATTTTAATTAGATCACACTTTGCCAAACCCACCTGCAACACAAACAGCACTATAAAGGAAACCTCTCAAAGCTGGTAGAAGGATGGGTCTAGGCAACCAATTCCAAGTGTCTGTCTATTCATTATTCTGTGATTCAGATCATTAGTAATTGTAATAATTTTGCTTATTTCAGCATCTGAGTTGCCTCAAGTGCTGTGGGGCTTGACCATAATTCTTCTCTTTTCTGACTTTGGGCATTTGTACTTTTGGAAATGAAAGGTTAAGAGAAAACAGCCTGGATGGTCATTATATATCAAGGCAAGTGTAGTGCAGCCTGAAAGTTATTTCATTGAGCAATTAAAAATAATTAATGTAGCAGCTGATAGCTGATATATTCTGTGAACTCTGTCAGAAACTTGCAGGTAAACCAGAAGGGAGGCTGTCTGCATGCAGGTTTGCTCCTTGAAAGCAATAATTAGAGATTCTATATAAAATCTTTAGGATTAACAATATGAAGTGTCCAATTGTTCCATAGCACTTTCAAGAGCATGACTCATAGTAGTAAAGAGCAGTAGGAACAACAATATTTTGTATTTTTAGAAGTGATTCTATAGATGGCATTTTATCTGTCATTTGTTATGCTGGTCATATAAGACTTGTTGTGGTGGTATAAGTATGTATGATTTTTTTCCATGATGTGGTTTTAAAGGTTTTTTTTATCCTTATGAAAATAAGCTTAAATAAAAGCATGTCTGGTTATTTTCCACATGTAACTATTAAGAGATGTAGCAACAATTCTTTTTTCTCTGCAGCAGTTTCAAATATCAAGTCTCCTGGACATACCTGGGGGTGTAATTCAGGGATAGAAACACACTGGACTTTGTTAGAATCAGTGTGTAGGCTGAGTTTGAAGGCCTGACAGGTAAAAGAAATATTTTACTTAAAATATATAATCAAGGTTAATGTTATACAGTACTTTGACAGTCAGTGACTGTTACTGGGGTATTAGCTGGCATTCCAAGACTAATTTTGGAGTTACTAATGAAATTTAGGTCATGTCTGTGATCTGTGCAGGAGGTTTGTTTGGTGGTGTTTTTTAGTCTGTGTGGACACCAAAGAAATAAACCCTGTCTGGTGCAGAAATTGGACAATTGTGTGAGTTTTCTTAGAGGGCACAATACCAAAGCAAAAGATTTCATTGTACTTTCCATTCTCAAATAAGGAGTATTTCATGCTGAAGTGTCCCATTCATTTTAAAGGTACAATCTTATCCACTTCTAAAGAGCTAAGCTAAATTTCTTAGTATGAAATCAGCTACTACAGGTTTGCATCCAAGTCTGGTGTCTTGGGTGTCATCCAACAAGCAGAGATGCCAGGGGATTTTCTAGCTAACAATCACATTCTTCTGTCCTTTCTATCTAAATGGCTGGTAAGTCTTTTTACTGGTCTTTCCAGAAGCTTTCAAAAGTAGAAGAGGCCATAAATGTAAGAATTACTTGAAAATAACACTCCTTCAAAAAAAGAAAAAAAAAAGAGATTATTCTGAAGCACTGTTGAAAATAGCTCTTCACTTGGTGTGAAATTATACTTCTAAAAGTGCCACCACTCTGCCTCAGGTACAGACTGGATAAGATGAAAATGAAAATGACTGTTTTGAGGAACCAGGAGGTCACTGCATTAGTTGTGGGATTGATTTTTTCTTGTGGAAGAGCATGGTCTAAAGGCTCCCTAGCTCAGGATTTGGGACTTGGGCATCTTCACAGCTGCAAGGTATGATAGAGCAGAGGATGTGAGCTTCTGAGCACTGAAATTAACTTTTGTGTGAATTAAGGGCCTTCATTCATGGGCATTCTGAAGCACCTATTTGGGGTTTGGAGCAAATCAAGTTGTTTGTACAGATACAGCTGTAATGTTACTTATGATTTGCAGCAATTAGTGTGATACAATTTGACCTGAAAGTCCTGAAGGAAGCAATTCTAGAGTATTAACCCAGTTTGCTTAGCTCATAGTGTAGCTTAATAAAGTTATCATTTTCATGGAAAATGGCATAATTAAACACAGGTTTTGATTACATAGATGCAACACTTCCTGCAAATGATATGGAAGGTAGGCAACATTTGTGTTTTCTGCACTAATGCCTCCAACCTCTCACATTTGCAGAGCTCAGAGGTTTGGCAGCAGGCCTGCAGTATGATAAGGCTTGCTCATAGGGTTTTTTGGTCTCTCTCTCTATTTTTTTTCTCGATCAGCATAATTCTGAACTCTCCTCTGCAATTTACCTCTTAGAGTGCAATTTTGCCAATAGAAATCCTGCACTCTGTGTTAGGCAGGAGTCAAAGGGCACCTCCCAGCTGGCACAGAGAGGAGTTGTGTTAGAGCTGCTCTGTGCAAGAGAAACAGGCATTTAATTTTTGTATGTTCTGCTTACCTGAGAATTAAAGACCTGGGGCTTGATTTTTTTTTTTTTAACCTGTTTAACAGCCTCTAGCTGTTAAAGACATGGGGCTAGCTGCTCTCTTCATTATTTAGGAAGCTGCTTTTCTGTAGGTCTAAGACTAGAGCTTTTCTTTGTGGTTAGAGTTGCTGGTTCAGAAAGGCTACAAAAAATGCTGTTTTTGGAGTTCTCTTAAAGAAGTTCTCTGAGAATTTGTTCAGGTGAATAAGCAAGTTATATTAATATATGATTGTTTTAGTGCCTCAGATGGATGTTGTCCTTTCCAGATTCAGTTTAGTTAAAAATTGACTTAAAGGAATGCTTCTCTATAAACTGCTGAAATTCTTGCCATTTAAAAACTGGAAAGTGTCTCTTCTGTGTTAAAAGTAGATGAGAAAATAGCAGGAAGATCCATGTTATTTAGCAAATTTCCAAATCAAAGCTGTTTAAAAGAAAGAGAAAATGAAGAAGTGGTCTGTATCTTACAGCTTACTTCTACATAATATCAGAAACTCGTAAAGATATCATCTTTTCAATCCCATGATTCTTATCCCAGAAATGAAGGAATATTGAAAAAGGTTTAATGGAGGAATTCTTGACTTATTGTGAGAACCAGGACCAGTAAATATTATTTTAAGTATATAACCATAAATAAATTGGAGAATTTGTGAAGAAAATTGTGAATATGGTCTTATAAAACAAAATTCAGTCCTCTTCTCCTCTCAGTTCCTCGTGATGGTTTTAATGCACATGGAGAGTCTGATACATGAGGGTTTTTATTTTAAAAGTTGATGGAGTTTACCATCTCATCAAGTTTGCTATGAATTTATGCACGAAATTAAGTAGTGGTTGAGCAGCATTTTCTAAACAGCTGTTTAAGGGTGCAGACAGTTTACTTTTCTTCTAAATCAAAATCTTACAACTTTGCTATCACTGGCTCAGTTATCCATCACCCACAAAGATTATAATGGCACCACAAGCTTCTTCAGGTCTGAAAAAGAAGAATTCACAGACTTTGCTCTCTGTTTCTCTCTGTTGCTCCTTCTGTCTGGTGAATTCTGTCATGGGTTAGGAATGGGAACCAGGGCAATAGCAAATTGTAGCAAAGCGTCAATTGTAGCAAAGCTGAAGTCTTCAGCCTGAAATGCTAAAGGTGAGACTAAACCAAAGGAAAAAAAAAAAACATGGAGAACATTATTTAGGTTTTTAGAGTAGGGTAAAAAACCTCTCTTAAGAAATATTCATTTGCCTGAATTGCACATGCCCCAGGACTGAAAAGTGTCAGAATTCTGATGTTGCTCTCATTTCTCATCCTGATGATTGCCTCCATTGTGTGTCAAACCACAACTTTGTTGTGACCTTTTTTCTTTCTGAGCTGATCTTCTGGGGCTCTCAAAGAGAAGTGCTGGCAGCCTAACAGATGGAACAGAGCTTTCTGTTTCTGTCTCTGGGCTTTGCTGCCTGTGCCTCAGCATCCTGGTTCTTCACTGCCCAGTGGCTGTTGCAGGTATTTTCCCCCCTTGGCTCTTTTGATATTGGCTCTTGTCTGGTGGACTCCAGAAAGGCAGAAGAACAAGGCCATGAAATAAATAAAAAAACCCCATGAAACAAACAAAAGATTAACAGTTGAAGGTATGTAAATGGAAAGTATAGGGACAGGGAAAAAGAGCATCCATTGACACTACTGAGCTATCACAAGTGAGTTAAGAGTGAAATACATTCTCATCACATGAATGAAAAGTGAAATATATTCTTTCTACAAAAGCTGAATATAAATCTTGTTAATAACTTTCCCTGGAGTCAGGACCTGATCCCCACAGTCCCTATGCCAGACATAGAGTGAAGCTTTGAGGAGGTCTTGTCTCACTGCAGTTCAGCAAGGATGACTTCTGAAGACAGCACATCCCCTGTTATTTTCTCCCTTCAGTCCATGTAATATAAAATAAAATTATCAAAGTTCACAGAAAAAAAGGAAGAGATTTCTCTGTATTTGGGAAGCAGCATGACAAACAGCAAAAATAGCAGTTTTGGTTTGCTAATGTGTGTGATTCTGTAATTGAGACAACTTCTCTAGTTTCTTGAGATTTTTTTTTTACCTTCATCTCCTACTGCTCTAACTGCTCCTGAGTCTGATAACTAATATTTACAGAAAAATATTATCAAATGTCTTTTTTTTTTAAATCATGAAAATAATATAGCATTCCTATGAATATTGTAACATTAAAGAAAATAAACCCAGCAATTTTTATTGTGCAGTTTTATTAGTATATAGTCAAAAAAGAGTCTTATTTGCATGTTTTAAAGATTGCATGCAAACATATTTAGTCAAGTGTGATTCCTTTCATTGAATCTGAACCAATGCTGAGGAATGAAGTCTTATCTGAACCACAAATCTACTGTTAAATAAAATCAATGAGAAGTGCAAAAATCGCTTGAATTATGAGCTGATCCTGCTAAACAGGACCAACAGCAGATTTCAATTATTGGATCACCTCTAGGACTGGATGTATACTTTACAATTAGTTATTGATTTAGCCAACTTCCACACATTATTCTTTTTGTCTCGAAACATAATGGTTTTGTCATTCTTTTTAACTCCCCAGTTGTTGTACGGCTTACTCCCCAGCCTAAATGTGGTTGTTTTTCTTTTCTGCAGGATGCATCTTCTGAGTCACTTGTCTTGTAATCACTCAGTAAAGAAAAACTAGATTGAAAAAGACCTAATCAGGGCTGTTGGAACAGAGTTTACAAAGGTATAGCAGAGCATATTGAAGAAATTAAGTTCTCTTCAATAGAACCAAAATTTTCACTTTTCCAAAGGTATCCTTTCAATGGACAGAAGTGCTTAATCTTGTGAATACCGTTCTGTGGTGGAGTCCAGGAGCAGTACTTTCAAATGTAAATGAAAAAGATGAATGGGTACATTGTGAATAAGATTATTGCAGTGAATTGCATCTTTGAGGCCTTTTTGAAGGGTGCAGACAACGATGTTTGACACAATAATAAAGTTGCTGCAGAACAGTCTCACTCGAATTGTTACAACTGCATTGTGCTTGTCCTGAGAGGTGTTTTGCAAAAGAAAGGCAACACCATCGTTGTTGCTGTCCCCAGCTGAAGGTCTTGAAGGAATTTTTCATCCAGTTCCTGAAAGCTTTGACAAGTCTCAGCTTTGAAATTAGTGAATAATAGTAAGCAGCAAGCTAAAAATACTGCAGTGAAATGGATGAATACTGAAAACTAGCACAGGGGTTTATTGTTCCTTTTTCCCATTTGTTAGCCTAACAGTTGCAAATGCAAGACGTGCTTAGAAAGTAATAAGTGTGTTCCTGATTATACTGATTAGAGGACCTGACAGAGCAGTGTTCTGAGCAACCAGAAATCGAGCTGGAGTAAGCAGGCACTGTGTCTGAAATGGTCAGTGTATGTGGGTAAGAAAAGAGAAGATGGGGGGAAAAAGACTTTATCTTCCTGTGGGTGTGCAGTGAGGGCCAGCAGGGCCAGGGTGCCAGTCATGCCTAAAGATATTTTTCAGCTTTTTATATATTTTGCATATATTTGTAGCCTTGTGGATTTTTAATATATAAATTTGTGCAACTTCTAGTACATTTTGTGCCCTCTCTCACAGTTTAGCAAATTCTTACTAATGTATTCTTGAAATTCTGTTTAGTTTCATCCTTAAGAAGAAAATTTCTGACTTTTTTTTTTCCTACCAGAACATGAGACACAAGAAGAAATGGGGCAAAAAAGCCCCTGGGTCAACTCCAAGGAGCTGAACCAAGGGTGGGGTGCTGGGGTAACTGGTCTCCTATTGGACTTACCTGCAGGATGGATCAATTAACTTTATAGAAATTGTAGTAATTCTTTACCAAGTGAGAGCAGAGCCATATTTGTGCACTGAAAGCTTTCATTACAGAGGTGCTTTTATTCTACCACTGCAAGATTTTGTCCTTTTGCTCTAAAGCAACACCAGGAGCAGTGGTGGGGGTGCCCTGGGCAGAGCCTGGCAGGCAGGATGTATCCCCCTGTCCCAAGGCAGGGACAGCCCTGGGCACTCTGAGGCTGTGTTTTGGTCAGGACAGGGCTTGGTAAGCCAAGGTGGGCAGCACCTGTAAGGCCAGTGCTGCCACCCTCGTGACAGAGAGCTCTGATTTCGCCTGGAAGATTTTTATGCAAAGTTGAGCTTAATTGTAAAGTCTTATTGGGCATAATAATTCTCTGGCCTATCCTTTTTCAAGACTGGAAGCTTGCTTTTGTAAGTCATTAGTAGTTCCCAGAAGCTGCTGAGGGTTTTACCAATGTTTGTAGCCAGTTATGGTTCTGAGAGCAGAATTCCACACACCTGTGCTAAAAACAGTGAAGTAATCACTGAACTGACTTCACAGTGTCAGCATTATTACAGAATGGGTTTTATTTTTTGACTGTAGATCTTTAGAGAGTATCACTTGTAGATAGGCCACTGTCAGGATATTGGGACAAAAGACAGATGGACTTTGGACTTTATTAGCACAAGAGATTTTATAAACAAAATGCCTTGGCAAAAGCAAGTGGAACTTTGAGAATTAAATCAAGATTGCAAGATTAAATCAGACAGGTTTATGGAAAAAGAAAATTTCTTTAAACTCTGCAAGCAAGAAATGTTGTAATATGCATAAGTTTGTGTATGTGATTTGAACCTAATTATTGTAGTAAACATTACTAATCTTCCTAGAGTAAATATATAAGCAGTTGTACTCCACAATAAATTTGGATTCTTTGACCATCTCAAAGTCTTCCCCCTCTCTGTTCATTGCTAATAGTTCACTGACAAATTCTTCTGGTTTTCTTGGGCTGGTTCCTTTTCAAGGTATTTAAAAACCAGAGTCTGCATCCCTCTCATGGTGGATGGGACATCTGTGTGGTGCTAAAGAAAGTGCTGCAAAATCATTTGCTGTAATGAGAAAGCTCTGGTGAAGCAGCTGCAGTCACCTGTTAATGCTTTTGAAAAAGCTGTTCCCTTGCATACCTTAATGAAACTTTCTACTAAATACTGCAAGCTCTAGCTTTTGCACACATTCAACTGCTCCAAATTAAATGGTGGAGCAAAAGGTCGGTGGGAATTGTTCGTTTATTTCATTGGGAATTTTGAATAATCGTCTTCTCAAAGGAAATTTAACAAGCTTCCTCAAGTCATTGCTTTCTGACTTTGGTTTGTAACCAGACATCAAAATTTCAGCTGTGTGCTTTATTTTTTTCTAGTTAAGGTGTGATGCCTTGCAGGGAGTTTGAGTATAGCAAATAACTGAACAGGGATTTGGACTGGATTTTTTCTCCTTTGTGAAGAGAAGTCTCCAGTAGGAAATAGAGCTCCAGCAGGAAATCTGCAGAATATTTCAGTTAATGTAGGAATGGCTTATAAAACATGGTGTGGAGGAAATGAATTCTGTTAAAAAAATTGGTATACCCAGGCTTGTTCTAAGTATCTGTTGGGTTTTCCTATGACCTGTTGGGTTTTCCTATGATTCTCCACTGTACAGTTGTAACTGCATCACCTTGTCCTAGTGAGATTAAACATATTCCCAAGTGTCTAATCTCATTTTGCTCAAGAAGAAATCTGTATTCCACATTTTGATTAATTCTGGTGGAGCAGGTGGTGACTGCTTAATTTTATGTATTACTACCTGATTGCATGAGCTCTGGCTTTGTCATTGCTTCATCTGAAGTGAAAGGTCTAAGAGATTCACAAGCTAAATGAACCCCAGTAGTCTATCATAACAAAGTTTAATGACATGGTGTGATTTTAAATGATGGTGCTATTTTCACTACCAATTAGTGTTAAATTTCTCTGCCCCTCTTACTTTTATTTTCATTTTTCGGAGGGTAAACAGAAAATGAAAGTTGCAGGATGAGGCAGACTGACATGGGAAATAAACAAGTAATATTTTGTATGCTTGACACGTAATAGAAAAATTTGTAAGCAGTCAGAAGTCTTAATAGATACCCAACCAAAATGTTAACCAAGATTCTTGAGAGTTCTGCCAACAAGATCATTTGTTTATTAATTTAATCCAACACTATGCTCACTTTGGCAGTGCAGCACAACTCTAATGCCTGTCTTTTGTAGTAGCACACTTCATGCTTATTTTGTAAAGGGTTCAAGAGACAAAGGTAAGATTTCTCAATTAATATTTATATTAATTAGATTTTTAAATATCTGGCATTGATTTAATAATGATGTCAACTTGATAATGGCCAACAGGAATAAACCCAAATGTTTCTAACCTGAAGCTGGTGAGCCTAAACCTTTTTTAAGCCTAAACCTTTAAGGTGCAGGTGGCTGCTCAAACAAAAGACAATGGCTGCTCCAAAGATGTTCCTATCTCAAATGTGAATATTATTATAAGCTCAAGGCTCTCCAAAAGAGAGTAGCATCTTCAATTTTTTTCCTTTCATACAACTGAGTGGATTTTTTTTGTCCCAAGTGCAATGCTTTCATCTGGATTTTATCACATATTCTGTAACATTAGTGAGACTTTTGAACACCTTTCAAAAACCACTATGGGCACATAAATTTGACATAGTTTCTGCCAGAAACTTAAATCTAAACACTCGCAGCTTGCATGCAAGCAAACTTCATCTCTTAATTAATTTCAGGAATTGCAAGGAAAAGGAACCCTCTTTAATATTTTAGAAAGGAAAGGAAAACAAAAATCTGCCTTGGAAATTCAAAATTTTATCTTAATTAGAAAAGAGAGCAGCAGAGAAAATAGTTTTTTAGATAATTCTTTTTGGATTACCTTTTCTCTTGGATTGTACAGGTTTTAGAGCTTGAGGTGTCCTTTTCTGAAGTGTTTAGCCCTGAATATTGCCAGCACAAATAATCTCCTAATGTAACTAAGATATATGTTACAATCTGTACTTCAGGACATAGATATTTGCAGATTTTTTTGCAGATTTCTAATCTCTAACAGAAATTTCATTCCCCAAAACTGGTGCCAATGAATCTAAGCTAATTCAGATTTACCAAATGTCAAAATATTTGCTGATGATAACAATTCTTTTTCTCTCAAAACCCGTCTCTGCTTTTCCCTGTTCGCTTGTCTAAGAGCTTCTTTATTCCTCTTCTTTGGAAGGTTTAACAACCATTATCTGTGTTGTACTCTCCCATGCCTTTCATAACATTTTGCTCTGCATTGTGATGTCTGTTTTCTGTCTAGTAGTTAATTTTCTTTATCCTGTGACCTTTATTTCTTTCCCTTTTCAGCCTACTGCACAAATCTATATTTCACACTCATAACTTCCCTTTCCCTGTTTCTTTCTCATTGCTTTCTCTAACTCTCTCATTGCTAGACTTTTCCCTTTCCTCTGCTGCAGGTGGAATACACATTATATCTCTAAAATGGTGATTATTATTGACACTTTATTCACATCTGCCAACTGCTGCCTCTCTGCTGGCAACTGAAATTAAAGCACCCAGACACAGGAGCTCTTTATACAGTCTGCCACTAATTTATCACTGATATTTTGTTTTCACTGCTTCACATACTTCCCCTCTGTCATTTTTTTCCCCACAGATGTGGGGAACATTTTGACAATGTGTCTGCACTGCCATTGAATCTTCACCTCTGTCTTCATATGATTATTTGATTTTACGTCATCAAAAATATATACTGGTCTTTAAAAAAGCATGACTACTGCTCTCCGTTTTATTAATCAGGATATTTTCCATCAGCCCCTTCAAGTCCCCTATCTCATGCCCTCTGTTTAGACTAACAGTCTAATTTAACATGCCACTTATAATGAAAATAAACCACAAATATAATAAAAATGATGGAATATTAGGATTTAATAATTGCCATTTTAAACTATACATGAAGTTTAGTCTGTCACCAAAAAGTGGTCTAAGTTCTTGTAATGCTGATCTGCCACATCATCCGAGTGTGTCATCTGTTGTGGTTGGAAAGTAAATCTAAATCCAAAGAATAAAAACTCAAATCTGGGATCCTGATGAAATGGGTGTGAGGAGATGTTTCTGTTTCTGTTATGACTTACTTGCACTTTTCCACACCTGACTGATATAAAGATAAGCAAAATTGTAACTCCCCTCCAGATTAAAGCTGTGTATGCTTGTGTGAATAGCAAAGTTGAAACCCGTTGCTAATCCTACTTAGAAATTCCATAAACTGCTCAGCTGCTGCAGCTGCACTTTGATAGTTACTGCTGTATTTTGCATCTGATATGAAAAATATGGACCACAAGGGTAGTTTTATCTCCCTCCCCACAATTCCTTTAAACCCCCCTTTCAAGGCACCCCACTGGTTTATGTAAATTATATAGGTACTGGCTAGATTTTATTGGCATAGAAATTGTTTATTAATATTTAAGAAAGCTCTTTCAGAACAGATCCTAAATAAGAACAGTTCAGTTCCATTTCTTTATTTGTTACTTGAAAGGAAAAAACTGGCGTATCTATGGATCAGTCACTGGAAGGGGAACAATTATGTTGTAATTAACCTTTAGAGTTTAGAAGAACTTAATGATGGCCGGTGATGAAGAGAGGGAAATGGGGTGATAACAAGGTTGAAGTTAATGAACGCTGTACAAAGAGATGCTTGAAAATGCCCTAGGCAAACTTCCGAGCTTTTCTCCTCTGCTAGAAAATAGAGGCTTTGTTTTCAGATAGACAGTTTTCTTTGAAACCATTCAGTTTGGGAGCTCATCATTCTTAAGAAAAGAACACCTTTTTGTTTGGTGACATCATAATTTCTCTTTTTTAGGGATTTTTGAGATGAAAGCAAAGAGCTCATGTCAGAGCATCTGCTGCCGTGTGTATGCTGGAAGAATCTTTTCCTTACACTGTGGCAATGTAATCTGCATAGACCGGGCTCCCTTTGGGACAGAACTTGTAGAGCTCTGACCCTTTCAAGTTGTGTATGAGCTACTACAGTGTCTGGCAGATGTGTTTCAGATCCCTTGTGGAGTTGCTGCTGTGGATACCAAGAAGAATTAGGGTGGTCAGCACAGTGGTCCTGAAGAATTACCAAGAACCAGACCCTTGGCCACAGGGCTTTATGCAATTGTGGAAGAGTCAACTTTTTGCAAAAGAGGAAATTTATCTGTGAAACCAAGCTGAAGTTTTGGGATTAAAGGAGCAAGGCAAAGCACAGTAAACTTTCTACAAAAAGTCACCCTATTTTCTGTTTTCCCTAGCCACCTCTAGGGGATGGTGGTGTGGAAATGGAGTGAGACATTGTAGGGTAAAAGGGAGAATTTGAGGGCTGAGGAAAAATATAAGAAGAGGTGCAATGAAAGAATTAATCTGTGAGTGATAAACAGGAAGGGAGGAGGTTTGAGTGAAAGGGCAGTCAGCATAAGGTGGAGAAAACCTAATCAAGACATCCTCTCGGTTTACAGAGATCTATACTTTTACAAGCTATTTTTACAACAATGTCTGCGTGCTCAAATTCCTATCTATTTCTTCCCAATATTTTTCCTGTGGAGCTGCATTGTCTTGGTTTCATCTGGGATAGAGGTAATTTTCTTCTTAGCAGCTGGTGCAGTGCTGTGCTTTGGATTTAGTATGGGAATAACAAAGGTAACACAGCAATGTTTGGGTTGTTGCTGGGTAATGCTCACCCAAGTCCAGGATTTTTCAGTGTCTCATGCTCTGCCAGTGCACAAAAAGCTGGGAGGGAGCAAGGACAGACCAAGTGGTCCAAACTGGCCAAAGGGATATTCTATACCTCAGACAATTTGTGTCTGAACTTGAAGAGGCTTTCTGTGAGGAGCTGATTGTTGCTCAGGGCTGGGCTGGGCACTGCTCAGTGCATGGTGAAAAATTTTGTTGTGCATCACCTCTTTCCCTCAGCTTTTCTTTTTCTTTTTCATTACAATAATAATTATTATAATTTTATTAGTATACCTTTGTTTCAATTATTGGATTGCTTTTACCTCAAGCCATGAATTTTACTTTTTTTCCTTGATATTCTATGCCATCCCACCAAGGAAGGGCAGGGGGAAGGGAAAAAGATCTGTATGGTCCTCACTTGCTGGGTGGGGTCAAACCATGAGGTAGATATTAAAGAAGGATAAAGGAAGTGCCATCTCCAGCATCAATCAGAGAGAAAGACTAAAACCTTTTCCCCTCACTTTTCCCACCTCTGCCGGTGGAAAATCAGCATGAGGTCTTTATCTGTTATTTTTCAATGCAATATTGGAAAACAATTGCCTTACCAATTGTGGCACATCAGCTTGAATGTGGAACACTGAGAGTTAGCAAGGCCTCTTTGATACAGCAATTACTGTTTGTCATAGAACTCCTGCACTAGAATATAGAAAATTAAGCAGATCTGTTATGTGGCTTTTTTTTCCAAAACTGCTGTAATGAAACATTGTAGTAGTGGCAACAAATCACAAATGGTAATTTGCACTCACTAGGCAGCCAATTAAAATTCTGTGTAAAAGCATTGGCAAGATAATATTTTCTGTCTAATATCATGGATTTTGCCTTAACTTCTCTTGTTCTGGGTGCTTTAAAGTGATAATGCACTTATCTTTCCAACATTTATTTGCCTGGTTGCCAATAGACAAAGTTGGAGAATGGTAATGTTTTACATTCTCTTACCAAATTTCTGCAGTATGTTGAAAAACACTGACTTCTATACTCTGTAATAGATAAAGATCTCTTTGGTCTGATAAATATTCCACATAAATGATTGCATAATTCTTTAAAAATTATTAATTCTTCATCACAAAAATTTCACATTTTAAAATTTGATTTAAAAATGCATGATTAGAACCAGCATTGTTTTGCAGACTATCAAGGATAAATAGCAAAATAGGAAAAAGAAGTTTTATAATTACCTTTCTACAACACATTTGGGACAGCCTGTCCTTCACTTTTATTAATGCTGCTTCAAAATTAATCTATGGGGAGATATCTTTGTTTTTTAGTTTTTCAAAGTGCCACTCTCCTCAAGTCCATTTAGTTTGAACCCCTCTATAGAGTAAAATAGGCTTATTTCTTTTAAATTACTCCTCTTGAGAAAATAATTGCATATTCTTATAAATGGAGAATTCTGTATTGCTTTCAATTGTGCCAAAACATATCTGAACATGTGTCAAGTTTTGTTACATGTTTCTTTTGAGACAAAGCACTGATGAGAGAACTGTCACTGACACTCCAAGAGATGCTCACTAGAGAACAAATGCTGCTGCACTGGGCTTTGTCAAGCAGCAGCTCCATGAGTGGAATTCTCCAAGGAGCAAAAATCATTCCTACTTGAGCAACTTCTACTCACAAAGTGTGGTGTGACTCTGCTGGCACCAAAGTAGTTTTCTAAAAAGTCTTTGGGAGAAGTTTTCTCCATGTGGTGCTGCTCAGGAGTGGGGTAGCT
The DNA here is from genome assembly GCA_003676055.1 of Chloebia gouldiae. NCBI lineage: Eukaryota > Metazoa > Chordata > Aves > Passeriformes > Passeridae > Chloebia > Chloebia gouldiae. The sequence goes on from QUSF01000016.1 coordinate 12,567,457, forward strand.
GGTGTTTGAAATAATGAAATCAGATGTATTTTGTGCAGAAGCACAAAATATAAATAACTGTCAGGTTCTGTGGGGGGAAATCTGTGTGGAGTGATCTCCTGCAGGTGTGTGACAGGCCAAAGTGACTGGGGAAACCCTTGCCAAGGATGCCTCCTCTCTCTGACTGTCACTTCATACAGCTGGCTCTTCAGCCTTAGAGAAGAGACTGACAGAATCACGGGAGCATCATTTTGGAGTGCTTGGCTCAGAGAGGGGAAGGTCATGTTTGCTGCCAGGCTTAATGTGCCTGTGAGAAACCACAGGTTTTCCAGTGGTCCTGACAAGTTTTGAAACCACTGAAAAAAATAATCCCACTTAATTGCAAAGCTTAGCCAACAGTTACTCTTTTTGGAGGCAGGCTCAGAAAAATTCCTGTCTCTTTGCACCGTGTCCACACAGTTTTTTCACAGCAGTTTCTGTGTTTTCTTCAGGTACAGACTCTTAAGTCCAGCCAGAGCACCCCAGAAGAGGAGTCCAGAGTTTCAGAAAAGCAGTGTTTGGAAAATAATGAGGCTTTGGCTTCCCTAGGCATGCCATCTTTACATTTTTTGTTCAGTAGGTTTCTGAGTTGGGAACCTTTGGTCTTGAAAAATAAATCAGTCAGGAGCAGCAAATTGTTCTTTGCTCCCTGCCTGTTCTGTGTATGTCTTCTCTGATTTTGTGTCAAGTCTGTTTTATCATATAACTATAACAAAAGACTTGTGGCTTGACACTTGACTTAACCATTAAAAAAATAGTAGAAATTAAAATCTTTCTTCTTTTTTTTTCTTAAAAGAAGACCTAAATTTTCAGAGAATCTTTAAATTTTCAAACAAAAAAAAATGTAGCAACTGGAGAAATGAAAACTGCATGTACCTAAAGTTTAGTATTTCAAATGACAGTAGTACTGACAAAGAAATATCAGATTAGTAACTGAAATAAGTAGCCCTAAACATGGCTTATTGGACCTGGGAGGGAAGGCAAGATTTAGGATTCCCTGATAACCACTGCAAGGAAATAATCTGGTGGAAGTGCAAGGGCCAGTGGTCTCACCACTTCAGGAGCTGATTGAATACAAAATTTTAGCCTGTAGTTTATGAGGGATGTTTGTGTAGCAGTTTCAAAAGTCCTCTGTTTTCCTTAAACTTTCTTTGTGTCCTTGATCTCTCTTTTGAGCAGCATGTTGACATTTTTTGAAACACAGCTGATTCTACTGGGCAAAAAAATACCATATCTTTACCTGTGCTTCCCTGTTCTCCCATCTCTTAATTCTCTGAATGACACTTCTGTCTTTGCCTCTGTTTGCTCTCTCCACCTTCATCATTCCTGACCTCCCTTGCTTGATCTTGTCCTCTCAGAGTGCCCACAATCCCCTGGAGCTTCTTCTCCTGGTCACGGGAGGAGCTCAGGGAGGCTGTGGAAGCAGAACAGAGCTGCTTCATTGCAGGGCTTTTCTTAGGCTTCCTTTGAGATGAGCTGTGAAGGTGAGGTAAATGTCTGCAGGTCACCAGGATATCATTGCTTCCCCAAATCCTGTGGGCTGGCAGGGGAGTGGCACTGCCACTTGTCAGCTCTTGCTCTTCCTCGTGAGCCCCATGTGATGCTTCTTGTTTTGCTTTTCATTTCCTCCTGTGGTTGTGATTACATGATTAAATAACCATTTGTTGTTGTGCATTTCAAGAAAGCCACTGCTGCTCTTTCCAGATGTAATTAGAAGAATGGAAATATAATCCTAAAATTTTTAATCCCAAACCACAAATATAGACCAAATTGTTATGTACTGTGAGTTTTCATCCAGTTGTGATATAGGCTAGAGTAAACTTCTTTTAAAAATAATTTCATAAAGATAGGGAGTATGGAGGGAAAATGGATGTCTACTTTTATGAGAAACTGCTATTGAAACCTCAAATTACAGCTGTGGTAATGTTCTTTTACCTTTGCTAACCCTGATTGCTGCTCCACCTTATTGCTCTGGAAGCATCATGTTAAACCAGAATATCTGTGACTTTAGCACTTGAGTTCTTTAAGAGAGAAATCTGACAGGTGTGTAGGGACACCTGTGTCCAGGTGTATTTCCCTATTAATTTCCCACTTTATCTGCCAGCCTGTGTTTTGGAAGTTCTGCAGGCACAATACTGCCACAGAATCTATTTCCTCTGAATGAGCTCAGGAGATGAGGTACTGTCTGAGAAGAAGTTGTTGCAGAAGCTTCAAGGTGCTTAAGCCTCTAGCTTACACAGTGTGATTTAGAGGATGGCAGAGGGGGCACTTCACTGATCAAGGAGAAACACCAGCAGGTCCCTCCTAGAGCTCTTCAAGTGAAAGGAAGCAAAGAAAAGGTTGTACAAAAAAGTTAAGAAATGGGGAAAAAAAAATGTGCATCAGACAGGAGCTGTAATGGACAGAAGGACCAAGCAGTCAATAGCAAGGCATGATTAAAAAGAAAATTAATAAACAGACCATAAGTATAGCACCTAACTAAACAGAGAGCAACAGTGTGTTCCAATTCTTCATTAAACTGTAATTTTCCTTGTGGTATATTAAAAAGTTAAATAATTGCTCAAAACCATGAATGATGAGAAAAAAAATGGAAGAGTTGGGATAACTTCCACAGGTAATGATAACTAATGACAAATGAAGACCAAGTATCAGGGAGAAAAAATGGATGAAAGGAAGCTTGCAAATATTTCAAGCTCCATTTTTAGTTTGCCACTGTCAGGCGTAATAAAAACACCTGAATGAACCTTGCAATACCTGGCAGACTCAGGGAATGGATACTAAATGTGTGACAGGTTGTTCCACCCTAAAGCTGGGTAAATTTTGACTGCTATTCCATGATTACTCTATTGAACAGACATTGAGGGAACTTCTTTAGCTGATAGTTCAGAAATGCTTTCTTTTTGCAATGAGAAATGCAGCTCCTACAGGTTAATGTGTTTTCTGGGTACAGCATGGGAGTGTTCAGGGCCTGAAGTGATTGTGATGCTTGTGAAATCCTTTGCAGGTTCCCCCACATGGCACATTCTGCAGCTCTGTCCTGCTTCCAGGTGAGACAAATCCCAGCTATCCATCTTCCTCTCCCACTCCTGATTGCAGCTACTTTGGAGAGAAGGTATCCATGACTAAATCTGGCCAGGCTCGCAGTTTTGACAGCTGGGAGCTCAGACAAGGAAGGGACAATGCCAGGCACTATCCCTGCCTCGCCCTTTCAGTGTGACCTTTATGGGTAATAAAGGTGAATTCCAGCCTGGGTCAAAGTTTGAAAACTCTGGCTGTCTAAAAAAAATTTTTTTTTCCTCCAAGTCATGCCAACCTTTGTTTCCATGGCAATAGGAATGAAAATCTATTGGCAGCCTGTAGGCAGGCAGCAGATGACAGCTCTCAGTACCAGATTTCAACAGCTGACTTTCAAATAACAGTCCTAAGAACCCACTGCAATAACAAGTACGAAGACTTTACCACAATATTGGCTCCTTGTGTATGTCTTTAAAACAGAGAGAAAATGGATAAAATTATTACCTAGAGAAGTGTTTATGCCTCTCTATTGCCAGCTGCTTACTTGTGCTTTTTGTCTTCAGCCCTGCAGTGTGGGTAGATGTAATTGTATACTTTCTATGCAATACAAACATGATAGTGCAATTTTTGATAATCAAAGAAGCTATTTGGGATCTCTAAAATGGGAGAAGTTTAGGTAAAGAAACTTGCAGAGGCTAAAACATTCCAGGATGTAGAAGAGAAAAGAGAACAAAACTTTGGTGAGGAATTTAGGATTTCCTATCAAATGTAAAGGAAAATTTCAGGGAAAAAAAAAATTATGAAAAGAGAAGAGGTGACTTGGGGATTCTCTGAAGAGCTTCCCAACAAGGAACAGAGCAGTAAAACTCTGTTGAAGAACAGATTTTCACTCTGTTTGTGAGAGTGTTACAGGAAAACTGAGTCAACACCTCTTTGCATATTTAATCAATTTTCCTTTACATGTAGCTTGCATGTTTTGCATATAATTTTGCTGGTGGCATTCACCTTTTGAAGAGTGAAAAAAAATGAAATTTCAGAATTTAAGTCAATTACAGTGATGCCAGTATTTCACAAGCCTCGTGGAAGGCCCATGCTCACAGAAATTTCTAAGATCTTTTCTTTCTCATCATTCTATCATGAATGTCTCCAAAAAGGTCAGTCCATGAAATCACTTCTCATAAGAGGCCTTAAAAATCTCTGAATTGTTAATTCTAAACTCTTCTCCTTGTCTCCAGGAATAAAAAAATTATAGGTGATGCAGTTCCTGATAAATACAGGCCAAAGGGCAGTGACTTGAGGTGGGATATTCAAATTCACTGACTTCTCTCTCTGATTGAATAACTATAAATGAATTCTGAATGGTGTTGGGAGGCTGTTTTTAAGGTTGGAATATGTAACAGAATATGTAACTTTTGAGGCCTGTGTTAGAGGGAAAATTTGATAGATGTTCTAATCTGCTCCTAGTAATCTGAGGGGGCGTATAGATATTGAAGTGAATAATTGTGGTGTGCTAGTTATGCTAATTTGTTAATGTCCAGTATTCCTGATTAGAGCATCAGTAGGGTTTCTGTGAAAAGGAAATGAAGAGAAGGAAAAAACCTACTTTTGAATTATGAAGTTTGTTGAAACCACACAAATATTCACTTATCAGCCATCAGTCATTTGTGCTGAAGTTGTGGTTGCAGCTAATAAATACTAAAGCATGAAAGCTTCTATACCCTCCTAAACTCCATTTTTTCTTGTATCCAGAATCATCCTTTTCCCCTGAATCACGATTCCTTATTTACAGATGCCATAGTTTTATTTTCTGCTTTTGTCTAACAAGGCACTACAGTGATCTATATATGGGACAAGCCCAATCTCAAAATATTTGTGTAAAAGGGTATCTGAAATCCTCATACTTTTGTTCATGGAAGAGTTTTTCAGAGGTACTTAAGTGCTACATTTTAAATTCCCTGTAATGTAAAAAGCAAGAGGGATAACACTTCATGGACTCAGAGGTGGATATATAAGGAAATGTTTTCCTAGGAATCCAAATTATGTTCCTCAAAGTTGAAATACTTTGTCTCCAACCAATCTGCCAAAAAAGAAAAGCTCTCAACATGACTTTCCTCCCTTTATATTGAGCATGTCTATAATTGAATATGGTCAGGAAGTAGCTAAAATCTTTAATATGCTGAAGATCTTTACAGACAAGATGGTGGCAATATGTACCAGGGCAATGTATGAATAAACTATCTAATTTTATACTAATATTACACTCTGCTTAAATGATATATCACATTTAGGGCATTTAGGGTCTTTCATTCTCTATTTTTTGCTATTGGTTTGGCTTTGCTTGCTTTGGGATTTTTTTTGAGTTTGTAATGAGAGTCAATCTATTAATATTTTGGGAAAAAATGGAACATATTGAGAGAATGCTGAAAGGCTGCAGTGTAAATAAAATTTAAACCATCTTAACATAAAAAATAAAAACTGGAAGATAAAGTAGTGTGAGAAAGCCAAAGGCACAAGTCTGGGTCTCTTGGCATTAATTTCCACAGGCCAGCCAGTTAGTTGACATGTGAGAGTTTATATCAGTGAAGAACAGAAGAACTGAACAGAGTTCAGTTATTTTATTGCTTCTGTAATAAACTGACTTGTAATTTTCTGCTGAGATGCAGTTAAATTTTCAGCATTTAATGGCCCTTAGAATTAAATCATAATATAGGAAAATGTTTGCCCACCTAGGCAAGTATATATGTATATGAATCTTTACTTTCGTTCTCCTTCTCAGGATGTTCTAACATCTAAAGAAAGGAAAAGTTGAAAGGTACATAATTTTATGTGAAATAATGTTGTGCATCAGGGCTTTTAGGAAACTAAATATTTATATAATGCATATTTAAAGCACAAAAATGACTTTTTTATTTCTCTGGGGTTGTTGGAACAGAGAAAATATAAAATCTGAAGCCTATCAAAACTCGGATGTGAAAACCCAATTCAGTAGCAGGCATCATGACACTAATTTTTTTTTCTTGTTTCACAATTTATAGAATTGCAACAAAGAATGCAATCTAGATGACAGCTACTCAGATATTCTAGTTAGGGTAGTGCAGGGATGCAGAATATACTAATTTCAGGTGAATAAGGGGATCCTATTTATTACTCCAATCCCTATTTTTCCAAATAAACTCAATGATTCCTACAAAAATCCACTGATTTTTTTTTCTGGTATCCTTCAGAGTGATGGCATAGCAGGGTTTCTATGAATGCATGAAAGAAATAATTTCTAACTATGAGGGAAATATTTTTGACACAAAAATACCAATTTCTAATAAAGCAGCCACTTTTAATAGTAGGGTTTTATGAAATAGTGAAAACAGATTTTAAACCTGTAATTCAAGTAAATGTACTCCTATATCTCATGGAAGACATAAGGATTAAAAAGTACAATTCTATTCTGAATTCCTCTCACTTAGAGAAGTTGTGCATAATTGCAGTAAGAACATCTTCATTATTCTGCTCACAAGGTATTATTCTAAAACAAAGAATTAGAGATGTTTCAGGTTATTGGTATAAGCAAGGTCCTGAAAATTATAACAAGGGAAAAAATCTGATAATTTACTTCTGGAACCTCCAGGATGATTCTAGTCCATGCAGGGGCTAAGAAATGTCTACCTACCAGTCAGTTTATTTTGATATCTCTTTTCCAATGAAGTTTTCTTCTAAAATACTTCAAAATGAAGCAGATGCAAATTTCTACTGGACATATTCTTTGGTTCCTTTGTTTTTACAAGTTCTGGACTTTTATTCAGTAAGTCTTAAATGAAAATCTTAAAATCTGATGAATAAAAGATCTTTTTCTTTCCTCCCTCTGTGATAAAGGGCTTCACTCACTGCTGGCTCTAGAGGCTGTTGGGAACCACAGACACACTCTCTAAGGAAATTTTTAATTAATTATTTAACAGAGACCATTAACTAGCTGTAAAAATGTAAGAACACCGACAGATTTAGGACCTCGAGGTTATTATGAAGCCATTGCATGTGTAACTGCATAAAGAAAATAAAATAGAAAAATAAGATTAATCTGGGCAAAAATCAAGTTCCAAGAAATTTCCATGTACAACCTATTGATGGTAAAGTTTCAGTGTTGTTTTTTTTATCTTTTTTTTTTTTTTTTGTTTCCTACAAGAATGTGGACTTTTTAAAGGACTGTGTATCTGCACTATGGGGAGAATGCTTTTCTAATGGTTTCTAATAAATTTCCATTTATTGCTTTTCTAATATTTTTTCTTTGTAATGATGCAAACTGTCTTAGAATTAAGTTTGAAATGGCACCCGAGTGATGTCACAGGTCAGAAGTGTAGTAAGACTTTGTTACCAATGCTTCTGTGACTGCAGTCAAGGGAAGCTTTGGGTTATGATAGATTATATTATTTATTATATAAATTACATTGTATGAAAGATTTTCAAACTCTCCAAGAAGAACCCATTTCTTCATTTTTAATCAAGCTACAAGCAGAGCAGTGTAAATCTGTGCTGCACTGAAGAAGGATCACACACAGGCATTGAAATAATTTAATCTAACATTTCAAGGTGCAATTCAGAATTGTGTTCTTTTTGTATTTGCAGTTAAGGGGGATGACAGATGTGGAAGCTCAGTCTAACATGAAAAGTTAAAGAGTTTATTTTTAAGGCATTGCTCACTACAGAAACGAGTAGAGTTTATCTGCTGATTCAGATATCTGTTCTGTTTAAATATATTAAAGGTGTAAAGGATATAATTTTTGGGAATGTGAATGTTCTACTGAAAATTCCACTTGAAATTATTCTCATATAGATTTAGTTTCTACTAGTTAATTCTGACACAACATTTGAGAGACAACGGTAAAGGATATTTATAGTTCTTACAGTTAGATCACAGGGGTATCCAAGACAAATCATGGCCATATTCTTAAGAAAATGCTATTTTCCCCCAGAAGATACACCATAAAATTGCTTTTTCTATAATTGCACTGCTGCAACCAAAGTTCTATGCCTAAAACTCCTGAACACTCATGGTGAATCACACAAATACAATAGGGAAAAGAGAACAGAAGTGATATTTTTCCAGGGAGTAGTTTTCAGACCTGTGAAGTAATTCTGAAAGCAGTTATTTCAGCTGCAAAGTGAGGAGAACATATTGCTGAAGCCTAAAAGGAATGAGGTTGTGTCCAATAAATAAGTATTTTTTATCAACCTATTTGCTGATAGAATGTAAATATAATTTGTTTTTATTTTTTCTTAGATTATTACCAAAAGCTTCCCACACATTGACCATTGCCCTCCTGTTATTGTTTTCCATTGGTTCTTAATTATTTATCTTTCAAAAGATGCTGTACTTGATCTTTTGCTCAAGTACTGTGTACAGATTGAATTGCAGGGAGAAATCATATATTTCACATATGCTGTGGTAATGTGACATTTTCTTGAAAACAGAAAAGCCTTACACTTTATAAGTCATTAACATTGTCCACAGAATAAAGTCTGTAAAAACCAAAAATGCCAGAAACAGAAAGCTGTATTCTTTCCATGCAATATAGATGTAAATTTTTTCCTGAAGTGTTATGAATATATGTTCATATACATTTAAACAACTTCTCTTTAAGGTCAACACCAAATAACTGTCATGTAATAAATATCAGAAGGTCACTAACCTTAATTTAAACACTTGAGGCTAACAAGCACAGTATTAGTTATGGGAAGTATTGAGTCAGAAGCAACTCTTAGTGCTAATTGAGTAGTCTGGCAGGTGAGGAAAGGCTGTTGTGGTTAATAGAACCCCAGGCAGAGTTTTCTAATTGTGAAAGCATTTTGCCACTGACAAAAACTACCTTTTAAAGATCCTCACAGCTGTTTATAGGTATTCTCCTGAATGTTTCCTCAGTTGAGCAATAGTAAGCTTGGATTTTAAATGCCCTGACTTAAGGAGCAAGGAAGAAACTTCCCCGACTGAAAATTATTCTGAATTCTACCTATATAATCATGCCTGCCAGGACTCTTGAATATGTTCACCAAGCAGCCTCTCTTTGCTTGTGTTGAAAAAAATCTCATTTCCTTGTTCCTCAATATTCCCAGAAACTCTCACTTCAGTTTGGTGTGTGCATGCTGCCCTAGCAGGGACTGGATTCTATTGCCTTATTCATGCCCAGAGATGTCTTGAAATAAAATTTAATTGAGGTAATGAACACTTACAAGGTCTTATCCTGAAGCTAAGGGATGGAGGCTGACTGGCATAGCAGCTTCAAATGTTTTTTCAAGAATCTCTTGAAGTCTGCCCAGTATTTTTAGGGTGTGTGAAATCCTCTTAAGACAGGAGAAGCAATTTTCCTGGCACAAGGCTGGAAATTCTAGGTGGACACTAAAATGGCATCATTGAAACTTCTGTTTCCATGGCAGAAGTCTGCATGGATAATACTCTCGATGTAATAAATATAATCACAAATGCATAAAGCCAGATAGAGATCAAAATCCATTAGAGGAAAGGATGCAGGGGCCAGATACAGTGACAGGGAAAAGAGGGAAAGCTATGCCAAAAAATTAGCTAAGAAGCAATGGTGTCCTTCCCAATCAGTGCTATTTAGCAGCAGAAGAATGAATGAGAGATTTCTGCAGCATTAATTGTGCCTTTTCCTCTCAAGGGAGCTCCTCATTCAAGAATTGACCCCTTGTCTGGCATTGTGTGAAACGTGATTTTGTTAATTAAATACCAACCTGTTGAATG
>QUSF01000016.1:12577244-12653737 GCA_003676055.1 Chloebia gouldiae
TTCATCTTGAGCCAAGTGTTGCTCTGTGGAGCTGGAGTGGCAGAATGGAATCCTTGCTGGAATTTTGCTGTACAAATATTCACAACATGGAGTTCTGGTGGGTGAGGTTGTTATTTCTTACAGTTTTGCTTACTGCAAAAATCATTCATTACCTAAAGGGCCTCTAGAAGCCAGCACTCATTACTTGTGGTAATAAGTCTCCAAAAGAGAATTTAGATATTAGGAAGCCTAATGTTGAAATAGGCAAGGGGGTTTTTGTTCTATTTTTGTCTTTAAAAAAACTCCCAATCAAAGTAAAATGCCACCTAACCCTTCAGATGTGAGAGGTTAATGCTGCTCTGTCACCCTGCTACCTGAATTGTTTGGAGGTGTAGGCAGGACGTGGGTGGCAGGGAGGGTGGGTGGCTGCATGTGATGTAACTCAAGGAAGTATTCATTGAAGAGGCTTTGAATATGCAGTAAGAAGCACTTAAAAACTGACAGATTTTGCACAGCCATACTTGGCAGCTTGGGTGTGATAAATAAGCTGACTATGATTTGAAATGAGGCTTTTCTTCTTTTTTTTTTTTTTCCCTCACTGAATTTGTCAACACAGACACTGCCATTTTAGCCATGCCCATTGGAAGTGCTCTTTAAAAATGGGCAATTTTATAAAATTAAAGTCTTCTAAAGTCCTGCAGTTGCTTGCATGGGAATTGAGGAGAATAGCTTGCAGCTGGTAACTATGCCTAGAAGTAAACCATGAGTAATGAGGGGAGGTTATGAGACAAGGAACATCCTCATGCCTTTCCTCAGTCCACTCTCAGGCAGCACAAGCCCTGCAAACAATTCCAGGCTGTATTTGGATGAGTGCAGTTACAAAAACAAGTCCAGATTTTGGTGTGCAAGGTAAAACTGTTCTTTGAGAAGTTTACAACTTCTAAAATTTCTTTTAGAAGTGTCCTCGGTCTTCATTGTGCATTTGTCCCTCTGAACATGAAATGCTGAAATTGCCAATTACTCTGACACGTGGTCTCATCTTTAAAGAACTGGTAGATATAAACCAAGTTATGAGGTCAAAATGATGTATAAAAATGCAGTTCAAAGAGGATTTTTTCCCTTAGATGCTCCTTAAAATTCTCTTTCAGTGTGTGATGAATGCTGAGACTCCCTGGCAGAGCTACCAAAAAGCCTGAGGAATTATGGACTGCAGTTTGCTGCATTTTTATTGTCTCTGTTGTATCTGAGATAACACTGTCCAAGGAAGGTCTTGCAGTGATCATTTGTGAGAAGTGATGTTACAGAAAACTCTGGGTTTTTTTGTGGATTGCTGAAATCATATGATAATCTTACTACATTTTATCTTCCATTTTATCCTTATTCCAGAAGTTGTGATTGAACTAAGTTTAAATCCTGTCTCCAATAGGCCTTTTATCTTTTAGGAAGTTATACTATAGAAAAATAGGTTCTATAAATTTATTTTTGTTTATATTCATATTGTACATTCTGTGGGCTCATTGCAAAAATATTTTCCCTGAAGTTCAAAACACTGAAAACACAGGGTCTGTTTCCCTCCACCTCCCTCCTCTCCACATATAGACACATTTGCATGAAAAAAATTACAAATTTTTGTTGTTTTATAATAGGAAAATATACTTCAGAGCTTTCTTCAATTTTTAGATGCTCTATCAACAAAAAATAGGGAACTGGTCAGCAGTAATTATTTTATAATCCAACAGATAATGTGAAAGGAGTAACTGCTTCTATCTGGACTAATGTTCTCCCAGCAAATACTGGTTTAAGCCTAACTTAGGCTATATTTACTACTCTTAGTATGGTTGAGAAGTGGCCCATTCTTAGATGATTTTGATTTTTTTTTTATTTTTTTTTCTTTTAATTTTACAGGATGCAACTGTAAGTCCTTGTCCTTCAGCTTGTTTTCTTCATCTTCTTATGTGAATTAGAAAAAGCATTGTAATACTCCAAGAAATCCAGGCCAGAGGTACCACAGAATGGGTGCATAAGAAATGCAAACCCAAAACCTGTTTGTATTCTATGTATATTTCAGAAATTGGGATACCAAATTTAGTCTGAAAACTGCTTCTCAGGTATTTTCAAGTGGAAAAGCAAGAAGATTTTGATTGACAACAATTCTAAATTCAACACCTCTCATAAAAAGGCATCTTTGTATTAAGTCTTCTATCCCTCTGATTAATTGTTACTTCATAAAGAGTAAAATTTTGTTATAATAGTGTATAAATCTGTATCATAGGTAATAATAAGTGAATACTTTTAAGCTGGGCTCTGTAAAGCTGGATTTTAACCACAAAATAGATTTTGCTGATGTCCTGTAGGTAAAGGTTGAAGGCCTTTTCTTATTCCCACGTTTATATATGGGTTTAAATTTTTTTCCCAGAGAAGATTTTCAGAACACTGTCTGAAATTTCATCTCCTTGCTAGGCCCATTTTTACTCCCTTTCAAGCCATCTGCAATTTGATTTTCCTACAACACCCTCTACACACAGTGCAACCTCTTCAAGGTGCAGCTGATCTCAGAGCACCTGATTCAGTCATGCTGACAGCACTTTATTGTAAAATATAAGATACTGTTCTCATCAGCTGTAGGAACACCTCAATGCAAAGTGCCACTCCAACCTGTGACAATGACAGGTGAGGAAAACAGACAAATCTAAAATAACAAGAGCTTCCTCTGCAGCAAGCATTAATTTCTTGGATCAGAAATGAATGGGAAATACCCATCCCATATTGATATATGATGCAGTTGTAGAGTAAGAAAAAATGATCAGCTTTGCTTCCAGTGAGTAGGAAAGACATCCTTAAAATAATCGGACAAATGTGCTGGTGCATGTTTCAGAAAGTCCCACAACCCCTGGTAATTTAATAATCTAAAAGATGTCCAATATTGCACTAGTTAAGGTAAATAAATAATGACATTAGTGTCATCTTTTTAGAAGTCAGCTCTGAAGAAATTAATAATGAGAATTTTATTGTTTTGTGAATATTCCATGAACAGAAATCAATAGAAGCTGATGTAATACATAGAAGAAGTATAGTAAATAGAAAATATGAATTATACATTTGTCTCAAGGGTTTTCTGATGCCTTCATTTGAATTTTAAGTATGCAGTGAGACTAATAAACATCAAAGGCTATACATATCTAGAAATCTTTCTAGAAATGCTCCTGCTTATTTTAAGGCAGGTATATTTCTTCTGTGAATTATCTCTGGTACACCACCAGGAAACTATCACTAAGAGGTAAAATAATTTGCATGAGACAGCAGAACAGAAAATATCAAAGTGTAGCAGAAAATCTGTGTCTCTTTTTTCCTTCCCCTTTTCTAAACACTTGATACATTTCCGCTTGTTCAAGACTGGCCACAAATTGAGAGCACTTTTAATATTATAATGAGCAGCTGTGATAAAATGCTAAAAAGTACTGGGAGCTGTCACTGAACCTCAGAGATTTAATAAGAGTTTAGAATTCTGGTATAATATAAAAACAAAACAACAATGTTGTAGTAGCTAAGATAAGCATTTCCCACGACTGCTGACAGAGTCAGAAAATGACATACACAGAATAAAGAGTATTACAGGAATATGCTGCAAGATAATCTAAATTCATGGCTGCTACCTGTTGCATTTGGGTGTCATCAATGGAAACCTGCAAGAGCTGAGTGATTCTTTCCTTTCCAATGCCTTGGAAAAGCATTTTTTAAATCATTCTAATGGCAGCAGAAATGAAGTAACAATGAATTATTGTGCTGTCTTCTGGGTTTAGTGTAACTAAGGCAGAAAATTTAGATATAGAAACAAAGCCTTACACTGGTTACACTTAAAAAAACCAGAAGGCTAAAAATTAGAGAAAATGCTCCAAAGAATAATATCTAGCTGCTCAAAGTGTAGCTATCTCAAAAAAAACCAACAACAACAACAAAATCAGATGTTGTTTACATTTTTCATGTGTGTGCATTTTTAGGGTAATTCTGAGAAGCCCAATTTCTAAATCTGAAGTGTTCAGAACTAACAGTCAATCCCAGCAATTTTACTACTGAATCATCTTGCTGGATCATTCCATCCGTGGCATCTACTTGTGTGTATCTCCAGGAAGATTAGGGATTTTGTACTTAATTCCATTTTATTCTCATTGTTTTTTTTTAAATATATTTTTAAAGAAATTTTACCCACATTTTTCATCCAGGCACACAGGAATGCTCCTCTTTTTGTACTGGAGCAATCAAGAAACTCAGGAAGTTTTAAACTAAGTGGCTGATTTCCCCCCCCCACCCCTCACAATTCTTGTGCAAATATGGAAAATAGCTTTTACAGATTGATCTTTATTTTGATTTATGTTGATGACATGGATTTCAAAAGTTAAAAAATTAAAACCAAACCCAATGATTAAGCCCATATATTGCAGCAATCAGAACCCACTGTTTTTCAGCCATTCTGCTCATCTAATCTCTTGTTATTAACACAGGTAAATACCTACAGTGTATCTGGCTTTATGTTTCTCTTCCTTTCTAAACATGTCCTTTATTTTTATGGCTGCCACCTGTTTTTTCCTCCTCCTCTTTTTCTTTTTTGGGAACATGGTTATGTTCTTTTACCTGCTTTACAATTGTCTGATTCTCTTAGAACCTCTTTTTTTTTTTTTTTTTCCCATCCCTTTAGCAGATGTTTCTCTCCTGTGCCTAAATTCTGGTTGCTTCTCCTGGCCATTTGTCATTTGTTTTCTCTCTCTCCTGCTGGCAGACAGATGGGGGCTTGCTGCTTGGCACCAAAAATGTTATGGAGAGGGTTAGTTCCCATCCCACTATGAGAACAGGCTGTTCCTGTGATATTGCTTTTCAAATAGAGGGAGAATGCTCTGGAGTACCAAATGGCACCTTCCTGGGACTGCTCTATTTTCATGACATTCTGAAAAGTCCTCCAAGAAGTTTATAGAAAAAAAATCGATATAGAGCTGTCAGCCTGGATTTGAGCCCTTTTGTTTTCCACGTTTCCACACAATTGCTGCTGTCCTGTAATTGATCCTTTCAGCTTTGAAAGACAGATCTGGAAGAAGAGCTGGCTTGTGCTCTTCCAGTATCAGCCTGGAGTTCTCAAAGCACAAAATGTTCTTTCTCTCAAGAAAGAATACATATACATTCCGTATATGTTGAGCTGGAACTCCATCTAAGCACACATCACAGGCTTTTCTCATACGCTGTTTTTTATCTGAGCAGCCTGGCAAGGCAGCCATACCATCAACAAGCATCATTCCACCTAGGCACATTCCATGGAAAACTTCTGCCACTTCTACATGATAGGTAAAACAAATAGTCGATTTTTTTTTGGTGTGTTATAGTTCATATGAGCTTGGTTTGAAAACTAAAATGAAATTGCTTCCAAAGAGTTGCTACAATTGATATCTACAACTGAAGAGGCACTGGGAGAGGGCCTTCAGCAAGGAAAAATGCTTTACCTGCAGCTGCTTGTTCCTGAGTGCTTACACATTGCCAACCTTCTTGAAATAAGGTACAGGACTGAGAATTGTTGCAAACACCACACAGAAGGAATCTACAAACAGCATCACATTGGTTTTCTTATGCAGCTTTAATCTTCTGAGAATGAGGCACTGTCTTCATCTGACCTCTAAAAAGCTGAAGTTGAATATATTAAAAACCTCATTGTTCCAATAGACCAAAATACTCCATAGCCAAGGATCACCTTTTTATTTGTATTTCCTTTACTCATTCAGTGGTACTTCTGTATGTGGCACGTGAACCTCATGGTGTGCTCACCACTCTTACTCAGCTGAGGAAGAGCAACAGAACCTCCTTTGTGGTGTAGGAACCTGAGCTTCTCTTCACTGCTGCAAAAAACCACAGAGATAGAATTTTAGATTTCCAGCATATAGAGCAGTTTGCATATCTTATCATAACTCCATCCCAATTTGCTTCATAAGCAATAATGACTTCACTGAATCATAGAAAAATTTAAGTTGGAGAAGTATTTTAAGGTCACTGAATCCAAGCATTAACCCAGCACAGCCATGCCCACCACTGAGTCGTGTCCCCAAGTGCCACATTCACTGCCAGCAGCAAGGAAATGCAGTCAGGTGGAGATAACCAGCAGAGAACCTGTGCCAGGGGATGAAGCTGCTCCCATTCTTTCTCCTCCAGAGCTGCACATCAAGTCAGAGCTGTGCCCTGCTCACAGGCAATTTCCTGGCTCCCCACTCAGCTTTCAAGGCCCATGGGTGGCAGACAGAAGCCACACAATTTGCAACTGGCCTGGGGGACAGAATCGTCTGTGGAACAGCTCAAGTCTTCAGCCCAGCTTAATAACACCTTTAGAAATCAATAGAAGTTGCACAGAATATAATTTGGGGGAAGGCTTGTGGAGACCAACACTGTCTTTGCTTTCCCCTTTGTTAAGCACTTGGCAGTTTTGAACATAGACTTAGAAAATGCAATTTAAGGAGTTAGTGTTCATCAACAATCTTACAGCAAAAAAATGGGTAATATTAGAGTATCTCTGTAAGAAACAGGATATTATTTATATGACTTACACTAATTATTAAATGGTCCCTTTTTACATGCTCTTCAGTATGGTGTTTCAGTGACACTCATAAAAGCAAAAGTATTCTTTTTTGCTTCAAATTGCTGTTCATTTATAGAAGTTCTTCCTATTCTTTTCTGGAGACATACCAACAAAAGCAGTTACACAATCCAAGCCACAGTGCAAGTTTCCTGGAGTCACTCAAAATCCCTCAGAACTGAATGATCCTAAACAATTGAGCTTACATTTCTAAAGTTTTGATAATTAACTGTTACTGAAGTATCAAAGGAAAAGAATCTCATGCCTATTCTGATAGCAGTTCTGTCTCACATTAAGAGCAGAATAAAAGCTTCCTTTTTTCCCCCAACTAACTGTGCTCCCACTTGACAAATCATTAGATGTAATAGATCAGCTTACTCTATTTGCTGCAGTAGTCTTGAAAAGTGGAAACTATATCCTCTTCTTTTGCAGGGATGTTCAAGCATAAAAATTGATGCATAAGTTTCAAGTGGAAATTAGGAATCAAAAAAATAAAAAGAACATGTATAAAAAGGTTTCCGGAAGTTATTTAGTGTTTCTTGAGATAATGGTACGTGAAATGATGCAATTCAAAAAGAATAATACCTCTAAAAGAAATAAAAGGTTTTTAGGGGTTTTTTTTTCATTAACCCAGACTAATTTTTAAAAATTCATTATAGTGCCCAGGTGTCAAAGTCACAAAATCTTTTGAGATCTGAGACACTCAGATGAATTTGCCTCAAACATTTCTTAAATTCCCTCAATTTTCAGATATAAAATTAAAAGTTACTTATTACCCATGAACTAGTTAATTACTAGAAGAAGCATCTAAATTTTCTTATGGATAATATGAATATTTCTTTATTCCTAAAAAAGTAAAATTAAAAAAATAAAATGGGAGTAGTCTCCTTGTCTTTCTGCAATAGGAAATTTTGATATATGGAGCAGCCTAAATCCTGAATTTCCCTATAAATGTTTCTATTGATTAAGAATTAAAATAACCACAGAAATGGGAACTATTCTTACAAACTTACCAAATGTGTATGATGGAGGACTGAGCTCCCCAACTTTATAGCAATAAGCATTGTCACCAAGATGGATCCTCCAATAAAACCTTCCCAGGAAAACAATAAAACTGGACATCAGTGGCCAGTAGAAAGCACTGGAAGGGAAAAACTTGCTTGCAATAGGAATTCACTCACTTCATTCAAAGCTTTTTGCCACTGCAGATCACAATCAGCTCTCCCCTCCTCCTTCTCCACACACATTTTAGCCTGAGGTGGATGTGGGACAATCAGGATAACTGCTGGAACAAGATAATTCACTGAGATTGCTGACACATGGACTCATACTGCCAAAATAGATAAATAAAAAACCCAACCAGGTGACGGCTATCTGAAGTTTTCTGTTTTCTCAGGTGGATTTGATCTCTGTGATGAATCTGAGCTTGTCTTCAAGTAAGCTGCAGAAAGGACTCTGAGCTTGAAGGTGCCTATAAGCAGTTGTTTTAAATGAAAAATTACCAGAAAACATAAAGAAGGAAGTTAGGAGTGAATGCGAAGGCATAAAAAGGAAGATGAATTTTTGTGTTGAAAGAACCCCACTGATGGCCTGATAAGTGTCCAAAAACCATGGATTGAGTTTTTTTCTGTGGTCTTCTGATGTGCAAGTTCAGTGTTTAGCTCATAGAATTGAAAATAATATCCTTCCAAAAGTCAACCCAGGGCATGTAGGCCTCTCCACATGGTTCTGAGAGCACGAGGAGTGAAGGGAGATGTGACTTGGCCTTATTGTTTGAGAATAATTATAGTGATACCAAAAGAGATTCCAAGAGATCTGTTTGTATGTGTGATATCTAAAAAACTAAATATGCTCATACTTGGGAGCGTAAATTTGTGTATTACAAATAATTTAAATGACATTTTAAAATGTTTTAAAATTCTACTGCTTCTGTAGGATTGGGCTGAATGTTGATAACCAACTTGGCTACAAAAGAAGTACTCTAGTCTCTTAATTTTCAAATATCTTGCCATCATAATACAGCCAAGGTAGTTTTGTTAAGAACTTGATAGGAAAAGGCTTAAATGTTTGAGCAAATTTGGGTTTTTTTGGGTTTTTTTTGGGATGGGGGGAAGTTGTCCTCTTTCTTCAGACAGAGGGTGACAAGAAAAGGAATACATAAAATGAAAAGCAGGGAGAGGAAATTGCAGCTTTTGATTGTCTCACTTTCCCTCTGATTTTGAAAAGACCACAAAAGCAGTAAATGGACCACTCAAGAATTCCATTTCTCTTTCAGCTCTGAGTTGCTTGGAGAGCTTTTACTTTCTTCTGACCTCTCTGTGGCATACAAGACTTGAAGATGTGCAAATTCCCCTTTTTAGATTGGTAAATTGCACCCAACGAAGTGTTAGAATGTATCTGAAGAGCGAAACAGAAAAGCATAAATTAATAGGAAAAATGAGTGCACCCTGACACCCTAGGAAATATAATGGAAAATTGATCCATATTTTGATGTTTTTTACACTTTTCCACTTTTTGTGGGTTTTTCACTAATGTAAGAACAGAAATAGTGATGCTTTTTTTTTTTTTTTTGCTTTTCTAGACTGGATTTGGAAGGGAAGTGATGAAATGTGGTGAGTAGGTTGAGGTGGAGCAGCACTGTAATATGCAAATGATTGCCTTGGTTATATCATCTTGTTTTCCTTCAGTCACTAGTGGCAAAATAAGATTTCTTGCAATGCTGAATTTATTTTCATGGAGAAAGGAGTTAACTCCGTGGGTGGTAAGGGTTGAAGGGCAATTTACACCTTGCTGGGCAGTCTGTGTCATTTAACTTGATGTGATCTTGTTATTTATGCAGCACCTCTCTGAATTTGTGGGACTTCTCTTCCTGCTCTGTAATAATCTTTTAGAAAATTGAAAAAAAAAATCAGAATTTTATATTTCCTAACTTATCCCAAATCATTTTTGGTTTCTTTCAAAGGTTTCAGCATATGAAATGTTCTCGATTCGCATTTCATTGAAGTTCTGTGGGATTACAGGAAGGAAAATATATTCCTCACTGTGCTTACTTCCTATTATTTGCTGGGGTGTCTTATATTAAATGTAAACCAGAATCTTATCCAATAATGATCTGACTATATTCTGGGAGTTCTTTTTTGTTCAAGTGTTATCTTACAAATATTTTTCTGAATTTTCATCAGCTGCCACAGCCTGGCTTTTATGGTAAAATCAGTCATCTTGTTTAAAAGTACCCAAATGTTTTCCATTTATCAATACAGTCCCCATAGCTGGTGTTTCCAGGGCCCCTGTCAGAAAGACTGGCAGAGAATTGACAAGAAACTCTGGTGAGTTGAGGGGAGGCCCCTATGGATGTGTCTTGGATTCATTCTCACCCCTCTAGTTAGTGTACGCTGTGAGCAGCTGTGAGATTTGGAAAGCTTGGCCACCAGAGAGTGACATGGAATAGCTGTGTTTGATTCTTAAGGCACAATGGGAGTGTGTGATAGTGACAGGAAGGGTAGGGAGGAAATGATTGTAGCAGTCCCTATTTCTGATAGAGTTTTCAAGTCAAAAGAATTGTTTTGTTCCATTTTTTTTTCCTCCCCACCCCCCCTTTTCTTTCCTTTTTTCCATGGTGCTCAGATTATGTGTGAGACAGATGCTCAGCCTCCAACCACCATCCTCCTGTGGCTTTCATGCCTCCAGTTTGATTGAATATGAGCACAGCAATGCTTTTTCTCCTCGAGACAATCTGACAAACTCTCTTTGTGTGAACAGTGCTCTCAGTTGCTCTGGTAAACAGAGTTGTCTTTTTATCCAGATGTCCAGAGAAGTGATGACTTCCTCACAGTGCTCCTCAATTGTACCATATCTCATTCCTCCAGGGAAGCAGAGGCTACAGATGTCATCTGATACTTCTTTCAGCTGATTCAGAAATATTTGCCATCAGGCTAAGGCCAAATGCTTCCTTGTTGTGGAAAAGCTGTAGATAACAGCTCTTATTCAAACAACATTTATAATATTCATGTGGTGGGGCTCTCAGGAAATGTTCCCACCTGAAGCCAGGCGTTTCAGCCACACAGCTGTGCAGCAGGGCAGGGAGGCTTGCAAGAGCTCAAGCTCCCTTGCCACAGCCTTCCCAGCCTGAACTTTGCTGGGTGGGAAGGAGGTGATAGTTCTTACAAACTGGAAAAAAGAACAGATTTTCATTATTGTCTCAGTGGTGAGTGTGAGGAGTTTTGGTTTGGGGATTTATGGTTATAATTTTTAAATAATTTTTTGTTGAAACCAAAGATGAAGTCTCTTGTATTCAGAGTGCTCTTTTCAATGGAAGGGAAAGATTTCAGTGTTATTGCTAAGGCGTGAGCATATTGCTAAGAAATAGATTGCTGAGAACAGAAGTCTAGCAAGCCACACAATTGAGATGACAAGCACAACAAAATCAGGGGTGTTGAAAGGACTTTGACAGTTTTCATTAGCAGAGTTGTCTGAGGGAAATGCCTCCTTTGCCTCCTTTTGGCAGTGAGTCAAGACAGCAGTGTAAGCAATGTTACCTTAGGCACTGAACCAAGTCACTTTGTGGCAGCATTTTAATGCAAAACATGTTAAAGATTTGACATAAATTAGAGAATATAAGTATACCTCCTATTTTAAATGTCATGTTCTTGACTTAAAACTATTAAAACTAACTGGGAGGGTGACCTGTGGAAACTTCTTAAACTAGGCAGTCTTACCATCCAAAGTCTGCTGGACAGTGATATTTGTCTTTAAATGGGAGCTCTGATTTCAAAGCTCTGATTTCCTGTGAGATCATCTTAAGCACTTGCTGGCTGGTTCTGACTTTGTGCAATAATAAAAAAGTAAAAAAATAAAAAAATAATAAATTGTTTTTAAAAGCAACAATTACCATAGAGTCTCAGTGAATGAAAGGGAGCACTAAATCTACTGATAATTTCAGGACAGCCTTCAGAAGTTTCCTTTATTCCTCTCAGTCATTAACCTGAACTCATAAGCAAATAATGCAGCTTAATGAAATGGCTGAAGACACCTTCTAGTGTATTCATGCTATAAATTACTATAAATAGAAGAGTTTTATGCCATAATGCCAGCACCTCTCAAATATAATTTTTGTCCAACAGAACCTCAGAACTGTGGAATTGCATGGTCACTTATTGTGTGAATTCTGGAATATCACTGTGGTGATTCAGGGATGACCCTTTCCCTACATGAGAGTGTGGAGAAATGCATTTCACCTCAGCATGACTTTCATTTTCAGACAGCTGTTTTGGAAAGGAAGGCATGAACATCATGGAACAGATTTGGTTGCTAAACTCTGTTAAGATGTCACAGATTTTTTACAGAAATTGGGTGCTTTACTTTTTTTCCACCCCTAACATTCTGATTGCACTCCCTGCTTATGTAACATGCATATGTCTTGCTATGCATACATTTTTTTCCCATTGGCTGATACCTGACAGGCTTCATAAACTTGTACTTATTTTAGAGCTTTCTCTGTGAGGCAATTTAGTTTGCACTACAAATGCTGGACTTATTTTCAGTTGTTTGGATCTCACGTTTAAATTTAGGTGTGTTATTAAAATATAAATCTGTTGGGTAGACACTTGCAAATTCTGTTTTATGCTGGGAATATGTGATTGTGAAGCACAAAATATTAAACTTGAGCTACTTCCCCTCTCTCTTTTCCCTCCCTTTACACCATGTACATGCATGCCAGAGATTTTGGTCCACTTTCTTGCATGAGGAATAAAATGTGCATAGTTCTGCCACGAGCCTGAGTTTTCAATTGGACTGTCAGCTCTTGCCTTTCAAAATCAAGAGTCAGAACATGAAATCTGCATCTTTTCAGGAAAATGCAATTTCAGATAATCTAAAGAGAAAGAAAAAGATTAGCCACTTAAATTTCTGCTTGCTTTTTTGTTGACCACAATTGGCTGTGACAGAGCAAGATTTGCTCGAGATGAATTCTGTATTGCAGTGATCTTCCCAAAATCTTTGACTTTTAGATTTGCTTTCCATTTTTCTCTATGTTAGCAGGCAGGATGTCTTCTGTGAAATGTAACTGTAACTTAGGGTAACCTTTCTTCTTTGGGTGGAGTACAGACAAGGTTCTAAATTGCTGGCACCCATATGTCACTGTTGTTTTGTGCCATGACAGCAAGAAAATGGTTGAAGATGTCCCAGTGATTTGTGCTGCACTTTTCAGCCTGGTTTTGGTAATATGCACAAAGCTGGCGATGTTTTTCACAGACTTCCTTAGGTTTGCAATGTCTGCTAGCAAAAACCACCTCAATATCTGGTGTCTGACTGAACTTCAAGTACTTCACACAGCAGATTCTCGCTGGGATAAACAAACAGGTGCCTCAGGCTGAGGTTTTCTTCACAGCTCCTTGGAACCTGAGGATGCTGCTTGGGTCTAGATATCTTCACATCACAAACTGTGTTTCACAAGACATTTGGCTAAATTTTCTGTTGTGGTACTGCTGTGCTGTTATTTTATGGGGTTAGTGCAGGCCTGTTGGGAATGAGGGGAGAGTGTGGTTTTGCCACATTTCCCAGCCATACTGTGGAGTGTGAAAGTGCAGGGACTGCATGGGATCCCACTAATGGGAAGACTGTAGTGTCATTCTTGGACACCTTCCCAGGTTTCTCACCTTCACTGTAACTCTCAGCTGATTTAAAAAGCTGGTTTTGATAGGTCAGTGTCTCTAGCAGAGAATCCGTGGGGCTTTTTCCACCCTGTTGGTGTGGTAGTGTCAAATGAATCTCCTTCTCGGATGAAAAACTAAAAAAATATGTTAAATAGCAGTTCAGCTCTTCAGAAGAGTATTTGGTTACAAATGCTGGCATAAGCTTGTCCTTGCAGCCTTCTGTACTTAGAGATGCCACTGTAAATTTCTCTGTCCAGTGAGAGCACCCATTGTAACAGCACTTTCTACAAAGACAGATGAGCAAATGCAACAGAAACTTTGCATTTGTGTCTTTATGACTTAATGCCTTTAAAGCAGCCATTTTTTTAGTCAATTACTTGTTTTCTTCTTTTTATACCCAAGTACTCTTTTGTTGTTTTTCTGCTGTGGAATCTTTTATACTGCAATTCTATTCTTTTTTCCTTGTTCTGTGAAAATGTGTCCCAATTTAACATCTTAAGAGCTTATTTTAGTGGGTTTGTTTCATTCCCTGCTGTGAGGAAGTGCTGTAATAAGAGATTATTTTTCTGAGGATGATGGTACTTTTTGCTTGAAACTGTGCCTGATATTAAATGCACCTGACAACTCCAGGTGATGATGGGAGGATCTGTGCTCCTGTAGTACAGAACTAATGGTGGCTCATGAAACCTCTTCAAGCCTTGTGCTCAGGTGGTGGTTGACAATAAAACAACAGAGGCCTGCATAGGTCATGTGCTAAGCTTCTCCTGTGGAATAATGAGGAATAATTCCAAGAGAGGAAGCTTAGAAGATTGTTTGGGGTTGTGTTTATTTTACAGTGACCTACAAGGAAGGTGACCTCTTGGGTATACCCAGGGAGATCTGGGATCAGGCTAGAAGCTCTGCTAGGAACTTTCTTTTTGAAGCCTATTCTTTCAGTTTTTCCACAGCCTCAACACTTTTACATATTTATTGCCATGTACAAACAGGTCTTCCTGGAGCTCTTCCTTAAAAACAAAAGAAAAGCCCTTGCAGTATGCAGGGACAAACCCAAAGCTGGAATGCCAGCCATGCTGCATAAAGCCAGGGACTGATGTCCTACAGCACCTTGTGCTAACTCTCTTTTTATTTCAAGGAAGGGGCTTGACAGAATATCCAGTCTTCTTCACATATCATTCTACCTGATTAAACAATTTTTTTCCAAAACCCTGGTGACAATAGATGTGTTTTTCTTTAATGGCTGCCTTCCCACTATGTTGCCAGTTTTGCTGCATAAAATAACCTGGATTGTGCCAGAACCTGGACCTTGAAAGAACTTCTTGGGTTTTTGTGTGTGTATGTTAATATTTCATCTTCCCCTCCCCTTCCTTTTTTGGATGTCATCCACATTCTGCATTGAAGGAGTAAAACACAGAAACACAACAAAAAAATCTCATTCTTCATTTTTCAATGGGTGCATGACAGCTTGGGGACTATTTTATCTTTTTATTTCTCTCACAATTTGCCTTTTTGTTATAAATATGAAATGACTGAACATAATGCCTCTTTTCCCCAGTATTCTAAACAGTGTTAAGGCAAGGAAGGTGTTGAGTGATGCCTGCCTTGCTTACTCTTATTGGCTTATATGTATTTAGCACACATTTGTAAGCATATATAGATGTTATGCTAATATCTCTTGGTTTAAAATATTATGAAAGGAAATAGCCTAAAAAAAGTACATTACCCTGATTTTCCTCTGAAATGCCAGTGTGCCAGGTAATTCTTCATGATCAAATATAGTAAGAACAGAGAGCCTGAAGTATTTTAATCTGAGTGGAATTACTTTGTAATGTAAATTAAGTGGGAAAAGATGTGAGAGAATGGGAAGTTTCACATTCTAAATCCAACTTCTAATGTAATTGCATGAGTTCATCTTTTATTGAAAATTTTAGTAATTTCCTGTTAAACTTAACAGGTGTGTAGGAGAACTTAATAATGTAATGACTAAAGGTTTTGCAATGTAAAATGACATATATAGAATTTTATATATAAATAATCTTATTTGTCTGTTCCTTTGAGTTGTTAATTATTTGAAGTAATCAGAGCTCTGCAAGACTTTAGTATCTCCATTCCCTAATAATTTCCAAACAGGTTTTATATAGTGAGCTTCATCTCCTCCTATTTATTTAAAACAAACTGTTCCATTACAGATCCCAAGTCAGGAAATCTTTGTAAGCTTTGTAAACTTGACTGTCAAAGCAGAGCAATTTTCAGGAATTTGTGTCCTCCCAATGATGTCTCTATTTCTGACTCTGCATTTTGCAGACTATGTAGAATATATTCTATTTAAAATATAGAATATATAGGATTTATAATAATGTCACCTGACCTCCTCCTGTAGCTCTATAGGGCTAAAAAGTCTGAGGTAATCAGTCATTAAATGTTTGTTACTAAATCAATGACGATCTATAAATAGAACTAAAGTGGAAGCTGTGTCTTCTAAAACTTACCAATGGTTATTTCAACTGGTTTAGTTGTTCAATTAGTCCACAAATAGATTAAGCACAGCAGATTAATCACTGTTTCAGGCTCGCTATCCTACCTCTCCTTTCCTTATGATTTTCTCTTCTCTCTCTCTTTTTTTGTTTTTATTAAATGACAGGAAGTATTTATCTGTGTTTGAATATGGATGATAAACCTCTAAAGGTGATTTTGGGAGATGAAGCTTCAGGGGTTGGAAAGATACATTTACATGCAAAGTGCAAATTATTTGGGCTAGTTGGTTGTTGTGTCTTCAGGGCCATTTCTGCCAGTGTTTCTCTAAATGTGACACATGGGACTGACTTCTTCAGCCTTTATAAAGATGAAGGTTACCAGAGCATGAAACTTTACAAACAAGTTCTATTGATATATGTTGAAGATTTCTCTCATTTCCATTTTAAGTGGAAACCAGTTTATAGCCTTGTAAACTGGTGGATCCTAATAATTGTTTTTAGCACTAAAAACAACTGATATGGTTGCAGAGTTACACAGCACTTCAGAAATGCAAAGTAGGAGTTAACTGCAAAACACAGACATAGTCTTTGAATAGCAAACAATACAGTGAAGGAAAACAGAAGATGGTGAGGAAAAAGTAAAAAAGATTTTTTTTTTTTCTTGAAGTGAGAGAGCAGTTATGGAGAAGTGATAATCACCAAGAGCAGAATATGTAAAAATAAAAATGCAGCAATCAATGGATCCTCCAGACAACAGCCAGGGGTTTCTATCCATAGTTTAGGAAAGTAGAATTTGAGGTAAAAAACTCTTGAGGATGATGAGACTAAACCCAAACTTACATAAAAACATTAATGAAGCATGTGGAAGGAAGAGGGAGAAAAAGGTAAGAAATGAGGATGCATTTTTCCCTAGTCTTAGGGGAAAGGAAGCAAAGACATTTGGTTAAGGCAGACATGTCTGCCAAAGTGAGAAGGAAAACTGAGTGGTATTGAAGCTATCAGCTTGAACAGTTTGAGCAGTCAGTCTGCAGACTTCCATTTGCATATTTGACGGCTTTTGCTTTTCTCTGCTGTATCAGTGGTATTTTTCTTGTTCAACGTAGATGTGGAGTTAGATTCAGGTTATTGATATCTGCTTTGCCAGTTCACATTTGACATGATTGGTCCTTTACAGGAGTAAGAGAAAAGTTAAGAAAGGCTGAAGGGATGCATTTATGTTCAAAGGACTTGGAATAACTCCTAAAATCCCATTTGTGTGCATTCAGAACCATAAACAGCGAGAGACTGAAGACCATATTTGACCCTATGCCTTCAAATATTAAGTGTATCTTGCTCTGCTGTTCATGAGAGTTCTTGGATAGAGGTAACAACAAACCTGTTCCCACAACCTTCCATCAGTGAAATCATGTCCAGAGGGATCAAAAGAAAAGAATGGACCTAAGGTCTTCCAGTGCAGACTGGAAGTCTTTAGCCATGGTGTCTGTAAAAGTTTATAGGTATTTGACAGGCTCATATGAGTCTTACAAGCTCCTTTACATTATGCTGACCTCCTGAATGTCCTTTTGGGTACAGACACGGCCTCAGCTCACGCACATGGCCATTTGTAACTGTCACCTTGTGAGGCAGAAATGAAATGTGAAAGCCTTGAGGCATGAAGCCTTGGATGTTTGATGTAGGCTGGGTCACTGAAGGAAAAAAGGTGAGCAAAAACTCCTTCCTTCTGCAGCAACACAAGACGACTCCCCTGCTAATATAAAGCTCCAAAGACTGGTAAGAATGTCTCTGATATTGATATGAAACTTGAAAGAATGTAAGCTATTTCACTGGCACTCTCGCATGGGACTGACTAAGTCTCAAAATGTCTAAATCAGTGTAACCATCACAAATGCCTGTGATGAATATTCTGGATAGGGTGATGGGCTGCTGTTTTTGGTGTTGGTTTAGGTTTTTGTTGTTTTTTTTTTTTGGTATGGGGTGTTGGTGTTGTGTTTTCTGGGTCTTATGGGACTTTTTGTTTGTTTGTTTTTCTGTTGGAATTTGTCTACTTATGTCACTTGTCTCAGTGATTTCTGAAAAGCAGTAGGAAGTGTGGAGCTGCTACAGATGGTTATGCACATGCCTTCCTCTGCTGTGTAGGCTTTCTGCTCCTGTCCAAACCTTCTCCTGAGCTTTTTCAGGAGGGAGAAAAGGAAAAAAACCTTCTCCTGATGAGATTTCTGTATTTCTCACATCAATAATTCATCATGCTCATTCCCTTGCTGCTCTGAAGAAAGGCAAAGAAAGAAGGAAGATTGAGGTAGAGGGAGACAGATAATCAGGTTATTTCAGGAGAAAAGGACTGAGAAGTAATATAATCTAAAAGTGGATTGTAACTGCTCTCAAACTTGTCTTTATTGCCCTGAAGCCTCTAAATTATCTTTTCATAAAAGTGTGCTTTTGTAAGATGTGTGTTCTATTCCCTTTCTGGTCAAGAGGTCTCAGATTTCTGTGCTGCAGAATGATTACCTTGACAATCGATAAGCTTACACTAATCCACCTGTGATTTCTCATCTAAAATTATTTACTTACTGGAAGTTTCATGTAGATGACAAAATTGAGCTGAAACTGGAAGAGTTCTGCTAAAAATGCATTTATTTCCATTAGTTCCTGTTGAGAATTTCTTAGACATGAGCTTTTCAGCTTGTGGTGCTCCAGCGAGCTGCTTCAAGTGGGAAGGCGCACTCAAAGCTGACGAGTGGGAGGGAAGCTTTTCCCTCACTTCTCTGGGAGAGCTGTGTGACTGCTGATGTACCAAGTGATCCTTGCTCTGTGGGGGCTTTGATCAGCTCATGCTTCCTTCACCCTCCCTCAAACATGTTTTCCTGGGAGAGAGGAGTGTGTGATCCCATTTCCATGGCACTGTCACTCGTGTGCCTTCTAAAAATCCCGTCTCTCTTCCCATTGGCTGCCCCTGCTGCTGGCAGCTCTCGCCACAAAAATTCCATGCCAGTGCTTCTTCATGGAACTTAAAACTCCAGTGATGTAGAGTGGGCTTAGATTTGTTAATCTTATATCCAGGAATTGAATGCCAGATAGGAGAAATATAGCCCGACCAATATTTGTTTCTTGAGAAAGCACTGTTAGTTGGGTTTTCCACTATAATACTTCAGAGTGAAGCCCTGAATGGAGGATAACCCTTAGCAAATCCTGTGTCCTAAATATTTGCAGAATGTGGTTTCTCATTCTCATTTCTCATTCTGCTTTTCTATTCCAACACTGTGATTTTTGTGAATTTTCATTTCTGTCCCAAATGCCATAAATGCCCTTGGTTAAGGCCTTGATTTCCACTAAAATATTTGGAGTCAGAAATCTGACTGATATCAAACACTGGTCTCAGATACCTATGATCTTCTCTGGACTTTCTGAGAATTACCTTGTGGATAAACTGAGTGTTTTCACACATTTTAGCAAGCCTTTTTTGACAGAAAACCTAAAACTACAAGACTTCACTCAGTTGGTCAGAGCATGGTGCTAATTATACTGAGGTTATGGGTTCAGTCCCTGTATGGGCTATTCACTTAAGATTTGGACTTGATGCTCCTTGTTGGTCCCCTCATACTCAGGTTTTCACAGAATATTCTTGCTTTCTCTAATTTCAATATAATCTCTGACAAATCTTAATGTTTCAAGCAAGAGAACAGCATTTCACACCTACCTTTTCCCGTTTCATGTTCTTGCGTCAAGCTCTTTTCTTATTTTTTAAAAATTATCTGCCTTTATCTTCCTTTTATCACTTTTTTCTTTCATGGGAGAACTATTATGACAAACAGGAGAGTGCTTAGGAGACTTGGGTGAGGTGTCATTTTTCACTCTCACTGGTTTATTCTGCTTGCCTTGAGTGATGGGAAAATTATTAATATACGAAATCTGAGATGTCTGGCTAACAAGTTTATCCTAAATAAAAGAGCATTCCCTTTAGCTACAAAGTAAGTGTCTGGGTTTGCTTGCAGCTGCCCACTGCTGTGTGCCACTCCTACAAGCTCAAACAGCAGCTCTCTCAGGATGTCACACTAGCTGCTGTTTGCCTTTTTAAAAGCGCTGTTTTGCTTTGTTTGTGTTGTGTTTTTTATGGTTGGTTGGTTTTCCCCTTCTGAAACACTGTATAGGTTGGGTCTCTGAAATCACTTGGCAGAGAAAAGAGGAACAGAGGGGGAAATGCCGTTCATGTGTTCTCTCACTATGATCATAGCTAAGGAGGCTTTTGTCTGACCTGTCCTGACTTATATTTTGGAGTGCTCAGATCTCCAGCACCTGAAAGTTCAGTTTCTCCAATTTTGAAGAGTCATTAATAGTCTGATGCTCTAGAGATTATTTTGAGAAGTTGTTTGAAAGATGTTATCGAAGTGGTAGTAAGACAGTCTTTCCCTGATTTGCAGAAAAATAGAGGGAAGACCATGTATTTTCATCAGTATTTGTGTGTGAAGGCTAAAGAATGGAAAACAGCTGCTAGGGTTTTGTATACATAACTTTCTGAATCTGCTATTTTGGACTTGCATTACCATGACTTATTTGTAAATCAAGACTTACAGACCAAATCTCCCTCTTTCTGTGTGTAAGGCAAATCTTGGATCATAAGAATTTTGCTCAGTGCTGAAACAAGCAGGGAAAAGTCCTTCTGTTGCCTGTGAGCAGTCCAGGGTCCATAAAGAGGTTTCACTTGTCTATAACTTGATAAATGGTAATGTTGCTCTGAGCTGGGATCGATTCAGGATAAAGCAAGCTTGCTCTGGGCATGTCAATACAGTTTAAAATATGACTTGTTTCAGCCAGAGAAATGCCAGGCAAGATACTGCTGACATCTAAAATGTAAATAGTTTTGCTTTTGTACAGAATGTGTCCAGCTCCACACTCCCCTTATGCAATTTTTATGTCCCTGACAGCTCCCTGGACACGTGATTTTGTAGGAAATGAGGTTCATTAACATTACCATGGATCACCCATTAATCCACCCATCCTTGTTATTTAATTGAAGGAATATCTGGCTGCTTGGAGGACAGTTCTAGCACTGTTGCTGCCAGTTCAGCTTGAATATAACTTCCTGCCATTCCAGTCAAAACCAATAAGAATAATTTTGTACATAAGTCCATTTCAAATTTATTTAGCATCTGTTCCAGCACTCCTAGATCTAAATGTTGAACCTAAATGTAGTGAGGCTTTAAAACTGGGATCTTTATCTATAACTGGTTGTATGAGTTTGGGGTTTTTTATACATAGTTTAATGAAGGAAAACATGAAGGAAAATCCTGTGCTAGTTGTACTCCTGCAATCCAAACCTGTACAGGTATATATGTTTTTGCCTTTGCAGTATTTCATTAACTTCAGGTCAGTTTGCAATCTGCCTGCCTGCACAACAATGGAGAACCAGAGATTTGTTTGGTCCATTGTGCCTTGGATTTGAGGGAAATGCTTTAAAGAAAAAAAACCCCAAATGAGAAAACAAGTTTTAAAATCAGTTTTAAAACTGAATCTTATTGAATATAAGTAATTTGGTGGTTCAGAAATAGAAACACAGAACAGAAGATTAGATTTGTTGAATATTTGTATGTCTTTGGGCTTCTCTAAGACTTTTGTTATGGGAGTTGCATACAACAATAACAATAATATAATCTCTTATATACTTCTAATGTATTACGAATGGAGTTTTTTTTCTCTATAACTATTAGCATGAAATAAACCACCTCAGTATTAGGGGGTGAGAGTCAAAGGTGTGCAGGTGGAATTACATGCTAGAAATGAAAGGGGGACAAGCAAGCTTTAATATGTTCCCGCGGGACAGAACTTGAAGGTAGAACAAAATCTGAGAGTATTTCTCTCTGGTATTTTTATGCTTTGTGCTGAGAGGTGTTTTAGAGAAAGCCAACACGAAGAGTTAATATAAATATGCCAATTCTCATTGAAAAATCCCCATTTCATCATTTCACTAATGGTGTGCTGGAGAGAACAAAAGCAGTTCTACGAATATCCCTGGTTCTTAAGAAACTGCTGTGTGTGCTGAAAAGAGCCCTAATTTGTAGACTGAAAGCAAAACATTCCAGTTCTGGGCATATTTTGTAATCACTTATAATTTTGACAGGGTTAGCCTGGAGCAGAATGAAAATAAGTGTTGAATTCCCTTCTTGTGTAATTTCTCTGAAATAATCAGGTGTTTTCCATGCAAAGTCAATGGGAGAGAGGGGAAAAAATGCCCCAACATCTCCTTTAATGGATTTTATTTTATTTATTTTTTTATTTCTTGTGTTTTTCCTTATCATAATGTGGACAAGCCATCACTAGAAGGACTTCTAATCCAGTCAATGACCAGGGGAAAATACTGAGCAGTATATAAAGGCAAGCCACTAAAATAATCTAACATTAACAAAATCTAACAGAATTTGAGGCTTTCATAATGAATCTTCAGAAATGTCTCCTATTCAACTCATTATAGAACATCAGAACTTTAAAATAAATGTAATTATGTTGTTAGATTTGGGTATTTCACATAAATTTGCAAGAAAGCTCAGTGGCCAGTGGTTGAACTTACATAAAAAAAATCTTGAAAGTAAAATGTAGAATCCTGCAACTGAGCTTAATGAAACTCAAATAAACTTATTGCATGCATAGTTTGTAAGAATAAGATCTCTGTTGGAATTTTGAAAGCATCAAAAACAACAAGTCATTTTAAAGTGAAACCTATTTATTATACTTTAAATTAGATCACGAGGCAAAAGCCAAATCACCAGATTATATGATCAGGGTGTTTTTATGACTATCAAATCAAGGCCTTCTGAGATGCATCACAGTGACCAGTAGACCTCTAGAATCTTTTCAGGGTAAATAAATACTGCTCATTTTATTTTACATAACAGCATCCTTAAATCAAGTTTTCCATATCTTTTGGAAATGTCATACAAATGCATTTTTGGGAAGTGTTTATTTGTATCCAGTTAGTTTTTCTATAATTTCTTCAGGAATTTTTTGGTAAATATTTTAGTAAAAATTTCTTTCTCTGTTTGGTGCCATATCAGACAGCTCTCTGTGGAACTCAACCACATATTCTAAATTTGCTACAGGCAATAAAATATTTAAAAACAGGGTGGAAGGGGAAGTAAATTACCTTAAATATAATTCTGAAAAGAAACAGCTTTTATTTTTTTCAGCCTATCCATAAGTAGTAAGTACCAAGAGCATAAAGTTCTGCTGAAAATATGCAAATTCATGTGGTAATATGCATTATGAGATGCATATGCTTCTCTTTCACCATTATCTTTTTCTTTACACTTGCACCATTATGTGAACTCTTGACTGTAATTCTTGCAGGACTTTTGAATTAATAAAGCTTTTTGGCAAAATACTTAAGATGTTTTTTGAGCTCTCAAGCACTGAGAAGCAGTGCTTATAAAAACTTGTGCTGTTCAGAATTGACTTTTTTTCCCCCCTTTGGAATTTTATTGCCTCTGGACAGGTTAAAGCAGTAAGGCCTAAAAATGAACCTTCTTTTGAAGCAAGCAAGTCTTATTGAGTGCTTCTAGGGCATAAGACGACGTTATTCTCTAGATCATGTTAATTGAGACATCTTCATGCCAAAAAAAAGAAAAGTGTATGTGCTCCTCAGACTGTATTACAGACTGACCAAACAAAGATCTTTGTACGTATTATAACATGAGGCAGCAAGATGCAAAGGAAGGAAGACCAGAGAAGGAAGCATGACTGTTTGGGTTGTTTATTTTTATTATTCTTAAAAATTTGTTGCTGCAGTAGGTGACTTATTTAAAACATGCTTAATAAAATGAGTTAACTTAATTTGCAATGAGTAACACTAGCTGGAGAATGGGAACATGTACACTGGATAATAATGAGGAGTTGCTGCCTAAGCTTTAAACTTGTTTCATCCACACTAACTTGATTTTCTTGGCATGTGCTAGATGAAAAATATTTTCAAAGCTGTTTCCTTAGCAGAAAAATGTTTTTGTAATGAAGCACTTGTAAAATAGTGTAGCATGAACTGAAGATCACAGTGCTATGAGAATATATAGATGTGGGGGGAGAAAACCTTGCAATTTCAATACTCTTTTTGGTGGCAGTATATTGGACTGGGTTATTTGACCCAGTATATTGGACTGGGTTATTCTTCCACACCCAATATTCATAATTTTAATTACTAATATAAACCTATGGATTTATTCAGATGTCATTTGATAATACAATTTTGCTATAGTGTCTATCTTGATGGGTTTAATTTTTGTTTTGCACTAAAGATGATTTTTAAATTTCTTTTAGCAATATGGGTTCTCATTTATTACTTTTTTTTTATCTTCAGTTCAGTGGGTGGAATTGTTAACTCTGGTTATTTTAGCTGTGTAAGCATGTACCACACCATTATCCTGAAGTGTGGATCAGAGGTAAGACTGCTAGCTGCAAAACTAAAAGGACTGCAAACCCTAAATGGTCCGTGCATGTCAGGAAAAGGTTCTTAGGTGTATCTACCAATAAGCTCTTGATGAGTATTTTGTAAAATCGTTTGTGTTGGAAGGCACCTTAGAGATCATCTCATTCCAACAGAGACACGGAATCATTGCACTATCCCAGGTTGCTCAAAGCCCCATCCAGCCTGGCCTTTAACACTTCCAGGGATGGGCATCCACAGCTCCTCTTGGGCAACCTGCTCCAGAGCCTCACCACCACCACAGGAAAGAATTTCTTCCTAAATTCCAATCTAAGCCTGTCCTCCAGCTGAAGCCATTTTCCCCTTACGCTATCACTCACAACATGCCTGTGGGAATGCACACATGCAGGTAGCCAGAGTGACAATCAAACCACAGCTGGAATGTAAAGGAGATTCATTTCATTGCCTCTCTAACAATGCTGGGCAGCAGAGACTCCTCAGTTCATCCATGGGCTGCTGCCTGCCCCAAATTTCAAAGAGCTTTGTGCACACACAGTTCATCACAAGGCTTTGCCTTTATGATTTCTCTCTCCCAGCAGGAGACTCAAGCTTGTGTTTCAGAATGTGTGATCTCCACACGGGGAATTCCTCCTCTCAAAGCAGTCAGAGGATGAACAACAATAGGTATAATGAAGGGAAGGTTTCCCACAGCAACATGGTTAACATTCTCAGCTGCAAAGTAACTTTGAGCAAAGCTATTCCCTTTTCACCAAATCTTCTGCTTTTAACCC
The DNA here is from genome assembly GCA_003676055.1 of Chloebia gouldiae. Lineage (NCBI taxonomy): Eukaryota > Metazoa > Chordata > Aves > Passeriformes > Passeridae > Chloebia > Chloebia gouldiae. Next base: position 12,602,141 of record QUSF01000016.1, read on the forward strand.
TTTCCTCCCAATGGCACCCTGGAAAAAACTCCTGTATTTCTTGTAGCCTCCTTTGGGTACTTGAAGGCTATACTATAAGGTGTCCCCAGAGCCTTCTCCTTTCCAGGCTGAATGACCCCAACTCTCTCAGCCAGTTTCCATAGGAGAGGGGTTCCAACTCTCAGATCAACATTTCCAGTCAGTGGGAACTTCACTGGAATGCTGTGGATTCTCAAATGTGCTGCATAGTGCCTTAGCCAGTTCCTCAGGCTGTTTCCTCAGGTCTTGTGGATGTATCTCATCAGGACCCAAGGATCTGTGCACCTTTAGTTCCTCAGATGTTCTTGAGCCTGGTCTCCTGCCATGGGCCTGTCCGAGTGAGATGTTGCTGTCCTACAGTGAGATGTTGCTGTCCTACAGTGAGATGTCCAAGTCCTGTTCTCCCTCACTCTGGAGCCACCTCAGGGATCTGAGTAGGGAAATGGCTCTGTCCTGATCAGCCCGGGAGGCCAAGGATCCTCCCCTTGCCTGGCAGGACAGCAGTGGGTGCTCCAAAGCACCGAGACCCTGCTGCCATCTGTGGATGCCATTCCTTGTGGCTGCTGCCCTGGCTCCCTGGGAGGTGGGGATGGCAAGCTCGGCAGTGCTCCTGGAGGAGGCATCCCCTTGGTCTTGTCATTGTCATCCAACAAAGACTGATAGCCCTGGGCACCTTCGGTGGTTGTTTGTTCTGCTCTTTTCCAGCAGCCCCACCCAGCCTCTGCTCTTCATTTCTCAGCTCCTGCTAAATAACGCCAGCAGCTTCTCAAGGACTTCCTCTCTGATGCTTTTTGCCTGCCTCCAGGCCATCCCTGGCAGTGGGAACACCGACTTTTATCCTGCCCTGGGGCACTCTGCTGCTGGCAGGGTAAGAGTCGATGATGAGACCCTCCCCTGCAGAGCCCTGACCACAAGAGCTGAACTGTGCTGGTCCCGATTCATCATCTCTCTTCCAGCCACCTCCACTTACATCAGCTTTCTCTTCCTTGCATAAGATCAATGAATATTCCTGCTGCAAAGAGGAGTGCCACTGAAATGTCTGTGAATTGACAAGAAGTCTGAATGCAGCAGTGAGAGCTGTAGGACAGGGTGAAGAGAGACCTTCACACCCCTTGTAGACAGGAGCAAAACGGCAAAGAATTCTTGGAAAATTATTTTCTTCTCTGCGGTGACGGCCTGAAGTGATGATCTTTACATCACTGGCATTAAGTCAGTAAATAGGAATAGAAATGACTCTTTCATCTTTACTGCATATTCACCTCACATTTGCTTATCATGAACAATCAAGCATTAAAGATAGTGTTACCTTTATTTAAGAGTATACCAGAAATCATATGACTACAGAAAATAGCATGGGGATAATCTTTAAATGCTTCTTTTTGCTCTGAACTAATCCTTTCATTTTCCCCCTCATCTTTGTTAGACAAGCATTTCACAAAATTCAGGGTAATCACATAAGATTAGGAAGAGAAATCCATACTCAACTTGATTATGTCTAGTTATATCTTGCTGCTGCTTTGAAAATGCTGCTAAGATGATTTGTGCCCCCAGATCCTCTCTTGGCATGTTGAATAATACTGGCCTAAGTAGCAAGGAGAATGCTGTTTTGTAGCATGCCTTTCAATCTGTTATGTGACATATTTTGCAGTAATTGGTGTTGCTTTCAATCACCATTTACCCCTTATTTTAGTATGGTCTTCTGCCAGGTTCCGTGAGATTTCTGCTAAAATCCAGATGAATTCACACTGTCTTCCTTTGTCTGCCCAATCTTCCACTGAGCTGTAAAAAGCTTTCAGGGTAGATTGTGCTAGTATCTGTTTCTCAGATTTTTTTTCTTCTTTCTTGTGTCTCAATAAGTTCTATTAGGAAAGCTGAGAAAGATAGGCTTTGTTTCTTTTCTTCTTTTTAAAATTTTTGTTCTTATTTAGTGTTATGCCTGTATTGCAAAGTAAGTTCAGAGGTTGAAATGCATTTGAGTCATCAATGTGAGCATTAAGACAAAGTTGTGGAGCTGCCTACGTGGTCCAAATGCTGATGTCCCACTAAACTGAGAAGAAACAAAATATCCTGATTCCTTAGCATCATTGGTTTGTACAAAATGTAATAATTAGCCTAATGGCAAAACAATTTCTTCTCATTAAATCGCCATTTGTGTCAGCAGAAAAGGCTTTGATCTTTTTGCACACAAAAAGGCCATATGCTAAAAAATACAAAGTTCATCCTAAAGATCTTGTTTCTATTTTGCCTTTGTATCAACTGGAACTCTGTTTTGCAAATGTCATTCCCCTGTTCATTTTTTTCTCTTCTTTGTTCCTGAGATTCCTGTTCCAAGCTACCAGGCATCACCTCAGAGAAGCAGCAGCTGCTGTGGTGGGGACAGCATCTGCGGGGAGAAGATTAAAAGCACCAAGATGTGTGTTCAGCAACTTCCATAAATGTCAGGTTTAAATTTGTTTCTGCATGTAAGTCAAAATCTTCAAACCTAAAAGACATCTCTTGCTCCAGGGGGACTGGGACTCTATCTTGGGATATGATGGAGAACTGAAAAAATCTGGTCTTTGGTGCAGAACTTTGTTCAGACTCTGCCTAGGGAAGGAGCTGTTCAAGGTGGCAAACCTACAAACCTGTAGAAAACACCACCTTGATTAACAGCTGTTTTTAAGATTATCTTTTAAGAATATACAAACCACTCTGGCAAGCTTCTAAAATGTATTTTTCAAAGTGTTTTTGTGGGCTGATATTTCATTTTTGCTACAGTTCTGGATGAAGGTAGTTCTAGAAGGACAGGAAGCACACAAAGGACCCAGTGCATCCTCTATTTCTGCCAGAGGACAGTTTTTTTTTTTTTTTTTGAATGAAAGTAATACAACCATTCAAAGCAAAATTAGGAGTTTTTAAAAATAATGAGTCTAGAAAAGTTAAATATGCACTAAATATGCAATTTTTTTTTACATGGAATAAATAAAAATATAGGTGTCTCATCTTAGTGTGTTTCAGTATTTCTTCTATGCATGGTGTTTTATAGCACTTTGCAAATAAAATATTCTCTTTACTTTTAAGATAGGTACCTGGGGTTTTTTTTGTCTGTGAACAGTTATTGGATTGTATATTATAATTTATTTATTTTTACTAATACTAATAAGTTTTAATGAATGTTTATATTTGCAGAAAACTTTCAATATGCAAACTATATCCCTTTAAAATGCTCTGTAAACTAAGTGAGGCTTAATGGATCAAGCCCAAGTCTTCTGAGTCCTGATGTGTCATCAAAAGTTGATAAACGTTCTTAATCCTTAGGAGTGTTCTCCCACACTTCCAAACATTTTTGTGTGTTGAGATTTATTCATGTGGGTCTCACGCAGATCTTGTGACTCCATAAAAAGTCCAAAGCATCATTGGTAAAATATTTTTAATGAGTAATAACAACTTTCTGTTCCCCTTTGGTGTTTATCACTTACAACAAGAAGAGGAGTAAAATGTATTTATTCTCCCTCCGGGTGCACAATAATTTTTAACAAGTGCTGTTTTAAAAAGAATATGCATCTCTACTCATAAAAAATCTTTTATTTAATTCCTTTTTTTTTTCTAAAATAGTATGTTCAAAATATCTTAGTCTTGTCTGTTATAAGGCTTTGACAAGGATTAAAAAATTGTTTCAGGTGATAAAAGCAGAAGACAAATATGGAGATCAATTGGTTTCTGCATCTGCTTAAGCTACCAGTCTTCTAGGTGACTTTTATGAGGGAAATATGTATTTAGTCAACATTTCTTTAAGATGCAGTGCATGAAAACTTGGTCAACTCTCAAATGAAGGAACATGGCAAGGTGTACCTTTCACACTTTGGGTTGTTTATTAATGATATCAGTAAACAGAGAATGATCCATGATTAAAATCTATTTTTGGTAGGCACTGATTATTAGAAGCATTTCTTCAGACTTGAAACAGATTTAGATTCTGAGTATCTTCCATCTTCAGAATTTGTATTGAAAGAAGACAGAGTACAGCAAATAGAGCCCATAGCTGCTACAATAGATAATTTAATGTATTTTTCATTTAATTCTATTCACTATCCCAATTAGGGTACAGAACAAAAGGCATTTCAAAAAGAACTTGTTTAACTATTCCAGCCTTGTTGTTGTGAAATTTGGAAACAAGATAGCCCGAAAAGACCAGTGGTTCATTTACAATTCTATTAAATTAATCTTTGTATGTTTGTATGCACACAACAACACAGTAGCTGTGTGTTATTAATGAATACAGTGAAGCTGCTTTTTAATATGTACTTTGTCTTCTTTCCTTCCCCCACCTTTTTTTTTTCCTTAAAGTCTAGTCAAAATTCATTTCCACAGGGATAAGAAAAATGCAAAAGCTCAAATTCCCTCTAATTTGTACTTTTCCAAATGTTTGCTGTAGTCTTTCCCCAGTCACTGGGCAAATATTCTTAAGGTAATGTATTGTTCCATATCTAAATATAGCCAGATGTCTTTTGTTTAAGAGCATGTGAAAATATTGACAGTACTTTTAACTTAAGAAATAACTTATTTATTTCTTCCAACTTCAGAAAAGAAATCACATGGAACTAAATATTGAACAAACCTTTTCAGGGCACAAGGCCTCTATGTCTGCCTGAAATTGTAACATCCAAAGCCTAAATCTCACAACGGGTTTTGCTTGTTTTTTTTGTTTGGTAAAAAAGAAAAAATTGTGCAGTGGATTTTTAGTTTGTTTGGACTGGGTAGGCATTTAAATGGTTTGGTTCTCTCATTTCCTTGTTCTTGTGCTGTGAGCGTTGTATAAAAAAAATTAAATTAGGTAAAATTAAAGGGTAGGTTTCAGTTTTTCTGGATGTCATAGACTTTTTCATTTAAGTCCTACTTTAGGTTGGTTTTCCTGATATGCAGAACATAGAAAACAGAGGCAAGTCTGTGTCGAAGAAGGTCTTGGCAGCTAACACAAGAGGTTCCAAACCCATTCAAAGAGGGTTTGTCTTGTTTGTACTTGCTGCAGAATTAGACCTGCCTATTAAGCAGAGTCATGATTCAAGGCATCAAGGCTCTCTGGGAGCAGCAAGAGCCAAGCTCTATTCTCTGCTATTTTGATACAATAAAAAACCATTCTTTTCTTACAGCTTCTGATTTCATGGACTAGTAGGTTTTGCTAGAAATGGTGTAACTGTGTGTCTGCTTTTGAATTCCTCTCCTAGAGGAAGGATAATGCTGACAGTAACTACCATATCCAGATTTCTTTTCTTCTTTTCAAAAGGCCATGCTCAATGTCAGTATTTCTACAGCAATTTATTTCCAGCATTTCCCTGTATTTATTTTTACACTGCAAGCTGCACACAATGGTCTAAGAAACTTATTTCAAACAAAAAATTGTGCTTTCAGAAAGCTAAGAAATCTTAGGCCATTCAAAATAGAGTGGCACAACAATATGTGACTGGCAGCTAGGCCACTAATGACAGTATGGTGATTCAGAGCTCTAATAGTTTTAAATGGTCTGAAAATAGAAAGCTTGGATTTGGAGGATTTGATATGTGTGTGAAGGAAAAAAATGTAAAACCCCATGGTAATCTATTTCAATTAAAAGCTTAGGCTGGGGTGGTGGTTGTGATCTGGTCATGGAAGGTTTACTGCAGATAAATAACTTGCTAAAAGGATTGTATCTTCATTTTTTAAGGAAAGGGTGTGTGGGGAATAAAGACAACTCAAGGCAAATGTATCTGAATAAAGGAGCTTGGTAAACTCACCCTCAGAAACAGCCTCCTTTCCTGTTGTAGGAATGTCCAGTCTCTCTGATTTTGGGTTGCAAGTAGGACATTAGGATATAAAAGTTTAGATTAGTTGAAGTCTATTAAACATGAATTAAATATTGTAGGTGAAATTCCTTTACATGCCAGTGTGGTTTTGGTTTTTTTCTTTTCATTTGTTATTTTTCTTATTGTTTGGTTAGATGGGTTAAGCTGCTTTAAAATTATTTGCAATGCTGTCAGCTTTTTAGGTATGTTCTATTCAAGGTATTAAAGGAAGAAATTTTTTTCAAGGGAAGACATCTTTGGAGAACACTGTTAGGTCCTTAAGGATGGTCAGGAATTTCATTGAATCATTATTAAATATTCAGTATATAAAGCAGAAAATCTTTGATTCCTTTAAGTACCTGCCTTGAACACCTTGCAGGCAGTCCCTTAGCATTAATGATATTCATTATAAATAATAATTAGAAAGCATTATCCATGCCACTTGGCAACCATTGCCTAATAAATCCAAAATTTAGCTTGTTGCAGAGCAACTGACTCGTTGAAAACTGTTTTCTTCTATAGAAAGCAAATTACAACTTCTTTTTTCATTTCCTGGAAACTGGACTCTGGGCCAATAAAGCACAGTTTTTGTAGCAAGGACAGCAATTTTATTACTGAGTTTTTTCAGGATTGCTAAAATTCATGACACTTAAACTGTGAAATTTTCACTTTAAAAAATACTACAGTGTTAAAAAAGAAAATTGAATCTGGGTGTTGTGAAAGAAACATTAAACTATTATTTCTCAACTGAATGATCCTAAGTCAAAACCAAATTTTAAGGTTTGGATGTAGATTCACTTTGATTGAACTCAGTAACTTAAGTGTATATCTCTGTTTGTAATCAGTGCTAATCCATAAGCTTGTAGCTAATAATATAATGGATGTTTATTATTTTTTAAATAATTCTTGAGGGGGTGGGTTGAGTCAGATGGAGTGGGAGGAGAAGAGCTGGACCCTGAGGTTTATAATATTTATGTGTAAGAGGAAATTGTAATATTGTGTAATATTTTTGTCTTTTGATATTTTTATCCTGTGTTTAGCATTATGGTAGATCATTGTATTTTCATGGACTTGGTAGGGATAGCTTGCATTCTCCTGCTCATTTCTATTTTTCTGCCTTTTTCAACTTTTATTTTTAGGCTCAATGAGGGTGGAAAAGAAATGTGTCTGAGGGATACCACTAGCAGCAAGACCCCATTTACACTTGCCCATGAACAGCATGGCTACAGCATTATTGAATCTTCTTTTAGATATGAACTGTTAACAAATGGAACACGCTGCACTTCTTTTTGTAGTGTCCCCCAGAGAGTCAGGTGTGATAAAAAAAAGAAAGAAAAATACAGAAGTTGCAAGTAACAATGCAATGTGTTGGGAAGGGGAAGCATTTGTCACTAAGTCTGTGCTCAGATATGCACATGCAAGTCCCATGGGATTTTACAAATGTATCCAAGGGCACAAATTCGCTTTAGGAAATAATTAAAAAAAATAGTTTGGAAGGTAGTTAGAGGCTATATCAATATGGAGCATATATTCAAGTACAGAGAGTGTTTATCTAACAGGGATATCCATGGATTTTAATGCTTGGTAATGCCACATTCAGATTTTACTGTGCATCTTACAGCTGTAAGGGGCCTTTAACTTCAGTGTAGAATTATGTGGGTTTTGAAATTGTAGTAAAAAGCTTTTACTGGCACATACTTGACATAATTGTACTATTTATTACTTGAAAACTTATTTGCAACGAAAAAATTGCTGTCAGTCTTTCCTCTTTGCCACATCACAGTACATATGGAGAGAAAACAGGATTAGAGGAATTCCACTTTATAGCTGCCTCAGAATTAGTTTTGTGTCATTCTGCCAATTTAAACTGTGTGATTTTCAATATCTAGAAATGCAGCTGTTAGGTCACCACAGTGACCCAAACACCCCTGTGGCTTTGGGCACACTGAACTGTGTCTTTCTTCTATATAAATAGAAATTATGGTATTTAACATTTTGAATTGTTCATATGGTAAAAGACACAATGGGCTAAATATATTAACTATTCTGATCCTTTAGACTACTATACATTATTGCAAATAGTTTAAATATGAAATTTAAAGTAGTATCTGATTTGAGACAGGCAATGCTGAAGAGTGAGGAAGAGAAAAGGAGAGAGGAAATAGTGCTGTTCTTATCCAGCCCTCCCTGGATAAATGAACAATGACTACTCTGAGTTTCTTAACCTGGGATTTATACCAGTCTTAAATGTGCTTAGTACAGCACTGGTACTGTAAAGAAAAGATGGGCTGTGTATTGCTGGGACCTCATATAGAAATGCTGTGAATGGCATTCACAACTGGTGTGATATCCTTTAACTGCAGTAAATCATCTTAACCATGTTGTCAGGGTTTATATCCTAAAGATACCTGCTATAATTGCAGAAATGTTAGGCTTGTTAAATTTTATAATCTTTTGAATCCAAAAAATACTATATAAGCAATGTATATTTTCTTCAGTGCTTTGTAGGCTTGAGCAACTGGTTTGGCTTGGGTAAAGAGTAGATTTACTGAAATCCAGCAGTGAATTGGCAGAGCTTTCATTCATCTGTCTCATATGTGGAAAGAAGATGGAATGAATGACTGAATTATATCTGTTTTAGTTCTGCAGCAAAAGATAAAATTTTTGAGGTAACTTGTTCTTCTGTTTTCAAGAGTTGAGGTGCTCCAATATTCCTTGCCTGGATTCTAGCATCAGAATATTTAGATTTCATATTTCCTCATGGAAAAAGCTCATTGGGGGTGGTGGTTTTTTTATTTCAATTGCTGCTAGGATCCCACATCTGATTTTATAGCACCAAGGTCACATGCTTCACCAGTTCTTTCCTTATTTCTTTCCAAATTTCTGGCTTGTTTTAAATTTAGGGATTTTCAGTGGGCTGCACCTATATCACAGCACCTTGTCTTCATTCACTTTTTCCTGAGGAGATTTGCTCCAGTCATTTCTCCAATCTATTTATTGATGAATCAGTGTGCAAATAAACAGTCATGGTGTGCCACACATGTTTCAGCTACCTGGAAAAAAGGGCAAAATTAAAAAAATTAAAAAGCAACTGGCTCAGCTGCACTTCATCTGTTACAGAGCCAAAGAAAATAATTACCATGACATGAATAAAGGGAATAAAATCTGAAGGGATTTTACCTGGCCTCTATAAGACACGATTTACACTTACTTTTCAGTACAAGCGAAGGCATTTTCTGTGGGGTGGACTGTCAGTACAGCTCTGACACCCTGGAACCAATGAAAAAATGAAGTCATGAAATCTAGCATGCCACTATATGGTGTTAATTATGCTGATCTTACTTCTGTGCAGCTGAAGGCAAACTTGAAAGGTATTCAAATCTTGTGCAGAGATCATTTCATGCTCTGCTGAGAAGCTGTGAAACAAAGGGACTGCTCAGCTACACAGAAACCCACCGGATCTGCATGAGAAGTTTAGGTTGACAAACTGCAATTACCTGAGGTCAAATCTGGCTAAGACACTGAGTTTAACAATTTTGCACTTAACAGGAGAGCCATGGGAACATTTACAGCATCCATAAGTGGCTGGGATCTTGGTTTTTCACCTTGTGCTTCTTCAGAGGGAGATAATGTTATATTCCCACTGACAGAACAGAAATTGAGCCCCCAGGCCCCTCTTGTCTCCTGTGCTTGGCTCAGTCATAGGACACAGGAGGAGTGCAGGCATTTTGCACTCTGGGAATCAGATTGTGCAGGCTGAACCTGAATTTTGACTCACACAGCTGTGCTGAAAGCAAAGTGGAAGTGTTGGAGTCTCCATCCCTGAAGGTATTTCAAGAACTTGTGGGCATGGCCCTGAGGGACGTGGCTTAGAGGTTGACTTGGCACTGCTGGGCTTGATGCTCTTAAGGGTCTTCTTACAACCTCATAAATTCTATGGTTCCAATGTTCAGACATCCTAATTCAGCAGCTAATCAGCTGGGTCAGTGATGATTCAAAACAAACACAGTGTGAAAACAAAGTGGGTTTAGTGTATTGAACCTTAACTGCCGGTAGAGTTTTACATGCTTTGCTAAATTGAAATTTCATACGCAGAGAATACCTGCAATACCACAGTGGCTTCTCAATCCCTTGCTTTTGTGATAACTTCCTTTCAAGAGGAGAAAATAAAATGTAAACTTAATTGCTTAAACTTGAAAAATGCTTTTTGTTGAACTCAATGAAGCACAAAGATGAATAGTTTATTACTAAAGGGAATTTAGCTCTATTTACAACTGCTTGTACTGTGAAATTGGTTATTTGTGATCTCTAAAGACTTGCTTTCTTTTCAGGGATATTTCTCTGTAGCTCAAACTACAGTGAAAAACCAGACTGGAGGAAAATTGCAGATTCTAGGACAGACTGTTTCAATTTTTATGGGAAATAAATATGGAGCTTTACCAACTTCGCGATTCAAAGCAGGGAACTTGTTAAAAAAAATCACTGAAATGTAAACTAACCAACCCTGATGGTTTTAAAAGCAATTACTCTGAAATTCTGGATAAATGTTGTTCTGTTTGTGCCTGCTACCTCATTTACATCTCCAACACTGCTATACCAGCTTTGAAAAACAGTCATGAACACAGACATAGAAAAATCAATTTGGTGTGATGGACAAATGCATCCCACACCAAGTTGTCAATGTGTTTATGAAACTTGTGATCCCTGTCTGGTGACCTCCTGCACAGCAGAAATGTAGGCCAGAGATTTAGCACATGCACATGGATTTCTCAGCTGCTCTGGAAGTTCCCAGCTAAGCTGGCCAATTAAAACTGGAGTTCTTCCTTGTGCAGCAGGATAAACCAAGATTTTTAGATTTACTAACATTTCCTGGGTCATCTTGACACATGGATGGATTGTGGCCAGCTCTGACCAACTTTGCTCCAGAACAGGTTTCAAACTGACCTGAATTCAGGGAAGATCAACGGAAGAGTGGGATTCTCTTGCCCAAAGAGACAGAAAGGGCCTGATTTCAGTGCAGCTCTGGCAGGAACTGAAAGGCTCATCTTGGCAAGGTTTTTTTCCAATAGAACTGTGTGGATGTGGGGATGTTGGAGGAGGTAAGAAAGCTGACACATCTCAAATAGCTTTTGATAGCTTGAGAAGTGGGATGATATAAAGAGGGTAAAGCCACTAAAATAGTGCAGGAAGACTGCTGAGGCAGGAGGCACATTCCAGGTCTCTGTTCTTGAGAACAGATTGTCTTTAGCAAATAGCTCAACTCTACTAGGAAAAATATTGAAGGGCTACTTAAAAAACTTTAAGATTATACATTCCTGGTTTGAAATGCAGCTCTGAAGGCACAGGATGTGCCTTTCTGGTTAGACTTCAAAACATAAGTAGAACTAACTGTGGTCTGGATTGCAAAGAAAATGAATTGTTTTCACCAATTATCTGTAGGATAAGTCAAATAGGAATGAATAGGAGGTCAAACTAAGTGCATGGTTCCTAGCATACCCACCCAGTTATTAGTCTCAATAATCCTTTTAAGACTAATAGTTTCAATAATACTTGCTAAATTAACTGAAAACATCCATCCTCTAGATGTACAGATATTCTGTGTGTCATACATGCATTCAAAAGACCTGAAGGTCTTGGTTTTTCTGTGAAAGAAGAAGCTGTGATGTTTAATCACATTTCCATGAAATGGAAATGGTACTGGTACAACAGGATTCATGTGCAGCTACTTAGATCATGCCAATAACACCATTTTGCTACAAAAAAAAATTAAAATGCATTAAACTGTCCATATAATGTATTTTAAGGGCCACCACTTGTCAATACACTGTCAGTTTATTATATTTAAATTAAACAAATACACAAAAATTATGGCATTTGAAATTTGCTTTGAAGACTCAGAAGTACTATTGCTTGGGTTTTTTGAGGTGGATTTTAATTCTGCATCCTAGTTTTGGCAAGCACCTCCTTTGTTTCAGTTCTGAGAAGACAGATCATGTTGCCAGCTCTGTTTGGTCTTAGCCCTGTGCTGTTGTGAGCACCTGCTTGTGTTTTGGCTCAGAAATTGTGCAAATCTGTCAGAGATGTGTCACACCTGTCTGTGGTTGAGTACTTTGGGTATACTCCTTATCAGTACATCTGTATTTCCTGCTTCTTATGCTGCTCCTGCTGCCAGCCATGGAGTTGGAATTTGAAGACATTTAAACCCAATATTTTAATGCAGCCATATACAACATTTACAGGGAAGGGGATCTTGGCATCTGAGGCACTGCTTGGTGAAGGGGTTAAATGCCATGAACTGCCATAATCATTTTGCTTAGAGCTCTCATAGGGAAAGTTTTTGCCAACTCTTGCAGTAGGAATTACACCTTAGAAAAATGGTTTTTCTGTCAAATAGAAATCAAAGTATTTAGAAGGAAATATGAGGCCTTTTGCCAAATGAAAACACCAAAGAAATTCTGAGTTCACAACTGGTATTTCAACAATTACATCTCTGTATGCTCAAAATTTAAGCTTCACTTTGATATTTTAGCTGGGGAATTGTCAAAAAAAACCCAAAAAACCAACCCCACAAGAAAACCAACTGTAATCACAGAGATTACATGAACCTTTCCATCGTGACATTAGGGCTCCTTTTTCTGTGAAGGATACTTTATGACAGGATTAGTATTATGATCAGTTTAGTATGATATAAAATACGACTGAAGAAAAAAAGAAAATCGAGTGCAAGTGACTTCTCATCCATGCACATGTGAAAATGAAAGAATATATTGAACACAGCTGAAGGTTTCTCTTGGGCCCATGAGTGTCCAATTTTTTTTGTTACTTTTAGGTGAAAATTTGATGACTAAAATTTGCTTATGCCTTTATGTGGATGAGACAGCATAAGAAAGTTTGCAGATGGGATTAGGAGTTAAAATGGTTTTGGCATATAGGAGATGTGGACTTTGAAAGGGAGATTTTTTTGAGGTATAAGTGCTGATAAGCACAAATACAGGTAGAGGAACAGATTTTGTACCAATTCTCTGTGCCATATCATGAAATTAATGCAGATCATCACTACTAATGTGGCAAGTTGGCTAACCTAGAAAACCTAGAAAGCAGTGGCTGCAAGGAAAATTTGAGTCAGCTTCAATCCTGGAAAAAGAAATTAAATATTGAAATAAGCTCCTCCCTGAACAGCAAGAGAACAACCTGTTCTCCCCATACATGATGAAAAGGACAAATACAGATTTTTAACAAAAGTTTTCCTAATTTTTTTTAATTCTATAATAATCCTTGCCTCTCTTGTTCCCAAACTGTTCTCATGACACAAATTATTTCCAGTGATCAGATGGATTTGTCTTGTCAAAGGTTTTTTATTTTTTATTCCAAATAGTTTATAAAACTGTAGAAATGAAGGATGGAATTTGGATTTGGGTGAATCCAGTAGTCTACGTGAAAAAAAAAAATTCAAATCAATGACTGGATTAAAAAAATCCAAACCTTACTAAGCAGAAAACTAGAGAAAATTAATTGGGTAATTTATTTGCTGTGAATTATTCACTTTAGCTTGATTTCTAAGTTTCGCTTATTATTGATGTTTAAGTGGAATAATGGTGCAATATGTAAATGTAATTGCTTTTATTATTACTCTGAACACAGGTATTCTCTCATTGCTTTAAAAATGTGCATCTTTAGATGTACTTTTGAATAGTAAGTTTACATATTGATAGCTGATGATTTTGTGCTAAAATCCATGCACTCTCATTCTGTGAATATTGGAAAAGTAAGGGCAAGTAAACATGATTAACTGCAGGCTGTGATGCTAAACATATTCCATTATTCAAGCAAATGTTTTTCTCTCTTTCAGCTAATGAGAAATTTATGGATTAGCCTTTTCCTCCTTCCCTGGTGGTTATTCCCTCCTATTGTTAAGAATCTTGTGGATAATATAATGAGATGCTCACTTGGTTACTATCAATAAGATTTCAGATTTTTTTTTTTAGGAAGAAGCAGCCAAATTCATCTCAAGTACAACACCAACAAAATCAATAATATAACAGTAATGAATGAAAGAAAACTGCCTACACCACTGCAAGATCTCTGTCTGATCACTTTGATTGAAAATATTTTTTTAAATTTTCGAGCACGAATTACATGAAATCTTGCAATATTTAATCTTGCAAAAGCTCCGCCTGGAGAAAGGGCCAATCTATTGAAAATCTGTGTCAGCATATTCATGTCACACAGAACTTACTGACCTCAGGAAGGGGCAGGGCTCAGTTCATGGGTGTAGATTTTTAAGGGTTGAAATGGGAAATTCCCAGATACATCCAATAAGCAGCTGAACCTCTCAAAACCAAGCATCTCTGCAGACAGCCTGATTTCATAAGAAAGGTTTTATTTTAAAGCCTTTTCCTCATTATCTTGCTTGGAATTTCATTGTAACGTGTCTTTAAATGCCATCTAAAAATAAAAAACAAAACTAGAACAGTGTGTTATTGGTATGAGACAAACATATCATGAACTTATTGCTCATTTTTAATTAAAACTTTCTCTTCTGTAAAGCATGAGTCTTAGGCAGGCTGGCAATCATTCAGGTCTTGGAACAGATCTTAGCACAGCTTCATAGAAAATTCAGTGAGAACCTCCTGCAGGAGTTCCTTTTCCCACAATGAGATTTCAGTAAATTACTCCATCCCTTTCAAGAGTAATTGCAATAAATCTGGTATAACTAGCAACATGAAAAATGTCAGCGCATCACAGTTCATTACAATAGGATCTCCATTGTGGACCAATAATAAATAGTAATGCTCAGATAATGGCCAAGAAAATGTAACATCTGAGCACTGAAAGAACATAAATAAGGATCCAAACTCATTGGATCATGTTAGGAAGAGAATAAATGGATGCCCTGTGGACTTTTATCAAAGTGATGGATGAAGGGTTTTCTTTTTTGACTAGTAAAAATGCAAAGAAATAAAAAATGTATCCAATGCCCAGACTTGCAGCAGCTTCCCTGCATTTTCTGCAGCTCTCCCCTTCAATGAATGATTGAGGACTGTGAGCCCAGAATGTGAAGGACACCTGCTCTGGCAGGAATAGTAGAGATCATAATCCAGGCTGTAGTAGTATCTGTAAATTCCCTTGGGTATTTAAAGGGAAATGGTCAAGAATTCTGCAGTGGGTTTTGTTTTGCTTTACTTCTCAGTGGTTTTTTTTTTTAATCATAATTTCTGGCATACATAAGCCTATTTCCTTTTGCTGTCAGTTTATCCTCATTTGGAGAGTGTTGGTTCCTTCTCTTCATTTCTTTTTGGAGCAGGATCCAATTCCGTATTTTTTTTTCTGCAGTGCTGATCCTGTCAATCAATACCAAGCAGTTATATTAATTTTAACACTGTTTTTTGCTCTTTCAAGCAACACTGTTCAAGCACACTGCAGCACATTTCAGCTGCAGCACAGCACATTTTATTTTAATCTTCCACTGATACCAGTGGATGCACAGAAAATGCGACTTTCTTGCAAATTATAACTGAATAATTTAAAACATGGCCAGATTATTATTGTGAGCTCATGAAGGAGAAAATTAAAGGTTTAAGGGACAAACTCAATTCTGATCTAAAACTACCATAACATGTGGAGATAATAAAACGTACATCAGTAGTGCAAATTGGTCCAAATATAATTTCTGAATTGACAGTGTGTGTGGATAATCTTGTGATGACTTTTTATTATTTTTCAAGCTGAAACAGAAGTAATCAAATCTCTTTTGTCAAGGCTGGTTTCTTATTTTGAGCAGCTGAGGGGAATAGTTTTTTTCTGCAGCTTAGCAGGTGTGTTGAAGGACTTTCATTGTGTGAGTTATATGGTAGAGGACGAAGCCAGGACACCAGACTTGACTAATGAATGTTCTGAACCATTGTGAAAATCCCATTCTTTCTTTATTCTTATTTATTTTGTATTTCCAGCAGTTTATAGTTGCTTACAGCCTCAGAAGCCTTTAATTGTTTGTGATGGCATTTCCTTTGTAGAAATCTTACTTATGCAGTTATTGTATAGATAATAAATATTATTTACAATATTCAGTATGCATTATACCCAAAACAGATCAAGCACATACACCTATTTCAAACTTTTGTCAAAGTGACTCCACTTCCACGGCTCAACAAAAGTTTGAGAGATGCAATGTCTTAGTGTTCGAATAAAATTGTTCCACCTGAATCCAGGAGGATTGCTTTGCTTCTGCAGGAGTTTTAAAACTCAATTATCTTGTCTCCTTCTCTCTTGTTTGAAATAATAACAGCTTTGTTACTTCTAGAAAATCAGAAGTGATTGCAGCGTGGGGCTGAATGAAAAGCCTCTGGTCTGGGATCCCAGTGCTGCAGCTGATTGTTAGACAGCAGGCCTGGCTGATTTCAGAGCTGGCATGCATAATGTCTCAGCAAACTCCTGCTCTAGGCTTGCCCAGGTGTTATGATAATTTTCCTGTTCTGTGTGTGTAAAGGTTTTAAAATCCAAACTGGGTTACTGAGATTGCCTGGTCTGATCTCCTGAATGGAACAACGTTTAAAAATAGAAGCTCCTGGTTTTGATAACAACAACATAAATTTGTTTGGAACTTAAACATGCTTTTTTCAATTTTATTTCTGTTTGTTTTTCAGAATGAAAGTAATCCCTGGAAAATGCACCTTCTCTTTTCCAAGCCTGTATCTCCCCTCCCATTTTCATTCCAATGCTTATAGTCTTAGGACTGCATAAAATTGCTCCCAATTTTTTGTCTAATTTTACCTAGATCTACCTCTGACCTTGTTGCATTTGGTTGTGTCAGTCATGACAAGTTTCTGGTATTAGAAAATGACTTCCCGAATAAGCAGCTGTAGGAAGTGAGGAAGTTTCCTACTTGCTCATCTATCTCGTGGATAAAATACAGAATGTAAAGCAGGGCTTCCAGGCTTGTCATTGCCCATTCAGGGTGTATGGCACTAAATCCCTCCTCCCCAGCTTTTGAATACCTCATGCCAGAGTTGACACAACCACAATATATATTTAGGGCTCTGACCTGATAATTTGTTCTTTAAACTTAGCAATAAGACAGAATTGTGAGTAGCATATTGTCGTGTTGACTTTGGAAGTCCTGCCCGTGCCAGAATTTAACGAGGATGTTGCAGAAGTCTGAGGGCACTGCTGTGCTTGTACTGAGGGACAGATGCAAACCAGGTCAGTTCTGCCACTTCATCCTTTTCCCAGCTTTTATTCCTCAAGTGTATTAATATCAAACCCAAATTAAGTCCTTCAGGTTCCAACATTCTTACCACACAGAGGCACTTTTCATGGTTTTTTTTCTCCCTTTTGTTCTCTAAAGGAAGGGCAGCCACATCTACAGCTTCAGATCTTTATAAAATTTAATTTTAAACAGTTTCCTAGTTCTCAGCAGAGAGATCAAACCAGAGTTGCATCAAATTGCATTCTGACCTCAAGGTATTATCCTCAAACTGCAGTCCATGGTGCTTCCCCTCATTAGTTTAATGAATGCTACAGCAGTTTGTCTCGGTTGATTTTTTTCATAAATAATTGGAAGTCCTTTGTTGCCGTGGCTTAATATCATTTCATGCCCTATCCCTTAATGATTCACAGCCAATTTGTTAATCCAGAACTCTATTTTCCCTGAAACACTCCTGTCCACAGTGATTATTCCCGTAACTGCACCAAGCTGATTGAGAACTCCAGCTCCAGCCTGTAAACCATTATTCCATCCCCATCACAACAGATGCTAAGGAAATTTACTACTTTACTCTGCTGACTCTTTTTTGTCTGGAAAATTTTGATCAGTTGCTTATTATGTGAACAGAGGGCTTGATAGTAACTAATTTGCATTACTTGTGGATTATCTTCCTGATCTGGGGAAGCTGCAGGCTCAATGTGCTGCCTGCTGACTCAAGCTGAGCAGCTGCCAGTGTGACTGTGGAAAGTGTCCGTGCTGAATTTGCTGACCCCACTGCAGGGTAGGAGCTGTTGGGTGAGCAGCAGAAGAGGAAAAATAGGACCTACTTCTCACAGACAAATCTACCTTTGCTTTCCAGAGGTATTTTTTCACTGATGAACTTCCAGAAACTTCCAAACTTGTGTCCCAATTGCTGTCGTGGTGTACTGTGGATACGGATGTTCAGAAGTTGAGATTTATTTGGTTTATTGAGTAGTATTTTCAAACTTTGTGTTTCAGAGGAGAAGTGGTGTTTGGGAAGAAATCTTCCAGTGGCCACCACTTTGCCCCGTGAGTGCCCACATTAGATATTATGTGGACCAGAACAGAATCAGGCACTTCACTAAACCCAGGGATTGTGAAAATCAGAGAAATGTGAACTTTTCTTTCTTTCTCCCTTTTAAAGTGTTACTCCTGGCTGCTCAGATGAGTAGCTATTAGCACCAGTCCTGGAATAATCTGAACATTTGTAAGATTTTTGTGAATATTCATTTTTATTCCCTTAGGGTAGCAATGTGGAGAAGGGTAGTGAACGTCTCTGAAGTGTTCAGTGCTTTTCTCTATGTACTTAAAAACATTGGTGGTGCATTTTACACCATATTGGGTTTAAAGTGGCCTGCAAGAAAGGAATTGTAGTTGGGAGACAAAGCAACACCTAAAAATGTGTATTTACAGGTAAACAAGTAACAATATATCCCTGAATGAGCAAATGCCAATACTGTTTTATCTTTGCACAAGTATGAAGACTTCAATGACCAAGGATGTAACTGAAGACTGATTTAGTGCTAACAGCACTGCACAAATTGAAGGAAAATAGAGATGCACACTTGCACTCTGTTTGCAGAAACAAATGCCTGAACCGAATCTCTTCAGTGGCCTTGTGCCCACAAGTATTCCAATTTTTTCTTGATGACTGTGGTGGAGGAGTGGGGAGGAAAATCATGCAGTGCAGCCACTGGCCTATTTATGGAATGTACTGATTAACAAGCAAGGCTTGTAGGTGCCCTGTTCTTGCACACAGCCAGAAAAAACAGATTGGTTTGGTGCAGGGGAACACGTGGATTGCGAGCTGACATCGTGATTTAGCATGAACTTGAGGGGGTTAATTTTTAGGAGAATGTTTTTCCGTATGTTTGCAACTTTTAAATGTTGAGTTTTGTTATTATAAAAAATCATGTGGCTGATTTTTTTGTGACTTCACACATATTAGATTCCCAGTACTCTGGGCAATGGTCTGGATTTGTGTTTTCATTGAAAACAAAACAAAAACCAAAAAAGAAACCCCACAACAAAAATGATCGAAGCAAAAAAATTTTGTTCACCTATTTTGGATGCATCCTTTTCCAACATAATCTCATTTTTCTGTCTCCACTAGATTGTCATCAATAGTGCAGCTGGCACAGTTGATTAATCAGCATTAAGCTGAAGAAGTATTTCTCTGTTAGGTGATCTTAAATAGGCTGTTTTCTTTGCTGCAATTGTTTTTTTTTTCTTTGTTTTGGGTTTTTATTTGTTGTTGTTTAATTGTTATTGATGGTAACTTGAAGAATTATATCACCTGTGAAATGGCCAGCACTTAAAAAATTAAGCTATTACAGATCTAAGCATTAATAAAAACAAAGCAATTTAAAAGAGGTGTACACTCATACATTCTGCACTCAAGCAAAATAAAAAGCAACATTTTATGCAGAAAAGCCCACATATTTCACAGATCAGCCCTTCACTATTCCTATGCAAAATATTTATAGACAGCTCAGTGAGTTTTAAATTCAGCTCAATATGGATTAGAGAAAAACTAAAGAAGTTTGAACGAATCAATAAGTTTGTCATTAATACTAGCCTTAGAGCGAGAACATTTTTTATTAATACAAAACACCATTCTTTGTCTACAAATGAACCTGTCATATAATTCTGTGTTTTGTTCTTTTTGCTCAGTAATTGTTGATCTATCAGCATGGAAATTCTATGGATTTTCCATGTAATACCAGCCATTTTTCTCATGTAGGAGTGGCTGGTTATTTTAAATCAAGCTAATATCGTAAAACACACTACAGAATTTGTCTAAATTGTGCAAATGGGAATAGGTTTCACTTGTCTAGGACTTTGATAGACCTCACCTTCTGTGATTGAAGGTGGGATTTTGCGTAGGAAGTGTGATTTTATTGAAATTGCACTCACTGAAGCGAGTGATACTTTGGGTTTCTAAGCTCAGAGAGGTAACTTTGCAAGCATTGACAATTTCAGGGGAAAAGGAAAAAGGTTGTTCAGCTGCAATCTGTCTGAGTCCCAAGGAAAGCTGTTCCAAATGTGCAGCCCCACTGCTGGGCCCAAGCTGAGTGCAAAATCGGGAGAGGGAAAAAGAAAATTACTGGTCTTGATCTGCAAGGATCTTCGTCTCATGGGCCCACTTGAAATCACTTTTACATTCATAGGACTGAGCAGTTTGGCACCAGTTCACACCTAAAACCTGCATTTGATATTCTCTTACAGCACTTCTGCTTTAGTGAATCCTTGGTGAATTCCAGGGAAGCAGGAGATGTGTTTAGCACTGGGCATCCTGCATGTTGGCCTGGGCTGGTCTACTGTGAGCACTTGTGGGGTTCACTGCTTCAAGAAGTCAGCAAAAATCCTTGACAAGTCACAGAAATAAGTCATGTGCATGTCATTCTGGGTGACACTGTAAGTAAATTATAAAAGGGGTTAACAGCAACCAGATCACATTTGAATCTGACACATAATGTCTGACATTCAGCTCCTGACACATAAAATCAGAGGAGCTGAATCTCGGGCTGTGTCCCATTCAAGAATATGAATTCTCCTGCAGGGCCTAAAGCCCAAAAGGCTTTTAGTGTTCATGCATAGGGACTGGCCTGTATCCTCAAAAATGTCTTCTAGAGAGTTCCAAGAGTTATGTGCAGTCATCTTCCTTGCATGTGCCCACAGTGTGGTGAGAAATTGGCCACAAAAACCAGGGAGTGCTTGAATATCCCTGAGAGAAGCTTTCCAGAGGGTGAGTTTATGACAAAACATCACTCTGAGGAACACACTCAGGAGAGAAAATGGGGTACATCTTGTTGTAGTATCTCTGGGCAAATGAGTGTAGGGAGTCTTTTCACACCTGTTAATGAGATCTGGGTTTGTAGCATGCTTTTGCAAACCAAATTGTTTTGTAGCCATGCTCTGGTCACATGTCTGCAGCTCATTGCCAGCCAGGCAGAGCGGGCTGTGGCTGCATAAATGATGTTTTAACCACAGGAGTAACCCGTGCCTCTTGCAGCTCCCTCTTTGAGGTCTGGCAGGGGGAAACTGAGGCAGGGCCAGGCAGAGCTGAGAGCTCTGGGCTGTCACTGTCTGGAACCAAGCTTTTTGTTTGCTTGGTCACACATCTGCCATACATTAATCTCTGCTGCACTAGAGGTTCCAGAAATATTTCTGGAAGACATGAACTTGAAAGTCCCTGCTTCTATACATAATTTAGCCAGTGAATTTAGATACCACATTGAAAAGGTAATATCACACCTAATGGGGGAAAATATGTGTGCTGTGTACACAGCTGAATGTATGTTGTCTAAATAATTCACATGAATATTAGAAAATAGGACAGATTTATAAGGGACTTTTTTATTTCTATATAGTATTGAAGAAGTTATAAATGGAAATATCTCCTCATACAGTTTTGAACATAACAATCATCTAGAAAAGAAATCCCTTAATTAATGTGTCCATTTCTCATCTTGTTATCAGTGATAATAACCTAATGAATGAATGTACTGATCCACAGTTTTATTAGGAGCTCCTTTTGATGCCCAGGCCACTCTAATTGCTACATGTGCAAATGTGTAGCTCTGGCAAATTGCTAAAGACAGGTTGATGTAAACACAGTGTTTGAATTTAGAAGGAGTGACAGACCTAATATGGGAAAATAATCAGAATAGATCTATTTGACAAAGCCAGTAATTATTCATTTGAACACCAATTAGTTCTGAGTAGGTAGGTTTATTCCAGCTCTTTCCTTGGACTTAAGAATGCTCATATTCCTTTTCCAAACTCTCCATAGAAATAAAGGCAAAATTCATTATGCAAAACCAATATAATTCCTGGAACTTGCCTTTTCAGTATTTCTATTTACTGCCATGCTTCAAATCTAACTGCTCAAAATAGACAAATTGTTACCCCATTGTTGAATTTAAGTAATAAAATTTGTCAGTGAGAGACTTCTGCAGGTGGGGGACATTGATCCGAGCAGGACAGTGCAAAACATTGAGGGAAAAATGGAAGAGATATTGACAATGCACCTGCTTTTCTCACAGCAGTTTATCTCACATTTGAAACTATTACCTGTGGTGGTATTCTCATTATGGTGGAGGCTTCTGATCTTTTATGAGTGACACATCATCTGTTTATCTATCAGTCAATCAATCCATCAATCCATCATTCAGCTACTTTTAATAAGAACAGAACACCCTGTTTCCCCTCATATTTCCTCCAGGATTGCCATGGGGACTAAGTTAAATTGATTAAAATTGGAACTTCATGATTTTTTATTAGCTCTGAAATGCAAATAAGTATCTGTACTTTCTGTAAGCAAGCAGTAGCTGAGCAAATACAAATTTGCATAACTTGGAAAGTTGGAGTATGGGTTGATTGCACAGCCTGATATTGCAGAAGAAAACCTTGTTAGAATAAACTCTCAAGGTTATTTTTTATTTTAGCAACCGAAAAAATATAAAATTAAGTACATAAAAACATGTGAGTATATTATTAACCTTATAGAAAATCTTTTTCTTCCTGCTTTTAAATATATATGGTGAAAAAATTTATTCCAAGAGTATAAGTAAGTTCAATATTTTAATTTTTCTTCTAAAAAGTAATTTATGTGAGACAATTCCTTGGTCTGAAATCTATAACACCTATTAATTTCTAGGAGAAGTAGACACTAAAAGAGGTAGAGTGGTGCAACTCTGTCTCTGCAAAATTTGGTGTCTTTTCTGCCTTGAGCATACATTTGGATTAGGTACAGATTTTGTACAGATTTTGCATTCTTTTTGCTGGGTGTAATAGCATGTGCCCTACTGACAGTGCCTCATTTATTTTACTATTGAGTAGTTAATACTGAGAAGAACATGGATGTTGGAAATAAACATCCTTCGAGGAATTTTTTCCTCCCAAGCGCTTTAAAAGTTTAGGATGAGATTTTTGAAACATGGCACTCTGCTTTTTTCTGGTGCTTTATTTTAGGTAAGAATATGAGGCATTGTCTTACTGAAGTGAAGAGATCAACTATGATTTAACAAGGATCAGCTGCATGAAAGCGAATAAGCTGTGGATTCTCTCAAATTCCAGGTTAGTGAATGGATTGTTGAAGAACTGGCAAAATTGTGTCAGAGAGAGAAGATGAGTTGATGATGTGTGAGGTCATGGGGTTTAGTAGGCCATGAGAAATGTTAAAAGAGAAATAATTTCATGCAGTGGGTCTCTTGAAAGCAGATTTGCAACAGTTGGGCAGATCTGAGAATTTGGGAAATGATGATGAGCCTGAAAGGAATTTCTTTGCTGATTTCCAGCTGGTTTTGATGTTTTACATCCTAGCAGAAATTGTAAGTTCAGTTCAGCAAAACCTTTCTTTTTTTTTTTTTTTTTTTTTTGCATGTTGCTGATGTTTTCTTGCAAAGTAGGCAAAATCCAGGAGGAATTTGTTGTGTTTTTTCTTCTTGACAAGAGGTCTATTTTTTGAATATCTAAAGTCTGGAAAAACCATACTGAGCTCAAATTCATTGTACTCTCAAACACCTGATTCCACATACCAGAAACATCAATTATGCCACTTCAAATCTGAGGCATTTTTTGCAATGCTCAGACAAAAAAAAAATCTGTAAATAGTGTAGTGAAAAAGGCATTGATTAAGTGCAGTGAGTAAATAGGAATCACATGATCATAAAACTTTTTTTTCCCCTAGCATTAAGTTTTCCAACAGTTATGAAGAGCTCTGGGCTCTCAGGTGTACAAATACACTTGCTAATTACAGCATTTTTATTAATGAGAGAAGGAGTTAAGTCACTGGAGCTTGAGTACTGGTAAAAAAACACCTTTCTTATATTTTAAGGAAATGTCATGAAGGGAATGGATCTTCTTTGGACATAAAAGCCAAGACTACGTTGGAAGCCTTTTAATTTTTTGGAAGGCTGGTTATAGAACACGGTATGGTGTCAGGTTAATTAGGTGCAACTTGTGTAACAATGAATGTTTGCTCCCTCTAAACACTGTGACAAGAAAACCACTCAGAGCTTTGTTCAGCAAAGCTCAAGATTTGCTGTCTGGAGAAAGAGTACACCTCAGAGCAGCTGCATTCAATTTTTTTTCAGTTCAGGTTCCTTTATTTTTGTTGTTTTTGCAGTTCCTGTAAGGACCACTACTTAAGGAATTTAAATCTGACAGCATGTCAAGGGGCATTTAGATCTCTGAAATTGGCAGGACAACCTATACTCTGACTTAAATTTTATTTCATGAGCTCATTAAGAATTAAAATAAACAAACATGACAGCAGACAGGGATTTGCAGGTGACCATGGCTGCATGAATGCCCTTTAGCCCTTCCTGCCAAGCCCTGCTTTGACCTAATGCTGCTGCTCCCAGCACACATCAGGGCTCAGCATGACTTGGGGTAGCCAAGATGTCAGCAGGAATTGAGTGAACAGTCTCACAGCACCCTTGATTTCCTAGTTCAGTTCCTCATGTCTATCCTAAAGCCCCCAGCCAAGAGACTGCAGCCTACTAGCTTTGGATAATGTTTATGTGTAGCAAAGAGGGCATTTTGGGGAAGGAAAAGATAAATAAATGAGATTTTTTTTTTTAATAGATGGAAGCTCAATATACTCAGAATGAGAGTGTAAAGAGATACCACAGTCTAGTTAAGCAGATGAACACACCTGACATATTTTCTAAGCCCAAGTCAGGTTCAGGAGAGCTAATGACATTAATGACAGTCACCACTGATAAATACAGGTTCTTGTCCTCATCACCATGTGCAGGGGCTCTCAGTGCTCTCTAGTTTTCTGTGCCAGAGAGCAGTTTTATTGCCAGTAGCAGTGCTCAGCTCTGTGTTCAGTTTGTGCTTGCCATCCTTCTCTCTCTAGGAGTTAGCCCTGAAGTCAGCAGAGCCTCCTCGAAGCAATAAAATGCAGCCCCAGACGCTCTCCTGTGCAGAAACACTCAGGCCCTGGCTCAGTCTCTACGGCCATTGCTGATGATGTGATTTGTGTGTCAAAGCAAGGGACATTGGGGACATGCTGGCCCTCTTGAACGGCACATAAATGAGAGACATTAACAAAGCCAACACCAACCATGAAATCTCTTGTTGATAAGTATTGGTTTGGTACCCTAAAAACTTTTTCCTTGTGCTGTCTCCCAGCAGAGACCAGTCCTTTGTTCAGCTCTAAGCACTTAGACATATCTCCTGGGTTAAAATCAACCACTCCTTCCTGTATCCAATTTGTTTTGCTTATTTATTTATTTCCATCACAATTCCTTTGCTCTCTCTAACTTCTCTTAACTAAACTCAGGCCTGTGTAGACAAAGGTAGGAAATAAAATAAACCTGTTAATAAACGGTGTTTTAATTAAAGAGTTCAAAATTGTTGGATTCCAATGAGTCTCACCTCCAGCATTTATGCATATTAACTACCCTAAATTGTCTTCTTTTAGATTTTCTGTGAAACTCCAAAGAACAGAATTAAACCAAGAACTTCTAAGAGATTTTATCCTAGATATATTAATTATTAATGACATATTAAAATTCCTATGCTTTCTATTAGAATTACTTTAATCATCAAGACAGCAGAACAAAGAGGTGCCTCTGTAGTTGAAGATATTATACAGGTGGTTGTTTCAAATAAATCTGGAGTATTCTAAGAGAGATATATAGGTGGTTTTAAAAACATCTTTTTGCAATATATTCATTTCCTCAAGGAGTGGGAATGAGTGGAAAATTGTTTACAGAGCTGATGTTGTCCTAGCACACCACAGTGCTGTACTGTTCAGGTGGTGAAAGTGAAATTTATCCATTAAACTGCAACTACAGGCTTCATCTGCTGGAGTTAGGAAGAAAAGGGGGTTAATTAATATCTGCATGCCCATGGATTTCACTGTCAATTACTCCTTTAAATTCTATCTATTTTATTGTGGTTTTTTTTTTCTGAGAACAAGTAATTAAAAAAAAATCACATCTGATACATTCATTCCTGCAAGATGGTTAGCGCCTTCATTTCTCATCAAAGTCATTGCAAAATGAATGAATGCCACAGATTAAGAAATTGAATCTTAAATTAGTCATTTATTATTCAGAGGACTGGGAATCTCTGAAGTAGGCAGAACAATTCATAAGGGAAAAAAATGCAGGATACTGTGGGAATTACTCCAATTTTGGACATGAACTTCAAGTGACAAGGTCAGATCACCAACAAACTGAGCAACCTTGAGAACTGCAAGACAAGTGTGTCAGACTATATGGTTGAAATAAACCCGTAGATAAATACAATTTAGTGTGTATTTAGTTTAAAAATGCAAAGTTAGAGGAATCCCTTTCAGTAGCTAAAACTGAAAAATTAATTGAACGATAGTTGGAGCTGGCATTAGTACATCTACAAGGTTAATTTCTGTTGTTCAGTATCTTTTGGCAGCTGTAAAATGGAGACAACACAATATTTATTTATGGAGAGCTTAGGGAATTGATTTTTTTTTAGTTGGAATAATCATATAAAGGCAGATGGGAGTACAGAAGGTTAAATTAAAAAAAATATGAGGATGGAGTGATTGAGGACAAAAATAAACTGAATGCATCAGCCCCTTCAAAAGGATGTTGTACTTATGGGGATCCATGACTGGAAGGTATATAATATTGCATTAATCTGATAAAATTTGTTATACACTTAATTAAATTCTTTATTCTTCTGTGTTGCAAGAGGGAGAGCTCTTTGCAGCCCAGATTGTAGAAGAGAGTTTTTATCTTCATCTCATTCAAAGGTCTCCAGTCCTTAGGATCATTTCAGGTTATTTCTGTTAAGTACTTCTGTCTCTGTGTCCTAATTCCATAGGTCTCTACAACCCCGATCCAAACTTCAGGGTCATACTTAAAATTTTAAGGCCAGGACATTTTTCATCAGTCTGTGAATGCAAATCTCTCTTTTCTGCAAGGTTTTCTTCTGATGTGGCAAAAAAAACCCCATTTGGATCATTAATACAGAAAATTACTGATCTTGTGAATTTTTAAGAGAGAAAAACTCATTAAAAAATAAAAACTGAACTTTTATAATCAGTGATTCACCATGCTTCAAAAAGTAAAATTATTATCTTTAAGATGAAGTTTTTACAATTAATTTAGAAAATTTTATGCTACTTTTAGCATCGCTCAGACCTATAATTGTCATTGGAAAATAAATATTTCTTAATAGAAAAATTGTTTAGGGCACTGAATTAAAATAAAGTACTGGCAATTTAACGTATCCACTGAAATTAAGATTTTAAAAATACAGACAGTATGCAGTTGCATAGACAATTCTTGCAGCAAATAAGAGAGAAAGACAAGAAAAAAGGCAGCTATTTTTCTTAAGGGAGAAGAAGAATCAGTTAAAGCATAAAGGTTAACTCGACTGACCTATCTTTCCTGGTAATATGCTGAAATTCATGGTTCAACAAAATACTTGTTTGCATCCAGAAGACAAGGAGAAGATAAGAACCCATATTCATTTATCAAGGAAAAAGTCACTTGAGACTTACTTAATTTCATTCTAAGACAGAATCATAACTCATTGGAAAAGGGAGAAGAAATAGATGTCAGAAACCTGATAAAGTTTTTGGCATTTTCTCAGATGACATTCTTATCCACAACATAGGGAAAAGTAAATAAAATAGGAAAAATGTAAGTTCTGTGAGAATGTATTTAGAATTCCAGAAGGAGATAATCCTTGAGGTTTGCTGTAAAAATGGAGGGATGCCCAAAATGAGATTCAACAGATTTCAGGATGGCTCAAAATTCTCATGAGTGACTTGGGTAGGAGAATATGGAATATGGAATTTGTAGGTGATATGTAACTAGGGATGCTTCAAACACAGAAGAGAACACAATTCAGAATCAGGATGACTTTGCTGAGGTAGAAAAAGGCAC
The DNA here is from genome assembly GCA_003676055.1 of Chloebia gouldiae. Classification (NCBI taxonomy): domain Eukaryota; kingdom Metazoa; phylum Chordata; class Aves; order Passeriformes; family Passeridae; genus Chloebia; species Chloebia gouldiae. The sequence goes on from QUSF01000016.1 coordinate 12,630,076, forward strand.
CAAAAGTGCACAGTACAATAAGAGCAAGGTAGAAATCCTAGGAAACAATTACCTGCAATAATATATTGGAAAATGCCAATTTTGCAGGAAAAAAGCACACAGTTATCAGGTGAACATATGTTAACAGCAGCATTTTCTTGCAAGAACAACAGACAACATGATGTACATAACTGGGCCCACTATGCAAGGCATGAAAAATAATACTTCACTTATTTCTACATCCTCAGCCTCAGCTGGATTTCAGTTTCCACCTTCCTGGAAAGCTGTGGAAAACTGAAAGCATGACCAGTTTTCCTCTCCTTCCTCCTTTCTTAACCTTTTGTTATCTACCTTTTGTTATTTTATTTCCCTGGTCTACTACTTAATCTTGGCCATGCTTGTTGCTTTGGCTCCTCCAGCCCCCAGACCTGCTGGGTGACAGCACAGAACGATTCCTAAAGTCACAGAATTGTGATTCCTGCCTGATCCTGGCTTGATGCTTTTTCTGATCAGCTTCAGAAGCAGGTGATGTTTGAGCACTTGCAGCCAAGGGGTCTCTGCTCCACACTGAGCAGGCAGAGCTCTTCCCTGGCCTTTAATGTATATTAGGATATAAGCCTTAATAATTGAGTAGCCTTTCAGTGGCAATATTTCCAGAGAAAAGCCTGAGAACACAACACAAGCAGACTTATCTCCCTTTAAATAGCTCCACAGATGGAAAGTTTGTAACTGGGCAGAAAAATCATCCTTTCCAAACCGGCAAATTGATGTCACTTGTTAATCCTGGTTGCAGCTTGTTTAATTGAGTCATATTTCATTGATTAATGCTAAATGAGAATTCACTGTTTCTGACAGCCCAGCGGCACCCTCAGTATCGTGCCCCTGTCTCCCTGCATTTGTTTCATCTCCTGAGGGCTGTTCTCAGTGCCCAGCTGTGAGAGCAGAGCTCCCGAGCTGCTGCTCAGCCCCATCATCCCACATCCATCCAGAGCCCTGCAGAGGCAGCTGCTGCCTCACACCAGCACCTCCACACTTGGAAAACTTGGAAAACTCAACATCTAACCAGATGGAGATCTCTCACATCACCACCAACCGTTTCCCTTCTGTTGCAGCTGCCCTTGTTCCTTGCCAAACGAATCCTCTTCTTTCCTATTGTCATTCGTTGCTTTTTTGGTCATTTATATATTCTCTGGAAAAGACAATTTTCACATTATTGACAAGGAATTTTGCCTCTATTTGTTGAAATGTTTCTCCTGACAGTAGGAAGGCTTTCCTCAGTTTGTCATTCAGCATACAGTAATTTCCCCCTTATATTCTGGGTTTCTTGAAATGAGTTGAAATCTAAAAATATTTCTGACAGAAGCAGTTACAGCAGACATCTTAATTATTATGTTTCCAAGGGGATGGCAGCTAGTGTAAGGAAAGCTGATGTGTATCCCTGCAGCTATATGCTTTTTATACTGGAACTTGAGGCTAGTATAAATTACCTGGGACACCTTACATCACATTTATACCAGGTGCCACACTGTGTGCTAAGGGGGCTCACCCTCTCCTTTTATTCTCCTTTTATTTCTGTGCTATTGAATTTATTGATAACCACAGATATCTCAGGGAGATATCCAGATATAGAAAAACATGATAAAAGCAGCTGCTTTTATGCTTTTTTTAGATATCCAGACATGGAAAAACATGATAAAAAAAAAACCTGATAAAAGCAGCTGGTCCCTGATCCCCTACAGTGACTGCAGGCAAGGCAGGGCTCAGAGACAGGGCAGAGAAGCAGCTGTTCAAAAAAATTCCTGTTCTGTTTTCCTGTTACGTTCTCCTTGATAACCAGTGTTTAATTTCAAGGCACTGCTGATTTTACCTGTTGCCAAATTATTTTCATCTGTCAGGGCATGGGAGTGCTGCACCTGCTGCCTCCTGGTTAAATGGTAGAGGAGGAGATGCTCACACCCCACACTGTGCAGCTTATAGGACAGAAAACATAAAGAGGGAAATAAATTTAAAAATAAACCCCCCTGATCAGGATTTGTGTTGTATTACACAGAGATCTAATAGTTCAACCAGTTCAGAAGACACTGATTCTTCAGGAAATGTAGGACAAGAAAAACAAAAAGGAAAATATTTTATAGTTTAATAGAATATAATATTTTATATTAATATTATATTATAGACTTAATATTATTAACTATCATATTAGTTTAATATTATATTATGCAAAAAGGAAAATATTTTATAGTTTAATATTATACTATTAATATTAGTTAGGATTATTCTGCTAATCTTAAACTCCTCCTAAAAGAGTGAAAAATAGCTGAAAGGGGCAAACAGGTCAGTGCTAAAATGAATTTGTTATATTGCCAATGAAAATATAGTGATCTCTATATAACTTTGAATAAATTTATTACTAGGGAAAGAAAGGATGATTTGAAAAAATTGCAATATCGTATTTTATGTAAAGACTTCTCTGCAATTTCGAGCAACAAGCAGTTGTCAACAGCAACTGAAACATCACAATTGTAAAACAAATACTGACAGTCAGTAATTTGCAACTAAGATCTACTGATGTCTGATTCTCTCCAGCTGTTAAAAACTAACTTACCCACTTGTCACTCAATTCCCTGATGTTTTCATCAACACTGCCTTCCATGAGCTTCCTGAAGCCTATTTGCCTGAATATTCAATGAGGTATTAAGTTTTTTTACTGAGTTTTTGAGTGCATGAGCTGTTAGGTTTCTTTTAGTCCTAAAAAGAAATGACCCGATGGGCAGACATTTAATTGTAGGTGTCCCTGTAAGAATCAGCAGACCAGCAGTAGGAAAATTTCAGAGGTAAACGTAAGAATTGATAACAGCACAGAGATACTCATCACCACCCCTAAAATCTCCCAGCTGTCAGGAAACCCCAAAAAGTTTTTCTGTAGATGCAACTTCCAGTGTCATGAACTTGAGAAAAATTAAATACTAAAATGTTAAAAGCTGTTAAGGGTAATTCAAGGACAGGATCCCATGAAGCTGAAAGTTCCCCTGAAATATCTGAGAGAGGGGTTAGCCCACAAATGAAATAGCTTTTCTGAACTAGAAGTGGGTAATTAGACTTAATGAATAACCATGTTTCCAGTAATGTCTAAAGCACTGATATTTCCTCTGAATTTTTATGTAATGTCAAGCTTAATATTTCCAGTGCAAGAAGATTTTAAAAGTATTTTAAGATTGCTTTTGCAAAAGTATGTTTTATTGGAGAGAAAATCTTATGTTACTGGTGTTCCCAAGGCATGGTAATTTCCATCATTGTGTTGTCCATTATGTTTCACCATCTCCAAAGTACCCTGACAGTCTCTCTGTGGACCCTTCTCAAATGTCACTGAGTGGTAAACTAGGATTTCATAGAGAAAACCAGGCAGGAAATAAGTTTCAAAAAATACTAAAAGCTCTAATTTCTATACAGCCAGATGCAAAGATTTCCAATTGTGGCTTATAGTGTGAAGTTTGAGCAAGACTTAAACCAAAGAACCATCATGTTTCTGAAAACCTGAATTTCTGGATCTCAGTGCATTGCTTTTGAGAGAGAACCATTTTAGGTGGGGATGTCTGGCTGATGTGGCTGTAAATAGCAATGAACTGAGTGTCAGTGTCATGGGACAGCCCTGTGGTTCTGACAGGACAGCTGTGTAGTTACTTGAGCTGACAAAGCTGGGGAACAGGTGAGCAAGATTTTGGGAATCTTCAGAAAGATTCATCTACTCGGGCTTTTACTGCAGATTGCCTACAGAGAGTGCTTAACTTGCCCTGACAGATGTTGAGCAACTATTTAACTCATGTAATATATTTACTATATTTTACACATATATATTCATTTTATCTTATCTGACTTTGCAGTGTTGCCTTTGCACAGAAAGGGGAGGCTGGGGAGAGGAAGGTGAAGCTGCATAAAAGAATAATTTATTGTACCTATGTCTGGATAAAGGCATAATGAGACTTTATAAGAACTCACATATGCATGAAACAAAATGTCTTTAGGGTGCCAACATTAATCTTCATTGTTCATTTTCACCAACCATGAGAAAATCCTATGTGGACAATTATAACCACACATATAACACAACATGTTCTGGCCCCTCTGTTGAGTATAATTTCTTATTTTTAGTTAAATTTTAGTGGATTCATTCATGAAGATCCATTTGCTGCCTTACAGCAGATGAGAGCTCAGAGACTGAGAATAAACCTGTCTGCATTGAAGAATGGCTTGAGTAAGAGAAAAAAAAGGGATTATATCTCTGATCCCAACTGACACATTTTTTATCTGCCTTTTCAATTTAAGTTTTCTGACCCGGTGATCTCATTAGCTCTGTGGATTATTTCTGTGTATCCAGGACAAAGAATAAATTAAGAGATTTCCCCCCCCACCCATATTCTGACAGGATTTATTGATTTGGGAGAGATTTCCTGTACTTCCACAAGCACTAGTGGCACACCATAGCAAAAAAATGTCAAAATAGAAGAAAAGTGTCAAAGTTACCCATGTATTTGTCATCCAGAAGATGAATTACTGAGCAGGGTACAAGTTAAGGAATTTCTAAGAGGTGTTTTTGCACAAAACCACAATGGGTGATGCTCTAAGAGCGTGGATTTCATAAGGAATGGTGTAGCTTCACTCCACTCAAAAATCAATGCACAGGTAGCGCCAGTTTTGAAGCCAGAAGAACTATGCAATGTTAAATACTTTAAATTTTGATTTCTGTGGGGAAAGAGTATGTCCCTCCTTGTGCTGGAGAACTCACACCAAGACACTTCACCTGGACAGGTCAGGGAATCCTGCTGGAAGAGAAGACAATACTTTGAAGGTCCTTCTTTGTGTGGCTTCTTGGATGGAATTTGATGAGTTAGCATTTCCAATGATCACATATCACCTGTCTGGGCCCCCATATGGATGGGAGAGTGAGGTGAGGGGCAGGAGCTCCTGGCTGTGCTGGACTGAGCAGCAGCATTGGCAGTGTCTGGAGTGTGGGGGTTTGGAAACAATGATGTTGTTGTGCTGATGGGCTCCTTGGAGCAGGGGGAACTGGACTCTGCTGCACATTCAGGGGCTCTGCTGGGATTCTGCCTCAGTTAAAGGTCACATCCTTTAACTTTTCCCCACAGTGCTACCCACCTACAAACTGGTGTCAATTTTCCCCATTTCAGTTGTAGAGCTGTTAGGAAAGAAAATCTATTTCTCTGTGTGTAAAGATGTCATCTGACACCTTTGGTGGAGGAAGCATAAAAATAATCACATTACTTGAGGGAAAATGCTGCTTTTCCTTTATAGCTATCTCCTCTCCTGATAAAGTCAGAGTTTGAGGATTTGTGTTGGTTGCTGACCCTGGTAGAGCTGGACTGAGGTATTTTGGAAGGCTGCCTGTGCTTTACTTGCCTTCTCAAATTCTCAGATATAGTGAGGTTAAATTTAACTTGGAGCCTCTTTTGTAATTTGTTTGGCTATTTCATAACTGCATGCTTAAATAACGCAGTGAACAGAAGAAGAAGAGAATAAAAATGCCTCCCCAAAACCAACCATGGAATTCAAAGTGAAAGGTTTTAGGAAGCTAATTGCAGCCCTTGCCTCTCCCTTTTCTTTGTTTATGCTGAAAGTCAGAAGCTGCACTTTTCTTAAGTATATAATGATTTGCCAGTTACAGAATAAATTATTGTGCAGCTTAAAGCATGTATAGATCTAATGGGCTGAACAAAATATTATGAAACAATTCCTAGAAGGTTGCTCCTGCTCCTTCCACTGTGGAGCAATGACCATTCTCTAAAAATCCTACATTTTTAATTTTCAGGCAATTATTACAATCAGTAGTGGATTTTACCTTCATGCTCATTCTTTTTAAAAGGCCTTAATATTCATCAGCATGCCTGAAAAGAAAAATAAAAATCAGCCTTACTGCTGACAGTAAGGCCATCTGTCAGGGAGAAGTTCCAGAAGGGCAAAGTAAGAAAGGCATGGCTTTCATCTGTTACAATGTTTGACAAATTTGGTGGTTTGTACATCCTAATTATGAAAAAGAACCTCCAAATCCTGAAAAAAAGATTGTAAGTGTCTAATAGTTGATTTATTTTTATGCTTAATTTCAATCCATGTCTTCTCTCTTTTCATGAACAATTTACAAGAGGTAAGAAAGAAAATTCTGTAGTACCTACCTTATCCTAGGAACTGGTTCAGTGAGAGACTGTTTTTGTTTGAACCCTGTGAAACTGCCACCTACTCTTCTCTTTGATTAACTGAAGAAAATAATGCTACACAATTTTCTCGAGCCTTTTTAATTATCAGGTCTTTGAAATTAATTGAATTTGCAAAGATAATAAATTTTTCTCAATATCTTCAGGTCAAGATGTTATCAGACACCTTAGATAACTCAGATGTAGGAAAAAACCAGGATTGAACTGAACTCATCTATCTTTAGCTTCCTTTAACTAAAAGGAAGGCAAAAATCACATTTGCATCTCCAGTGGCAAAGAGTTCTACAAGTGGTGGAGTCCTAGTGTAGAATTCTGTCTATCAGCACAAATATGTATAATTAGAATTCACATCTAACAGGGTACAGAGATTGCAGACTTAAACATTGGCTCACATTTGTATGACAATTTTTGTGTGAAGTAGACATAAAATAACAGAGGACAAAATGACACTTGGTACAAAACAAGAAAAATCATCCAAGCAGAAAAAAAATTTACAGACAGTAAAGGTTGTTGTATAGAGAGTTAGGTATGAAATTTTATTAATTAATCCTGATAACTTCATACATTTCTAGGCCTGAATTCTTAAAAAGAAAAAAATATTTAGAGGGGTTTTTTTTACTCTTTCTTTTAAGTAAACCTCTAGAAGAGTTGGAGCACAGGCACAAAATTTGAAATTTTTGAATTTTGACTGAGGTAACAGTCCTCCTAAAAATTAAAAGAGCATAGCTTTGAAATCAGGAATTAAATTGGAATTATTTGTACTACTCTTTTAACAAGGCAGGAGTCTAAACAGGTAGGTATCTACTGATAGATGCCAGTAGATATCTATTGTCAATTACAAATAGGATAAAAAGAGATGAGGATTTTTCTCCTTGAGAATCTTATGAAATCCCTAAAGGATTGGCAATTTTTACAATGTCTTTATCAAACATGGGAAGATCAAAACTGAAGAAAATATTCCTGGTGTGACTTAAATGATGCACAGAAGTGAGTGATCCCTTCATCTTTGTTATTTTTTTACTCAGCATTAGGACGTCTAAATTCAGAACTTCAATTGAACATCCAAATGGATTTGCTGTTTAGGTTCTTCTTCCAAATCAAGGAATTTTTTACTTTATTCTCCAAATCATCAGTGCAAATTGTTAGGTTTCTATTTAAAGGAACATTGAAGGTCTTGGGGCCAGCAAAACTGCTGACACAGAAGTTAACAAGATCACAGAATGCCCTAATGCTGGAGTTCAGTGGAGATGTAAATTAGACTATTCAGCCTGTTGGGTTTTATTTTAAAAGGACAAGTTGTATTCATAGCATTAATAGCAAATTGATACAGCACAGATGAAATACTCTTAGAACCATGTTCATTTTCTAGGCTGTCCAATCAGGCAGAAATCTGGATGCCTTTATATGACTCTTGCCCATCACGGATATAAAATTAGAATTTAATGAGGACTCTACAAAACTGCTGAGATTTAGGCACAATTAAAAAAAAAATCTACAGTGAATCTTGAACTTTGACTTCATGTCTTACAGACACAGAAGCTTTTCAGAAAATCTTGATTTTGATTTATGGCCCTCATGACATTTGTAGATGAACTCATTTGATATTTTATTAAAGATCCCTTTCTATGATCTCAAGATCTGTAAGTTGGGAACTTCAAGAGGCAGATTTGAAGGCTGTGATTTAAGGCTAAATTGTGATATAAGTTAAGGAGAAAAACAGAACTGCCAGATTTCTTTACAGTAATTTCCATTGAAAAAGTATTATTTTTTTTTCTCCCAAATAATTTTTTTTGTGATACTCAGCATATCCAGAACGTGTCTAAAAGAAAAATACTGCTGTGACTAGCATATTAGATGATTAATCCTATCTTTTATCATATTTTGAGAGAGAGAAATTATACCTGTAGTGGACTTGATCACAATTTATGATTATGATTAATAGTGCCTTTTTTATTAGCTGTACTATGTAGATCCCATTCCACATTTTCAGATGCTTTAGCAAGCAAAAGGTCTTCTAGAAGAAATATAATTGAAAAGTAAAAGAGCGTTTTTAGCTGAGCTTCTGTGTGGGAAAAGCAATGTGAAAGACAGATAATTATCCCTAGATAAAACATCAATTACTTTTTCTATTTTAGCACATTAAATCTTCTTACCTTACCATGTGCTGATAAAATGGAACAAATATTTTCCAGAAAGTCTAAATCTTAATGTCGAACTGTTTTTTAGACGAGGGGAGTGAAGAGAGGGAGGCAAATAAACACCTCTGGGTTACTCAGCACAAGCAGGAAAGGTTCCTCAGCCAGCCAGGCTGCACCGAGCTCTCCTGCCCTTTCCTTTCTCTGGGGTTGTTCTTTGTGACAGTGATGATGATGACTTATCTGCCTCTTCCAATAATGTTTTCTGCAGAAACCTTGAGTAAATTTGTTTCTCTTACAGAGAGCTGGTTGGGAATCAGAGGCTGGGAAGGATGAGGCACAAGAACTGTTCAGCTCACTCCCAGGGCACGGTGAGAAATACTAATTCCTAGCAGATTTTTGCCCAGATTTTTTTTTTTTTTCCAGCTTTTTAGCTCCAGCAGTGAGAAGTCCATAACATCTCCTTCAGTCTATCCTGTCACTGGGTTACTCTTCCCTCTACCTAGTTCAAATCTAGCTCAAAGGTAAGCTGACTGTTTTCCTTGTGTGTTTACTCAGCAGCAGCTAACAGATAATTTTCTGGAGCTTGGATCATTACTTCTGTCTCTCTGTGAGTATGAAGTGGCCATTGTTTTTGTTTTTGTTTAAATATCCCATATTACAGAGACATTAATCCAGCCAAGATCTCAGTAGGGCTGGGCAGGACCGAGAACAGGTCTGTGTCTTGTTTAGCCTGGATATATTTTCCAGAATGTTTTTTTTTCCCTTTTCCCAGCAGCATGGCATTATTGCTATAATATTGCTTGTGAACCACTTCTGTAGAACTGCAGTTAAGTCAATTACATTTGTCTTGGTGGTTATCTCTCCTTGAACATAACAAGTTTGTTTCCTGGGATGGGTTGATACGATTTTTTCAGAACATACCCATAATATATTGAAATAGGGTTGGAATCCAACATTTCTTCTGAAGTAGTTGCAGTTCCTTTTGCCCTTATATTTCTGCACACTTGGTAGTTCTGTTTATGGAAAACCATCAGTTCTGCAATCCCAGAATACTTGATTTGGAATGACTCCTGTTTGACAAGTGTTCCCCAAATTCAGAGCTAAGGTCTGAGCTTTTGCCCAAGGATCTGACCTCACTGGGATCCCCAGGCAGTACCAGAGTGACCTGGGCCAAATATAACAGGAGTTTGGCACTTCTTTGGGGGAAATGGATGATCTATTCCTGATAACTGCAGTAGAGTTTTATTGAAACGCACCAAGTGTGGGAACTTAAAGTTTACTAGAAATCTTGAAGAATAACAATTTAGTCTGAAAATGCTGCTGTCCCACTGGAAAGATTGCCAGCAAGGCAAAGACTTTAAAAAATACACCTTACTGCTGTTGATAAGAAAGGGTGTCTCAGAGAAAATGAGAAAAGATTCATTCAAAAAGATCCATTCCAAAGGACCACTTATAAATTCTGCTCTGATAGCAGCTGTTCCTTCCTCTCTGTCAGTGACCAATTCCTGGTGGACAGATGCCCATGCCAGTAAAACACAGAAGTGCAGCTCTGCTGAAGATCATAGGTTGGATACACACATGCAGAAGAAATGGCCTTCTTAACCTTAGGGGGTTGTAGATCACCAAAGTGGTGTCAGGAGATGTGTACAGCATCATGAAGAAACCAATGCTCTCACTGAAAGGACCTGGTTACAGAGCACAGTGCACCCAATCCATTCTGGATTTTACCTCTTGCCATTCTCATCACAAGTACTTAATTTGACACCGAAGGAGAAAAAAGGATGGATTTGAAAAATGTGTAAGAATGGTTTTCTTTGTTAACATGCACTCAGTGTGACGATTCGACATGACCTTGGTTTCTCATTTTTCCCTTGTACAGTGTTTTGTTGCTAATTCCTCCCTTAAAAGCAGGATATTTATTTTCTTAAAAGATAATTCTAATCTTAAGCTTCTTTTCCTAATGTTACAGTTGCAATCATGTTGATATATTCTCCTAACCTTTTGCAGCCTACCTCTAAATTATTTGCTGAACAAGTGTTATCTTTCAATCACATGCTCTTGCCCTCTGTCTTTTCATAATTCAAGGTTCAAATGTGTTTATTTCCTTATACAAACCAAACTCCTCCAAGCCTATTCATTACCACCCACTCAGTCTACAATTTTCTCCCTCTTATATAGCAAAAAACTATTTTTGAACCTTGTCTATGAAATAAACTATCAAAATAAATTCTTTCTCATTCTGATGCAACATGGCAGCTCTTTGAACATTTGATTGCATTTTGTTTTCAGCATAGCTCTTATGTCTTCACTGATTATTTAATTAATTTTTAGAAAGTATTTCAGAATAATGGGCTGTAAGAAGGTTAAAACAGCCTCCACTGATGTCTGTTCTTCTGATTTATGGGACTCTTTCCTTGCTTCTGACAGTGCAAAGGTCTGTAAGGATTCTGTGTCACCCAAACAGAGGCTGCTCACTGCAGATCCTTCTGGACAAACAATTCTTAGACATCCATAGTAATCTTAGCAGAGATATTTGAGGCTGCTTGTTTATAAAGATCTTACTTATTTGCTTGTCTTTATGATGAAGAAATTTTCATGTGTCACCTTAAGATCTCTACCAAACAAAAAAAACCCCAAACAAAAACCCCAAGCAACAAATAAAACCCTGCCCCATTATTTCTGCTCTTGAAGAAACAAACACTGGATAAATAAAGAAACAAACAAAACAAAATGTTCTAGAACCTTGGAGCCACAATTGGACTGTTTTCAGCTGAAAACCCATTAGTAAAGTTATCACTTGAGGTATGTTTCCAGTTGCTAAACAGCTTGGGAATTATCTGAATCTCTTATCCATAAAGTATTTAGACTTTATAATGAGATTTTTGAAAGACATAGATTGATCACCTCTTATCCTCACTTAGAAAATGATACCCCTTCTGGATTTTAGTGTCTGTTTCCACTGATGTCTACAGTTCAGAATCCTATAATGTGTTTAACTATGATCTGGCCATAACAATATCTGCAGTGCAGGAAAACACCATTAAATTTTAAACAAGCAGGATTCCAATAAGTTTTCTTACCTTTATGGCTGCTGCTAATGCTAAAAGGTTATAATATTTCATGCCTCCATTTCACACAGAATAGATTGAACCTCTGTAATCCTTTGCTTCTCTCTTTGCTAATTGCCAATAATCCAGCTGTGTCCCATTCCCAGCTTGGGCTGCATGGCTTGGTTTCTCTGAATCCCTACAAAATATTGGTTTTGCAGGAAACAAGTGAACAGACTCAGCTTGCAAGTGCAAGGGTCAGGATGAAATCTGAGTTTTATGTCCTTAACAACAGATTAAAAAAACCAAAGTAATGCAGAGATAAAAAAATAAAAGATGAGGTGAGGAAGGGTAGGAAAAGGAGTGTGAGGATAGAGCCAGAAGATCAGAGCAACCAAAATTTTACTTCAAAGGATGACATGAAATTCTAGTAATAGGTATGGGTGAAGCAGGAGCAAGGATAAACTTTTGAAATTCCAAACAGGAATAGAAAATGCAGATTAATCCTGCATTTCAGTAATTAGAGGTGGGCAACTTTCTCTCCACTGGCATAAAAAGAGTGGAAGGAGAAAAAAAATTAATAAAGTCACTGAGTACTGAGAGTCAAGTACTTACCTTCTTTCCTGCAGAAGAAAAGTATTACTTACTGCTAGATTTAGAGGAGCAAAAAGCCTTCCAGTGGTGGCTGGGGTTTCTGCTTGTGACTGTCAGAGAAAGAGATACAGGAGAAATTCTATGTTCGTGAACAGAGGCCAAGTAGAAACCCAGTCCTGACACCACTGACCTGACCTTGAAAGCTTTGTTGTGGGAATATGAATGGCCGTGTTGGAAACACAAGCAAAATTAAATTCATATTAGCTGATGGTCTCAGACCTTTATTGTCCAGGCAAGCTAATTAATTTATCACTTTATTAAGGGGCTTGTAGAACATAAAATCTTGCTTGTTAGCATGTTAACAAGGCTGTAAACTGAGCACTCTTTAGATTGTAATATAACCAGCTTTATGAGAGCAGGGGGATTACAAAAGCTTCCTCCACAGAACATATCTGATTTAAATTAATAAAAGCACTAATGAAAAATCATCTTGGGTATGAGATAATAGATCTGCTCTGAGACCTGCAGTACCCAGTCCCCATGGATTACAGGCACTGAAAATCACAGCCTAAACTGATTGCTATTTACTCAAGTCTTTAGCAGCAGAACCTTAATGTTTAAACCAAGGTATCACCAATTCAAGGCCTTAATTTGCATCAGCAGTCCCTGTGCTTTGGAGATTACTCAAGATTAAGGGATGTACAATATTAACATTATTTCTACTCTAGAATAAAGTTTTGTACTTTCTTTGATAAGCAGTTTTTATTTCATATTTGCAATTATTTACTGATTAAAGGCACTCCTCATGTAATTGCCTGTCTTTGCTGCCTGCCATCAAGTCACACATTATTTAAGTAGTTCTTATTTCTGTTTCTGAGTTTTCTTCATTACTCTTTACCGGCTTCAAGGAACTGGCCTTGCTAAGCCATTCAGATTTGGCAAACATTATTTTATTTCTCCAGTTTGGATCTGACTGATAACTTTCTGCATTTCAGACTGGTAGTTTTTTTAATTTTCAGAAACATCCTGGGGATTAGTGACAGTAAAAAAAACCATTGCATGCTCTCAATTTGTTATGGTTTCTCTTTTTGGAAAAGTTGGTCAAAGGTATTTCTTTTTCACTGTCTAAAATAGGCAACACTAATGTATCATTCTTAAATGATTCCTAAAATAAAATGGACTTGCCTAGGAGATTTAGTCATACTAGTCATAGAAGTTTTTTGTAATTTAGCCCAGCTCAAATTATAACCTCATTTAACTTTATTTAAAGTCTATATGAACACCATCATCCCCATCCCTCCCCTCAAAATAAAACCTTTCCACACAAAACTTCATTGCTACCCAGACCAGTGAGAAAAAGAATGCAGACTAAGATATTACACCTGGTTGGGATTATTTTCCTGGATAGGAAAATAAAAAATAAAAATTATTAAAATAACTTGCAGACATTTACAAAGTAAGTTGAAAAGAAAAGACAATTGAATTTCCAGTCCAGGAGTACAAAATTGCCCTTTTCATTCCTCACTGAAAATAGTGAACTTTGTTAGGGATAAATCCAGTTTCTTTCTCTTCCCTTCTAGTCACAGAGTATGAATTATACACAGGTCAAGGAGCCACCACGCTCCCCCTTAGAACCTGAAACTTGAAATAAAACCCTTCCAGTGAGTCTGGGGACATGAGCTGAAGCTTCTCTGGCTCTGGCATACAAGAGGTGTGGAGGAAGGGATCACAAAGTTAAAATTATGAAGATTCAAAGAAAGAGTAGCAAAAAAAAAAAAAAAAAAAGGCAATTGGGGTAGGGTTTTAGCAGTGGAAAGCAGGAGTTGCAAGGCTAGGAATGGGTTTTGTAGCCTTAAGCATCTAAATGGTGATGGATAGAGCCAGGCAATGCACTTTGGTGAAAAACACAGCCCGGAGGCAAGTTTGGTAGACTCTCTTTTTATCCTTGAAGAGCTACTTGCTGTAACTGAAAATAAATTCAGAATCCTGCAGGGAAATACTGAATTTTTATGAGAACAGCTAGGAAAGGCTCAAACATTATTTATCATCTGCTCTGAAGAAAATAAATTTGTTTTGAGGATAAAGTCATCGTTCCTATTTTAAAATTTTGATTTTATTTTGGTCTTCCGTCTTCTGGAGGCTTCTCATGTCTCTCAGGAGAACTGGAAAAACTGGAATTCAGACAACAACCATCTTTTGTCTAAGAATCTCATCCTGCATTTTAAATAGCCCTCCATTAAACTCAAAACCCTTTTCATCTAATTTCACATTATTTCCATATATTTCACATCCTTTCACTAGATTCTGTTTTATCTAAATTAATGAATTTATTAAATTAATATCTGCTTTATCTGCATGCACTCCAAGTCAGATATTATGGGATCTATGACAAAAAACAGGAAGAGAGGAGCAGTTTTTCTCCTGAACTGGAAGAGGAAACCAAGAGTAGACACGAAGGTAAAGCTAAACCCAGAGATGTTTGCAAACCTGCAGCACCAGCAGCTGTGGGGTGCAAGGTTCTGCCTCAGTGCTCCACCAGCAGCCCCGGGCTCAGCACGTTTTTGGGTCCTTTCTCCTTGTCTGAGTCACCTGTTTTTACTCCACAATCATTGGTTTTTAATTTCTTCTTCTTTCTAAATAGTGTGACAATTTCTGCAAAGAAGAGTTCGAATGTTTTTGAGCCAGCAGGTTTTCTTTGTTGTATTTGAATGGGAGAAACCCATTAAGAAACTGTGAAACCCATTAAGAAACTGTGATATCCTTCTGGGAGTTTGACACAAAAGAACCTTTTTCACACCCAGGAGCTGTCAACCTGACCAGGGGCTGGTCCTGTGCTGGAAGGCAGCGCGAGGATGTTGCTGATTATATGGTTAGAAAGTCAGTAAATGATGTTTTTTTTAGATTTAATTCTCCAGCTTTATCAACTCTTCTGACAATTTTAAACTAGAATTGCCACATATTTGAAAGAGAAGGCAGCAGTGCTGAGATCTGCCTCTGGGCAGCTGTTCTAGTCAAGATGTCTTGTTCTGAAGCAGACAAGGCCCTCACAATGCTGCTGACACCTCTGGGAAAGGAGGACACAAAGGAGGTAAAATGTTTAGGTTAGAGACCCAGAGAAAAGCCTTCCACACGCTGTGCATGTTTTCTTGTTATTAAGAGAGGTTTATCAAAGGTCTTATGTTAATGAAAATGCTTGTACAATCAGCCATTGGAAGTATTTTTGGAAGAAATTATAATATGACCTTTACTGTGGGTCAAAAGGATTCTTATTTTAAACTTCTTGTGCTAATAGAACAACACTGCTTTGAAGTCAGTGACCACTGCAAATATCAAACATACTTACAGATATACATTTATGAGCCATCAGTTTGCTCTCTTTCACCCCATCCCAGGTTTTAGGGAGACTGCCTGGAATGTCACCCTATCACTAAAAACTCAATAACAGCTGGCCAGCTTGTGGAGAAAAAGGACTTAAGAGGCCAGTGTTTCACTTCACAGCAGTAGCTGATGCAGTCTCTTAAGTTCATTTTTCTTTTTTGTTTTTTAACTTTTTTTTTTATTTCATTGTATTCTCGTCAACATGCCCCGTTCCTTACAAATCATCCAACTTGTTTTATCATTAGACAGCAGTGAGAAAATGGAAAGAAGTTTCCCTCTAAAGAATAATTTAACTCCCATGGGAACAAAACCATGTTTTATTTGCATGCAGAAATTCATTGTAACAGGGAAAATATCATGAGATAAATTCTAGCAAAAGATGTCTATGCCTATTCATACCACTATTTTTCACTTTTGTAATTTTATTAACTTCAGAAAAATGTCTTTCTTTGTCATTTCAAGTGATGTTATTCAAAAATTCTGTCTTAATGGCAAATAACGACAGACATTCCTTTCTGGTCATTCCTCTTCCTGTCTGAGAACAGAAGTGCCTGGCCCACAGCTTGCTGAAATCAACAGTTCTTTGCTTCAGTGGCATTTGGGAACGAGTTTTTGGATTTTACTGGATTATCACTGCTCACAACAGAGTGAACTGGACCTGGAACTGGAACTGGGTCAAAAGGAAGACAATGATTACATCTCAGCTTTTACTGAAATATTCACATCTCTTGGACTCATATATTGCTGTTTGCAATAATATTTATAACACTTGAATAAATGAGGTCTTAAATGAACATATCTGTATCTCAGAGAAAAATGAAAACAGTTTAGCTTGTAACCCCAAAGCCATGCTATTTCTCTCTCTCACCCACCTTTCTTTAATCTTCGGGTAAATTATGAGTTCTATTCAGTGGGGGTTTGTTTCCTGCTTTCTAAGCCACCCGAGCTGTAGTGCAGAAATCAGTGAAGCTGTAAAACTTCAGGTGTGTGTAGAACAACACAGACACGAGGCCTGCTCTGTATGAGTCAATAAAGGGCACATCTGTGCAATAAATCCACACCTGCTGTGTATGATAGACCTCCAAAATCATGACAAACATCTTTTGAAATAGCTTGAAGACTTAAATGTTTTCCCCCACGTTCTCTTTTCCCTACTCTCCAAGATTTTTAGTCAGTCCCTCGTTCCCTACGTGCATCGCATCTCAAAACACGTCCCTGGAACCAAAGCCTGCTTCATCATTCATCCTTTTCAGAGCAGCCTGCTGACAAACTTGAAAACAGCACCTCAGCCCACACCCAGAATTTTGAAAAAGAAAATAAATTCTTGCAGCGCTACAGAATCTGTCTCTGCTCCCACAGAAGTAGTGAAGTGGGTTGAATGTGCACAACGGGATTCTGAAAAATGAAATGATTTGGAATAAACGAGCAGTGACCTGTGCTAATCAAAGCAGTTTTGTCTCTCTGCCATGACATGTTTACACTTCTAGATGCAGCACAAGTTGGCAGGATTTATGCTCATCACAGCTATGTGGGATTTTTCTGCCTATTTCAGTCATCATGAATTTTCTGACAATAATTGGAGGACAACTTCTGTTCCCATTTCTCTTCAAGTTAAACCAGGGTAACTCTAGAGTAATTCACTTAAATCCTTTGCAGTGCTGTAACAGTGGATTTCTTGTATTTCACATTTTGTGATACAAAGAGAAAAAGCCTCTCTTTTTCATGTCAATACAGTCACAATACTTGGTGTAGCTTGGACAGATGTTGCCTCCTGCCAGATGCTTTTAAAAGCAGATTATGAAAAAAAAATCCCCTTTTTTTCTTTTTTTTTTTTGTTAAATATTCACTATCACATCCTTCAGAAAATAAATACTCAAATCAGCACAATTTTCCCAATTCATCATGTGATTAATGAATTCAAAGTCCAGAAGCTGTAGATGTTTTCAGCTCAGGAAGGCTGAAGATGTCAACAGCCCCACTGCAGAATGAAGGGTTTTCTGTCCCCTTCCACCATTTCTGTGTCTGCAAGGAGGAGCCTCCGTGCTCTTGGAACTTCAGCAGTGGGACAAGAGTCTGCATCTCTTTCAAATGATCCAGAAGAGAGGAAAAATGTCAGAAGAAGAGAATGTCAGAAGTTCAGAAAATGCACACAGAACAAAAGCCTTTGTCAAATGTGAACTGTTGGCTGCCCACCAAAACACATTAAGAAATATTGTTTGTGGCTTAAAGCAAATTTAATTTTACTGACTTTGAGGTCCTAGAAGGCTTACAAATTGATTTTATGAAATTTCAGCAAAGCTATGTCATTGGTTTTTGGCCTGCCACTGAGCTAAAAATACTCTTCTGACAAGAAAACATGTAAATCCAAGTTCACATCCAGGATCGAAACCCCAGCCTGTTCTGCCTTCAGCATCAAGAGTTTCTGATGGAAGGCTCCAGTTTTCAGAATTATTTTATTTAGTTCTAAAAAAATTGGCTCAGTTCTTCCAAAAAAACCAAAAAACAAATCCCCCAAACAAACAAAAAAAGTAAAAAATATATTGTGATGCTTTATTTTCTCTACCTTGCAATCCAGAAGTGCTGTAACTAAAACAAGTGTTCTGCATAGCACACAGATCCACAGTGTAGTAAGATCTTTTCTTTACAAATGATTTTTACCAACACACCAGTCACAGAGGCTTTTTTTTTATTTGAAACAGCTGCTAGAATGGTATCTTTATGTGAGTGCATAAAAAAGAGTGATAAATATATATGTGTACACCCTCATACAGATTGCAGCCTTTCAACAGGGTGAACTATTTATTGCAGAAACAAACCTCCTCTGGGTTTCTATCCATCCTGTGAGTCAAATTCCCATTAGCACTTTCAGGTGCATCCTTCTGCCAGCACAAATCCACACAAATACATCTTGGTAAAGATGCCTGCCTTGTTTTTTTCTGTAATTTACATCTGAATCTTTGTTTTTTTTCAGAAGGGCTGAGGATGAGGCACTGCAATAACTTGACAGGAGCCTAAAACCTCTGGAAATAGAAATATTGATACAAAAAACAGCTAAAGACTGGTAGGATTACAGGAGGGAGAGGGTGGCAGGGGAGGGATTGTTTTGCCAAGCCTGTCCTTTATATTACATGGTAAAAGACAGCCCCTGTCCCTAAGGACTACAAGTAAAATGCCCAAGGGGACAAAAGTCAGACAAGGAGGAGCCACTTCCTCAAGGAGCACTTCAGTTGGCAGAGCTTGGAGCTCCTGACGCCCCATCCAAGTTCCCCAGACTGCTTGCTGAAGTTCAGATTTTTTGTCCGTTCATTTAGAGAAGAAAACACTATTTTAGCAAAATATTTTGAAGTAGATCTCTCAGTATTAGAAGACAGTGATTTTTGTTAGGCTATATTATTAATAATTATATTAATTATATGATTATGTTATATATCATATTAGCTTGTGCTGATTCTTTCTGGCCTGTAGAAACGCTTCCTACATCCATGGCACTTGCACACATTACTCCAGAAGATAGGAACCTGTGCAACATCTGCCTTTTTTTGCTTGACTGATTGTGTTTACTTCCTTTCACTTCGTGCCACTTCTGCTTCTAATTTCCTACAGAATACACCTTCCCAGGAAGGTCAGATTGGCAGCAGATGCTAAAGATGACTTATATTTCCAGTAACTAGGAAGCACTTTCCACTTCAGTTCAGTCATAAGCCATGCATGGACCAAACAAACCATCCAGCTGCTTTTGAAGAAAACCCATATTGCTCTATTACCAAAATAAAAGAAAATGGGTATTTATGGATAAACAGTTATGTTTCTGGCACATGCTTTAGCTGTGGCTGTTGCAGCAGCACAGTGAAATTACCCTGTTAATGAACTCCTGTTAAGTGCTAATGACAGGTGATGTGCAGCAGAGCACGTCAGGAGCTCCGAGCTCCGGTGGCTTGCAGCAAATCACACACATGGAGAATCTCTCTGCTCTGTGGTAAAGGGGCACCTCTGAGAGGGAGACCTTCACCTAATTTTGGCACAACTAAACCCCTTAGATCCTTAAATAATGAAAACCTAGTCATAACATGCCTGGTTATTCTGATCAGAAATTCAACACTCTGTTTCTCAAGTGTTATTGACATTGCCAAGAGATTCTTATCATTTTGATCTATCAGTGTCATGCAGCTTTTCGTTATATTTACACTTTACACCCTTAGCCAAGCACAGGTTTCACTGTGACCCAAAGTCAGCAATAAAAACCATAGAAGTTTAATATATTTTATGCCAGTTTATGTGGGATAATGAAGCAGTGCCTTTCAGTACCACGGGGGAGTGCATTTTCACATTGTCGAATAAACACTATGAACAGCAGAAGGAATTGCAAGGGTGGGGGGTGGGCGTGACATTTGTGACAGCTTGAGCTTGCAACAGGTCCTGCCAGATCAGTGCTTCAGCTGCAGAGATCTGTGCTCAAACTGCTACTTGTTGGTCAGGAGCTTTCCCAGGAGCAAAACTCCCAGGGAAGCCAGGAGCATCCCAATAAACAACAGGCTCTGAAGTGGCAGCTGAGCACAAGAGGTTTCCCAGAGCCAGCAGACCAGCTAAGGGACACTGTCAGGTGGGAGGCTCTGCTCTGACCACCACAAAATCCTGCTTGGCTGCAGTTTGAAATCTCTCCACTCTCATGCAACCTGTCAGGGGATTAAACCCCAGGAGAGACTGGAGTGCTGGACAGGACAGGAGCTGCTTGGGTGGCGTGGGTGTCATGGCAGGGACACGGTGGCTCTGCTTGGAGAGGATTATCAGCAGGGAGTGGGCAGCCAAGGACTGAGGACTAATTTTTTTCCTGACAGTTTTCTCTGACATGTTTCCTTCGGTGCTGCCATGGTGTTGAGGGAGTTTTTGCATCCTTTGATGATCAAGCCTGTCTGAGGTGCCATGAGGGCAGAGTTAGCAAGACTGGTGTTTGAAATGAACTGAATTAATGACTGAATTCACCCTGAAGAGGATTCTTCTCATTTTAGCTTCTCTGTCTCATATTTGTTACTTCTTGCCTTCAGTGTGGCTTCTTTCCTCTTCTTCCTAAACCTCAGTAGTATGTTTAATTCTCTTTTTCTTTATTAATTTGTTAAATACAGAAGACAAAATGCATCTCTAATAGTCCTCAGGCTAATTTCTTTTTCCAAGCTTTCTTAAGCCCCTCAAATACAATAAAAGGCAATTGTTCATTTGTGAAACCAATGAACTGAGAGAGGGAAGGCAAACAGACACCTGAGCCTTGACTACATTTGCTGCCTAAAACACCTACCATGCCATGGGAAGCAGCAGAAAGGAGGACAAAGAGTATTTCCAGAGCAACAGATATGTGGAGATACCCAGTGGGGGAGCATTTAAGAGGGGAGGAGCTGAGGAGAAAGAACAGTCAGAGGCTGCCAGAAACAGGGCAGATGTGGACAGAAAGGGACTGATCTGTAGAGGCAGGGACAGGGAGGAGTTGGCATTTGGGGCTCAAACACTTACCTGGAGGCCAGTGATGCAGGAAATGGAGGAGGAAGTTCTCGTTCCTTGGGACAGGAGGAACAACGTGAGGATGTCACACTTGTGTCAGCCCCGAGGTAACTCCACACTCTGTTGGTATATACAGGGTAGTTTCCCTAGGAAATCACTGAACAAGGACAGAATAAGCACCAGGAGGTTCCAGAGGGGATCCTCTCTCATAACAGAGCATTTTTGATCTGAATGTCTCCCTGAACCTCTCCAACTGAGCCTTCTTGAAGAGTCTCTCCCAGGACTTTGCTGGCCATGTCTTCATGAAGCTTTTCCTGAGCTGAACCTGCCACATTTTAAGGCCACCCTTGTCCTACAGAGGTCGTAGCAGCTGCTCTGGGAAGTAAATTGACAGAAATACAACACTGGCCATTAAAGGGAGGAGTGAGCTTATGTGTATGAAGAAAGAAGGATTGTATGTGACCCAAGGTTGTACACAAAGGACAAAGAAGTGATACAGAAGAGTTTATTGTTTGCTAATTAAATTTACAGATGCAGGAAAAAATTTGAAGTAAAATAATCTGAAGGCAGAGAGTCAGCAGTGAAATTAAACTAATATTCAATATTATCCATTTTTTTAATATATAGATCAGTAATAAAAATTCCAAGGAAAGATGACTTGGAGTACAAAACCTCACTGTAGTTGCTCCAAACTAAAGGTGTTTGTGCATGTGACATGGTTATCTGCTGAACTGCAGGACACTTGTCCCAAACTCTCGAGAAGTTTTATGTTTAAAGTTTCCATTGTCTTTTGTTATGCAATGTCCTTCTTGACCTTTTTCCTACGAAAGTGAAAAACTAGTAATTTTATCTGTTAACTTTTTTTTGCCCCAGCTTCAATTATTTTTAATGGATGTTTCAAGTTTTCCTTTTACAATGTGCTGAGAGCTACTCATACACAAGGAAAAAAAAACGAAAAAAAAATCACTAAATGAGCTATAAATGTCACACTTTTCAACGGTGAAAAAGACTAACTTTCTGAATCTTGATAGCAGTACTTTGGAAACCACTTCACAGAATGCCTTTTTTAAAAATTTTTTTTAACAAAAGTCAAGCAGTCCACATGCTGCCAGCCCGACAATGTAAACAAATCTGTTTTTCTGGATTCCCTTTGTCAAATCAGCCTCCAGCTGAAATGTGTTATCTCAGATGAAATGTATCAGGCACGTAAAGCAATAATTACAGCTGCCTGCCTGTATGTTGAAAATAGGCAGCCTTAGATCAAGGTCAGCGAGAGAGGGTGCAGAAAATACACACAATTTTTGTGTAGAGCCTGGGAGCATGCTTTCTCCATAAACACACAAAACCCAAGCCTAGGGAGCATTGTGCTGACAGGATGTTAGGAAAAAGAGAGGTATCAGCAGGCTGTAGAAATCACCCTTTGCACATCTGGACAGTCCTTTTTCTGGCTTCATGTTCTTGGGCACTGTGAACCAGACATCACCTGAGAGCCGCCCTGCTCAGCCTCTTTCTTGCTGTTCAAGCAGGGATCTGCAGAGGCAAGGGAAGATTCCTCCGTGGGCTGGTGCCTGAACCAGCCACAACTTGGGAATGCTTGGATTAATTTTATACCTTGTTGGAGGACTAACTTTGCACTAGCTGTTCCCAAAGGACCTTAGTGAGGGAAAATCCAGTGTGGGTTTGTATGGAAAAAAATTCTCTTTGAGCACCAAATCCTCCGAGCTGTGATAGTCTGGGAGTGACTCTACAAGCCTTGGAGGATTTGCTCTTTCTGTGTGGTTTTTAATGTGCCCTCAGGGCCAAGCACCTTTGCCATTCAGGCTTCCTGCAGCCTGCATTGAGCTGCTGTCATGGGAAATTTCTGAGTGAGGGAAGCAGCTGGTTGAAGTTGTTCTTGCCTTGACCAAGGGTCAGGTTTTGGAAAAACACAGTGAAGCTCCTTAATAGAAGCTGATTTCTTCTTAAGAGCCACTCTAGCCTGTCACAAAGGGCACCACAGCGGTGACTGCCTGGCTCTACCCTGTTGTTCCAACCCCTCTGGAGATCCCCAGGAGGAAAAACTTCCAGCAGAGATTCTGGCAGCCCAATGCTGCTGCCAGATCCATGGGCCAGGAAAAAAGTACTGAGAACCCTAAACAGCCCAACAAGCATGGCCTGGTGTGTCATGGATCCTAAACAAGCATGGCCTGGTGCATAATTCCCTGTTCTAGGATTAGGCAGCCTGGCAGGAAATCCGAGCTAGACCCCAATGCAGCCAAAGGCTGTCAAAGAAATGTAATTCCACAGTGCTCTCAAGGGATAAGGCCATGCTCACCAGGAGAAAAGGAAAGCAGAGAACAAGGACGAGGTCCTGCACAAGGACCATTCCTTAAGAGCTAATCCCGGCCATTCCTTGACATTTCATCCCAGCCATTCACTTAGGGACAGCAAATACCAATAGTTTGGGCATTTTTCTTCAGAAAACAGTATTATGAAAACAAATAAAAACTGGTGGCCCCTGATAGTGTCTTGTTTGAAGTCCACAATTCTAAGAGATGTTAAGACACTGCACTCAGCACTGCTCCACAGAATAACTTAACAGCACTAAAAATTATGTTCTTTGTTTGGATTATGTTTTTGTTCACCAAGGTTTAATTTAAACCTACACTCAAAATCTGTGGAGAAATAGGGCAAAGGCAAACACTAAAGAACAGAAATATCCCCTTTTTATCTTCAGTCACTTTGTATCATACAGTTTTTTTACTGCAGTGTTGAAGAAAGATTTCAGTCTGAATATTTATTTAAGCATTACTTAGAACATTTCTTATTCAGA
>QUSF01000016.1:12653747-12863953 GCA_003676055.1 Chloebia gouldiae
TTTGTTCTTTGAGAAATACAACCCCAAACAAAACAGAGAACAAACAAACAAAACCTCAAGCCCACATTATTTGGTTTAAAAGTCATAAGTTTTTATTTGGTAAATAAGGTTTGTTTTGCACTAATCTGAAATTAACCCTGCAGTTTTTAAATTGTCAACACTGTCAGCTTTTGATTGTCAACAGCTTCATTTTTCCAGAGCATTAATGTGCAATAGCATAACTAATTCATATCAGTATGGAGACAAACTTGTTTGTTGCTGTAGACTTAGAGAGGAAAAGTTATGGATTCCCTAGAAACAAGGGAGTTTAGACTTAACAATATAATTAAAATGATTTTTTTAAAGCATCAAATTTTGGTTACATTCTTTTATCATAGCTGAGGTGTGAGTGGGCTTATATTGCTTAGTTTATTTTTTTGAATTTGTTATTCACTTACAGACCAAACAGAATTTCTACTTAGCTCATATGAAATCAAAAATTTATTTGAAGAAACAAATTAAGTTGTCTCATCATCTAAACCATTCTTAACTAAGGGGAGAAAACAGCTGATGTCCTATACCAAAAGATTCTTGCTGTTCTGATCAAAAGAAACTGTCACAGTTGGCTGTGCAATGACGTCCCTCTCAGCTGGAAGATTGGTATCAAGGCATCTCTCTCATACATTATTCTCATCTGCTGTGCAAAACTGGAATTTATATCCAGGTACTCTGGCAGGGGAAGAAATAGTTTTGCCTGTTGAATTTGGGAATTGAGTTTTCAAATTAATCATTCTCCTGCACTGTTTTAGTCCATGCTCCTGTTCACAGAATCACAGAATATCCTGGCTTGGAAGGGACCCACAAGGTCAAGTCCAACTCCTGGCCCTGCACAGGACACCCCAAAGAAATGGTCCTCCCTCTGGGAGTAGCAATGCTGTGCTTGAAATCTTATCTACAAAACTAGGGTCCAAAGTATTTTGGGGGAATTTTCATTGTAGGAAAGAAGAGCTGAGCTCTTGGGTGGTTTTGACTGTTCCTCTTCAAGTGTGAATTTGCATGTAATGAGATGCACACTCTTGCATTGTTATTCAACTGATGGGTTTTGTTATGTTTAATTGGAAAGACCTTTTCCCCTATTTTCCCAACACTCCACCAAAAAGTTACTTGTGCCATTTATTTTTAATTTGAAACTGTATTTTGTCTGTCAAAACACTAAGGAATGAGACTCTCTTTTGACTTACAGTTTTTATATGACTAGACAAATCTGCATTTAAGCAACACAGTTCTTCTGTTTTTCCCAAAATAATATAACACAAAAATCATTTGATGGGAATAAGAAACATGAAAAAAACTCCTCAAAATAAACGAGCAGTTTTGAAAATTCTCTTCTTCGTCATTAATTTAAGTCATAAAGGGCCATGAAGCTCTAATTTTATTAGAGCTTTTCCCTTTTTTTTGCTGCCTTTGGTTTTCAATTTCTCATAAATTAATTAGAATAAAGTAGGTAGTGTTTTTTTTTTCCCAACCATTCCCATGGATGTACTGCCTACAGGCAGGAGTTTACACAGGCTGTGCTTGTGTGCAAGATCTCTTTTTCATTTCTTTATTTAAGTCAGCTAACAAACATAGTTTATGTTATTAGTGATGGGAAGAGCATTCCAGATGGATTTGTTGTTTTGTTCCCTATAAGCAGAATTAAGGAGTTGGGAGGGTGCAAGTTCCTGGTGACACATATTTTTATCTAATTAAAGAAGCACACCAGCAGTTTGTACAAAATAATTTTCTGAGCACACTAATAAATGTTTAGAAGACTTTGAAGATAGACTGGGTTGTTTTTTTTTTTTTTCTGGATCCAAACTTATGGAGTAGTTTTTTTTTGTTGTTGTTGTTGTTGTTGTTTTTTTTAAGCTGTCTCAATAGTCAGCAAGCATTTACTTACAATTATTTTTTCCTCCAACTGATGGCATAAATAATTAATACAAAAAAATGTTCTAACACATCAAATCAGTAAACAACCTTCAAGAAGAATTGGCACGCATCCAATCCCCCAGACACCCAGCAGGAATAAATTATGCCAATTAGACCTGTAAAATGGATTGATATTTTTGGCCTAGGATAGTTAGCCAAGCTCTGTGGGTTTGGTGGTCCCTAAAATGTTCAGGAAGATAACTCAAAGATCTTGAGTGGTTGGAGCTAATTAAATGCAGAGTTAAGAGATGGCATCATTGGGCTCAGCTTTTTGGTCAGGAGCTTGGAGGTGGGGGTGTTCCCCAAGGTGGAGGCAATCCCAAATCTGCCACTTCTTCCAGTCTGTCTCTCCTCCCTCCTGTGGTGAGGTGATTCTGAGAAGGAGATCCCAGCTTTTTCTGCCAACACTGCCAGACTTTGGTGTCCACTGGGGAATGGCCCAGCTGAGTTTCCCAACCACTGCTCCTCCCCACGGTCAGGGAAATTCTGATCCAAGTGTTTCTCACTCTGTGGTTACTCCTTGCTCAAATGAATAGTCATTCTCATACAGCAAAACAGTGTCAGTAGAAGAGGTTCAGAGGTGTCAGTCCAAATATTTACTTTTCTTCATGCTTAGCATATCCAGTCACATATTTTACTCTGTGGGTTTTAATCGTTCTTTTTTTTCCCCAAATGTTGCTCTGTGCATTTTTGGTCAACTTGTTTTCTTTTCCTTTTAATAAAGAAAAAATATTTTTTTAAGCTGGGGTTAAGGAAGGTTTTCTAAGCATTGCAGTGGATACATAACTTAATATTCATCACAAAGGCCGCTGTGGCTGAAACTTTATGAGGAAGGAATACACAGCTGTTATTTTAATTTTTATTATGCCAACATTTTTATTTGCACATTGTTTTCATTTGATATCTGTTTGAGAATGTCTGACGTTTTATTTTCTTTGGGATATGGACAGTTTTGTGGGGTGGGTGAGCACTGCCCCACTGCATCCTCCATCCCCTCACCCCATGTCTCTGCCCTGGCACTGCCACAATGCCACTCTCTTTTAGGTCTGCCTTCCAAACATTTTTACCACATTGAAACAACAAAGGAGACTGCAATGGAATTAATTTAATTAATTCTTTTCTCTTTTTTGGCCTTTTTTTCTTTTCCTTTTAAATGCTTACAGGAAACTGCATTAGAATCTCAAAGTAATGGAATACTTTAAAACCGTCTGGGGATCTAGACCAACTTTAAAGAGTTAGAGTAGCACTGATGCATGACCACAAAGACAGATACAATTTGTTGTGGGTGTGGCAGATAACTTGCAGTTGTAGGAGGAACATAAAATTCTGATACAAAAAAAAAAATCTTGGGATAGTTAAGTAATCACAGAATGAAAATTACAGAAATTAATCTTTGGCTGCATAAATATAGCAAGACTTTCTTTACTGAATACTTACCTTGTTCTGTGAGGGTTATACACACAGAAACACCTAAACTTGTGCAAAATAATTGGGATTGGCCTAATGGGAGTGTTGTGTGCAAATATATAAAGCAAAAATACATTTTATGTCACAGATATCTATGGCTTTTTCCAAACCATGGGTCATTCCAAGTCACTACTTGAATTTTAGCAATTAGTTTCAGGATTTATTTTTAGGTTTTGGTACCTTAAAAATGCTTTCTAAAGACATAAAATGTGATATGAAGATACAACACATTACTTCCCATGGGAACATGCTGGGGTCATAGAGACTTTTTCTCTTCAGTTTCTTCACAGAAGAGCAGCAGTCTGTTTAGGGAGTCAGGAATCCTCAATCTTTTTTTTCATGCTCAATTATTTTCCAGATTAATTGTGTGTATATATATATCTATATGTGGGTTTATTTTAGGACAATTTGCTTGCGATGGAAAAGAGGTTTGTAGCCTTTAGGGTTCTTATCTCCAGAAATACAGCAATATAAAAGCATAAAAATAACACTAAAGAAAATGTACGAGAAAAACAAAGAGGAAGAAAAGGATAAGAATAGAAAGATATCACCACCCATGGAATTAGGGATAGGACTTGATTACTTGAATTTTGATGTGCATTGGTTGATGGTCCCACCTTGATCCATCTGGGTTGGGGGAAGCCCATGAAACATAATCTTCATAAATATTAATAAATTAATTATAAATTAATCAATGCTCAGGTTTACACGGGCACACCCAGGTGCCTCCTCTGGGGAGGTTTTTACGCTGTCTGGGGAGTTTTACACAGTCTGACGTAACACTGGGGGTCACATGCACACCCCTAGTGGAAGGCTTCAGAAATGAATTTGGGGCACTTTGGGGGGCTTTGATGGTTTATGAGCCTTGCTAAGACATGAGAGCTGCCTCCTTGAGTCGATTATGCCCCACCAGAAGGAAAGAATTCCCTCCAGCCTGTTTGTGAATGTCCCAGTACCTGCCCAGTGTGGGGTTTTATGCCTGAACCAGTTGTGCCTGGGAGGACATGTGCCTGGCATGATGAAAAGCACTGATGCCTAAAGATTTATAACCTTTTAAATATTTTTAATGTATTTATAATTTTGTAGACTGTTATACATAGTTATCATTTCTAGCACTTTTTCTTCTCCCACAATTTAACAAACCCTTACTAATACATTCTTGAAATTCTGTTTAGTCATGCCTTTAGTCTGGCAAGGACACTTTATTTTGCACTATACATCATAGACACAATAAAGTGTAGGGCTGAGAGATTGGGTGGGGACGGCTCCAATGGGGCAGAACCTGGGGGAAAATCACCTCAGCAACTGCTCTTCTAATTGGACAATATTTGATAGATATACTGATCAGATAACTTATAAATTTGTAGAAATACTGTATCACATGTGCATACCACCTTATTGCACACCTTGAAGGCTTTCCATTAAAGATTTGCTTTTATATTATAATTTTAACACTGTTTGGAAGAAGTTTTATGTTTTATTCCAGGCAACAGCACTATTCCACCTCCACAGGCTCAGCTTCTCCCTTGTCTGGATCAAAGCCCAGCCTGTAGCTTCTGGTGGTGGGAGATTACCCTGCAAACCTCAGCAGAGCACATTCTGCTTTTGAAAGTTGCCAATTGTTTGGGTCATTTGCCATAAACATTCCCCACCTGGACTGCACCCATCTGCTGGTGCTGGATGGCACCACAAAGGCAGCCAGCCCAGGCCATCGTGCTGCTCTGCTGCCTTCATCCTGCAAGATTAATGTGATCCATGTCACAACAAGCTGACTTAAAATCAATAGGAAATAGTCTCCAGTGAAGCTCTTGAGACCCCATCTCCTGGGGTAATAAGGGAGGTCAGCATCCTTTCAATATCAAGCTCTGTGTCAGGGAGATTCCTGCCAAAATCAATGGAGATACAGCAGTGACTGTTTCAGTAGGGCTGTCCCCACATGTCACCCATCCAACACATCCTTTCACCGCATCCAACACATCCTTTCACAGCTGACAGAAACTGCCAGGAGGGAATCTCAGTCTCCCTGACTCACTGCATGTCAGCAGTGCTCAGCACCTCTACAAAAAAATCTCCTTAGGAGTGTAGAATTTGCAGCGTTTTTAAATGATGCGTTGATATTTTCACTTGTATGATTTCACTTTTTATGGAAAAGTCATTTAGGCTGAAGATAAGTCTCAAAATAAACCTAATTTTTTTAGGTTTACAATAAATGCATAATTTATTTAGGTTCAACAGTTTTTAGTGAGGTGCCACGCTATTGGCATTGTGACATGGCCTGAATAATTCACCAATAATTCAGAGATGCTTGGAAGTGATGGTATTTTATACACTCAAATAGCAGAACTCTTGTTGGGTGAAAAGGAAATGAAAATAAGGTGGATTTTATCCAACTATCTACCACACAGTGAGATAGCAAAGTATTATCATATTCAGTGCTCCTTTAATTATTGATGGACAGTTCAAATATCTTTAATCTCTTCTGCAAAGAATATGAAATCAGTTTTTTCTTGTTTAAACTGATCCAATTTATAAGGTTGGTGATGTTTTCTATTCCAGTTTTGTGTTTGCTAAAAAGGAACTTAAATTCTCTTAATATTTAATACTATTTCTGAACTACCTGATATAAAAGGAAGATCTTCTCCCAAAAAATTACACAACATTGTTGTTCAAAACACTTGACCAAACCTGCATGTTTCTTAATCATGTAACCTTTCCAGATAGAAATTCTCCTATTAAAAATAGACTAAAATTTGTTCCACAAAAAAAGTTGTGTGCTTGCTTTATCCCAGGAGGAACACAATCAATATTTGTGTTGGACCTTTTCTATTTGTATGTTCATCTTTGCTTCCTTCTCCAACAGGAGATAAAAAGGAAAAGTCAGGATCCCCAAAATGATTTTTTTTGTAAAGGTATTTGGTAAATGAGGGGGAAAAGTGAACAAACTTGATTGTCCTTCAACACACACTTGAAAATTCCTGCAAGCTACTTTCCACTTTGATTTGAGAGTTAAGAATTGGCATCTCAGACTAGCTAATGCAATGGGAAGGAAGGAATTCCAAGCATTGCCATGCTATCAGGTGCAGGGAAATTGAGTGCAGTGGCTTGATTTGAGAGCAACAAGACTTCGGGGCTGTGGTGCTTTTATGACTGTCAGGACATCTCCAGGAACATTTTTCCTGTTTCCTCCTAGAAAAAATTGTGAAATTATAGAATCAAAGAATAGTTTGGGTTGGGTGGGACCTTAGAAATCATCCAGTGACAGAATTTGACAACGTCACTACCATGGACAGGGGCACCTTCCACTAAACCCCGTTGTTCTGGGTCCCATCCCACCTATTCATATTCATATTTATATGTATTTTCATAATAATTTCTGACCACATAGTGATATTTGTTGTGTATTGTATTAATAGAAAAAGTCCCAGGCTACAAAGCATACTCCTGTGAGAAATCTCTCAGTAAAATTTTTCCTGCCCCTTTTGTTTTCAGCAGAAGGAGGTGGAGGAACTCATCAATGTGGAGAGGCAGCAAACCTGTGCCTTTGCTGTGTTCAAGTTGGATTCATTAAGTGCTCTGAATTGAGCTCTAGAGAAAGAAAAGGCAAGAAGTCTGGCTCTAAACTCTCATCAAACAGCTTCAGAGATGGTAAGAACTGCACAATTTGGGTGTCTGTGGCTAATTTTTCAGATTAAAACACTAAACTATGCAGAAATCAAGGCACAAAGCCTGCAAATTCTGTCCTTAGTACACTCTGAATTGCTGTGCATACAGTACACTTTGAGAAATTACTTGCTGTTTGGAGACCTTTAAAATCCTCACAGTTTACACTGAACTACAGAATAAAGTTTTATCCTGGCCTCTAAATTTTTCATGCTACAGCTGCATAAACTTGCTAACAAAATACGGAGTGATTCCTTTTATTGTTCCTTTTTTTTTCCTAAATAAAAATAAGCATGTACAGGGAGCAGAAAGGAAACACAGGAAGGAGTGCAATCTTTTGGATAGATTTGAGAGTTCTCTCCTAGTAAATCAGTGTAAATCGGTGAGGCTGAGTGGAGTGACCCCTTCCTGAGGGTTTCAGGCTTAGGTGGGCACAGACCAGAAGAAGCCTTGAGGTCACCATGAGAAAAGATTTAGCTCTGCTGCCAGGGAACACTGCAGAGCTGTTTCCAGAGGGTCTAGGTATGGAAATATCCTAATTTATCATATTTGGGTCTGAAGGGAAGGACAGGCTGCAGAATGCAGCCTAGGAGGGATTTGGCTGGGAAGAAGCTGGGCTGAAGACATGCCCTCAGAAGCTCACAGATCATGGCAGTGTGGGAGAACGATAACAGAGGACATGACTGAGGTTTAAAAAGCATTAAACTTTAAATAAATAAGGTCTAGTCCTTGAAGAAGGGACTCTGAAATAGAATGCTGGAGAGATATTGTTTAATGCCTCAGTGAGCAATTTGGTCTAGACGCACGAAAGGTTTATCAGACAATTTAACAAAGTTTTCAACAGTCTCAAGTTTCTAAAGAAGCAAAAACTCCTATTAACAACACCTCTGCAACCCCAAATTAAGTAACCCCCAGATTTTGAGAACTGGCAAGAACCAAAGTTTTAAACACTTCATGCATTTTCCAGAGGATTTTGTAGGCAGTCAGTGTCACACCAGTGAGGTGCTCCTTTAAATACCTCAGAATTTTCAACAGTTTTATCATGGTGGGGAACGAGACCTGCTGGGAAAAAGGGAAGAGTTTGGAATTAGTAGAAAATTTAGTAGGAAAGTATGAGCTACCTGTTAAGATTTCTCATGTGTTTTTTTGAAGACAGAAAGAGAAGTCTTCAAGGCTAATGCTGAGAAAGAAAGGGTAAAATTAGGGGCAGCAAGATTAAAATATTACTCAAGGTTACTCAAGATTAGCTGCATGATGAATGGCCCACAGAATGCTGCATAAATCAAGATAACTAAGATAAATGGAAGCCTAATTTAAGGAGTGTGCTGTCTCTGGATCAGAACTGGAAGGGACCAGATGCATGACTGCCAATTTAGGAGGTACAAGACCAATACCAAAATCAGGGCACATCTGTACAAGAGACTGCTTCCTAATGTCTTTACCAAAGATGGTAGAGAAAAATCATCCAGGAACAGAAGCTGGGCAGTAGCATCAATTTTTAATGTATTTCCCCTCTGACAGAGGAAAACTTCTGGCTTTTTTAGGCTGGAACTTCTCTCCCCTGTGACAGAGACCTGACTCTTTGCTGCAGCCTTCCTTTCCTTTGCCTAAGTGCACATTAGTCATTGCACTTCCTTCTCGTTGCACACTCAAACCTCTCATCTTTATTCCGTTCCTTTCCTCATTCCCTTTTTGAGCAGCTAGGAAATATGGTCAGACAGGCCAGGACTCATCTACTTATGTTATGCAAGAATTGGGGTATTTTAAAGAAAAAAACCAAACAATCAAGCCCTATACAGAAACATATTTTTAAAGATAAGGTATCTTTAACACTTGGATTTATGTTCCAAAATGCCTCTTTCAGGGAATTATTTTCATTGTGCATGCAGAGAGCAGCACCCTGACCACCACTGAGAGGGCACAGAGCCTTCTGAGACCACAGAGGAGAGAAAAACCCTGTCTTGCTGGTAGAATCTCTGAAAATATTCATCAAAGGAGATTTATAATGCACTGACTTTGTCCAAAAGACCAAAGATGATGCTGGATCTACTGAAAGAGGTGATCCAATGAAGAGTGGAAGTGCTGACAGCATTTGACAAATGATGGAGGTGACACATCTAAGGTCTGGGACCGTCTGCACCACCCTTGAGGAGGCATTTGAGTCGTGGTCCTGGTACAGCAGGGGTCATAACTCTACATCCCCTGGGAATGATGGTTTGGAGATGCTGAAGATCTGGGTATGGGCACAATTTGAGTATGGACTGCAAATTGTGATTAGGTGACAGCTGTTAGAATGAGGTGGCAGCTAAGCCTGGGCATCTGTCAAATGGATGAAGATTGATTTGGGATTACAGCCAATGTACTCTGGCACTGGGAAGGGAAGTTCCCATTCCCAAGAGCCTTAAGGAACAGCCACTTCCCAAAGAGCAGGAATTCTGGCCTCACCTGTCTGGTCCAAAATGCTTTCCCTTTCTCTCCCTCACCTCATACACAGAAATGTGTTTCTTTAACTGATGTTAATTAAAAAATCAATAATCACCCCTGACATTCTCAGAGCCAGATGAATAATTTAGTTTAATGAAAACTTTAATCAGAAATTAAGCTTGTTTGCAGGGGTTTTCAGTGTTTCTTCAGCTTAATAACTACCTTCCCTTTGTGTTCCTTCCACTTACTATTCCCCCTCCTACAGCTTCTTCTAGCCAGTCACTCCTGCTCTTTCTCCCATCCATGAGCTTGTGGGATTTCAGAGTAAGTCAAACTGCATAAGTGACTGTGTTTAAAAAAATAAAAATTAAAAAAAAAAGAAGAAAATAATGTTGAATAGCATTTTAAAATTTTTACTTTTAACCTGGGTTCTTGCAGAGGCCCAGTTTGCAGAATACAACATTCCAGGATACTTTCATCTGCCTGGAAACCACTGGAGAACAAATTAAATAATAATAATAATGATGATAATAATAATAAACCTATGTAAACTGGTGTCATATTAATGGTTGTCTCATCGCAAATAGTCTCTTCATTTATCCTCCTAATAGAAACTATTAATGGACACGGGTCCAAGGGTGAACAGTGAAAATTGCCACAGGCACAGAGGGACTTTTGCTCTTTAGTTGGGGAGGTTATTTCTGACTAAAAGTCTGCTCTCTCCCAATTCTCTGCATTATGTAACAGGCAGTTTGTTCTTTATGAGAGTTAATACCTGTCTCCTAGCATCTGCACCCATCTATGTATATTAATTGTCATTTAATTCTCTGACTCCGTGCAGCAGTTGCTGTGGGACTACATACCAGAAATTTGGGGGCTGGTTTGTATTTTCAGCTTGAAAAAGAGGAGCTAAAGGGGTGTATCTATAATCTAGTACACATATATATATACCTGCTTCTCCCTCTGGTAGATTGTTTAGGGGTTAATGCATTATAATGGAACTATTCATATTTGTTAGTTAGAGATTATTTCATATTGCATGAAAGAAATCTGACACCATTCATAAATCATACTTTTATTCTGTATTCTGCTTAGCCAAAAATATGCACATATGTACAGACACATTTTATTACACAGAAGCACTGCTGAATATAAATAGAATATTTGTCAAACTTCAGATTAACATAAAAATAACATTGTGCAAATACCTGATTCTGCCAACCCCCTGGCACATCCTCCGCATTTTCAAGTGCTCTGCCTAAAGCAGCATAGCTAAAGGATTGCATTAGTGGAAAGAAATAGGTGGAAATACACCACAACTTACACAAATACAAGTAAGAGAGACAGCAGATGTCACTAATATGAGAAAACATTGCTGACACACCAGGGGACCTTCCACTCGAATGATATCAGAGAATTAATGATCAAGCACTAACAAGCTGATGTAGAATTGAGACAATGTCTCACATACATTGAGGTATTTGCTAGAATTGAGAAAATTACAACTTTCCTGAGTGAATCCATGGTTTAAAATAGAGGATTAAGCAAAAACCATGCAGAATATTTAAAAATTTACCTCTCTGTTTGAAATTTTTTTGTATAAGCAATCAGTACCAGTTGTCTATACATGGAAGCAATGTTCTAAATGCTTCCCAAATCCCCTGCAAGCTGTGTAAACCTAAAGAGAGAGAGGCTGTGGGATTTGCAAGAGATAAGGTGCTACCAGGTGCTTTTACCTGAGCATTCACAAGGTCTGAACTCCACTGGCTACACAATTTTTTTTGCAAAGAAGTATGGTTTTAACTGCAGGCTAACAACACCTGCACTCGACACTGACCCCTTCCTGGGGAAGAAGTGAAGTGACATTTTTAATGGACACCATGAGTTCTGTCAAAGGACACACAACGTTTCTATGGTGCTGCAGCAGAGCTTGATAGAAATAGAAAATAAACACCTTTTTTTTTCACACTTTTTCAAACACTACAGAAGGTTTCATAAAGAAGACAAAATGCAGAGAGGACATTTAGCCTTCCTCTGCTCCCTTCTGTAAATTCTAATCCCATCTACATTTGTGGAAGATGAAAGAGGAGCAAGAGAAAAGTCAGTTGCTTGGGTTTCAGTTGGTTGTTTGTAGGCATTCCAGAAAATAATGATTGCAGGGGATGAAGTAGGGTGGGACACTGAAAACTCTGCAGGCCAGAAATAGTTAATAGTTAATTTGGTAATTCTCAAAATTAATTTGACTGAGATTTTTGTGCTAAAATGTTGTTAACTATTACCCAAAACACTGTTGCATTTCAGGGCTTCTTTCTAGGTTCCATCAGATTCAGAGCTTGAAATAAATTTCACACGATTGTTTCAGTAAGTATATAAGAGAAAAAATGTGTAAAAGTAGATCTTTAAAAAAAATTAGTGTCAATAAAGGCAAAGAAAAAGTTATAAAATCCTACTTACTGTATTAAAATGTCAAATTGCCAGTTTCATTGTTTCATACATTGGTTGGCATTAGCACAAGAATTTCTGTGAATGAAAGGTATTAGATTTTGGCACCTTTCTCTGAAATATATGGGCCCCCACCATGACTGCTTTGCTTTATAGGTCCTGGTGTAGTAAGAGCACATCTCAGTCCCATGAAACACAGCCCTGTCAAAGCTGAGTAAGGAACTGGGGGTATTTCATACACATTGCAGCTGGAGTCAATTCTTCATTAGAACACAGATCATAATTTTAGCAAGTGCACCTGCTGTCAGAAATCAGCCTTAAAATGTAATGAATATGTCAATGCTAATCAGAAAAATAAATCTGAAAGGGAAATCCTCTCTTGAGCCTGGTCCATGATGATTTGAAAGGGAATAGTGGGTGACAGAAAGAAAAACTGTTATACTAATAGGGGTTTGCTCTGTTTTCTTTGAGGTCTGAAAGCATTTATAAAAAATAAACCCCTTTACTTTTAGCCTGATCTCTCAGCTAAGAATGTTCTTAGTAGATGACAGTGAAAATAATTCAGTCTTCTTTATCACTATCCCACAAAATAGGTAGGTTTATGTATAATACAGAGGAATTCCAAATCAAAGCTGGGAGTTTTAAATTGCTTTACAATGTTGGATAAAGGAAGTCTGGAGCAGAATTTACAAATGTAGAAGCTGGTGGCCTTCGTAGCAGTTTATTTGAATTCTGTTTTTTGTATGTTCTGTGCTCTTTTTCAGTAATGAGCAACCAGAAATCAGCAGGACTTTTAACTTTGCTTTGCGATGGTTGTGAGAGCTCAGCAGTTGTTCGAGCAGGGACTCTGCCTCACTTGGGTGCAGCTCCTCACTTAGGAATGTGTTTGGTGTGCAGCCTTGGAAGAGATACTCTAATTACTGATGAGGTGGCAATCTGGGCAGCATTTTATTTCCTGTCTTACCAAACTAATGTAAGAATTAATTAAAGTTTGCAAAACACTATGGTATCCTGAGGCTAAATATTCTATAGAAGCACTAATGATTTATCTTGTTGGTTTTTGACCATATGCACACAGTCAGTTTGATGTTTTTCCAGGAAAAACTCCACTTGTCAGAATAACAAACTTGAGCTCTTCCTTATTGCTCCATGCCATGATTTTTAATATAGAACAAAACAAGCTGTAATTGATGGAGATTGTCTGCAAATATTTTCTTGATATTTCTCCTTTATTTAAATAATGTATATCAATTTATCCTTATACTTATGAAATATAATTGCTCAGTACTCAGTGTTTTCTGGTCTTCCAAAGAGTGTCTTGTAAAAAATTGTAAACCAAAGTATTTGTCTTGCACCTTATTTTCATTAACCCCACCATTCCCTCCTTCGAAATACAAAATTATCATTTGAGAAAACTCACATCTACACCCACATCTCTGTGAATGGCCAATGTCTTTCTCTACATGGCTTATTTAAAGCCTGTGGTCAAAAGAAAGAAGTTATCTTGGAATGTTGCCTGGAAAACTGGATCATAATTCTTCTGTACAGGACTGATGCAGAGAAAAAGCTCTTTCAAGGTAGAGTCTATTTTGTGTCCTAATCCAACTCCTGGAAGACAATATGGCTTTTACTTATTTATGACTTTTATTCAATTGTTTCATTGCAACTTGGGAATTTCAACTAAATCTTGAAAAACTAAGCCGGGGGGAGGGGGGGACGGGACACACAACAGTTTCCGTTTCATTTATCAAAAATGGGATATCTGTCTAAAACCTGTGTTACTTGGAAGTGATCTGTGTGAATAGTGAAGTCTGAAGGGTGCAAGTTTGGATAAAAAAGTCAAAGCTTGGTCCAAAAGACCATAGATGGATCAATTCCCATTCTGAAGGCAAGTCACAAGTGGCCAGGTCCTTTCTAGATGTAATTCTCTTAACGAATGAGCAGAAACCACTTGTAATTTCATGCACAATTTCTATTCTCCAATTGTCTGCTAAAGTGCTCCTCTCCTCAGCTTTAGGGTACGTTATATACTTAAAATGTCTTTATATCTAGCTGGAAAAATCAGTTATCTTACTTTCCTTCAGTATTCCAATGTAGCACGGAAAATTTTAGAGAAAACCTCACTCACAGCTGCAAGAAGTTAATTGTGCATGTGATAATCAAGAACTTGATCTTGACTGAAGGATGGAAAATCATGCTGCACTCCAGATGAGTAATTTTTGCACTGAATAGTTATTAGTCAGATTTTGGTTTGGTCTCGGGAGCCACAGCTTCTGCTTTTGTATCTTAGTGAGAGGCTTGGGTCAGTCTTTATCTTCCTATGTTTAGGAAGATAAGAGATTTTTATGGTCTTCTCCTCTAAAAGAAAATGGTAACTTGAGATGTGTGGATGAAGTTATACTGGAGTAGAGCTGACTGAATTGCTTTGACTGAAAATTTCTCAATTCTACTTCACAGTTTTTCTCAGAATGTGCTTCTATTCCTTGTTTCCTTGTGGATGAGAGAAAAACACCTTGTTCTCTCAAAGTTTTTTAATGCAAGAGCAATTTAACAGTTTTAATTGCATGGATTATTTCTCAGAGTTTTTTGATTAAAATAAATGCAAAAAGGAACAAGCTTGGTGGTGCTTTTGGTGGATTTTGAGCTTGCTATAATAACTTGCAGTCTAAAGTGGTACACCCTTTTTAAATATTTTTTTACCTTGCCATATCTCAAAGTAACGTCAACACATTGCAAAACTGGATGCCATCAAATACTTGAGGTGTCTCTGTTTAGTGAGTCAGAGTTTACCTTAAAAGACAACAGATGTGTCAGAAAACACAGAGATCTGTACCAGCCCTGAAAGTCTTTCCTGAGTTCTAGGCATAATTACAGATTTATTTATTTTCCCAAATCTACTTGCTGTAGCTGTTGAATATAAAAATAGGTAACATTATCCAGCCTGCTTAGCTGACATCAGGATGAAAAAGGTGATGTTTGCAGAGCCCTGTGGGAACTGCAAGGCTCAGTGCCTATCTGTTAACATCCTCCCAAGGAAGGAGTTCAGGCTCATGTGCAATCAGTAGGCTGCTATCAGACATTATTACACACAAGAAATTTGCTTGGGAAGGATATCTGTGTGAGCCATTGTCAGTAGCAGGGGTTGTGGCCACGACTGTTTTATCATTAAACCCACTGGGATTTTCCTAGCAGCAGCACACATCAGCCTGTGCATGGCCATGCTGTGTTACTGCTATGCCAGCTTGTTTCCTTGGATCCAGATCCAAAGCCATTAAAATGTGACAGAGAGCCGTGCTGCATTTCCCCAGCTCAAGGTTGTAGCATGCGTGTTAATCATGCAGGAGATGATTTTTACATAAGGGGCACAAGTGAAAAAAATGAGCCCAGCATCCAACTCAATTTCCTAAACATAAGCAACTAATTTTTTCTATGCCCAGCACCACCTTGGCACCCCAGACTTGGTGCAGAGCCCTCTGCCATGCTTCAATGTGGGTACAGGCACCCTGGATGGTTTGAGTTGGACATCAGGGGATTTTGGAGTAATTGAACCCTCAGGAAGGATGATGAGACATTGGAATGGGCTGCCCAGGAAGGTGTTGGAGTCATCATCCCTGGAGATGTTTAAGGTTGGACTCAGTGCCATGGCAGTGTCTGGTCACAAGCTGGACTCGATGATGGACTTTTCCAGCCTGTTCTGTGAGCTGAGGTGGCCCCACAAAGACTCAGAACCCCACCCATGGCTTGGCTGTCCCCATGGTCCCTCACAGCCCTGCAGGGCACACCTGTGTCACTAAAACTGAGGGAAAACCAAAAACCCTTCAACAGCATTTTTAGTGTTGGAGACTCAAGGCATTATTTTATGCTGGCCAGGTTGCTGTTCTGGTCAGGATGTGCAAGAGAAGTAATTTCATCCACACAGGGCCTGTGCTGTACAGAGGAAATCATTCCATCACACATCCATTTTACTAGATTTTTCACATACTTATATAGTCAAAACCCATAGAAATTAATTGGTTCAGTGATCACTGGGCCCAAGTTACCCAGTTCTCAGTATTTGGTTTCCTATAATTAGATCCTCATTCCTTGGCTCTCTTATCTCTCCTTTCTCAGAGCAGGTGACTCTGAGAATGCCAGGGGTGATGCTTGGACTTAATGGCAATGTTTGAGTTAATTAAACTAATGGTCACTGATGGTTGTTGTCTTCTGTGTATCTTCTGTGCTACTCTCAGCTTGTTGAGATTTTAAGGTCTCACCAGGCCGAACAATGCCCTGGAAAGAAAATTCAGTTCCCTTCCACTGGGGCAAAGGTGAACAGGGGTTGGGGTTGGACTTGATGATCTCAAAGGTCTTTTCTAGCCTAGTTCATTCTGCCATTCTGTGAAAACTGACTGAAATTACATTGAAAATATTTAAATGTTGTACCATGTCCAACACCTGGGGCAGCACCAGGGCTGCAGGCAGGTGCCCATCGGGCCCATCCCAGCCTTTGTAGGCACACAGTTTGTGGGAATTGGGAGTGGAGCCGTGGCCCAGCCTCAGCCCCAGTGGAGTACAGCTGTGAAAAACAGGTGAACAGCATTGAAGGTAATGAGACAAGGAGTGCCCAGGTGTTCTGACCAACCCCAGAGGGACCAGAGGGCACACAGGTGCAATGCATGTGGGATGAAGAGTATAAAACATTGTACTGTAGCACAACAAGCAGCTGTAGATGCCTGAAGCTTTCTTTGGTGCTGGTTGTGCCTCCACCATCATCCTGATACTGGCCCTTCCTCCAGGCTGAATTTGTCTTTCTGAGCATCCCCTGGAGGCCCTTGTGGAGGTGGATGCAATGCTGGCTGGTGCTGGGGGGTGGCTGTGGCTTCTGAGCCTCCACTGATGCTTTAGGATGTGCAGCAGGGATGTGTTTTTGTGCTGGGTGCTTGTAATGCATTAGGGGAAATTTTCAGGTGCTGGAGTTGTGTCTTGGGAGCTTATCTTGTACTCAGCATTGATGGGTGGCTCCTCAAGTGCTGTGCTCAGTTCTGGGTCCCTCAGCTTATGAAGGACAGTGAGGAGATGGAGTGTGACCAGACATGGACAGTGGAGCTGGGGAAGGGTCAGGAGCACAAATCCCATGAGGGAGCAGGGGGTGTTCAGCCTGGAGAAAAGGAGGCTCAGGGATGACCTTATTGCCCTCTACAACCATCTGAAAGGAACCAGGTGGGGTTTGGTCTCTTCTCCCAGAGAACCAGCCACAGGATATGAGGGCGTGGCCTCAAGGTGTACCAGGGGAGATTCAGATTGGACATTTGGAGGAATTTCTTCACAGAAAGGGTGATGAGACATTGGGATGGGCTACCAAGGAATGTGGTGGAGTCCCCATCCATGAAGGTGTTAAAGGAAAAACTGGATATGGCAGTCAGGGCCATGGTCTGGTTGACAAGGTTGTGTTCAGTCACAGGCTGGTCTCAGTGACTCAGAGGCTTTTTCCACTCTCACTGATTCTGTGGTTCTAAGGATGAGCAGGTGAGCTTTGCTGAGGGGCTGTGCCAGGCTCTGAGGTGAAACTGAGGAATGGTCTCTGACGTTTCCTCCCAAGTGCTTGATCTGGGCTTCACTTTCCTGGTCAGAATTAGAATGCCATTGAAAAGTGCAACTGATGTTAAAAAGAAAAAAAGTTTGAGTCTGCAGTTGATCAGGTGATGTGATTTACAGAGCATGTCTCTCCAGAATTCCTGGAGTTTGTACTGAGCTCTCTTTCATGTGAGGTTCATAGCCATAGCTTAAACTCACTTATATTTCACTTGTGTGCAACACATTTATTGAAGACCAGCAAAACACTGGAGTAAATACTTGTAGAAACTCTAGAGGACAAGGAGTTACCACAACAAAAGGTACTTTGCTGCTAGTTTATTTAGTAATGTTTATCTAGTACTTTTTTTTTTTGTGATGTTCTATTAAAAACTACATTAAGTTTCAGGTTATTTGAAAAGTTAGGGTATTATCTGTGTTTATGCATACATGGAATTGAAAAGTAATGTTGCATAAGAAAAAGGATCTGGTGCCTCTGAAGAGACCAAAGATTGATAGTGTGGTCAATTTCTCACTGTATTCCATGCATAGTCAAGGGAAAGGAGCACATAATATTTGAAATATATTTTACATTGTTGCAAAATAACAGCTTTTTAAAGAGGTGTTTTCTGAATATATGTCTATGTACAGGCAGAAAATTACTGAGAGTGCAGAGGTGCTACTGCAGCTCTAGAGCTGAGGTATAGCCAGCCTCATGGACTCAGTAATTTAAGAAACCAGAGGAGTGGTCTTGCAGATGAAACTGTGGGTGCAGAAAACCCTGTTCCTCATACTACCTTTTTCCCCAGGTTTGATATTTCAAGTAACAGATGATCTGAGTGACCTAGCAAAGAGAACATCCAACACTAAAAATGGCCTGGTTTTACCAGCACGTCTTTTTTTGAGGTCATGTGAAAGTTTCTTGCTTGTACCAGCTAGTGTTATTCCAAAATAACTCTGAAATTCACAGTGTTCAAGGCAGGTGACCCAGCAGATCCTCACAGCAGAGAGGCTACAAAAGAATAAAAGTGTTTCTGCTAAGGGTGACCAAGTATTCAAGAGTTGAACAGGGAATGTAACCAGTCACCCAAATTAAACCCAAAATGCTCATTTTCTTTGCCTTTCCCTGATTCATTTGCCTTTGGTTGATGCCTGTCAGCTTCTCCAAAACCCCTCTGCATTTTGCCTCGCTGTTCTGGGCTTGGGGAGTGCAAAACTGATATCTGCAGGCAAATCATCATCCAAAGTGATAGTATTCTAGTATCTAGAGTGGTTTTTTTTTTCTGAAATTATTGCTCAGATTTGGCTTTGAAAGCCTTCCACATCACCCACAGGTGAAGAAATGCCAAAGATTGGCTCTTAGGCCCTGTTTGCACTCAGCTAAATTCCAGGTGGCAGAGATTTTAGGTGCTCATTTGCTGAGTTTTAGGCTCTTGGGGTAGGGTAGTCATCTCAGAGGTCCACATTAGAGAACAGGAAAAATACCAACAGGGAATTAAAAAATAAGTAATGCTTCTGCTAAGCTAGGATGACAGCATTTTACAAAAGAATCTGGCATCAAAAGGAGGGAACAGGCACTGCTGGGAATGTTCTGTTTTTAGAACTGGCAGATTACAGCACACAAGGAACTGGTGAGTAATACCCCTTGTATTCTTACTGGCACCTGGATGGCTGCCAACATCTTCATTTCAGTAATTGTGTTCTCATTGCTGTACTGTGTGAGAAGAAGATCCTGGGGACAGTGAGATAGAAGTTGTGGTTTGGGTTTTTTTTTTTTTTTAGGTGGTGATAAATGAGTGTTTTACCAAGAAAAATAACACAATAATGCTAGTGGGATCTGGATTAGTATTGTACAATGAAATGAATGTAAGCAGCTGTAACTCTTAAATATTTAAGCTTAATTGTTTAAACTTTTATTAATTATTGGATTTCATGAACAGCCAGAAAATGTGAGTTTTATGAGAAAGATCATCTTTTAGCACATGGTAATATGTGTTGGTTTTGGTGTAGTTAAATTTGTATAGTAAACTTAACTATTAGTGTGCAAGGGATTCCTCCTCATGTTTATTAAATCCTCTTTTTTCCTCACTGAACGTGTCACAGAGCCAGTTACTCATGGAAATCAATTTTTAAGTACTTGTGCATGTCTGTTTTCAGAAGTAGGTTACATTTGTTCACCGAGTCAGGAAAAGGAAAAGTACCAGATTGTCTTTTTTGAACACAGCTCAGCAACTCTCTGAGTACAGGCAGCTGAGCTCTACGTGGGGAAACGCCGCAGAGAAATTCAGCTGCATCTGAATAATGCAATTCCATCCACGGTGTTCTAGGAACAAGATGAAAAGAGAGAGGCTAAGTTTGTCAAACGTATTGTTTGTGGCAAATTATTCATTCAGCTTTAACAAGCACTCAGCAGCTGCTGTGCTCCGAGTGCTGCTGAAGCTGTCCTTGGGAAGTGACAGGTTTTGGGGAGAATCCCTGCCTTGGCTTGCACCATGCACTGTCAGAAGTGTTTTCCCATCGCTCCAGGCTATTCAGCCATCCCTATCTCATCCCCGGTACAATTAAGACGTGATGTGCTTTTCTTCCTCGCTGCTTTCCTTTTATCTCCTCTTCTTCTATTGCTATGACATCTTTCTTCTCCCTATTAGGGTTGGTCCTGAATACTGATAAGGTTAAATTTGCTGTAAACTTCAGGAGAAATAGGCCAGCCCCATGGTGCCTGGTATCTTGCAAACATCAAACCTTTCATGTTCAGAGGGTTTCAAAAATTATGAGTTTTCAAGCTTTGTTTTCCATAAGGTTTGGAGTCAAATCCTTTTTTTTTAAAAAAAAACTGCCTTCATACTTCTCCACTCGCTAAGTTTCTCTGTGAAGGCTCAATGCAAAATCAAGTAACATTTTCTCTCAGGCCTGTTTTAATGATGAAGATGTAGAAAACCTCAGAAGTTGGGCTGAACCAACAAAGAGGTTTTTGCTATGTGGCAGAAGTGGAGCTTGAATGGATTACTTTTTAATTTTTTTTTGTTTGTTTTATTTTGTTATTCTCAGTTTTTAATTGTTTTTGAATTTCAGTTCTTTCATTCCTAATGCTGGCATCTCTACTCCTCGTAACTTTATGCCAGCTAACTTAAAACACATTTTTCTATCTATATACTATAAAGTTAGTGATGCTATTTATAAAAAGCTTGAAATATTTTAAAAGTTTTTTAAAAATTAGTACTAAATCTTCATGTCATTTTCATATGACACCAACATAGTTTTTAATATTTACATTAAAAATTTCAGACAGAAACAGAAGATATTTTCAGATTCTCAAACTTGGCAGAGAGGCTGAGAGTAGAGATGAGCTTGTTTGTCTTTGGCATTTGAAACAAGTCTCAAAATCAAATTATGTCAGAACACTGAGTGTTTACATTTGATTTATCTTTTGTGTGTGGTGTTTTTAGTTTTTGTTGTTTTGTTTTATTTTAATTCAAGAGCACTTTATGGCTGGGGAAGGCTATAAGATTGCCTAATACTTCAGGGACAACAGATCTATCCCATTAATTTGATTATTAAGAATTCAATTAATAATAATATTATTAATAATATTTTGATGATTATTATTTAATTTGGATTTTTGACTGGACCTAAAATGCCAACAGTAAAAGCAACTCACTCAAAATCAGATTAGCATTTGATTTTTT
Source organism: Chloebia gouldiae (assembly GCA_003676055.1). Lineage (NCBI taxonomy): Eukaryota > Metazoa > Chordata > Aves > Passeriformes > Passeridae > Chloebia > Chloebia gouldiae. The sequence goes on from QUSF01000016.1 coordinate 12,674,924, forward strand.
TTCCAGCTGTAGTTCATTTTGGTGTAGTTTTTATGGTTTTTAAGTACTTCAGCACCTGGGTATTGCTTTCCAGGAAATGTGCTTTTGTCTCCTGTGGCTTTTAATGCCGTTGAGCTCACTTGTACCCCTGTATATGCAACGAATTAACTTGCTGGTTTATTGAGTCTTAGATTGCTGTGATCTACAGGCTCACCCTATTCAGTCTGTATAAAATGTAACCCTGTGTTGAAGCTTACATAATGTTGGAATGCAAAATATTGAGTAGCATTTTATCACTGGAGTGTTGCATTTTTATTAAGCAGCCCTTCAAGGTAAGGTTTGGGCCTCAACAGAAATTGAAAATTCAGCCTATCAGCTATAAATGAATTTTCAAAGCATCATACGAAATAAGAGATGTGAGATGTTTCTGCAGGTACTCCGTCCTTTTTAACAAAGCTAAAAAACCCCATACAAACTTAGTAGAAATTGTTGACGAAAGTCTTATAAATATTGGTGCAGTTTTAATCCAAAAGTCAATAATAGTCACGCAATCTGAGTGATTGGTCTGTTTCAGTGCATAAAATCTTTGGGAAGTTTTTCCTGGGGGATTCACTCAGTTTATTTGCATTTCCTGATTCATTTGGCTGGACAGCATTATTGTGTTGCTGCTCCTATCTTCTCTGCTTCCTACTCCAACAATTTTAAGTCCCTTTTTTTTTTTTTTTTTTTGCCTGTTGCTTTTTGGAGACAAGAACAAGGGGCCACACTTAGCAGAAAGCAGAGATTCAGCAGTTTTTCATAAACTGGCATCTTGTAGAATTTCCAGGCCTGCCATTTGTCATCATTAGTGATTCCTGAGGTTGCTGGCACTCCTGTAGCTATTTCTGCAGAGCAGATCTAGTGCTGCATTGTGATTTGGGAAGCTGCTTGTGTGAATGATGTGTCCAAGTGTTGGTTTGTGTGGAGTAGCTGTGGATTTTATTTGTTCCAAGGTAAACTGCTGACCCTGAGAATGGCTTAACCTATTGCTCTGCAAATACCACAGGTTGCAGGTGCCAGTTCAGAGGAAAGTGGGGTTTATAAACAGGGGTTTCATCTTGGCAGGCACATTTTAATTTTAACTCTCCTTACCTGAATGTTTAAAATAAATTTTACTATAGAAGCCCTTCAAATCATGCCTCAGGTAATTAAGGGTCAAGATCCTGTTCTGGCACAGAAAGTTTAAGGTTTCCATGAACTCTGACACTGTGGCAATCAAATCCTCACCTGGTGTGTGCAGCAAAATGCACACTTATCTCAATTTCTACTCTTTTTTGAAGATTGAGGAAAGGGTGAGTAAGGGCTCCTAGTTCTTTATCTTACCTGAAAGCATTGGCTGAAAATATAGAGAGAACTAAATGATATTTTATATATGGAGTGTAGTGAAATCTGTATGTGGCTGGGAACAAGTGCATGTAGCTTCATTTCTTCTTTTGGGGGGCAAAATAGGATTCTCTTCAGTTGCCTGTATGTAGGTGACTATAATCCATATACAATACTGGAAGCTAGGAAAGTACAAGGAAGACTATGGCTTCTTCATCTTGGAGTTCCCTGTGCACCAGTGACAGTGTTTTTGAAAAGCTTTTAAGCGAAGCACTGGATGTTTGCCATAATTTTCTTAATTTAGCCCTGTGTAGTTCAGTTTCCCCCATCATCCTTGCTGGTCTAATTAGGAAAACACAATTGCTGGTTGGACTCCTAGGAAGTTAGAGCATCTCTTGTGTGTGTAACTTGCAGCCTCCTGTCACCTCAGTTTAGGTGGGAGCTAAATGGAAAATTGGATTTGTCTGGGGCCTGTGGTGTAGTGAAGAGGAGTTCCATGAGCAGCATGGTGGGCTCCCACCCCTTGCTTTCCTTTTTTAGTACCATGCTGATGAACTTGCTCATGGGGATTGAAGTCTGAGCTCAACACTGGCCTTTGATTGTTTAAAACTGTTGTAATAATTTGAAGCAGGTTGTGAGACATCCTGTTTCTAAATGAGTTTTATGTGGAAGATATCTCATCTCCAGAAACGGATATGCTGCTCTGTTTGGCTTCTCTAACAAAAGTCTGCACAGAGAACAGAATCTCATTGGCTACTCTGAGCTTGCCCATTCAGTGACAATTACAAAATGTATTACTGCTGCTGATGTACTGTGAAAAATCTGTGTCTGATAGATCCTGGAATTTCTCTTTGCTGTGCCTGTGAATTTGTGTTGAGACTTTTCATTTGTCCCCAGTGCAGCCAATATTGACATACAGACCAAGATTTAACTAGAGAGATTAGTGCTTTGCTTTTTAAGTGGGTGCATAGTCAGCCTTTCATATTAAGGTAGAATGCTTATTGCAGAGTTTTAAATATTTTCAAAATCCAATTTGTCTAAGTCAGAGCTGTGTCCAAACTGGTCAAGGCAGCTAATCAGATTGGCAAACAAGAGTAGCTTTTGTGAGTACCAGTCCTTTTTTATCTCTATTCCAGGTACTCAATCCAATAAACTGTTTTTTCCTGCAAAATTTGTAGGAAAATTTGCACTTCACTGCTATGGTAGAAATAATATGGGAATGTTACCAGGTTTAAAATAGATATTAAAAGTATGCAACCAATATCATGTCATCATCATTGAAAATTGCTGATTGCTTGGGTAGTGAGGAGATGTAGTTAGGTGAAAAATTTTTAGGAGTGATGCAGCCACATTTTAAATCAGTGTAAATTCTACAGTGTTCATTAGGAGATGATTATTATGCTTAATATGAAAGTATGTCTTCCAGTGAAATGCTTCCAGCTTGTTATGGATAAAGAGTCTTTGTTCAGATGTTCCTTCAGTAAAACCTGTGTTGTTTTAGGGTTTTTTCCTAGTTAATTTCTAGTAATTTTGACATCTGAGCTTCACATTTGTGTTGAAATTTGGAGTTCTACTTAGCAATGCTTTTTATGAAATTGGGATTTAGGCTCCAGCATTTTCCTGTAAGCAAGGAATCTCATACCTGACAGAGACTGCACAGTAACCCCTGCAACGTGTCAGACTCCTCTCTCTCCCTTTTTCCGTGACTGCTGCATGGAATCTGGGCTGATGCTAATCTAGAAGGACAGTCACACCTCATGAAAGAATCATCACTGCTAATCAAATCAGAGTGAAAACCCACCACTCTGCATCAGTGGAGACATTTAATGTGCTGAATATTTCATGCACTGGGGGCTGTGGCTGTGGACAAAACCCTCTCTACAGCTCCTCGTTGCGTGCAAATATTTACTCAGACACTGGCGTGGTTGAGCTGGTGTGCAGCAACACTGGGAAGCCTTGAGTGATCCCTCTAAGTAATGGTAATTACAAGTGACTCCACACATGCTGGGTCACCAGGGCTTGCAGACAGCCCCTTGCTTTGTCAAAGCTCCCCTTGCCTGCATGATTAAGTGGGCAGTGTGCCACAGGAAATTTGATGCATACAGGATGACAAATGTCTGTTTTGGCTGCTGAGAATTGAACTCAATCGTAGATCTGCAGAAACATCAAAACACAATCAAGGGCTGACATCAAACCCGCGAGCCAAGAGAATTCCTCAGGCAAAAATGGCTGAACTTGAAAGTACAAGAAGGGAATGCTTTAGTTTGTGTGGTGGTACAGCAGTTTGTTTTGCTGATTCCTTGCAAGGAGGGGTAGGGGAAGTAACAACCCAGAAAAATCTCGGTAGGTCCAGTTATTCATTATGTTTAAATTGTAGAGGTGGAGGGGTAAAAGAACAGAGCAATGCAACCCATTAAGTTTCCTTTCAGTTTTTATATTTAAACTTTTTTTTTTCTCTACAGTATAGAATAGTTGCTCTTGGCTATCCACAGTGCAATTCTTCCCTGTATAGCTTCATAGTGTCTCCTTGTGAACCCAGGAAGAGCTCACTGTTTAAAATAGTGCTGCAAATTCTTCATTCATCTGCTGCTTTTGCAATTGCTTGGTCCTATAAGACTGTCTTAAAAAGCTGTCCTGTCTTGTTGCCTGCATGTTACTCACACTGTGATAAGTGATTACATAAATAGTCAGACTGTAGAATTAGACTCATCCTGTACCTCCCAGCAGAGGTAAGGATGGATTGAATTAATTGAATTTTTAGGTCCTAGGTCTATACAATCTGAGTAGTCCTGTAGGTTGTTGGTGTGGTGAAATCCACTTCCAGGTTGGGAGCAGGCTGCAGGACTGCAACACAAGCACATCATCTCTGAGTGGAGAATTAGTGACTGTGCTCCTTTGATCTGTGTGAGGGATGGCAGAGGTTAGTGGGTGCTACATCAATCTTCATTTTAGCTAAAACTCTTCTGCATCAGGAATTCTTGTGTTTACCTTACAAGGCTTGTAGCACTCCTGGAATCTCCTCTAGAGATGCTCCCATGAGTCCTCTTTACTCTGCTTTTGTAGTGCCACTACACTGAAGGTGGAGACAAAATACACCCTGACAGATGTGCTTGTCAAATAATAATCATTATTCCTAAGCAGGTGTTCAGGGCTGTGAAAAAAACATTGAAAGTTATTTGCTGGATGTGGACAGTCTGTGGAGCTGGTCAAATAATAAACTGCTGAAAGGAATTTTGTGTAAATATCAATATTTGTTGGATAAATTTTTAATACATTTTTCTCAGTCTGTATTCATCTGTCAGGAGGCTTGGTGATGGTGGCTCAAAAGCAAAGGCCTTCACAAGGAGCATGGAAGCACTGTGTGCTGGGGTGCTTCTGGAGGCAATCTCTGTAGGGAGGCAGAATTCCTCCCAAGGGGAAGAGAATGCAGCTTCTGCCCTGCCCCACTTGTCTGTTCTGCTGTGCAGCTCTGCTTGAAGGAAGAAAAAGTAGTTCCTTCTATCCCAGTCCATTTGGTTATGGACAGACTTCTTTCTCTCTGTCTTGAGGCTGTTAAATACAGAGGAGTAAAACCAAGTCAGCTTTCTACTTGGTTTGCCCTGTTTCACCAGCTGTGGCCAGATAAAACCCACAAAACCCAAGGAATATCCCCACAAATACACAAAGCACACTCTGAAAGCAACTTAGCTTTCTTCTAAGAGCAGCAGTTTTAATTTCTGAATGTCCCTGGCTAAATTTGCCACACTTCTATGTGCTGCCTCCTTCCAGTGTGCCAGCTGCTTGTGCATGCAGCACCACAAATGCTCCTTGCCCCAGGCTTATGTTCCTGAGTATTTCCTCTCAGTGCCTGCATCCACAGTGGTGGAGTGAAGCTGTTGGTATTGGATAGGTCTTTTCTCGGGTGTAATCAGTGTGGAGGTTTATAATTTCAAAATAAGTTTACCTATAGAATTGAAATTGCTCATTACAAGCTGGAGAATGAGATGGCTTTTTTTCTTTTCCCTAGAAAAAAGTGATTTATAGATGACAGAACTTGCATTTGTATTTTCCACAAAAGCTTTCTGTGCAAAGAAAGCACATGGTTGTGTCCAGCTGGAAGAAAAAGGGCATTCATAAAACACTTTTTTCTCAATGTGTACTGTGTATACTTATGTACAATGTTATAAGGAGATCACAATGTTAGCTCATGTGGCTTTACTGAGTCTTTGGATGGATTTGCATGATGTCAGCCTCTTCAGAATAGATTAAATCTGAGAGAACTAGTGATTTATTGAATTTTTTATTTATTTTCAACATAGGCCTCTGTTCTTGCTGTTCAGAAACATCAGTTAGAAAGGAGCATTTTGCGAGTGGTGTATTGTATCTTTTTGAAGAATCCTATGAACTGCTGGGTAACCAGCCTTACATGCTGTTAGGCCTTTCAGAGAATTTCTTATACTGTGACCTTCTTCAGGAACTGTTCCTCCCCTCTCAGAGGGGACACAAAATCATCTTGTTCCTATCAAGAAACATTGCAATGGTTGTGATAGGTGTTGTAATGAATCTCTGTGGAAAAGAACTTTACTATTTTTGATTTAATGAATGCAAATCCAGCTACTTACTGCAAGCATTCATAACATCTCTTTGCAAGGAAAGAATGAACATGTTGCTCTGAATGCTGAGTGGCTCCACAATTTCACTGAATACAATTTTCTTTAAAATTTGGCTCCTTGCATTTTGCTTAGAACCTGGGAAGCAGAAAGTGCTGGTTGAAGTAAGGGTATGGTTTTACACAAAATATACACAACTGATATTTTCATTTTCAAGCTTTCTTCTTCCATGTTTTTTCTGCTTCATTATGAGCCTTAAATATTTCAGCCTGAAGGATTTCAGCTGAGCTTATCTGGATTTTTCTTACATAAGATGGCAGGGGTATAAGTAAGAACTGCAGCATGTTATCAGGTGCAGGGAGAGAAGCAAAAATATATATTAAAGGTATTTTTTAATGTGGAAAGGTGTGTTCTGTAGTAGTTTGAAAATTAAAACCTATGAGATACAAGGAATTGGAGTCCGTGGTTTTCCAGATGTTTCCTGGCTCTCTAAATCAATACTTTATGGCTGCACCAACTTTGCTGAAACAGTGTAGTTCTTGGAAAATGCCTCTTGATGAAACCTTATTTACACCAAAAGTCATATAATCAGGAAAAAACCCCAGTGTAACATGTTTGCACTATAAGTGTTTGCTCTGATCCCAGTGCAAGGTCTCTGAGAGTCACACCAGTTGTTATAGGAAGAATTACTACAGCTTTGAAAATGGCTTGTATACCATGTCCAGACTGCTTTTGTTCTAAACTTCAGCTAATTTTGAGAATTAGGAATTACAGCAGTTGTCAAATTATTTCAAAAGGACATGGAATAAAAGATGGTGATGTTTATTTTTTTTCCTCTTCTCAGTTAAGTTGCCTAAGAGCGTCTTCAGCTGCTCTGATCTTGAAGTGCAGAATGTAGAGCAGTGTTGCTTGCTGGAAATCCAGGAAGCACTGAGTTGTCAGTTCTATTGGCATCTGCCTGCCCTTATGTGCTTAAAAAAACTGGATAAGAAAATGGGAATCTATTGTCTTGTTTCTTAATGGGAATATCTTGGAAAATAAATCACTTCCTCCACCTTTTTTTTTCTATGAGGAACCCAAGGATAATTCAGGCAGAATCAGAGCAGAAGCTTCAAGATACTGAAGTTCTGTTTTATCTTGTTTTGATTCCCTAATGGACCTTAATCTCCAAAAAGATGAGATGGTTATGTTCTGATTAATGTGGACTATTTACCATTTCTACTGATAAGCTGGGAGGATGAATTAAATCTGTCTCAGCAAGTGGAAGTGAAGTTTCAAATGGTAATGAGGACAGCTGCATCTTTCTTTGACTCCTGAAGGTCAAGTGTTTCTAAATCCTTTGCCAGCTTATTTATAAGATTGCTGATGTGATTCAGTTAGTTATGGAAACTGTAACCTCAAAGATATTTTCAGCCTTTTGTGTTGGTGGAAATACTTCTGACTATATTTATAATGATGCTCCCAATATTTCTTTTCAGTGTTTTTTTGGGCAGTGGCTCATATCAAGCCACAGATGTATTTTGAATGAGTAGTAAGACTGCCTAAATCTTAAACTGGAAGTTATAGTTAGAGCCAGAGTTGAAGATGACAATTTCATAAGGAATATGTCCCCAAAGCCCTCAGCTTCCTTAGGGTTATATATTTCAGAGTCTGTGGTTCAGTGCTGCTTGTGCTTGGGGTCTGAGATGGACGAAGAAATGATTACTTGCAAGATTACAAGCCCTTGCTTGTCAAGGTTAAGATTTTTGGCTTAATTTTACTTCCTCCCAGTGGAATTGAAGAGCTGCATAAAATGGAGATCTGAAATGCACCTGGGTATTATCTTCATTTGAGAAAAGAGGGGAGGGAAATGCTTACTGGTTAAAAAAGAGAAGAATGAGGGCAGGGTCAGAGCTGTATATAAACCTTGCATCTTCTTCTGGCATAACCCTTGCCAGTGTCAGGGCCTGGAATACCAGCCTGGTGCTTAGGACTGCTGCTGGGGACATCAGTGTGTGGAGCAGTGGTCACTCGATCCCCAAGGTCTTCATATCTTGAGCAGTAGGCTTGTATTTTGCAGCTTTTGTTTCCAAAAAGCCTCAACAAACTTTTGTTTTCTACTATTTCTGCTAGCTTCAGCTACTTCCAGTTCCTTGGTGGCCCCTGGATGTTGCCAGCCCCCTCTGACTTCCCCCCCCCCCCTTTTTTTTTTCCTGTGGCAAAGCTGAATCTTAGCTCCTCAAAGATGAAGAGTTTCCTCAGGACACAGCTGCCTCTAGAAGCCTTGTGCTGATCCTGAGTAGTGGGTTGTTTATTGAGCCTACAGATGATGGCTGTGCTTAGAGAAGTGTGTACTGTAAATTACTGCTGCAAGTTCAGTGGTACCTTGCTCATAAAATATTGCCATACTTGCTCCCTCGTGAACTATTTTGATTCTAACCCTTCAGAGGGTTTAATCTGATCAATAAAACTTCTTACCTCACTGCAGCTCCTTCTGCTGGAATTTGCTCCAGTGCCATGTTCCTCTTGTGAAGGCACTCTAGCATTTGACAGTTTAATAAAAAAGGTCAAATATGTGATTTTGCAAAGGTGGACATTGATACAAAGAGGCCCTCAATTGTTCCTGGGCCACTTCCTCACTTTCTGTGGGAGATACCTTCTGATCTGAGTTAGGTATTTGCAAATGCTTTGAGGATGTCACTGAACTTCAGACCATAAGGATTTGCATTTGAGCCACAGTCACACTTAATTTAGTGCAGTTCTTGTTTTTGCTGGTGGAATTGCATTTATGAAGAATAATTTTAAAAAGTCAGAAATACATGAGATAAAGGTACATTTGTGGTTATGTCTCATTTGGATCTTTAATAAGTAGGCATGAATTTGTCCTTTGTGGGAGGCATTTATTGGTCCATCCACAAAAGATATTTAACGTCAGTTGTGGGTATTTCTTAGGTGTCGTTACCTTGTTAAATAATCATATTCTTGTCTCTGTTTCAAAATATGAGCTGAGTTTCGCCATTTACAAAACTGTCAGTTTATCACATGCAAGGTCTTTTTTTGTATAGAGAAAATGAAAAATTTGGTGCCTCTGTCAAGGCACCACTTAAAAATAATCAGACTAAGGTGTAGATAGACAATTGTGTAAGGTGAAGGAATTTGGAGTTAGAGCATGAATCTCATTTGCTTCTGGGATTTTGGAATTGCTTAGAGACTGAGAATACCATGGCTCCTTTTGCTACAAGTATTGTTATTATAAAGCTGTAGAGATTAAATATGTTATTTTTTAAATGCCAATTCCAAATAACTCTTCTTTATGCACAATAATTTCAGTCAGATATTTCAAATGCTAATAGGGATGGTGGTGTGTATATTGCTGGTATTTTTAAAATCATGTTGCTTTAAAAGTTACTTTTTCTTTTTGGTAATTCGCTGCTATGAACAACGAATTTGTGCAGTTGAATTTCCTGGCAGTTCACTGAAGAACTTTGTTTTCTATGTTGGTGCATGGGAAAGGTCTTATATGGGCTTGAATAGAAAGGCCGTGTCACAAGGATCTAGAAAATTTCCAGTAAACTCCAAGAATGAGGTGAAATGCCACGAGCCCTCTTCACAATCGGGTATTTACCCTGAGCTTCTCAGCAAATCTGACAAACTGCATGTTAGAAGAATATTGGAGAGGTATATCAGTAGCTTGCTTCTCTGAAAACACAACAGAATTACATCTCTGTTTTTCAGCTGCCCAGTGACTGTTTGCAGCAATGGCAGCACTCCTCTGATCCTTCACTTGTTAAACAGGGAGAAAAACCACAAATCAAACTGGATTTCATTTGCCTCATCAAAGCCAACTCAAATGAGTACATTCCTCTTGTCTTTGATTTTGTTAATTTTTGAGAGCTCTCCTGAGGAGATACCTGAATTTGAAGCATGTGGGGAACTGCTACTTCTGAGAGCTGAAAATGCTTGCATCTCGCATTAGGAAATCCTGACATGCTGATGTATGACCGAACTGATGTTCCTCCAGCTCCCGTGAATCGCTGGGCTGCAGGGGAAGCTGTTCAAAGCACGCTGAAAAGACACCTGCTGGTCACAGCTCCGACTGAATCAATTGACCAAGCCATTGTTGCAGGGTTCCTGCTGTGTGCTCGTTCCCTACACCAGCCCAGCCAAAACTGGGATTTCTTTGCTCAGCAGGTGTTTTGTCAGCGGAGCTGAATGGCAAATATCCACTCTAGTAGGTCATAGATGTCCTACTTGTAAGTGTCAATAATATATAATGTATGGATATGGTTAATTAAATATCTGATGCTAATAATACTATTGTCTTCAACTGAGTTACTCAAAATGTGATTTTGTGAAAAGACTCCTTTCTCCAGCTTTCTTCTATTAGCTCCTAGGTCTGGGATTGCTGAGGGCCATCCTCAGCAGTAAAGATTGGGGCAAAGGAGGTGTGAAGAAATTCCAGCTCCTCTGAGTCTTCTGTTTCCAGGACCAGTCCTCTTGGACCCTCTTGTCTTCTGGAGCCCTAAAGCACAGGATTCCTCTAGGCAGGCCTTTGAAGAGGTCAAAGTTACCTCTCCAGGGCCAGAGACAGACACCCTGCAGGAGTACCCTGTTACACCATGGAAGAAGGTTTGTTAGGTGGTAAAGGACTGCTAATAACAGGTGGAGGGCTGAGGGAACTAAAGCCCTTACAAATTTCTGAAGTCCATGTAGAGACCAGTGCAGCACATTCGCATTTGTAAGGAAGGCAAGTTCAAGGTGAAGGTATTTTGTCTTAAGAAACTTGGTATTTCACAACAAAACTGGCAAGATGCCTGTGGTCCATTAGGAAAATACAAAATCAGTCTCATATAAATTTAGGAATTTTTTTTTTTTAGTGACCTGCTGCATTTAACTTTTGAGTAGATGGGCTGTTTAGAAGCAGAACTATTCAGGTGCACGGTAAAAACTAGATGATAAAGCCTTGAGCCAGATTTCTTGCTGATCTTGGTGACTTGAGTAAGAGAGGCAGCGAGGGGATGGTTGGGTTTTCTTGCTGGATTCTTTGTAATCACCTCTTTTGCAAAACTTGCCAGAGAGGCAGGAATGTGCACAAACATTCTTGAGATCTGTCTACCAAATTGCTAGTTGAGTCCCCCTAACTTCTTGTTCTTTCTAAAAATGCAAGTAGGGATGCAACCCCTAGACATAAAACCTGATTTGGTCAGTGTTAGTTGTGTACTGTTTTAAATGTTCCATGGAAAACAACAATGTATACAGTTCCCCACTGGTTGTGTGACTTTTGGTGTTATGAAATGCTGAGATAACTGAAAGAGCTGTCAGTTCATTTCTGTGGATACTGGTAAACTGTCCCTGGGTGTCTGTGTGGATGTCATCTTCCCTTTATCCCCCCAGAATTAAGCCTGTGACACTTGACTGTAGCAGGAGATTACTGATACTGCAGTAGATGATCTTGTCCCCCAGTTGGCAGAAGGGAACATGTGCGTCACCTGGGGCTGTAATGTGCCAGAAGAGCTGGAGACCAAGATCCAGAAAGATGGACTTGTGTGCCTGCCATGTCTTTAAAGTGCAGGACAGCAATTCTTTATGGGGAATGAAGGTTAGTTCAACCTCCTGGGCCAGGTGTTGATGTTCTCCTACACCCTTGCACAGAGGAGTGAATTTATGGATGGGAGAATGTTGTAGGGCTCACAGCTGAGGGCTTTGTTTTCAGTGTGTGTAGTGTCTGTTATTAGAATGTGCTTCTTTAGCTGTCAAGTGACTTCCTAATTTTGTAACTGAGTTATCTCCTGCCAGAACTGTCACACGGTTGTATTTTATGTCTGGTACAAAGATAGATCAGTAAAAATTGAGCCATGTGATTGTTTTGTGCCTTTTTAACTTTCCATTTTTCATCTTCCAGTGATGTAAGCTCTGTAACTGTTGGCTGTTAAGTACCATATTACTCTGTACTGGGTGGTACAAGACATTGGGTGTTGTATTTTTATACAGATATTTTGATATTGCAAACTTGAAGTGTTTCTTCAAATTCCTCTTTTCCTGCGAGCCATACACTGCACCGTACAAAGCTAATTTGCTGTACTTTCAAATTCAAGTGAAGCCTGTGGGAACTCCTTCCTGCCATCTCCAAGAGTTGTATCACTGTTTCTTTTTCCCAGATTGGTCACATGTTTGCATTTACCTGTGACTACAAGTTCGAAGTTAGTTTATCCAGATCTGTGAATCTTACCTGAGAAGTTGAACGAATGTCTCTTAGTGTTTTGAATTGTATGGCAAAGAGATGTCAGCATTGCACCAGAGTATCTGTTCCTCCAGCTGTGATGGCATTAATTCCATTTCCTGATGGCATTAATGCAAGCTGAACAATAATATTAACTTTGTCTTAGTTTAGGTGTGTAACTTCTTTTGCATTTGATACTCTATTTATAGCTTTGGCACAAGGTTGAACATACTTATCACGCCTCATTGGTTGCACATTTCACCCTCAGAAAGATTAGGAGTCTATTTTTTATTGATTCCCAAGCTGAGCAATTTCATTTTTGGTTTTTGTACCTTGACCTCTAACCCTGGGATCCATTAGGACCCCATGCCAGCAAGGTGTAGACAAATCAACTACAGAGGGAAAGGAGAAAAAAGACACTGTCTACAGCAAGGGATGCATTAGTAGATTGAATTCAAACATAGAAAAGGCAATTTTTTTCCTGCTGGGAAGCAGAATCCACAGGAGAATCATCTCGGGCTAAAGAACATGATCTGAAAATCAATAGAGGCCCTATTGTGCTGGTGATGTGTCCGGGAAGTGTCATTTTATATCTTGTTAGTGGAAATCTAAAGGAAGTTAAAGCTACTTTGCTTATAATAACTGGATAACTTCTCTTTCATCAGTGGACTATTTTGCTATTCAAAGTAAAAGTGAAAAATGGTGGAGAGGCTGGTTTGGATATGATGAGATGGATTGAAGACAATGGCTTTTAAGGGTGTTTGGTTGTTTTATTAGGCTGATGCTCTTTTCAGAAGGATTTTCAGCTCTGTTTTTAAATCCGATACAAAAGAGTAATTAAAAATAGAAGGCTTTTTTTCCCAGTTGGTTTCACTGGAAGAAAACTCTGCACTTGACATTTTTACTGTATTTATGCTCCAGACAAACTGTAAACACCATTTGCTTTAGTGCAGTGGATGAAGGAATTATGCCTCTTGGTTAAGTTTATCTCTATTATTAATGCTGTAGGCTGGATAAACTTAAATTATGGCAGTGATAACTGCACACAGATATTAATACAGTTGTGGCCTTGTAAAATTAGCATCGAATGTGGTAATATTATAGAAGATTGAATTAAGTTATTGATTAAAAACACCATACAGCTGGCAGAAGGAAGAACACAAGTTAGGGAAGAAAAAGGAAGAGTTATTGTGTGTACTGAAATGCAGTTTTTCAGTTTCTGTCTAGGAGGAATTCTGGTTTTTTTTGAGACACTCTCCTACTAAACAGGTTTTGTGATATTTTTGTTTTTCTTTGTCCTTGGCTTTAACCAGTTATCTCACTCATTTCTCAATGAAACTGCAGTTTTCTAAATTGGTTTGGGGTTTTGGACAATTTCCTCATAAAAGAATCATTAATAAGTTATCATTAATAATCTGAAAGACAGCCCTGCTAAAAAAAGACATAGCACAAGTGCAAGGCTTGGTTGCTTCAGAAGGTTTTGCTTTACTGGAATTTGACCTCATATTGTTGTTTGGGGCGAAGTATAAAGACAATTAGGGCCACCTTTGTTTCTGGGTTTTTTTACAGCCCTGTGGGATCAGAAGGCTTGACAGTAAAACCAGGGCTTGAATAATAGTGATTGGTGTAGTATAAATACACAAAAGTTCAAAATACAAACCTCCCCCCAACAGCTTTGACTGTACTTTTCCAGCCTTTAGGAGTGGACCAGTGGATGGATTTTGTTACCTACCTCTGGTCCTGCAAGAGCTGTGCTTCCATGACTACCCCAGCAGTATGAAGCCACTGGAACCTTTAGGTGTGACCTCCCAAAAAGTGAGGTCACCCTCCTCTGTAACTCCTGCTGTTTTGCTCTCTCTGTAAATATCAAACTCTGAGGAGCTTGTTAGGTGTGTGGGAAAGATAAGAAATTTCCTTTCATGGTCCTCTTCATTACAGCTGCAGGCCTGTCTGTGTGTATTTTTCACCTGTGTCCACACATGTGCAAAATTTCTTGTTTCTTACTGATAGGTCAGAGGTTACCTCTATGATAAAGAATACTTTTCTCTTTCACACAAGCTCGTTTCAACAATAGAGTTCATTGGACATCTGCTATTAAATTTCTGTTCTTGAATTTAAATTACTGTCTTAAATCTCATTAATTTGAATAATACATTTTATTAAAATTGGACTCTAAATTGAGCACTATCTGTGCTATGTCATCTTCCTTATTTCCTCCTTTACCTTACTCATTGGAGGAAAATAGCTGCAATAGTACTTTGGGCACTGCTTTAAAGAATATTTTGTGTTATAATTGATTGTGCTTGGTTGACCCCAGTCATCATCTAAGCCATCATCACCAAGTTGCTCACTCACTTCCCCCTTTGAGAATAAGGCAAAATTTAGGAAATTGTCAGTCTAAAGATATTTAAGTCAGGGACGGAGAAACAAGAAAAGCTCGGAAGTGATGCAAAGGCCATCAGCAGCCTGATGTGCAGCCAGTCTCTGAGGAATCACCACTTCCCAAAATTGCCTTCTGCTTAGGAATTTTACGGTTGACTATGACATTATATGGCATGGAATATTGCTGTGGCCAGTTGAGGTCAGCAGTCTTGGCTGTGTCTCATCCCAGCTTCTTTCCCACCCCTGGCCTGCTTGCTGGGAGAGAGAGCGGAGTTAAAAAAAACCCTTCATACTGTGCAAATGCATCTCAGCAGCAGCCAAAGCACTGGTGTGTTCTCAGCACTATCTCAATCAGAAATTCAGAACACAGCACCACATGAATTGCTATAAAGAAAATTAACCCCATCTCAGGTAGACCCAGTGAATTGCTATGATTGGAATATTACATTTCGACTTCCTGAACTTCTAGTTTCTTTTTCCCACCAGCACACCTTCCCCCCATAATAATAGTGTTCATAGGCTTTACCTGTGGAAGTCAAGTTCATGTAAGCTTATTTTAGGAAGGGGATGTGTCCCCTTCTCACTCCCTTCCCTCATCATCTGGGCCACTGAAGGAAAGGATGTCCTAGCCCAAGCTACTGAGCTAAAGTTCAGGTGTGTTTGCACTGTTTTAGGGTGGGCAGATGAAATGAAGTATGGGACTTTTTTTTTTCCTTTTAACCTTATGAAAATTGGAGGATTGTGGCACTTCACAGTGCAGATTTTAATGTAGATTAGGTCTACAAATTTCAGACTCAAAAATGTAGCTCATTACACTTCACCTGGACAAATTGCTATACTAATCCCTCTTCTAATGTGAGCTGAAGTACTTTATATTGGTTCCCAGTAATTTTAAAATTGGTTTGAACATCCTTGCCAGAAAAAAAAAAAAAACACAGAAAAAGATTCACTGTGAAGAAAACTTGACCAGAAAGGATGTTAAACACAGTACCAGACAATTTTGTAGTGCCTCATGTATATTTCTGATGGTCTGGTGTTTAAGGGGGTTACAAAACACAGCATTGCTGAAGTTATTTATGAGAATTTAGATTATTTTCTTGATGTCAAAGAGCATCTCTCAACTGTAGCGCTTAATAAGGAATTGGGCATGGTTTTAAGGGACAGATTTTAAATGCCATTTTTTTTTTCAAATTCATGATACTTGTGCTCCAGATGTCAGAGTGGTTGTAGTGGTATTTGTTCCCTTAAAATTTGGGTAGAACTCTCAACTGTAAGACAAAATTAAGTGTGCTTCTATGCTATTTGCACATTTGTGATAGGAAACATTTGGAGATATTTTTCTTGTTTAATAAAACAAAATGGACAAAAAGGGATTTTCCTTTAGCTCTGAGTTTGCAATGTGTTCATAGTAGTTCTTTAAAATGTGGTACATTATGTAGCCCTGAGCGAGTTTGAAAAGCAAAGTAGTGTGAGAACAGGTATCTTCCTCACCCTGGTGTGCCTAACAGCTGTACAGCTTTCCCTCCTCATTATAAAACTTTAGTGGGGGTCAGGGCAGGTCGAGGGACCAGTGGGACAGGCAGCCTTTCCCATTTTACCTCTAGGATTCAAAGCCATCCAAATCATTAGCAGTTGCAAGTTGTTACCACCCGGTGGCTGAGCACTCTATTTGGAATTAATTTGGTAGTCTCAGCCCAGTTCTGAGTAAACACATTTCCACCTTACAAATGTGATGAAACCTGGTGCTAATTAGCATCCTCGCTAGCAGCCTCATCAGAGATGCCAAAAGAAATGAAATGTTCCTTTGCTGCTGCTGCTGGTCCCTCCAGGTCAGCTGTGAAAAAGAGTTGATGGGGCAGGATGGAGAGATGGCACAGCTGCTGCCCTCGCTGTTTTGTGGGCTAGGTCTGCACAGCTGTCAGTCTGGTGCGCTTCTCATGCCAACCTACGTGGAGTTATTAGGATTTTTCCACCACTGTTGGGGCACTTACACCAGTATCTTGGCAGTCAACGCCAGAATCCTTTTTACCATCTCTGTGGTTGATGCAGTAATAGCAGAATAGCAAATTGGTTCAAATGTGGGTTTCTATGGAATATTTAGGAGCTCAGAGGTGCAGCCAGTGTAGGCAGAGCGGGCTGCTGACAGGTAGCTATTAATCACTTTTGGCCACTCTTTTCACTGCCAGCTGCTTTGTAAATGAGGATTGGCACATGTAGATGAGTACCTCCTCATTGTTCAAAATGACAGGAGTTTGTACCTTGTCTTTTGTGGTAGCCAGCCTGTAAATGTCCGTAACCCTCAATGGAGATCAAAGATTTCAAAGTGAGACAGTCTTTTAATGTACAGTAGTACCAGGAAGTCTACAGGTTTGGGGAAAAAATTATAGGGAATTATAAAAGAGATATAAAGGAAAATTCTTTCATGTTAATAATTTTTCTGAGTGACTGCATGGTGAATAATTGGTTTTTCTTTCTTGGCTATGAAGGTTGAAGGAGGAGACAGTAGCTTTCAAGATTAAAATAAATTAATAAATCCAGGTCCCTTTTTGTTTCTGACTTTTTAAGAGTCCTCATATACATCATAACAAGTTTTTTCTCTTGCTGCTCCTCTGACCTGCCTGATGTCCACTGAGGTACAGCCCATATAAATGTGGCAATTAATAAAGATGGAAAGCAATGCATTGGGATAGGACTTATTATGATAGAGACAGTAATTTAATAACTACTTAACTCACTTTCTGTAATGCAACAGACAGCAATGAAAAGTCAGCAATATGTTAGTGTTGCCAAAAAAATGGTACTTTGGTTGCCACGGTTCTAATCCTTTCTAATTATAAAGATAGAGGTCAAATTCAAAGCACACTGAGCATTCTCAGCTCTCTCAATGAAGAGTGTGACTTTGTTTCTTAGTATTGGCATGATATCAATTAATACCAATTAAACGTGAAGTATTTATCTCAGGCAGCAAATGGTGCATATTTCCATTCTTGTCAAAGCCTAGGGCTAGATTCTCAGAGGAACAAAATATCTATTCATTAAAGATCAAGTAGTACAATAAGAAGAATTCTTCTGACCTTTTCTTGTATTCAAAAAAAAGTAATCTAGCACTGCAATGCTAATTCACTTAGCTGTATGTATGACAAATATTAAAAGATTGTGTTTGCATTTTATGCTAAGAACATAAGGGCACAGAACTGGCACCATTCATCTGCCATTCTCAAAGGAGTCAGGGTTTTTTAGGCAAACAGTAAGAACTGGTTTTCTTTTGTTTTAAATCCTCCAGGTCTACAGAATTCAACAAACATACTTACATACCTGTGAGAAATGTGGCCCCTAAATGACATTTTCTTCAAAATTAATAAGCCAAAGTAAGTGGAAGAAGTTTAGGCTGCTGATGTGTGAAGTAATAAGAAACGCCTCTTCTCATCCAAAGCATCGTTTGTCTTTGTTAAGTATTGCACTGGTATCTCAGACTGAAACCTCAGTTCTGTGCTCTGCTGAATCAAAGGCATGATGACTCCATAAAGGTTATTGTTTTTGGCAATAACTTTTTAATAGCAGAATTACTCTTTTATTTTTTTGCTCCTTGCAGCTCTCCTGTTGTAAAATATTTTCATCCTGATTTAGCTCCCCTCAAATTACTACTTGTTTCATCCTTAGAGTATTGCCTTCTGCCAAGGCAATGAATTGTAGCAGCTTTTCATATCAAAGGAATGAGCAAAATGCAAAAAAAACCTCAGGATGATACAGTTCTATTTATACCTGGCACTATTTTAACTTTCAGAGCTGGATGAACCTGGAAACATTATACTTCATTTAACGTGCCCCTATCAACCCCACATTACACAGCTCAGAAATCAATCAGATCTTATTTTTCTGGTTTTGAGTTATTAAGCAAGTACCCAGAATTTGCTGATTGTATGTTGATTAAGGTAAAAAGCAATACAGGGGGATTGTTATGATGGACAAAGTGAGTGGTGGTGATCTCCTGGTGACACGCATGGGACAGGCCTGTGGTAGCCTTGTCACTGTCACTTGCTGGCCATGTAGTTGGCTCATAAATTGTGTGACAGCCACATGTTAAGTGTGCAATATGTGTTTGGCTTGGGGTTTATCCATTTTGTTGTTTTTTATTTTTTTTTCCTTACACAGCATAGGTTTTGTGCCTGCCTTTGTCCATAGCATGAATTCACCTGTCTTAAACCAGGCTTTTCCTTTTCACTCAGGTAAGTCTTTGTGGTCTTACTGACTAAAAAAACTCCATGTTGAGTGAAAAGTAGGTCAGAGAGAGACAGAGGCTTTTAAGCCCTGGGCTACTGCTAAAGCCCTCAGTATTACTTGGTGCACCTGCAGTGCTTGGATCTTCTTCACTATAAAAGGAGCTGCTTTTGAGAGAGTGTAAATGCAGCTCACATTGATCTTAAAAGAGAGGGGAACCTGACATGGTAAAAACATGAGTGTTTTTGAGAAAGCACTGAGAGAAAGCATGGGCTTGCAGTCTAGGCTTAGGGAACTTTGAAGAGAAAAAGTGAGTTGAATAGTTGTCCATAGTTAACATTGAAAGTGCTGATAAAGCGGTGTTTTAGAAGGGTGAAAGCTTGAACAGCTGATAAAGTGGAACACCAGAATTCCCTTTTTTTTTTCCTAAATCAGCAACTTTAGGCTACTGGAAATTTTTCTTTTTCCCCAAATATTTTCCCAACAGTGATAAATTAATGATCTTGAAAATCAGTCAAATATTAGGGTACAATCAGTGATGAAAAGTTTAATATAGAAGCAAAATGAAGAGTGCTAATCTCTGCATGCTTACATTTCCTTCTTTGTGGGAGGCTGAGCAGGTATATCCCTAGGCTTGGATTCCCAGTACAGAAAGCTGCTAAGAGGACAAGTTAATAAATCATACATTGCAATGTAAATTGCAGTTTCAAATTTATTTAAAATCCTGTAGTATATTTTATATAACAGGACTTATAAAAGCAAGATGAGAAATATGCAGTAGCCTTGCCCCAGTTTGCTGGAGCTGCTTCACGAGACTAAAAAGAAGAAAAAGGAAAGATTACAAGATTTTTTACAAGACTGAGGATGGAAACTGCAGTTCTCTCATTGTAGATTGGCATGGAGCAATCCAGCTTTGCTACTCACATTCAACAGGGATCTCAGAAGAGGTATCTTTTATAGGTCAGCCCTTTCATTCTTTTGCCCTTGAGGGATGGAGAGAGTATTTGGGTTGTGATGGTATGGCAGTGCCGTGGAACAAGTTAGATGGAGGTGAAGATTTGGGGAATAAAGTAACAAATAGATTAACTCTTAAACTTACAGTACTTTCTGAAGTGGCAGATGCTGCTCCTGGTTAACATCATAGCCTGCAGTTAACTGACAGAGAGTTCAGAATTCCTCAGGTTGTGGAGTAGTGCACTTCTGCTGAAAATTTGCAGAGAATGGGAGACTTATTGGCCTACAATATTAGCAATCCCATTCTTTTATCAGATAATCACTTGAATAGATTCTGTTGCATTTCTATTATGTACAGAGCTGTGAAGAATGTTCACATTAAATTTGGATAATGGGCACAGCTTCTATTTGTTAAACTTTGGCTGTTATGGAGAGAACTGTATAATGAAGAGACAGGGATGTGGTTCACTGAAGACTTTTATCTGATATCGTGGTGCAGGTGTTCTGAACAAAAAGGTATTTTCCAGTGATACTTTACAAAGCTTATTTAAAAAGGTATGAAATAGCTCAGAAAAAGTGGATTTGAACTGCACCTGTATCACTGTCTACACATAGGCTCTTCCCTCCATGAAGATTTTTTTTGCCTGAAAAATATTCCTTGTTCTTTCAGTTTAGCACACTTGAGTATGATGTGTAAAGCACTGGTATGCTGGTGGGGACTCTTGGAAACCTCCTAGCTCTTTTGGAATTTGTTTATTCTGAGAGCATTGTAGGGATATCTGGGTGCCATAAAATATCTGAAAAGCAATGTAGGGCAAATTTCAGAACTTAGGATACAGGTGGATATACCCTGATGTTTCTATAAGTTTTTCACACAGATGCCAGCAACAAGTGCAAACAAGAAAAACAGGTCATCTAACAGCTGAGACATAAGTTGGCTGAGGAATAAAGTATAGCCCCCTGTGTCAACAGCTTGGTTGCACCCTCATGTTGTTTCCACAGCAAATTTGTGTGTGGGAGAGGGAACTTTTGCTGAGTCTCTTCTCTCCTTTGTCCTTGTAGAGTCAGCCATGGTGACTGTGTATATCTGAGTACTTCATTTAAAAGTCTTATGAAACAGTGAGGTGGTTTATTGTTGAGGGTTCTGTGGCAGTGGCGCACTTATAAAATTTTTTAAATTTTTAAACCAGGATGACACTTGATGCAAGAGAGTACTCTGTCTTCTTCAGCACCTTGATTTGGAGTAGAGCTGGGCTTCTGAGAGAAGATGACAGTTCTATCTGGGAAAATATGTTTTTCCTTCTCACTGTCAGATCAGGCTGTGAATCTGTTTTTATTGTTGCCTTTATTTTGTTTATTTTCCACATTTCTCTTAACACTTGGAAATCTGGCAGGAGTGGCTGGTAAAATGCATAGACTCTGAACAAGTACAGTAATATTCTCTGCCAAACAGAGTCCACTGTCCCAGAATTGGCAGCAATCCTAGATACGAGTACAGAATAGGAGAAGAAATTACTGGGAGCAGCCCTGTGCAGAAAGACTTGGTGGTTCTAGTAGATAAATGTTTGGGGTTTATAAAAAGTGGGAAAGTGTATTTTACATGGACAGATAATGATAGGGCAAAGAGGAATGGTTTCAAGCTAAAAGATGGGAGATTTAGATTAGAGGTTAGGAATAAATTCTTAGAGGGTGGTGAGGCACTACAACAGGCTGGCCAGAGAAGCTGTGGATGTCCCATCCCTGGATATGTTCAAGGCCAGGTTAAATGAAGCCCTGGGCACCTGAGCTGGTGGGTGGCACCCTAGAGCGGAGTAGAGGTGGTGCTGTGGTGTTGGAACTGGGTGGTCTCTAAGGTCTCTTCCAACCTAAACCATTCTGTGATTCCATCGCTGTTGAAACCAGGCTGGAAGAGTTGATGAAAGGATGGAATAGGGACAGCAGATGGATCAAACTGGTGCAGTTTACATCCTGCAGGGGCTTCCTGAGATGGACTCTCAGGATGAAGTCCTGTGAGTTATATGTGAAGCCTGGGACAGCTGTGTCTGTACTGAGTGGCTCCTCAGAGGTGATAGCTTGCAGTGGGTTGGCTTTATATTTCCTACCAGGAAACCCTGGCACAGCAAGTAGGCCAAAGTGAGCTCTGTAAGGATGGAAAGATGATAATAAGCTGAAGATTAATTCCTATATAAATTGAGAGAGAATGAGTATGAAATATTACAATTCCTCAGACAAGTGTTTCCTTACTAATTCAGTCCCTTACTATGAAAATGTAAGATTTTTTTTTTTCTCTGAAGCAAATGAAAAGTGTATCAAAGCTGTCAATGTCTCTCAGTTTGAGATATGACTTACTTTTCTTCTTTCAGACTCAACCATCTTGTTTCATTGTCAGCTATCTGATAACTTTATTCTCGCAGTCTCCAGTCCCCTGGCACATCACACTCTCTGTTTCTGACGAGCAAGCCTGGTGACCGGGGCATGATCGTGCCACCTTCAGTTCATGGAGTTTCCAGGTGGCAGTCCTGTGAGTGATAGAGCAAACTGATTAGCTTTAAAGGCCAGTTCTCTTAGAGTACCCAAAGGTCACTTCTTTCTCCACGTAGAGCATGCTGGGAAGTGATACGTGGTTAGAATTAATGCCAGGGTGTTAAAAGAAGTGGATATGGGAAGGCAAAACACAAAGAATATGTATCTTATAAAACACAGCAACTTGGATCACAGCAGGGCTTGTATTATGATTAAAGTGCTTCAGAAGGCTGATAGGACTGCAAAGACTAATTGATATTTTAATTAGACAAACCCAAATGAACTACAGGTGTCATCCTAGATATAAGGAGTTTACAGAAGATTTCTTTTATTCTTTACCGTTCAGTGATTTCAGATGTATGAATCCTGGCAGTTATCCCCAGGGAGGCATTCTCATCTTCAAGCTTTTTTTTTTTTTTTTTTAAGTATTCTCTAGTCACCCTGCTTATTTGTCTTGAATATTAAACAAGTGCCTCTTAGGGATTATCACTCAGCAGCCTCAGCTGGATAAAAACTGTCTAGACTATGACAATACACTGTATCTATCTTTGGAGATTTATTCTTTGGTTTTTTTTTCTGCCTTTTTTTCTGTTGCAGTTTCAATGCAATGCCTTTTTATTTGGATAGATTGCTTAGGAACAATGAAAAGCAATATCGAGCTGCCATAGAATTCCCAACTTGTTTGTTTTTTCCTCTTTTATAGATGTTGTCTAAACCAGCAAGGTGGCTTTACTCACAACCTTTGACATAAGTGTTCTCGAGTGCAAAAGAACACCAGCAAACAGTGTTCACAAGGGGATCCACTCACTTCTTACTGCTCTTTCTGATGCCTTCTGACTTGAGCAGTATATCCCATAAAGCTGGGAGTTGCTGCCCTCCAGACTAATCAGACATAAGGCCTGGGATTGCTACAAAGCTCAGTACAGGGCTCCTCTAAACATCCATCCCTTATTGATACCGTGTGTGCTTTGGGTAGGTTTGTAATTGTGGTGAATACTCAGCATCTGCTTTAGAAGAGGGAAAATCAGCAGTAAGGTGCAAACAAGTGTGGTGGTCTTGTACTCAGAAAAGCCACCTCAGTCATGTTAGGCTCTGAATGCAGTGGCTTATATGTGTCAATTAAGTTGGACCAATGAGTTGAAGCAAAATGTACACTTTTCCCCCAAGATGCAGCCTTATGCCATGTGTCTGGAGAGGCATGGAGATGGGCTGGTATCAAGTGCATAAACATCTTTAAAACCTGAATGTGATGCAAAAGTTATATTCTTTGGCTTGTCTGTTCAGCCTTCAACTTGTTTCTTTAGGAATGCCATGTGCATCATAGAGTCCATAGAAAGGCTTGACTTGGAAAGTACTTTTAAAACCTGTTTAAGTCCAACCTCCCACGTTCCAATAGTCCAGGCTGCTTGAAGCCTTCTCCAGCTCTCTTGTAGGCATCCTTTAGGTACTAGAAAGCTGTTATAAGGTTTCCTCAGAGCCTTTTCTTCAGGCTGAAGAAACCCAATTCTCTTAGGCTGCAGAGATGCCCTCACAAGAGAGGGGCTCCAGCCCCCAAAGTATCTTCTGGGCCCTCCTTTGCCTTAGCCACTTCCACTTCTGGGATCTGTATTATTCCTGGATGAATGAGTGACTCTGGTATTTCCTTCAGTTTCTATGAAATTCCGTCAGCTTTATTCAGTGTACTTTCCTCTCTCTCTTATTGCACATTATCTTAATGCATTTGTTGATTATTAAAAACAGTATGACAAACAGAATCCTCACAAATTGTCTTCAGCTATTCTATGTTTATGCTTCTGTGTGATTTGTCTTCTTGGTCATACAATACTGGATTCTCTTGCCAACTACACAGTTAAAATAGTGGAAATTAAAAAAAAAATTCCAGATAGCTGTGTCAGATTTTCTTAATGCATGTTTTTTTCTATGAATGGTCCTAAAACATGCAAGTTTTTTCTAGATACTGTAAAAATTTAGTCACAGTTTAAAAAAGCAACCCAAACCAATAAAAGTACCAATAAAGTTTGGATTAAGAATCTACTGCTAGAGCTTGTGTATGTTGATTTCTTATCTACAGTTTTTCAAATCTGTCAGATCTTTTGCATACTGCTAGAAGCATCTAATTAAGAATAAAGTACAGAACTGACCAGTGTGTTTGTTTCGTGCATTTCTTTATTTTTAGGACAACTGGGTTTTGGGAGGGGGAAAAAGTATCTTTTCAAAATTGTGTGTTTTGTGTTCCAGTGTCCAGAGTGCCCACTCCAATGAGCTAAAAGTACATTTTAGAGAGTAACCTTACAAAGGCTTTCTCTGTCCTTTTGTCTTTAGTAGGAAAAAAAGAGGCAACCCCCAAAAAAACTTCATCAGAGACCTTCAGGTCCACTTGTGTTGCCCCTCTTCTCCAGTCCTCTTACTAATTAAGTGCCCTTCTTGTTTGCATCTTCTCTCAGGAAAAATTAATGATAATGTTTAGTCTTGAGATCAGAAAAAGCTGTTCAATTTTTTTTTGTCCAGCACTATTTGTTCTGCATGAAATGCCTTGAAATAGTTTAGTTTTTGGAAAGGGTAAGCACCCACTGTTTGGGAAGCAGGGTGCCTTTTAAGATATAACAATGGGCAAGCAAAAGAAATGTATTTGCAGGGATCTCAAATGGTAAACAATGTGTAGTGCGAAAAGATTAACACAGTAATAACCAGATCTTGATTGTGATGTAACAGTGTGAGATTGGATGTTACTGCATGGTGATACACTTCATCTCTGGTCTTCAGCAGGGAATTTTTAATCAAAAATTACCCCTGTGACTTCTTAACAGGATAGAAATTTCATTTGCTGTAGGCTGATGGTGGTGCTTCTTAGTAGTGGAGAGTAGCTATAATTCCAAGGACACAGAATAAACTCTCTTGGAAGAGGACCAAATTAAGAAAATATCACTATTACAGATTTCCAGGTGATTCTAGCATGCACCTGCACAAGTAGACTTATATGAAAAGTATATGTAAGCAGTGTTGTGGACACAGAAAATAAGTAGTTATTTTCACTTCAATCAACTTGATTATAATGAAGGTAGTGTGTGAAGTGAAGCAGTGCAGCAAGTGCTTATTCACTGCTAGTGGACTGAATATGTTCATTCACAGGGCTTGAGAGATCAAGAGGACCTTTACATTTTGGTTAATATCTCATTGCAATTATATGTTACATATATTCAATGTACATTCTTATATATAAACATAGTATAGAATTAAATACAGTGTAGTTTATGTAATAGCGTGAAAAATTATGTATAAGTACAGTGGAGAATATAACTTAACCCTTCTCTTATTGCCAGGACTTGCAAAACCCCCAAAAAAATCCTTTAAATACAGAAAGTTAGTGTTCTGAGAAAACACATTTATCTAAATGTATAATTAAATTACACCCTTACATTGTTTAATAACTGAAAAAGGGGTAGATTTAGATTGCAAACAAAGATAAAAGTACTACAAAGATAGTGCAGAACACTAGAAGAGATTGCCCTGAGTATTTGTGGGTGCTTCATGATTGGAAGAATCAATTCAAGCTCAGTTTGTAGGGACTTTGAGCAACCTGGTCTACTGCAAGATGTCCCTGCCCATGGCAGGGCGATGGGATGGATGATCCGAAAGGTCTCTTCCAACCCAAGCCATTACACAGCTCTACAATATGAAGAGAAAAAAAAAAAAAAACCCTTGAAATGCAGTCTTTAAATATTTTTACTCTTTAATGTTGAAGTATAAGTTATAAATAACTGGTTATGATAAAGTTCATATTTGGTAGGGTAGATGTTCATTAAAAAACCATTTCTTTCTAAACTAATCTTAAATTTGATGTTGCACAATACCAAATTTAATGCTGTGCTATTGTGTTATTCACACAATTGCCAGTACTTAAACAGAGCTCTTGCACCCTGCCATTTACACTGCTGTTTTGTAGCAGTGCACCTGAATGTTTATCCATTTGTTTCTGAAACCTTAATACATCTTTGTGGTTATTGTTGGTGGCATTACAATCACTGAGTGCAGACAAATCTATTCAGCACCTGCTATAGTAAAAGAGTAAAAGTCTGTTTTCAGTTCTTTGGATCTTTGCCAGGCTACAGCCATTTACACTTCAGACTTGGCTGCCAGGCATAAGTCTCAGGTAGTTTCCAAGACAGGAAGAAAAATCAGGAGGAAAAAAGGCAATAAAGGGAGGTTAAAAATTGTAATGAATATTTGGGCTGCTTTCTTTTGATCTAGCAAGTGAATGTTGTCCTATATTAAACATATATCCATCTATCCATATGTGTTTGGGTGGATATGGAGCTATACGTGTATAAATATCTCTATATTTTTCTGTTGAGTTGAAACCTAGAATAGATGGGCAGATCTGAATGGCTGTTCCAATCTGCTGTGTGAATAGCAGCTATTCTTAGAGCTGGGTAATTAAGATCTAATAATTTTCTCATAATCCAGGTACATTACCTATGGGTTTTGGGGATTTCTGCTTTGTATGTTCCCCTAGTTTTGTTTTTTTCTTTCCTGCAGGGTTAACTTAGCAATAAATGAGCAGAGATCTACTCTTAGGCCTTTAGTGCAAGATCTAATACCTATATATTAAGCAACTCATAAGTTTCATTATAATGTATGGGTAAGAGTTTTCTAGATCATGTTATATTGTCTGGTAACAAATAGGTATTTTCTGTTAGCTCTCATCATTTTCATTGCAATAGCCTGGGCCCTTTTCAAGTTCTAGTTCAGGTCTATCAGTAAGGGGGAAAATAAATACACAGTTGTAAAAGACTTGTGAGCCCACGAGAAATCACAAAATGATGTGGAGATAAATCAGGTGATGACATGTGCTTCAGGCACCAGAGACATCCTAAACTTCCAGATACCTGCAGTCAGAGCAGATGTGTCCTCACTGGGAAAATATGGTCAATTCCAGAAGATCAAGTGATATAACAAGACAGGACCAGAGATTTGTTGGAAATAGAGCATTGTCCCAGACCCCGGAGTTTGAGTTCATGCTGTTCCTGCTTTGCCACAGGATATCTGGGTAGTAAATACTGCTGTGAAGGTGCCATCCCTTAGGTAATGCTGACCTAGAGAAGTGAGCAGCCCATTTGTGAGGTAATAGAACAAGCACTGTCTGTGCCTAGGATTTCAATGTTTTATATGTGTTGAATACAATAGTGAAATAGGCAATGAGGATAGCAGCATGGAGAAAAAAAAAGGCTGAAAAAGGTTTTAAGGAGAAGTCAACAGTGAGGAGAAAGCAAGTACAGAGGAAGAAATTTTGTGCAGGTCAATTCTAATACATAACTCGTTATTGTTAAAGTATTATTTTATATTGTACTTTTAAAGTGGTTATTTTACCATGCTACTCTCTCTTCTGCAATAAATAGGTTTTAAAAATGGTTTTAAAGCAGGGTGTTTGTCAGGTGATAGTCCTTCTGTGAATTTTTTTAGGCACTCTATTATTAGAGATCACTACCTAATTAATTTTCTGCTCTGAGTGGATGTTTTTTGTGTTCAATTATTAGTACTCCCCTGTCTAAACAGGCAGTACTCACAATTGCAATATTCCTCAAAGACATTGCTTCTAGTCACCGTTTATGTGCCAAATATTCAATGTTATTTTGGAGCCTGAGGTGCAGTAAGATACAGTTGTCATGGTCTTTGTTGTAGTTTGTGCAGATGCTGTCCTACCTTGCTTTAATTAGGGATACATGAAGTGAGACAGAATTTTCACAGGACTTAGTTTTAAAGCTTTTAAGTGCTTGACAAGTTTCTGGTGGTTTTGGTTTGCTCTTTCTTGAGGGAGAAATGTTTCCAAACCGTCTCATTGATGGCTGTTGCTTGGAGTAAGTGTTGTCCTTGTCACCATCATTTGAGGCTGGAGCTTTATTGCCTCTGTGTGTCACATCTTGGAAGCATTGGGTCATCTTATTTTGGACTCTAAGGTCAAATTAAAAAAAAAAGCCACTCCTCTGCCTTCATTCTGTTCTATTATTGTGTCAAAAGCTTTGAAATCTGTATGCTGCCCTGATATTTTCCCATTTACTTCCAAAGAGAAATTGACCTAATCTAATTTTCAGATTGTCTGCAGGTCATACTACATCTGTCTTGATTCATTTTATACATATTATATGTCCTAAACATTAGGTTTCCTCTGAATTGTCTTTTGACTATGTCATGGCTGGGTGAGTGTGTTTAATAGTTATGCTTAAAGGCTTGGGTTCTGTTGCTCACTGCCTATAGTTGGAGTGTAATAAATAAATCTCTAGTCCTTGTGCAATTAGGGATGATGTTATTGCTTTAATTGTACCACTCTTTTTGTGGTAATAACATAATCATGTTCATAACATGGTTAGATAAATACATCTTTATCCTATGACTGCATATGTTCACTATTTTATTTTTCCTCCTTGCAAAATATTTTGCTGCCAGGTTCTGTTTCTGGCCATGCTATTGCAAGAGCTGCACATGGCTATTGTGAACCCTTTGGTTATTGAATTCTGAGCCATTCTGCCTGCATGAAAGTTCTCATTATTTATAAGGAAAGGAATAACTTCCAGCTTTTTGTCCTAACTTGAGTGCATTACATTGGTTAAGTCAACTCTTTACTAACTTTGTGGGTGTCATGACTTCCAGAGCAGCATGAATCTCAAGAACTTCCCCTATCTTTTATTCATTCTCTTTAGTTTTCATGAATTAGTGGAGCTGTGGGGACGGTGCTTGGGAAACCGAAAACTTACTGTAACTGAAACTGCTGTTGGTGGAGAAACTGGTCAAGTTTTAAGTAATGTGGGGATTGTTATTTTCTGTACCAAAAGAAAGGAAGAAACCAGAATAATCCAAACTCTTTCTTTTGTAAATAGCACCTGTTTTGCTGTAAAAGTCACATCAAAATTTCAGACTTGCATGACCGTGCCTCATGTTGTTTGTCTTAATTTTATAGCAAAATCAGTGGCATCACTGGTTACCCTTGGGAATGAAAAAGATTATTAACCTAGGACATCTTTGGTTTTAAATCTGAAAAGCTCTAAAGGGAAGGAGATAACTAGAGGCTATAAAAGAATAAACCTGATAACAGTTTACACTTCATAACTCAGTAGCCAAATCAAAAAAGAAGATACTCAGTGCACTAGAATTGAAAAAGGTGATATGAGCAGAAGGCTGAGAAAGATGGTGTAAGGTCTCTGCAGCCATGGAGATGAGCTGTTCATGGTAAAATTTCAGCTCATGGTATCTTAATCTATATATAAAATATTATATTAACAACCCATCCCCTGCCCCAAAACAATGTACTTAAAGAGCCTTAATTACACCTGAGAGTATGGAATGATTTGTGCTGACATTATTTTAATAATGAAGTACCTACGTGTTTATTCTGGACTACAGGCTCAGACTTGAGTGGAAAAAGCCCACCACACAATTTGTGGCCCTCTTGCAACCACATTTGCAAGTTCAAACTGTGACACTGAGGCTTCCACCCTTAATATTTATGGTGAAATCTTCATATAGAAATGAAAGCAAAGAAAGGATGTAAATGATTTGCCAGAAAGATCATCTTCCTGGGATTTAAATCCAGGAGGCTGTTGCAGAGGCGTAACAAACTTAACATCATTATTCATTTCCATTTTAGTTGCTAATGATTTTCATTGTTTGTAAGCACCTGTTTAGGAGATAATGAGAGAAATAGCTGATGTGTCTAAATATCTGAAAATCATTACAGTTTTGTCACTCCTTATCAGCATAACTCTGCTGCTTCTGTCAGGCCTGTCAGGCTCTTTCTGGGAAGCTGATGTGAAGGGAGGCATGGGTTGCTGTGAGTCTCTGGAAAAAAAATTTGGTTCTGCCCACCTTGTCTCTCTGTCCAGATGATTTTCTTGCTGCTCACAATCATTAACACCGTATTAAATTCAACCTTATTTTAAGCTCGGGGTAGATTATTGGTTTAGAAAACGAATATGTTACCAGACCTTTCATGCCAAATAACCTGTATCTGCACAGGTTTTTATCTCCTCTGCTAATAGACTTTGCAAAGGGACACTGAATCATAAAATGATGCTTTCTCTGTAACCTCTTTGTCTTTTTTTGATACCAGTTTCCACATTGACAGTACTACAATAATATCTTTAACAAAGGGAAACAAAAGCCTCACTCTCTTACTTTTTACTCTTCTTGCCCCATGGCTTTTGCTTTTTAATGTGGTTACAAATGTGTAATGAGGTCTTTAAGAAACACACTGATATCTTAACTATTATTTTCTTTAGTATTCTGATATTTCAAACAGTCTCAGTTCTTAAAACCTTATCTTTTGGGCAGCTTTCCATGCAGTTCTCCTGCTTGAATTGAATACATGTGCAAAGCTTTACCCAGTCAGATTGGATGCACACCGATACTTGCAACCAAGTGGAAACTTGCTAAATTTGCCTGCATGATTGTTTTTCATAGGAAATTGTGTGTTCAAATATCTTGATTAAATTCAGGTTTCTCATGCAAAGTTTGGAAAATCTGGTGCTGGGAAAAAAATAAATTTACATTTAAATGCTCTTCTGCTACAAGTTAAATTCCAATTTAGCCCTGTCAACAAAAATTAAGCTTATGTATACAAGGGAGTATTCTGATAGATTTACAGGCAGATATGATGCATATGACTTTGAATGTGATGGTAGTTAATGTTGTCTGAATAGCAGATAATTTTAAGTTACAGACTGATGCCTTGGGAACCTGATTGATGTTATTTAAAAGTTGCTAAACTGAGTTTCTCAAGTTTGAGATGAAAAAGCTGCCTTTGATTAGTGAGCAGATCATTTTGTGGGCAAAATAAATGAGATTTGCAACATCTAAAACAAAGGCTCAGAACCCAACCACTTAGGAGTCTCTGTGGAAAGCAAGTTACTAAAGTTACAGTTTAGCAGGTTGATATCTGCAAGTGAATTTAAGTGACTGGAACTGAAATATGTCCCTCTACAGGACAGTTCAGGTCACCTATTTTGTTTAGTATAAATATATTTTTATATTTATATTTATATTTATATTTATATTTATATTTATATTTATATTTATATAAATATAAATATAAATATAAATATAAATAAATATAAATATAAATATAAATATAAATAAATATAAATATAAATAAATATATATAAATATTTGTTTTGTTGGTATAAATATCTCTTCACTAATACCTCAAATGCCTTTTCCTGAAGGGATCTGCCAGGTCCTGTCCCTTCGGTGGTGAGAAATAACAAAAAAAGAGATGCCAGTGAGACAATATATTCATAGAATAATGCTAAAAGGGTAACCATCTATAGGCATCTGTTTTTCTGGCTGTGCTAGTTTGAGCTGGGGCAGAATTAATTTCCTCCTCAGTCATTGGAATGGGGCTGTGTTTGGGATTTGTACTAAAAAGAGTGCTGATTATAGAGAAAAGACTTTTTTTTTTTCTGAGCAGCACAAGGTAATAACTATTAGTCAGTGCTAATTTGGGCTGAATTCAATGTGTTCATGTGAAAAACTCCTTTTACTCTTCTAGGCAGGCAGGCAAATTATAATTTGTTTGTTTGATTATCAACCAAAATGAATTTCTCTTGGAAAATATGAGAGGAAACAAATTTATTCTTATTAAATTCTGTACAGCTAATAAGAATGCAAAGTTTGGGACATGGTTACAAAAGGCGATCAAGTGTTTTTCCCTCAAATACTTTTTTTTTTGGGGGGTGCTACACTTTGTCTTGTAGTTGCCTTAGGGCCAGCTGTGGCAGGTTTTATGTTCTGCTTTGCAAACTCAGTAGTTTATTTTGCAATAAACCACTGGATATTTCCATGGTAGACAAGAAGCAGCTTGTATGTTGCTGTCCCATTCACTTCAGTCGGATCAAGCCCATTAAATTAGTGGTTATGTTAATGTAAATTAGAAAATAGCATATTACTGTACTTTAAAATAAGCATGTCAATAAAGTGATTAAATCCCAGGAAAAAAATTAATGCTAAAATGAGATGATACTATTTGATGAATGAGAAAATTAGACAGTTGCAAATAGTATGAGCTTTTCTAATGTACTACATATGCAGATTAATTGCACATTTACAGATTGAAAGCACAGTTATTACATGGACAGAGATTGTCAAGATATAATTAACATTGAGTTTTGCTTTATCTTTCTCAGACTTCTCAGTAAGCTAAATGCAAAAATAGTTAACGATATACTTTTGCTTGGTAACTGTGTTCTTGTCTTTTATATAATGTGAATATAATTTTAAAATTTGAAATTCATTCTTCCTGCAGGCACAAACCTTTCGAAATTGCTTATTTTCCTGATGTGAAAAGGTAAGTGACACAGTATACTCTACATAGCACAGGTTGATTATTACTATCTGATTTGGTAAATACATTTGCAGCATAATGAAGGAAATGTTTCCTGGGAAAAATAAATCCCTGTGAGTGTCAATTGCATCTTATTAAATCCTTGATGTTGGTTGGTTCATGTTGAATAAGTTATTGAATAGAGATTTTTTTTTTTGGTTGTTGCTGATGTCAATGCAAGAACATGGATTTCTGGTATTCCTCTTTATATTTTACCTTGTATTGCTTTTTTTTTTTTGTACTGAAAGAAGTGAGTTTGAATAAAACAGATCACTAATGACAGGAAGTATTGGAAATTTTCTGCCAATTCCTTCTGAAACCACTAAGGAAAATCACATGAATTGTGTATTGGTTTGCATGGTTACCTTGTGATTGCGTAGCTATTTTAGCACTGGGAATTTTTAGCTCAACTAAACTGAAAAAAACCCAAAATTATCATTTTCAATGACAGGGACATGTCAATATAATGCATTTGTTGTTTGACAACTGTAAGGAGTGATGGAAGTGATGCCCTGTTTACATCCAAAGAGAAAAAAAAAAGAGAATCAGCACACCCAGAAATTTGCATGCTTATAAAAATTTCTTTCTTAAGAACATTGGAGGGTACAGAAATGATTTCCTCTGTCGTTTGATGTTTGCCTTGGGGCTGATGCTGACACAGCTGGTAGAAGGCATGAAGTGCAGAGCATGGGATGCTTCCAGTCTACTTTAGACTTCCTTTTTTCTCCTCAGTATCAGTGGGCTTGAGAGAGTAAGGACAGGAAAGGCTTTATGATGAAAGATAAAAGTGTGTTTTCATATGTACATAATGATTTACAACAAAACTAAAAAGTGCTGTAAATATAAAAATCCTTATACAGGCAAGAAAATCTTAACATATTATTCTCTTTCCTTTAGTTTTCTTTGCATTATCAAATAGCTGCATATTTTCTACTCCCTTTTGATCAATTTTGCCAAAACAAAAATAATATAAAGAAATCCTTTGAACTCGAAAAGATCTGACAGAGGCTTAATCTTTCAAATGCTGAATTTTTAATCTGTTAATTCTAACACAAAAAGGAATCAAGGAAGACTTTCATTATAAACCCAGAAGTTTGGTTTGGTCTTTCTTTTCTTTCTGATATTATAACAGAAAATGCTTCTTTTCCTTGAGAAATGTTTTCTAAGATAATTTTACTTGTAACACCCTACTGCCAGTTCTGCCTCCTATATTTTTATAGGACAAAGGAGAGATAAGGATATTTTAGAGCAAACAAATTTAGCCCTAGCAATTAATTCAAGTTCCTGAATCTGCTCCATGACAAGTTTTCCTAAGGCTGTCATTGTGGCCTAGTCTTGGTGTACTCCTTTGGGTTTTGGTGGAGTAGTGCCTTTTTTTTGTTTACTTTTTGTTTGGGAATTATTTATGTAATGAGATTATTCATCCTGAAAATTCACCTGAGTTCAGATTGCACAGTAATTTGAATTTAGAACTGAAACTGCATGTATTTTTCAATAAATAGGTGTTTTGCTGCTTCAAAAAAATGGTTAGCCATTATGGTATGGATATAAAGTGTAGAGGCATTTTTCATTACTTCTCTCTATTCACAGCTGTAAAAATAATTTACAGGGTTTTTTATGTGTAAGGGTTTGTTTTTGTTTTTGTTTTGTTTTTGTTTGTTTTTTGGTTTTTGGTTTTTTTTGCATAAACCCCACAATATTTATAAAGGAAAAACAACAAAACAACATCCTGTATTGGATTTTTTTTTATCTTCTGTTTTGGGATCTAGGTTCCCCAACCTGTTAGAAGAAAATTCATTGTTGTGCTGCACAATAGCACAGACCAGATGTGTTGCTTTCAGTTGAGGATGTGAAAGTTGCTCTTAAGAGATCCTTTCCTCTTCATGCTCTTAAGAGATGAACAAGAGCTCTGGAATTTGTAAAATGTCATCCACTGAAACTGGTTCTGTGGTGGCTGTAAGAATCCATGAATCCTGGAGACTTCCTGGCAGTGCCTGAGTTGTTCTGTCAGCAGGTTGAACATGGACACACATTTGTCTTGGGCTCAGCCCTGTTATGTTTGGGTGTGCAGAAAATACTGTAAGGTACCTTTAGGGTCAGTGAGCTTTGGACAGTGATGGATTTCAGCTCTGAACTCCTTGGGAGCTGTGGGTTTATCTCTGGTCATGTCAG
This sequence comes from Chloebia gouldiae, assembly GCA_003676055.1. Classification (NCBI taxonomy): domain Eukaryota; kingdom Metazoa; phylum Chordata; class Aves; order Passeriformes; family Passeridae; genus Chloebia; species Chloebia gouldiae. The sequence goes on from QUSF01000016.1 coordinate 12,709,671, forward strand.
GGGTGGATAATTCTCAAAAACAGGTGTAGGTATTAAGCAGTGTGAAAGAAACAGCCCAAAAAGGTGGAATGGAGCAAAGTTTCATAGCAAGCCTGGTGGGTCCCAATCAGGTTCTTGGCACCAGAGCAGAGCCAATTTCTGTGACAGGAAAAGTGGAGAAAAGTTTCCTCCCTCAGGCAAATCTTGGGCCATACTGCAAGTTTTTGGGAGCAGGGCTGCTTAATTAAATTCAAGCCTATTGGAGGGCCACAAGATTAACCAGTAGTTAGAACAGAGTATGAACTTTGGTGATTTTCTTCCACTTGACAGTTACATACACAGTTCATTGAGTAGGGATTTTGTTAGGTTAGGTAGGTAGATGGAGAGGAAGATGCTGTGTGACAAAAGGAGTTTCTTTTTGGCAGATCTTGTGAAAGATGTGGGGAAAAATTTGGGTAAAACCAGAAATAAAAATGTTTTGCAACACTGACTTAAGTAATATTTCATGGATTAGGTGAATGCCACCAAAAAGAGAAAAAGAATTAAACCCAATATCACATTACATTCCTAAATTTGAAGTCCTATGAGTATCTGTGGAGGTGCTTGTTTCATATTTACAAATAGCTATGAGTCCTGGCTCCAAAATAACACCCCAAACCCACCACCAACAAAAAACTAAAACAAAAAAAAAAAACAGGTATGGCAATGACAAAAAGGCTGTCACATGGACTGATGCATTATTCATATAGGAACAAGATGTGAGAGAAGAAAGTATATGATTAACTGTAAGCAGAACAGAAACCTTGAATAGCTGATAATTAATTAACAGGCTGATAATTTAGGCTGGTTTAATAGGTACTTTCTCATCCCACAATAGTGTTATTTACAAAAAAGGGGGTTTAGAGTACACCTAGCAAGTGTCACATTAGTGATGTTATAATGGGACGTATAAAACTTCACACTTCATTCATTATCCCAGCTGAAGTCAGATAAAGCTCATAGTCTTGGAGGGTGACTAAATGGTGAAAAGTGGTTATTTTATAGCACTTCCTAAGTCACAGGGACAGTCCAGTCATTCTGTGTATGAAATTCAGCCGTTGCTGGGCTGAAATATTGCAGTTAATAGTGGAGTGTAAATCTGGTACCTGATTTAGATTAGAGATCACATGAACTCCTAAGAGGGTCAGTGCAAAGGCCATAAGGGACTTTATTTTGAGGCCTTTAGCAACACTCAGTCAATGTCTTCAAGGGGCATTCAGATGCAATTTATAATTAAAAACAGTAGTAAAAGAATGCAAGATCTTCTCTTGGGAATGGATTCTTCCAAACTCATGGTTTTGAACCTAATTTCTAATATTTAAGCACTAGGAATCTTGGTCTTTTAAAATTAATTGCTAATTCATGCTTCTGTGAAAATTTTAACCTTTCATATCTTTATAAGCCATGATGATCGTAAATTTTATCAAATAATTTGCCATGTTCTTACAGAAATGCAAAATGTTTTCCCAAAGTTTCAAGTCACTGTTGACCTTCTATGGCCAAGATTTAGTACAGGGTGATGAAATAAACACAGCACGAGTAATATTAATGTGAGTATTTTGGTGTAGTATCAAGGAATACCTTACAATTTTGCAAATATATTTTAGTATTCTTCCCCTTCCCACAGCCCCCTGCCATCCTTTTTCCTGCTAAAAAAAAAGCTTCAGGCATAATTTATTTTTCTCTATATTAGAACTAGATTTGAAGAAACACATCAGCAAAAGAGAACAAGATCAAAATGTAGCTACATCTAAAGATTAACAAGGGCACCTGTAGCCCTCTAAAAGCACAAACCTATTTTTGCTGAAACTTTGCTTTTTAGCACTAAGAATCTAACACAAAAGTGAAAAAAACCAGAGCAATACTCCAATTTTTACTATCCAGATGTATTCTGCATTTTCTAATACATAATATTTACTAGTAACAAACCAAAAATAAAGTTAGTTGAAGTATTATTATGAGAAATCCCATAAAGTTCCATAAAATCTATAGTAGTCACTTTCCCTGCTTGGCTAGGAGGATTATTTGTTCTATTAAACTTTAGGTCTGGAGATAAAACTTTAAAACTTTAAATTTTAATTTCCTATTTTTTCAATGCTTTGCTTCTTATTGTGACTAATTATTTTGTTATGAACCCATAATTTTTACTGAAGCTTCAAAGTGCTTCATGACTTGGAAGGCATTGCAAAGAGCAGTTCCCCCAGAGGCAATGTTAATACTAAATACACAGTGTGAGAAGCATTAGAATGAAACCAGGAATTTAAAAAGTCTGAGGATCTCTGCTCCAAAAGAATCCAAGGATCAATGGCAGTCATTGATGGGATTCATGGGTATTGACCTTATTCCTGGATATTTTAGTGCTGTGTTATGACAGCCATATGTCTTTACAAATGTTCACAGTTTAACATGAATATTTTCAATTTAGTATTTATATTGCTTGTGAATGTCAGAGGATGAAATAATTTTACATAAAACAGGAAGCAGAGTGAAAAATAGATGAACAAAAAAAAAAGATATGTAAAAGTAAAGTTTTGGTCTCCTAAGATTAAAAACCCCCACTTTTTAAAATCTTCTGGAAGAATGCTGTGAAAAGGAAGGTGTCTGAGAGATTTGAGGTTGCAATGATGGCAGTGAATAACTATTTTTCTTCATGTCAGTGGTATGTGTGGAGATACATTATTTTTCTCAGCATGCTGCTACATTTGGTTTTCTGCTCAACAAGGCACTTAGCAGACATAAAATCCAATCTTTCAGGAGTTCTGAAATTATTTGCTTGTCTTAAATATCTTATTTCTAAACTATGTGCTTATGGTCTCTGTGATTAAAACAAGAGATGGGACTACTTTAGAGTCCTGACCAAATACAACCTTTCTCATAGTATGTGATGGGTAAATTAGTAGAGAAACTTAATAGATATTTTTTTCAGTCTGGTGTTTATTAAATCCTGTAGTTAGATATGAAGTGGAAAATTGTACCTGTGACATGAAGAGAACGCAGTAGTGGAAATGCTGAGGAGGATAATACTAACATTAACTTGGCTTTGGTGTCACGGTGAAATTTGGGTGCCTTTCCGCCGTTGTCACTTATGGGGACACTTAGCCCCCCGTGGCATTGTTTGAAATGAGGTGTCAGAGGTTTTCAACCAGAGTGGCTGGATGTGTTTAACTGATCTGCCTTTTCAAGGAGTGCTAAATTCCAGAATAAAACTCAGATTCTTAAATACAGGGCTGGGTTTTTTCTTTGAATATGCCGAAAAGAGAACCTCATGGGCCATTTCTAAAAAGAGGAATTTTTTCTCCATAGCTTTCAGTAATTAACAAGAGTGGCAGCTGATGATCCTAACAGTAGATCTTTGCTGCTCTTCATGCACTTTGCCCTGGGAGTCTGAAGGGGACAACAAATGATTTCACAGGCAGTTAGGTAGCTGCTGTTTCCTAGGTTGAGGGGATTTATTCAGTGTACAGGAAAGGATAAATGATTTCTCTTAGGAATGAGCATGTTTTTTAATAGTTTGAGGACTGAACATATTAGTACTTCTGGTTAATTCCCATCTGAGGAGTATGTTCCAGTCACTGCCTAAATATATTGCTTTCTGCTTAATTTTTCACTTTACATTTTACTTCTAATCTAAAAGATCTTCCCTGACCTCAGCCCTGCTGAGCTAAACTTTCATTTCTTCCACATCATCCTGTGCCATGTATTTAATAGGTTGTCATTTATTAATCATCTCCAAATGCAAACTGAAGATGTCAGGTGCTGGAGCCCTCATCTATTCCCTAGGATTCAAAATTTTCTGCCCAGGGTATTGGATCAGAAGTTCTATGGATGAGTTGAAAAACCAGATGAGTACACAACTAATGTCAGGTGTTTCAGGCAGCCTGGCAGAACTGTGAAGTCTCTTCTTTTGTTGCTGGTTCCTTTTTTTTTCCTTTTTCTACAATGCCTTGCTATTCTCATCATGAAAGGAAACTTTCTAAATGTATGTTGAATAGCTAAATACTGAGCCAATTTGTGAAACATCTTGATAATATTTTAAACCTGAATTAGGTTATTACCTTGATTGCATTTGACTAATGTGCCAGCTCATTAGGAAGCTGGTGTACATAAAGCCAGCATATTATGGTAAAGAGTGAATGAGATTTTGCTCACATCTTTTAGAAAGACATCATGTGCAAGAAGGAAAAAGAATACAGTTAGAATCAAAGTGTGCAGTTAATGTAAAATGGCTTTCTTCTGCAATTCAATTTCTGAAGTATAGATTTGAAAAATAAAGTTCTTATTCAATAAAGTATCTTCAAAGCCTTCCTTTCCTCCTTTGCACTTCTGACACACCTCTTAAAAAACGGAAACAAAACTTGGGGTTTTTATTACTGTGACCAAAAGACCTACAAGCATGAATTTACTGATCATAAGTGTCACGTTTAATTATGAAATAGCAGATGTAATGGGTGAGAGGATGATTGGGAGTTTAAGAAAAATAATGGAGAACTCTGGAGAAACCAGCAGTGGCTTCCTTTTGGAATAAAAAAGTCCCAATTAAAAAAAAATTACCTGCTAGTTTTTCTACTTACTATTTTAAAAGTGGCTCTTTGGACATGATTTGTATGAGGGCCAGAAGAAAGTGAAAGGAAGATGGCTGACTAACAAAGAGACAATAGATATTCATAAATACGTCCCTAAGTGGTTATATTTTATAATCTTCAGTCCTCCAACTTTCTTTGGACTGTAAAGGCACTCCTAGTGCCACAAGACTGTTCTACTGCAGCTCCATTTGGCATAAGAGAAAACAATGTAGCTGTTCTCCAGGTAACTTCGTTAAGAAAAGGTTGATGGTGCAGCACAGAGAAGATTTTTATCAGAGTTGAACAAGTAAATGAGAAAGACCTGTTTCTTTATCTATACCTTTTTTTCCTTTTGGGTGCTGCTAAGAGAGAAGGGCTGGATGTGTGCTATAGCTGACTTGATGCTGTAGCAGGAAATGTCAGGTTTCACCTTTTTGTGGCTTTGAAAATTTATTATTGCTTCATGCAACAAAAAAGAATGTAAGAATTATGGCTTGAAAATATTAAGAATGGCATGGAAATTGCACACTGGTAGCAGTGCCCATCTGCCAAGTGTTTCATTAATCCATGAGTGTTCCAGTTATGCCTTCATGACAGGAAGGTGTCGTTTACGTAACAGAGAATTCAGATTGTTTGCATGTGGCTTTTTGATGAATGTATCTTCATTTTTACGATGGACGCCTGCATACGTCATTTACCCTTGTTGTAGTGAAGTGATCTTGCCCCATGGATGTTGAACATGAGGGTTAAAGCTCAGGTGTGATTGAGAAATGCATGAAAATATGTTTATTTTTGTCAATGTCCTTCATTTCTGTCAGTGGTGTTCTTGCAGAGGGTGGTATTGCTGGTAGTGGAGGTATAAGCTAATGAGTTTAATACTGCATTGCTAAGTATTTAATCATGTCATGCTCTGCTGTTCATCCTTAGTTAATATATGTCACAGACTAATGAAAGTGTCAAGGTTAGAAATATAGCAGGAGTACATAATACAGAATGATTTCTAGTTCTGGGAATAAGTTAATTTTCTTTTCTGTAATTTCTTTCTTCTATCCTTCCACCCTCACCTCCCTTCCCCTACCTTTTAAATGTTTTGAGCAAAGTGTTTGTAGAGATTCTCTCTACCCCTTTATATAAGGTTTTGTGACTCTTGTTCTATTAGACAGGAGAAAATAATTATTTGCTCCAAAGGATTTCTCACTAGGTTACACCACCTGGTCCTCATTTGGTGAAAGGCTGTAACTATTCTCCACATAACTTTGTTAGGAAACCCTTGATACTTGTAGAAATATTATTAGAATACTTGTAGATATGGCACAGGGAGGAGAATTTGTTTTCAGATTTTAGCAGGTAAATGGGGGAAAGCTACTGCTGCTGCTCCTACTTCTTCCTTGGTGTGTATGAGATGGTTGGTAGCTATGAGAAAGGTAGATGGAAAAGGAGTTAAAGCTTTATCTTTAAAATTTTAAGTTCTGTTACTTAAACCGTATAAAAAAAAACCCCATGAAATTTCTTTTCAAGAAAGAAATTATTTAAGATGATATTTGCCTTTGTTCTCCTGTATTTGTAATGTTTTGCTACATTTTCTATACATGGAACTTTTTAACATCCATTCAGTGCATGTGTAGCAATAAGAATGCTATGAAATATGAAAGGCCTGGGTGCTGTCAAGAACCTTATCAAGTCTGTAAATTATCTGATGTAGTGTTAGATTGTCCATGACTTCATTTTTTCTTTTTATCCTGACATTAAAGGAGGGAAAAACAATTACTGTCAGTGTACAAGTCCTCCCTATCCTGTGTCACATCAAAGAGCACTCTTGATTAAATAAAATTATCTCCTCCTCACTGTTTGCCGGTTCTAATGCCACAATTTCTACCTGTTCATTAATCTTTTTTTCCGTTTCTTTTGACTTTGCTGCTTTTCCTGCAAATTACTTAAATTTATCTCTGGGAAGTGTTTCATTGCTAAGCTGGGGAATTCATTGCTTGGATTCTGGTATGTACTGTTAAAATACTGTAATTTCTACAGTATGCTTTTTGAGTGATATGAGACTTTACACATCCTTAAATTGAATAAAGTCGGGTCTTTACTGCAGAAACAAACATAAGAAAGGTAGCTTTGTCAAAGCAGAATAACTTGGAAGTTTTTTGGTGCCCACAAATGTGAGAACTGGGTAAGGATTGTCATCATCACCCAAACCTCTGCATTATTTGAGGGGAATCTTTTGTTGGATGATCAGGTCATCATTTATAAGTGACTGGGGATGGCAGGATTTCTTCTTTGGAGTTCAGGTAGTCTTTGGGAAAGGTAAAAGACTTTTGTTCTTGTTGATTTTAATATTTACTATTAATAAGATCATCCTTTTATAATCTAACTCCCTAATGGTCAAAAGCTTTTTTAGCACATTATTTTACATTTTCTGTGTTGTTAGTTTTTTGTTTTTTTTTTTCCTGTATACAAGATAAAATTGCTATGACATTTGTTTAGTAAGACAAAGGTTTGACCTTGTCCTTCTCTTCCTTAGTCTTTCAGTCTGACAGCAAATTTGTCTTCACTTTTCACCGTGCTCTCTTCAGGTTTTTGTGACCTGAACTCAGAGGAGTGGCTGGCTGAAAAAAAAAAAATCATTATTAAAACATTATTAAAAATTCTGGAAGGCTTCCCACTTAAGTTCATGAGCAGGTAATACAGAGCTCTTTCCACTTTATGGGAAGAGTTGCCACCATGTGGAAGTGTACTCAGTATGGAAATTCTCCCTGGCTTGCATTCCAGAAAATACAGGGAATCCTATTGTTGATAGGATGCAGCAAGAGAAGCATGAGAGGGACATGTCTCTTATTTGATCAAATTGTATCAATAAATGAATAATATATTATTAAAAAATTTATTAGTGAAATAAACAAGAGGTTCAAAGAGAGGTTACCCAGACTTCCCATGGGTCCTGTGGAGTTTGATCTGCATGTGTTTGTCCTCCCTAAGGTCTGAAGGTGGAAGCTGGTGGGGAACGTTTTTTTAACTCTCACTGCTGCCCAAGCCTTTTAACTGCCTAAGTATCACCTGGGATTTTGATATTTTCTTACACTTTTGCATAATTGCTGACACTGGCACAGTGTCTTACAAAAGACTCCCTGAAGCAATTCTTAATAATAAAGCAAAAAAAAAATTGAATGCTGGTATTTGCTACTGATGATTTCTTGTTTTTAGAGTATATCTACTGCATATTTATTTTTATCAAGTGAAAAGGGACTATGTACAGCAACAAACAGTACACCACTAGTGGAGTTTTGAATAAATGGACTTTTGAGACATCGAAATTGAATAGTGTTGGTATTGAGCAGATAACATGAAACTGAGAAAACTCCAAGGAGGGGAGGGACAATAGTTGAAATTTTACAAATGCAGAAGGTTTTCCTTTATTGTCCACTTGATACATCCAGGATTAAGGGATTTCATGCAAAAGATTGTGTTACGAGTCTATATATTGAAATAATTTAACTACATTTTTAGGACAGGAGTTTTTTTTTACATTTTTCTGTCATTTTTTTAACTATTGATGCATACAAATTACATACCTATTGCATAAGTGCCAAGTGCATAAGTGCCAATTATTTTGATGACTGAGAGGCATTGCTTTAGTCATTGGAAAGCTTAAAAACTTCAGGAACATGAGGAAATTGTTTTGTATGGTCTTCCTGGTATGTTGCACTGTGCACTGCCAGTTTTGCTTTCCTGCCAATGTTGTCATTTTTGTCTGTCTTTAGATTTTGCTGTGTTCCACATTCTGTTCTGAAATAGAGGGAATGAAAGAAATATCTTTTATTCCTAAGGAAAATAAATTATTTGGGCCAGGGAAAGAAATGTGTGGGTTGTGGTTATATGATCAATGCACCACCCTACGACATGATGGTACAGCTTTGATCTTTTGATACTTTTTTGGGACTTGGAACTCCAGAGCTGTGTTTAATTTGCTGTAAAACAAGAGTGTGTGACAAAAAAGCTGTGCTGCTGAGCAAAGATTAATCATGTGTAAATGTTTCAAATACTGGGAAGGATAACTATGTGTGTGTGTTCCTGATTTCAGTCTGGAATGATTTCCCCCCTGTACAATTAGCTGAACCAAAAAAAAAAAAAAAAAAAAAAAAAAGAGAAGGGGATAATGGAGGTGCCAGCCCACTGAAATGTGGAGCTCCAGTTGCAGTGTCTATAAACAGCAAGTGAAGTGCAAAGGATTAGCTGGAACCCCAACAGACCCTGATTATGAAGGTGTCAGAAATGAAGCACTGGGTGAAAGGGTTGAGAAAGATGTATCTGAAATGTTTTTGTTGCTCTGCTATGATTTTTTTAGAACAGCTTAGCCAGGTGTGCCTGTCACATTCTGGATATTTTTCTCTCCAGTCTCTCAGAATGTGAGACTAATCTCACGTGTGTCTGTGCTCTCCTCTTGCTTTCTCATGCTGTTCCTGTGCCAGAGGGCTGCAGTGTGGGCATTGCTGTCCTTGTGGGACTGAGCCCCAAAAAGAAGCCTCAGCAGGCAGAGCAGGACACAGCACTGGGATACTCACGTCCAGTTAGGGCATGGCAGGGATCAGTGAAAAGCCCAGACTATTTGGGGAGTTTTATGTAAGCCTGGCATTGCTCTGGGACACATGCACACAGCAAAGGGGATGTTCTTTGGAATAGTGTGATTTATTTTAGCAAGTTAAATATCACCTTTCATCTTTTTCCACAATTTTTGGGGAACAAAAGCTTTACACAAGCTGTAGGTGTGATGTGAGAAAGTATGTATGTAAGGTCTGCTCTGAATAAATGCTAAAAATGCTGTTCTAAATACTGAATTACATAGAAAAAGAGAGTTTGGGATTTTTATTTTTTAAGAGGGTAATACATTTCAATAGATGTATGTAAAGACATTCTTTCTACTTCATGTGCTAAAAATGTGAGTTTGGTGTCCTCTGTAGTACAAGAAAGCCAGAGCTGCTTGGTATGTGCCTTTTGAAATGAAAATGAGCAACATTACTTTGGATGGTAAGAGGGGTTTTAGATTTGAATTTTTATACATATATTTTGTTATTTTTTTCTGGTATCTCTAGTACTATGTCATCAGATAAACTGTTTTCTTCATCTAATGGTGAGATAGTCCATAACAGAGCTGATCAATGGTTTCCAAAAGTGCTACTTATCAAATTTTATATTTTAAGATGCCTGTTATGAAGATTTCTTAAGATTCACTTGGCTTTAATTCCTTTTGTTTCACCATCTTGCTGCTTGACCAGTCATTATTTGTACCTGAAAAAGGAGCTTCTTTCCCCCCCACCCCCTTCCTTCCTTCTCATGGGAATAAAGTTAACATGCAACTTTCTAGAAAGTTGTGTAGTTTTGGGAGGTTGAGCTTGAAGACTTGTAAGTTGCGCTGAGCACAGAGAAAAATCTCTCTTTTTATGGACATCCCTCCCTTCAGCCACATCCTCTAAGATCTAAATTTGCTGCCTCAGAATCAGATACCATTTGTGACATTGGCAGAGGTTGCATGCATTTCTTGACAGTGATAACGAGGACAAAAAATAGAGGAGGAATCTGCTGGGTATTTTCAGCCTGGCAATTTATACTCTGACATAAAAGATGTTTGATACTAAGAGGTGGCTCTAAAACTGAAGAGAAAGAGCTCAGCTTTCTCATCTCAAGAGCAGGGTCTGTACAGATTTTGAAGAGGGAGTAACTGTTTATGTATTATTCAGATCTATGAAAATGTAATTTCTGTGGTTGTTACCTTCTCTGAAGGTAGTCTCTTTTCCCCCGACTGCCGTATAAATTAGTTATTTTGTGAGCTTCCCTTTCCCTACTGGAGAAGAACATGATAAAAAGCGAAAGACAGAATATGAGGAAAAACTGAGTAATTCTGGTTGAATTAAAAATAATTCCATAACTTCTGAAGCTATTACTACAACATGTTCCTCTAGGTATTATTTCTAATTTAACTGAAATTCTTACTCTTTAATTTTTACTTTGTTGCCTGCCTGGCTCCAATTTGATTTTGGAGACTCTTTGGAGCTGCACAAAGACTCCACAGAAGCTGTCCCTTAAATCTGAGCTGAAAATTAAATACAATTTGTACTGGAGTGTGTGAGAGCTACTCTCTATTCTGGAAACAATCTGGTCAGGTAGAAGAGATGTAGTGTTAGAAGGAATCACGTGCCTGTGAGATCAATTTCAGAAACTTTTTCTGGAACCTTCTTCAAAACTCAAGCTTTATGTGCTAGCCCTTACCTTTAGGTGGCTTTTAGCTGCTTTCTCTGTGTTTCTGTTAAAGCTCCTTAGGGTGAAGTTTGTATTCTCCTGTATCCTTGCACAGAGCCCAGTACTGAAGTGTTTCCCCTTGCACATGGCCCACGTTTTTTTGGAATAGTCTATGGGGTCTTTTGATCTACTTCAGAGACTTTTAGAGCTGCCCACAAACCTCTGGGACTGCAGAAAGATCTTGGAGAAGAAAGTCTTGGAGGGAGTGCAGTGTTTTAACTTGTGATCAGTTTGGCTTTTCAGTTTTCAATGTGCTTTCTTAAACTAAAGTTCATGAACCAAGAAATGTATTTTAATCACATCTCTTATGTTGTTAAAACCCCCTGTTAAGTCTATTTGCATTTCTGAGTAAGTCATAGAAGGATTAGATGCTATTTTCTTACTGTGCCTTAGCTTAGCATTGTGTGTTTGAAGTAGGAGTGTGACAAATGCTTGAAATTGAAAGTTCCTCTGAAAAGGAATTACTGAGGTATTTTTGAAAAAACTTTTCTTTCTGCATGCTCAGGGGAGCTTCTACTCCTTTATAACAGTCAATTGTATTTATATCTGTAAATGGCAACAGCTGTGTCATCCTATTACAATCCTGCCAGAGAAACTGTGTCTCCACCAAGGTAAGTTCATGGTGTTTGAGAAAATGTCAGCTATAGAAAATGTTTCAGTAGGCAAATGTCAGTGAGATATTAAAATGGTCTTGGTGGACAGAACAAGAGCATAATGTTTGCCAGTTTCTAAAGTCACACTCAACTAATTTCTTTTTTTTCCCTCCTCACCTCAAAGTTGCTTATTGTCAGTGAATTTGAATTCCTTTTTGTAGAGAGGGATGTATTTTTCCTGTAAGAGCACACAGCTGAGTAGGTGGTAGTGGATCTCTGTTTCACATAAGGAAACTGTCATTAAACGAGCTGATTTCTCACTGTAAGGTTTTTCCTCTTTGAAATCTTGAAATGAGTATTTATTTCATGTGTGGCTGAATGAACCTGTGATTTTAGCCAAGTGCAGGAAATTTAAATCACATGAAGTTACCACAGTACTATGTAAGGACCAATAGTGCTTTTATCCCCCTCAATTCCTGTCTTATGAGGAACAGTTAAATTTCATCAATCATTACCTAATTAAATGATATACTAGCTTAATGTTCTTCCCTTAAGGATTCTAGAATGAAGCATGTGGTTTATTAATCTACATTTTGGTCAGCTTGATCACTGCTACAGCATTGACTGGGGCAGGATTTTGAGGTTCAATTCAATTTTAACAGGCAAATATGACTTTTTTTTTCTGTTTAACTCTATCCTCACCCCTCCTTTATTGTGTTTGCCCAGCAATGAGTGCTTTGACTCAATTTTTGGGAAAATGTCATTATTCTCCTATTGGGTTTTTTTGGTTTGTTCCACACCCCATCCCCCTGCAATCCCTTAGGTCAAATGGAAGGGCAAAAAGGCAGCAACATTTATTCCTTCCTGTCATCCTCACCTCTTGCAACTCCAGATTTCAGTTTAGAGGTGTAAACAGAATCTGAGATGAAGTAGTCTGATTTGAAGTAAAAAATTCAACCTGTTTGCTTAATTTAGTGCCAACTTCAAGTTTTAGATTTCTATCAAGATATGCCTCAAGGGGGAAAAAAATTCAAAACCACTGACTCTTCTTCTTACTTGATTTAATTGGAAAAAAAAAAGAGAAATTTTAGATCCTTTTTGTGCGTCTGCAAAGTGAGGTTATTAAGTTGGAATCTTTTATAATAAGCTCAGTCTGAAATAGTTCGGCCACTGCAAGCTGATTGTGTCACTTAAGTCAGACCTTCAATCAACTGTCTGTCTTCATTTCCTCATTTTATCTGTTTCATCACAACTTGTACTGAATGAACCGTGTGCTTCAGATATCTTCTAGAAGCCTGCAAAGGTCAGGAGAGAACTTTTGTTGGCCTCTTTGATCTCTTGGAGATTTTTTTCAGCTCCTTTGAAACTCTGAGGAAGGTTCAGATCTCCAGATGTCCTCCAGAGCAAAGAGCTGCATTTGCACTGTTGTCACATTTCGTTGGACTTCTTGGCCTGGGACTCAGTTTTTCTGCAGATTGTGGCCATCTGTGCAACTTCTTGGTTTTTATCTTACAAAAGGAAGGGAAGTATACAGGTTTTTGCTCCAATTTCCCACTGAAGGAAGGAAAAAAAGGAACTTAAAGCTGAGATTAATTTTCATAGTTTTCTTTCCTGTTGAGTGTAAAAACCAGAGGAAAGCAGGGTGTCCTTTGAATTCTTTACAGGGATCCCTAACCCCAGATTCAGGGACAAGGCGCGAATGAAGCAGAATTTTTCTGGTTCTGGAGGTGACTGCAATGAATCCTGGTGACTTCAGGATTTAAATTTAGGTACCAGATCCTAAAGACACGAGCTTTGTTTTTGTGGGGCTGTTGAAAGCTTGATTGAACAAGGACTGAGTAAAATCAAGGACTGACCCTGACATTTCTGATGAAGTTTTTCAGTCAGCTTGGACTTCTGTGTGTGTTCAGATGTAGTGATCTGGAGCAAAATTATCCTGTTGTGATTGTTCATTTGTCAGGAGCATGGAGGAGTCTACACCCTGGTTTTTGTGAGTGCCTTGCTTTTAAAATGGTGCTGCAAGGCACCACACAACAACTGCAGTTCTGGGAATATAAGAATAGGAAGATTTTTAATGTGTGTTTTGCCTCATTTGTTTGTTTGTTTTCTGTCTCCATTTGGATCTGTACAATTTTCAGGTGTCTCTGGTTTTGTTTATTTCTGGAGTGCTTTGTGGGAGTGAAGAGGGCAAAAGCCAAATTCATTGCTCTTGGCTTGTAAAAACTTGTAAGTAATGTGCTGTGAAGAATTTTGCATTATATTTGCTCCATTACGTTTTGTCTCTTGTCTTTCTGTGGTTGGAGAGGTGCTATAAAAATATGCTAATAGAAATTTTATTAATTTGATATTGGACATATCTGGGAAAAAAATTTACTACCTTACAGTCAGAGTTATTTTTTTAATACTTGAAAACTACTGATGTAGGAAAAGAATGATTTGGGTTTTTTTTTTTCTTTTTTTTTTAGAAGAATGGTATGCCTACATCTTTTATGAGTGGGGAAACAGAATAAGGCTTTAGAATTTAATTGCAGTCTGGTGCTGAAAGTTATCTGGAAAGGGGTGGAGAGGTATTTCTGATAAAAGCTTTCTAGCTTCTGAAGTTCTCCATCACATTATTGTGCACTTTCTCACCCCCCTGGATAGCCTAAGATATTTGGAGGTTTTTGTGACTCGGGAGCTGTTACTGGATATTGCCCAGCTGTGCTTCTTGTAAAGTCCTCTTTGTTTGCTGTCACTATAGGGCACGTGAAAGCACAACGCGAGCCACCGCTATTGCAAGGTAAAGAAGAGGGAGTTTATTCTCTGACTCCAAGTTTTATACCTTTCCAAAGGTGGTAGAGGATTGGCCCCACACTGGGCCACCTCTCCAAAGACATTGGACATACCACCAATACATCAACTCTCTCCACCCCCACGAAGGAATGTAAACAATACATTGTTCACAGAAACTCTGTGGGAAAGTTCTCCCACAGAACGTAAACTCAGAAGGCTTCAGAAAAATCTTCAAGAATCAGGGCGACAGTTTGTCTCCAGGTTTGATCATCCTCATCTTTGGCATGAGCAGACTGAGGGTTGCCTTGCTAGCAGGAGGCCCTGGGTGCCAGTGCAGTGTAGATTTTCTGTCCTTTCCCCATGTGATGATGAAGCTGTGATTTTGGGAATTCTGACACCCCACTGCACATTGCTGGCAGGGACAGGCATGCAGCTGGGTGTCTCCAGCAAGCCACCAATGCCTGTTTCATCCAGATTCTCGCTCCATTTGATGGATGTGTGCACCCTTTTTTATTAAAAGCTGATGGATTTATATCAGGTCAGAAAGAAGTTGAAATCCAAACCCCAAATCTAGGTGCCTTCTGCTGAGTATTGCCTTGATAATGTGCACAATATCAAAAGCTGAGACTCCTGAAATGGATCAAACTGGTTGTTAGGCACCTTGGTCCTGGAGTTGTCTTTGATTTACATCAGAAATACCAGATGCAGCAGGCAATTAACAGTGTAGCTGAGCCATGGACTTTATTACTGTGACCCAGATGAGATCTGCTCTGGCATCAGTCTGCATTCTGCAAGCTTAATGTGAATAAGTGCTTTCAATTCCATAATAGACAAGAGAAATAACAAGGATTTCTGAGTGTAAATACGTTATTGGGCTGTGGACTACAATAAACCAATAAATCTAGTGTCCTTTCACTCAAATATGATTAAGTAAATTAGTGAATAATATGCTAGATTAATTCTCAGAATCATTTCATTCTCAATGAATGTATCCTTAGTCTGTTGAATAACATTTAAGTTGTTTCAGTTCTCATTTTCCCTGTAAAAAAATATCTTTGTAGGTGTTTTTAAAAATACATCGATACCTGTCTGTGTAGAGCTATTGAAACAAAAATATTTTATGGATTATCTATAATTATGTTATGATTTATTGGTACGCAGGCATAAAAGCCAAACAGAATGGCATGGTTTATATTATTCTTGACTTGTGAAAAAGACAAATGCTGCCAGAGGTACACTTGGTACATAACTTAATTATTTTGAATAACTTCATGGGTGATTCCAAGGGAAATAATCTTTGCTCTTTAATAAACTAAATCTATTTTGCCTTTCTTTCAGAGAATCATAGAATGCCCTTGGTCAGAAGGGACTGAAAAGCTCATCCAGTCCCACCCCCTGCCATGGGCAGGGACATTTTCCACTATCCCAGATTGCTCAGAGCCCCATCCAGCCTAGCCTTGGACACTTCCAGGGATCCAGGGGCAGCCCCAGCTGCTCTGGGCACCCTGTGCCAGGGCCTGTCCACCCTCACAAGGAAGAATTCCTTTGTAATATCTAGTCTAAAGCTACCTTCCTTCAGTTTAAAGTCATTCATGTGCTCCTTTGCATCTGCTTGGTTAAGAAAGTTAAGCAGTTAGGCTCCACTGAGAAAATTACATAGTGTGTAGTTATTTCTTGGAAGACCTTGACTGCACTTTTTTCTTCTTTCAGTTCATTATCATAATACTGTCTAATTTTCATAAAGTTCTTCAGGGCAAGTACTTTCCTCAGAGGCAATTTTTTGTAACTTGAAGATACCTGTTATTTAAATCAGCAGTGCTCAATGAGTAGATATTTTCTGTCAGAAAATACTAAAAAAGATCTTTTTAGAAAGATCACAGAGAAATGTACAAAGTAGCTGCTTAAAAAAACCCCAACAAGCCTGATACATTTTTTTAAACTTTTGTTTGCCTTTTCATTAGAAAAAAATCAGTAGCATTTAGTTTCAAGTAAGGCCTTCAATTAGTATTTAACCCACTATAAGTATCTAATTATATTGCAAGTAATTCTTTATCTCAATCACTTCATTTAAAGTGGAACAAAATAACCTTGGGTTTGGGTAAGTTTGAGATAAGTAATCAAAGTAAAAGCCTGATAGCAATTAAAATGAAGATAGGTACACCACCCTGTAGGTATGGACTTTGAGAACTGTGGAGCAGCACCCAATTTCTCCATGGACATTGGAGAGGGTAAATAGGCTAAACTTCATTTTTTAATGTAAACCTGCTATTTAGGTGCTCTCAATACTGCTCAGGTGTTATGAAAAACCTGTTATCAGAGCAAATCACATTAAAACCCTCAAAGTAATCAGCCGACTATATGTGAAATGAAATGCAATCATTTGACACTTATATGTAGATGCTGTGTTAGCTTGGAAGTTTCTCTTACTTTGCCATTTCCTCTGCCCCCAAAAGTGGCAGGAGCTTCCTGGAGTTGAAGTGGGGAACAGAATCAAGTCCATGGGGCTCCAAATACAGGTTCTAAGCAGAGAATTAATTTAGAAATAACTTGAGAAATCTTCCTTGTTGGCTCTGGAGGAGCTTCCCTTGGCACCTTTCCTGTGGAGGTGCAGCTTTCCTGCTGCAGTTTCTGCTTTGCTGTGGATATGGGGTTAAATCCCAGGAGCAGGCAGCATTCAGGAGTGCAGTGGGTGATGTGACATGAATCATTACTGCTGCACTTTGGATACCACACCCTCTTGGCACATAAGAGGAGGGGGAGAAAGTTTGTGTGATTTTGCATGATTTTAGTGTGTTGATGCTCAGTGAACACAGAGGTGAGATGAGGGGGATTTATGCTGTTGGAAACAAAATGCTGATGCTTTCAGGGAGCTACAGGTCTCACTGGGCTTTGTTGCAGTCATGAGCTTACCTGACAGAGAAAATCTGTTTTTAAAACCAGCTTTCTCTTTAGTGTGAAAAGTTTCATTGTGATTGTGGGATAAAAGTCCTGATTCCAGCTTTTTAAAAGGTTTGAGTTGCAGCCTGTCAGCTGTCATGATGAGAGGCCCTGAATTTTATTTATCTCTATTAGAAAGAGAAGCACTCTCAATTTACTTTGCTATTTTAGTGCAGTTAGTGTGAAGAACAAGAAAATCATAACATCAGCAATCTTTGACTCTAGAACAGTGCTACCAGCTACAAAAATGCCCAACTGGATTTTCACTTCTATTGCTGAAGACAGCATTTAATCAGTGCCATACACTGTGCTTTGTCAGATACTTGGATAGCAGCAGTGAAAACCAGTGCAGACACCTCTCTTAAATACCCATGATATTTACAGGATCAGTGACTATCATTTCCTGTGTCACTCTGAGGCTGTGGTGGAGACCAGATCATTTTACAGCTCTTGGAAAACTGTTATAAATTGCTTTAAGATCTTTTAAAAATGGGTTTCAACAGAATAATTTAAGCAGTGGCAAGCCAGTTAAGGGTTGCACTGAATTTTGTTGTAGCAGAGGATTAATCATGAAGAGGAAAAAGGATCATAAGCTCAAATTAGTTTTTTTGGTTGAGGTCAGGCTGCTGAGGGTCCAGATAGGAATAAGATTATTTGTTTAGCAAACTAAAGGTTAGTGCCTTTTGCTTTTACAGGGAAACAGTGGTTTAGTCTGTACAGAAATACTTGAAAGGCTTTGCCATTTTGGGTCAGGGAATTAAAAATATGCCAATTTTATTTAGAACAGTTTTCAGAAAAGTATGTTCAGGAGGTGGCTTTATACTTCTAGTTACGTCAGACAGAACTTGAGAATTTTCAAACCCCACAATTCCAAACTTATCTACTTACTGATTGTATTTGATAATAAGTGGAGTTTGGTTTAATTCATTTCCTTTAAAGAAAATAATTTTTTCCCTTTACACATTTTTTTAAGTTGCTCACATCGAACTTTACTCTTCATTGCTAAGCAGAATCATAAGGTAGTTCATCACAAGGTAGTTCTTTATTTAAGAAGGTGGTTAACACATCTGAAAGTTCTAGTTTATTTACTATAGATAACATTGAGGCTGAATAGGAAAATAGAGAAATCCTTTAGAACAGAGGTGTTTTAATTGAGAACAAAGAGAAGGCAGATATCTAATAAGAGTAGCTATTGTTAATTATGGGGGGAAAGGTGTATGAAGTGGTCACTTGAAATTAATTTCCAGCAAAGCACTTTGCAGATACCTCTTTATGCAGCACATAACATGTGAAATTCATTGCAACAAGACATAAGCCAGGCCAAGAGCTCAGGAAGATTTAGAAGTTATTCAGTATTTCTATAAGTAACTAAAATATCCACTGTAACATTTACTGGGAGGCATACAATGTCCTAAAAGGACAGCAGATGAGACTTTTATGCATAAATAAATAAAGTTTCGAATTTGTACATTAAGAGCAAAACTCTCTTTGCCTCTTGCACCTAGTTTGTGGAAAATGCAAAGCAAAAGTTTGAATTCTGTGGTTTTGATGCTGTTGGATTTTTTTCTTGTTTGTTTCTTTGGGGCTTTTTTGTTTGAGGGTTTCTTGGCTTGTTAGAGTTGGATTTTTTAAGATTTTGCTTCTAACTTTTGAAAATGTGGTTCTGTACTTAGTGAAAATCACAAAAAATTCCTTTTATTATATTAATAAAGCTAGTATTGAACAATACAGAGGTTTCCTAAGATAAGCACATTTTTCCTTGTGCTGAAAGCATCTCACAGCTGCAATTAGTGGGGTGGTGTGTGCTGGGGCAGTGTCCTCAAACTGTGCTGCTGTCATGAGTCTGATCCCAAAGCTCCTGATCTGGTGAGCCTTCCTGAGGAAGCCTTGCCCTGCAGGGTGAGGCTGGCTCACAGCAGCAGTGGGGTTTTATTCCTGTGCCAGTGAGAGCTGGAGCTGCCCTTAGAGGGATGTGGAAGGGGCTCAAGGATGGAAGCCTGCTTGCCTGGTAGCTGAGAAAGAAACCTGCCAAAAAACCCCAAAGAATTGTCTCCTGCCTAGAGAGATTGGATTGTTTTGGATTATTTTGGATTATTTTCATGACTTTAGAGACATAAAAGTGCTAATTTCACCTTTATTTCTTCATACTGCTTCTTTGCTAAGCCAGGTTTTTCAAATGAATATTTCCTGTGTAACCTATTTGTACAAATTAGATTAAATGTTAGCATTCCTGGATCAGAATCAGTTGAAAGAATCAATCTGCCAAACCATGCCAATACATAGCTTAATTTCATTGTGAAATACTGCCCAGGGCCCAGCAGAACACACTAGTGTATTTTTCCATCCCTACACAAGCAGTTATGAGGTTAATACAATTACTTGCTTTGAACTTAAAATTGTTGTTGTCCTATTGTAACTTCATGAGAGAGCATTGATTATTGGAGTATTAATTTGACTTAATCTCGATGGGAGACTTTTTATTAACTATATTTTCCATATTAAATCATCTATGGGCAAATTCTGTGCATAATAGAAAATGAGCACCAGTTGCTCATGTTTGGACAGCTACATTGAAGGTTCTTTTCTGAAAGGTAGAATGGTAGCTAGACCAAAATAAAGTGATCTCAGAAGCTGTTGGTGTCATAGACTTATTTTAACTTTGGAGGATTACACAGAGCAACCATTGTGAGATGGTAAAAATTAAGTTGGGAAAATATCCTGAGTTACCCTCTTGCTTCAGCCTGGTTTGTCCTGGGCCTTAGCAAAATTAATGGCAGAATTGACTGGAGTTCCCATCAGTGTCTGGGATCCCAAAGAAAATTCAGAACATTATCTGATGGTACTTTCCTCTAATACAGACCAATTCATTCTCTATTGATCTTCAAGTGCATTCTGTTCCATTCTCAGTAATTTATTTGAGAGCCCTATTTTTCCTAAGGTGAATGAAGTTGGGATAAAAACAAATCATCTGAATGTTTCTGCAAGGAGATGCCTCAGTTTTAGCTGAAATTAGACACAATTAAAAATGTGGAGTTAATCCAAAAGATTAGACATATAATCTCTGTATAAGAGAGGGATAATTTGAACCCTTAGTGGGTGCAGCAGATCACATGTAGTGAGTGAAATGGGAGTGTGGAAGAGATTTTCAGAAATAATTTTGTTAAGTAAAAGTTAATCACTTGAAGAGTAATGATAAAAATGATAATTACCTGCATTTTTTCTGCTACCTGACGTTCAAGTGGCAGACTGAATGCATTCTCCAAGAATAAAGGATGTGATCATAGAATTCAAGAAATATGCCTGAAGAAATAAAATGGGGAGTGCGTGTGTACACTTAACATTTGTTCCAGTACACACCTGTGAATTTTTCACTTTGTCTTTCACTGCTGCCCATAATCTGTTGGCTTTGTAGCCATCCAGCATCTGTGAGCTTGAAGGACTGAGTATTAAAGTGCATTGGATTTATGTGGAAGGATATATAATATGTTTTAGTCTTTATATATCTATTTGTTGTATGATATTTCCCATGTTCAAGTTTTTTTAAAAACACTTAATGCTGGAAATTTGAAAAATAAGAAGACCAATACCAATGAGGGAAAAACTACCAATTGCAGACAGATCTAAAAACATTTTTAGTATTGATCACAGCAAAAATATCCAGATCTGTCATATCCATTTACCAAAAACAGAGAGTAATGTGGCTTTCCTTTGTAAGGATGTTTTTGAGTCTTCCTAATTTTCAGTTTTTCAGAGAACCAGAGGACTTATGTTTATTTGGGAATAGTTCCTGTTGCTGAATTTCAAGAGCTGCTTTGGTGTGTTTAAGTGTGCTGAATGTTTTAAATATTTGGCCAGAGTTTCTGGGTGACAATAGAATCTGAACACTTGAATATGTTGGTGCTTCCTCCAGTTGCAGTAAGAGGTATCCACAAAGCATTTTGATGAACTGATATGATGAGTTTCTTTGCATAGTCAATAAAATGAAATACTGTAGATAAATGTATTGATAATATTTTCTTCAACTCTGTGGGGATTTTTTTTTGAGAGGAGAGCAGACAGAGCTGTTTGAGTTCTCCTTAAATAAGGTGTCTGGTTTTGATTTTGTTTTTTAGTTGCAGCTACAGCTTGAGGTTTTTAAGTCATCTGTCTAAGCAAGATAGGCAACCCAAGGTTTATTTATATGCAGTATTTGTTTTTTTGCAAAGCAAACATAAACAAGAAATCTGATGGCAATTTTAAATCAAAACCCTTAAAAGATAACCCAAATGTTTTACAATATTGTTAAATGTAGAGCAAGCAGTCTCTTAACAAAGTACTCATGTGCCTGCTGTGCTTTTGCAATCCATTCTTTTTCTTGGCAAAATGGAGCTGAAATGGAAAAAAGATTTGAGTTAACCACCCATTTCTTTCATCATGCTGAATTTTTTCTGCTGTGGAATATGGTGGCAACTTTCCCTGAGTGGTGAAGAATGAAAATGATGATGCTCAAGTCCTCCCATGCAGGGATCCTGATGAAAAACTGCTGTTCAAAGGTTGTCAAGAAATTGCTGCCGTATGTTGTGGGTATCAAATGTCTTTGCTGGCTGTAAATTAGCAAACATCCTGTGTTCTATTACATTAATTGCAGATATTTCTTCTTAAGGATAGCATTTGTTAATGTATTTATAGTCCATTTGTTTTAATAAACACCAATTTTATTTCAGTGTTTGTCTGAAAAGCCAGACTTGAATGGGTTATAAATCTGCTGGGTTCTTCTCTGCACATTGTGACTGCCAAGCTCGTGTTAGTGTTGTTTAAGAGAAGAAAGAGATCTTGTATTTTTATGGGTTTTGGTTTTGTTTTCTTTTGGGTTTTTTTGTGTTCTTTTTACCCACTCCAAAAGTTCAGATGTATTTCTTTAAGAGAATGTATGTATGTAAATATATATGTACACATACATATATATATGTACATATATATGCTAAATGCTGAGTGAGGAATGTTTACACTTATTAATTTTATTCCAACTCTGTTTAAGTAATCATATCTGTCTTCTAGCAGTGTTTTCTAGTAGAATCTTTTAGGAACCCATAAATCTGAGATAACCAATTTACTGCCTGGATTTCCTGTCTGTCCTGTTGTCACTGCTGTGGATCGTCCATGGTGACATTGTTGTCTCCTTCAATAGAAAACAACAGCTTTGTTGTTGTTACTATTGTTTTATCATAAATTTTGCTCTCTCAAAGCATCTTATGGACTTATCTGTGTGAATATTTAGCTTTCTTTCTTGTTTCATTTGCAAATTTGTTAGCAGTTTTTTCCCCCCCTGAGTAAAATTATATTCTTACATTTGTAACTGTTCAACAGATTGACATCAAGTACCAGGTACTCTAACTCTAAAATGAAAATAACCTCTCCTGAGAGGCAAGAGACTGATATCTGTGTAGCTATTACTGTTCATAAAACAGTACTACCTTCAGCTTGGACAAATTACCTTCCTGTTTTTTTTCAGTTGATTTGTGCCAGTGAGCACCTGTTAACATTACACAAAATACACATGACACTTTGTCTGCAACCTCTTGCAAAATGATAATGACCGATGTTGCAAATATTCAGTTAAGGCACTTATGAAAGTAAAAAAAAAAAAAAAGAAAAAAAAAGAAAGGCACTTGTGAAGTAATTTTTAAGGGAGTCACCAAGCTTGAAAGACATGGGGACTTATTTAGACTTGGAACTTGTTCTGCAAATCTGGTTGCTAAGTACGGCTACTGACAATTTTTGCATTGGAATCTTGGCTTTGTAATTAGATTATTAATTCACTGATCTCAGATACAAGGGGCTATATGTATTTTTCTCAGTTCTGCTTCTTTACTTATTCCAGTAATTTTTTTTTTTGTTGTTGTTTTTAATTATGAGAATGAGTTGGCTTTTTGTATTTTACAATTTTATGTTCATTAATTGTCTCATAGTCACTGCAAGGGGTGCTGGGAATCGAGGATGGGGGTTCTTGTTGGAAATATCCAGCATTTGCTTTACTCTTTTCCCATTAGAGTTAGTTGGCACATCTGGAAAGAAAAATGGAGGTTAAATCATAGTCAGACTTTGCTGTTAATGCTCATCCTGCTAGTTTGAATTTCAGGGTTCTGCTAACAACCACGTTACAAACCTGAGAACTGCACTGAGGTTTTCCTCTGCAGTTGAACCATTTGTGCTGTTAAGTTGAAGGATATTCAGATCTTAGAAATAAATTTTTGCTTTGGGGGTTACAAAAACATTCAGGACTGAAATGCTGTTAATTAAATATAGGTGTGTGCAAGTTAGCACTTGGTCAAAATACCTTTCAGGGTGTCACATGTGTTACTTTAGGTCCAGTACACGGGTTGCTGCAGTTTTGAACTTCAAATTGGCATACTGCTTTCAGAGGAGTGTTGCTCTGTGTGCATTTGATATAAAATAGCTGAAAGCATTTGTGTGGGACAGCAGAAAATAGCATCGTGTGCTGCTTTGCCTCATTAAGTTCATATCTTGGCACCTGATAAATCAACTCACATGTTCATGTTCTTAAAGTACCACATAGTAGATTAAACAGCCACGTTCTTTAGAGTTTTCTGTATGTAATTAAAATTTTCTACTCTGTATCTTGATTAAGAGTCTTCATTGATCTAATTGGAATGCAGAGTTACAGCTGCAGAAAACTTGAGCTGGGAGAGTGCCTCCATCTGCCTTTCTTACCTAGAAGAATTAGTATGTTGTTACTCAAAGGGGATAAATATCATAATTAAGAATTTTCAGTCAATTGACTTCTCAACTCTTCACTTGTATTGGAAGCTTCCTCACAGGACTCTATCTGTGAAACACTTATTTTTGCTGACTATTTATTTGAGTTATTTCTGTTTATCAGGGTGCTTATTTGTGTGTGTTTGGGGTTTTTGTTTAGGGTTGGTGGGTTAGCTTTTTTCCCTTCTGTTTTAGAAGGGAGGAATAAGTGTGGAGTTAACAGGAAATATTCTGGGATGTGTTCAGGTTTTGGTTGTGAGCCAGGGCTGGGCACAGTGTATTTATAGGGATTTCTGCCCTGGATCCAAGGGATGCTCTGAAGTGTCCTGGTCCTGCCCACTCACCTCTAGCCCTAGCACAGAAGGGGAAAAAGGAGAATAGTGATATCATATCAAAGAAGGGAGCTCTAAAATGTTCCTTAGCTCTGAAATAAATCTGCTCTGTTATTTTACAGTGGAATGCCAAAATATTAAAAGAAATGCTGGTGGATATTAAGAGATATAACATTTTATTCTGTAAGCTTTACAGAAGGAAAAACATTGCATGCTGCTTTTGGCACAATGGAAAATTCAGTAATACAAGGGGAAAGTGGGAAAGCACTTGTTACTTTGCTTCTAGGTATTTTTAGGCAGTTTCCTTCTCAAATATAACTAAGCTCCCACCATTTCATATTAGGTTAATAAGTAATTGTAATGGAGAACAAGGAGGCTGGTGAGTAATGATTAAAATGTGGTTGGTGCCGTCTCCATTGCCCAGATGAATAGCAATATTCATTTAAAACCTCAAATTCCTGCAGGAGATGATTTTCCTGTGTTATATTTCCTTATCTTGAGTCACTTCATTATTAGCATCTCAGACTTGTTAATAATTTGAATTCATGTGTGTAAGAACAAGGAGCTTAATAAAGAGAACAATTATTTCCATATGCAAATCACCCCCAGGCAGATGGGGAGGTTTCCCTGGCAGAAGAAATGATGCATTTCCAGTTAAGGATGTCAAAAACATCAGCCTTAGGCAGTGGGGTCTCTTGTATGTGCCAGTTCATAGAGGTTTTTCAAGAAAAACAAGTGTTTGGGGAAAAATATACCCTTAAGAAGTTGTAGGGGCAGCATTTGTAGGAGTGATTTTGCAGAGGATATACCTTTTTTCACTTAATTTCTGCAAGAACATTACTGACCTTTGAGCTGGTGTAAGGGGTTGGAACCCACTCTCTGTTGCATGTTTATGAGCAAATGCATAGAAGGTCTTTGGGATTTATTTTCTTGTTGAAATATAAACAAACTAAACACGGATCCTTTTTATTTGAATGAATCTGCATTGTCTGATAAGGGGGAAAGGGGTCTATTTAACTGTGACAGTTCTGCTGTGGTTAATTACAATGTATGGGTCCAAAACTGAGCAGTTTTATGTCAAAGATGGGTTAGAAGCATTTGCTGCCACCTTAAAGAGTTTGAGGATGTAGGAGCTGCCTGCTGCTGTGTACCCTTCTTGTTTCCACACTGTCATGGGGAATGCAGCAATCCATCACATTTATTTAGATGGAACCATGCTTATTCCAACAGTTTTATAACCATCCTTTATATTGTTATAGCCAAGGCCATTTTGTCATGAGCTTTTCAATTCCAGAGCCAGTGCCCATCATTTATCTGCATAACTAAAACCAGTGGTAAGCACATTTCTACCACAGTGAGACTGATAATGGTTTCTCTTAAAGTCTTTTTAATGATTCAGTTTGAAGCAGTGATTTCCAGAGGAAGGAAACTTTATTTCCTAGGGGTCTTTTATTTTAATTCTTTTTATATTAAAAGTGTAGCAGAGAATTAAAAAAAAAATCTGCTTTTTCAATTTTCCAAGCTTGCAAAATAGCACCATGTAAAATAGGCATGTGTCACTCCCTGCCCAATAAAAACTTCTTTTGTGAGTTAAGATGATGTGACTAGAGTTCCTATGGCCTCTTTCCTGTTCTAAGAAAATTCCAGGTTTTTGGACAGTGCATAAATTAACTGACATTACTGCTGTTGCCTACATGATTTTAATTGTGTTTGCAGCTTTTTGCCTCAAATTGGAGAAGAGTTGCTCAAATGAGTCTTTTGCATAGAGTTTTACCTCTCTGCTGCAAGTGATGATACAGGTGGCAGATGATTTCCTGTGCAAGCATCCCACCTCTGCATTTCCCCTTCTAGCTCTGTGCTGAATTGTTGGCAGGTTCTCCTGATCCTAATTTTTAGTTTTGTGCAAGCATATGAAGTGTTTAAAAAAGGAAAAAAATAAATACAGAAGCATTAATGAGGAGCTTGTGTTCATGTGATGAGAAATGTTAGTTACATAATGTATAATTTGCTATAATTCAGGAAATGGAATGGAGGTAGTGCCCAAATTTGCCTGTGAACAGTGCATGACTGGAGATAGGTGGGCTGCAGTAAACTAAGTCCCAAATGTTGTTCTTTTTTAATTCATTGGTATGGACAATGTGGAGCACTGAGATTCTCATTTTGAAAGCTGATCTTGATATTAGAGAATGTATGCTCAGACAATGGAGTAGGAATTTAAGTGTTTTAGGGGTTTTATACATGTACAGCAAACCCATTAAGATGACTTTTTTATAAAAAGGACAAAGCCTATTTGGTAATCCTGTATATTTGAACATATTAATGATTTTAGTAGAGCTTTGCACTAAATTTCTTATATGGGTAAACCATCTCATGAAATACTTTCTGCTTGTTTTATAAACCTGGACATAAGTTGCCTGAAGATCTTTCCAGCATTGGAAAGCAAATGGCAGGATCAGATTTCTGTGGTGTACAGATCAACCACATTGAAGCCTTAGATTGTATGAAGGGAACTTCATAACTGTGATGGTTTAAAAGTTCCAGATTTTTTTTTTTTATGGGAATCCAGGCTCAGTGAACCAAGGCAAGTAACTTTATAGATCATGTCAAAATCTTCCTCTTCCTAGGGGTCTGGATTTTTAACAGATTCCTGTATTCAGGTTGCCATGCTTTGAGGTGACAAAAAGAAATTTGTTATTAAAGGTATCGCGGCATGTCTTAAATCTACTTTAAGATTTGCAGGTATCTCCCAAGTAAAACTAAGAGGATCATTGCCTTCCCTTTGTGAGGGTCATAATTGCTTGTAAAATGGTGTGTGAAAAACTTACTGGATTTTTGAGAAACTACTCAGCAGACTGAATAATGGAATCCCAGTGAAACCTTTTAGTCTGAAATGTTACAGCTGATCACCTATAAAGTTAAAATCATCTCTTTTTCAGCAGCTGCATTTTCTTGCCCTTTGGGATGCAAAGTCTTTTTGGTCAGGGCCTCAGCTGACCAGAGGGCTGAGACAGTCACTGGTCCTCATGACTTGTCACTACTGCAGTGTGAGGGGACAGGCTGTCACCTTTTGTGCCTGACTGTTGTTCATCACACTTTTGTATTTATGGCATGCACAGGAAATTCTTAAAACATGTTTCAAGTCTTGATTTCTCTTTTAAGCAATCCCTAGGATGCTTCCTAGGCTGATTAGCATTCTATATGTGGTGATGGGTAATGCAACTTTAGTGGTAAATAATCTTGTTTACATTTGAGTTTAAATGGTTTTTTCTGTAGTCAGAATGTGGGGAAAAGGGAATTTCAGCAGAAAATGAATTTCTGTGTTCTACCTTTTGTGAGTGAGTTGTGCCATTGGGAAAAAAATAAAGTCAAGAGAAAGACTACATTGTCCTACTTTTTGTGTTTTGCGACTTAAAATTTATAAATTATTTAACTCCTTTCATTGCTTTAAACATTATAAAAAGGGAAGTTTTACATGCAAGTTTTACTCTTCAGAAGCTGGGATGTTTGAAAAATGAACCAAGATGCAGTGTTCTGCAGCCACTCATCCTCTGGCATTTTCTTTCAAGTTCAAAATCCCAAATTGCTGCACTTCCCTTGAACAGCTTCTGGTGACAAAAGCTTCTCTGACCACTCCTTGTATCTTCCTGTGCTGCTTTCGGGATTGCAGGGATGTCCCAGGGAAAAATGGGGCCTAAAAAATGCCAGGCTCATTGCTTTCCATTTGGCACACTGACAGTGTGTGCTCTGCTTTCTGCTGGTCAGAGCAACTCAGTGCCCTTCATTTCCTTGGGCTTTTGTGGCTCTGAATTTGGCACCTACTCTCTGAACCCCGACTTCTTTTGGGATCCTTGATGCCTCCCCATGACCCTCCAGTGCTTGTTCACAGCCAGTTAAATATTGTAGCACTGCCTCTTGCCTGATTTTCCAGTGACATTCCCTTTGGGATAGCAGGCTATTTTATAGCAGAACCCTTGCACAGTGCACATGAACCGTGAAGATTTTAATTTTAATAACACAATGTACAGCTTTTGAAGGTGCTACTGGTAAATCACCCAAAACCCAATAGGGAGTGAAATTTTCTCTGCCTTTGCTTGAATCTATCAGGTGAGGTTAACTGTCTTTTTTGGATTTTTTCCAATTTGAAACAGACTTTTCTGTTTCTGCATAAACATGACATGTCTTTGACTTTATTGCTCTCTTTGTGGATTAAATGGTTTCTGCTGTTTCTTGAGGTCTGGGTTTCTTTCCTCTGTTTGATGCTGCAGAATCTTTTGCCCTGGGTTTGTCACTTCTCAGATGTGTGTCAAGAGGACATGTGCATGTGTACAGTTCATTGAAAAAGCTTACAAGAAAATTTCATAGGAAATGACCATTCATATTTCATAAAACAAATTACTGCTCTCCCACATTTCAGTAGTCTCTTTCTTACTGTTCTGGGATAATTAATAAATACAAAATGACAGGGCACGAATTGTGTTGAATTAATTTAGGTTGTTAGCTGTGAATCTGAAATCTGAATGCAGCCAGCAGAGCCATCTATGCTATAATAAGATTCTTGTGAAAACTCAGTTTAAGAATATAAAATATGCACACATTTGCCTCATTTTATAATTTTTTCTTTTTTTTTTTTTCTATATATATCTATGCAAACATAACCCCCCCACTCCTGCACTGGAAGTTACTGGGTAGTCACTGATGAGACTCCCATGGGCCATTTTTCTCTGCAAGTTCTATGGGAGTCTTCTTGAGGTCTCATCTAGTTTGTGCAATTTTCAACTCAGTGTAATGAATGGAGCAATTTACAGCCACAGCTCAAAATTATTACCAGACAGTCATGCCTCTAGATTTCTCCTGCCTTTTTTATAACAAGAAATATTTCGGTGGCCTGCTATTGTTGACAGCTTTGTTGGGAGCTTTCTAACAGTAATAAAAAAAACCCTCCAGTACAACAGCTAATTCAAGATTTATGGAGCGTGTGGAATTTTACTCCAAGACTGAACGTGCACATAATCAGGAAACAGAGTCTGAATACAGGGCAATGGAGGAGGGCATTGCCCCTCATTCTGCTCAATGGACCATAAACCACCTGCTGTTTTGAGTGCCATGCCACCAGAGAAGCTGGAGCTTTTCCAGCCTAGTAAGTCATTTTCAGCCATGTGTTTAAACACTGGAAAGGCATGAAGGATGAAGAATATCTGTCTTCCCTAACTTTTTTTTTTTTTGTCAGTGTCATCCTCCTCTCCCTGTTGCACCTTGTGTGTTTTTTCTTATGTCTCTATATAATTTACTTTTTAATGTGTTTTCTGTATTGTCTTACTTTGGACCTTTAAATCATATATTGATACTCAGATTGGTTTGTGGGTAACTAGGCTTTTCAAAAGCATTTGAACGAAATTAAGATTGCAAGTCTCCTTTTTAAGATTCTGGCTCTCTTGCGGGTTTTCAAAGCTTCCCCTTAAAATCTTTATCAAGACTGATGCTGAACAATTGTCTTTGTGCACAGCAAAACTACTGAGATGTGACTTCATAAGCATTGGCTCCTTAAACTCTTGACCCTTCCTTCTTTGCTTGGACAAATTCCTGCATCTGCTAAATATAAACTGGATGAACCAGCACACAGAAAACCTGGGACCAGATGCCTTCCCCATCCTGAAGTGGGCAAATGGTTGAGCTAAAATTGCCTGAAGCAAGCACCTGGAGAAAATTTCACCAGTGGAAGTTTCTCAAAAGGATGAAATGTAGTGAGAATCACTTAGCAATGTGAAAAGTAGTTCATTGTTTTAGCACTTTTATCACAATGAACACTTGAACTTTTGGTTTCATCCTCCTCTCTCCCAGAGCTCTATTTTTCTCACATGGAGGGGTTTGGTCTATTTCACTGATGTCAACTTTCCTGCAAAATTTGGGGGAAAATGTTTAATCCTGAAGATGGCAGTGATTATTCATGCTGAGTTTATTGGTTTTAGCATCTGTTATGTGTAATTTTGCAATTTTGAGGTTGGAATCAATGACCTCAAGTGACTCTGCCCTGTATTCTCTTGCCATGTTCCAAAAATTCCAAAACAGTGAAGATGCAGGCAGGTTTTTCCAGGTGTGAAATCCTCACAAACTCTTTCACAATCTTGCAGGCATCACAGTGAGGGGTCACTCAGCATTTGAACTGTAGCTTCCTGAGTACTGAAACTTTGGGGTTTGTTTTAAGCCCAGGGAACCCGAGAAGTGACAAAGCTTCAACATTTGCATCTTTCCCACCCCTCAGAGGTCCCCAGGGAAGGGTGGACATAGCAGTGAGAGCAATTCTTGTCTATCTGAAGGAGCAACATGGGTGCATTTCCCTTTTTCTTGCACTCAGGTGTTCCAGGTTTCTTCCCAGGTGAGGAATGCTCAGGATGCTCTTCTTTCCTCTAATCCAGACATTGAAATCCACCTCTGGCTTTTGCTAGAGACTAATTAATCACCCTGTGTAATAAGTAGGAAATGCTCACTGTGTCTCTTGTTGGAGACACCATGCATTTTTAAATAATCCACTAGATCATGCAAGGAGCTGGAGTGATCATTAGCCTGAATCCCAGAAAACTTCATCATTTGGATCTGGGGGGTGGAATGCAGCAATATTTGTAGTCAGTGGGCTGGGTTTGCTTTGGGATTTGAAAGGGATAAAACTGCCTGATCTAACCAGTGAGCTGCTGAACAAAAACAAACAAGCATAGAAGCAGTAGCAGCACTCACTACCTCAGCTTGAAAATGCAACCAGTAGCATTGCATTGAGTTATTTTTTAAAGGATGTGTTGTCCATCTTAAGGGCAAGCTCCAATTCAGGTGTCTTAAATGGAGGGTGTTCTTCAAGGCTTGGTAATTTAAGGTGTAATATTTGTATACAGAGACTCTTTTAGGATTTGGCTTCAGGTGGGCTGAGGCAGCCTTCTGCCAAGTGCAGTGACCTTTCTCATTTTAGGTGCCTGGCTCTATCTGTGAATTGGTAGAACTCACCTGCACAGCACTTTCAACTTAAAATGTCAGACAGTGAAGTAGTACTCTGTCTTTTAAATTTCTTTTTAGATCTGGGCCTCTGCATGAACAGTTATTGCTGGGAGTGGCACATGTCTACAAACCAGGCTATAGGTGATGACTCTTACCTTGGGCTGCATGGGAGAAGACACAAAGGAAGTGTCATTAGTCCCTAGCATGTAAAATTTAGTGTAATTTCATTGCTTTTGGATTCTGATTTGTTGCTCTCTTTGCTGTATGGCCTGGTAGGATACTAAGGACAAACAGACATAATTTATTAATTCATTAAGGGAATGTCTCACAGCTTGGTCATGATGGCAATGTTGATTTTTTTCACCTGTGTTAGTTCTGTGTCATCTCCAATTCAGCCATGAGAATATGGACCAACAGCTTGGATGAACACACAACACTTTGTATGGGTTTTCTGCAGTGCCAAGCTGAGAAGTTGTAAATGTGCAGGGAGTGATTTACAAGTATTTGGTCACCACTTCCAAGTGTGGCTTTTTTTAGCATTAAAGGGAATTTCTAAAATACCTTACAAGATATTTAATTTTGGAATGCAGCCAAATATAACTATTTATGTTTTAGACTGTGGGTTTCAATTTTAGTTTATCAATACTTAAACATCCCAAAACTTACTAAGATTTCTTTTAATTTCTGCTCTAGGAGGATACATATATGTGAAGGAACTGAGAAAGATTTCTTTCTGTGTACAGATAAGGAAGCAACCTAATATTAAAATATAAGGGATATATTTGGGATTATATGCCAATATAAGAGATATTGGTTATTAAATATGAGAGTAATAGATGGGACTTGAGGTAATTCTCTAACCTATGTACATAGTTATGCAGATAATTCATATTTTAATATTGATGGCAAACATTTTCACACTAAAATATGTATAGAAAAAAGGAAATTGACTATTAAAGATGTATGTAAAAAGAAAAATATAAATGCTATTTGGAAAGTGACATGCCAACTATGATCTACCTTGACAGCTTTTCTTTTTCAATTTACAAGTTGGAAAGAATGAAATAAGATTACACGAAAGACTATTCTGTACAAGAGTAATGTACAAAACATTATTCAGATCATAGAATTTCTTTGTTGTAAATATATCCCAAATTAAATAATAAATGGAAATGTATTGAGCAGTCATACTACAGAGAATAAGACATTGAAATCAGACTTAAATTTAAAAATAGCCCTCCCTAGGCTGGCAGAAATGGCTGTGGCACTTCCAAGAGCAGTGTTTTGTGTATTTCCTTGGGGCATTCCTCTCTGGTTGGCACAGGGATCACTAAAGGAACTATGTAGAGAAAAATATTTCTCAATGCTGACATTGTTTATCCTAAAGTTTAAGATGCTAATTTTCCATAAACTTGACATTGGGTGTGCAAAATATTTCAGTGGATGTGCAAGAAATTTCCAGTATCCCCTGGAAGTGTGCCTGTGCTTTTCATGGGAGCCTTTGGATAAGGATGTTTTGCTTTTTGGGAGCCACCAGTAAAAACACGACCTTTCAGACACACCACTGGAAGTGAGGGCTTAAGGCAAATTTTAAAAGTGGGAGTTTGCATCACAGCTCCTGTGATTGCATGTCTTACTGCCATGTAGCAGCGCGACAATCTTCTACCAGCTCTCATTTCTCATGCATATCTATGTCATCAAAGAAATTTTCATGATAGATTTAGGACTAGAATTTTTAAAAAGTCCTAAAAGTGTGTGTGTTTCAGACAATCTGATGTGCACCTCTATTTCTTCTTTACGTAGAAATTGTCAGTATTTTATATTTTTTAAATATTGCCACAGTAAGAAAAGTAGATCCTCATGGCTAACTATGTTGCTATGAAATAATTTTGGGTTTTTTTGATACTTGAATGTTTCCATCTATTATTCATTAAAAATTTTTGCCTAGCACTGAAGGCAGTTCTGATAAGCAGTGAATTATTTTTTCTGGATGAAATTCTTCTGGATGCAGGTATTCAATCTTTGGTGAATGAATGCCTGTTTTGATGGAACCTAAGCAGTAAAGGAGTGGATAGGCAGTGCAGGAGGGCATAGGGGATGTGGCTGGAGTGTTTTGACTATCTTTGTGGTATCTTGTTGAAAAACTTCAAGGAAATTCTTCACTTATCACCTTTGACTGATTTTTACCTCTTCTATGGTCTTGCCTCTTCCCTTTTCCTCTCCGGGGACTCGACTGGACATAGGAAAGAGGTGAAGCAGAAAAGGGGTATCTGAGCAGTGAGTGATTAGATTTGTGGTCCCTGCTTGAAGAAGGTCTAACAATGGCCAGAGAACAGAGACAACACAGGAAATTGTGCTCAAAACCCCTGAAAATCTTGGTATTATTCCCCAGGGTTGTGTTCAGCTTGATGCCAGTTACCCAAGAGCTGCCTGAACTTTCTGAACTTTCTGTCTAAGGCTCTGATTCTCAAATTCCCTTACCATGCACACTTAAGTTTGGTTCAGTCTAGTAAAGCATCAGTGTATCAGGGTTTGGGTTCACAGGTCTATGCTTGCATTTATTTGCTCGTCTAAATTAGGATAAGATGGTGCAGGATCAGTGAACTGAAGAGGCAGATGAAATTTTAAAGCATTTAATGTGGGCTACAGGGAGAAAGTAATGAGGTGTTCTGTCTGAACCTGTAATAATTTAAAAGTGTCAAATTGTTGCACAGACATTTCCTATCAAACCACCAGTGAGGTGAATTTTACAAGATCTCTGATCAGTACAAGTTTCCCTTACTCAAGCTGTTGATGTGCTTTTTCCTCAACCCCAGATTAAATACTTTGTCACTAAAGCAGAATTATTTGTTCTCAAATGACGTGTCTGTGAAACATTACTTTTGTGTCATTTTGTGTGCTTTGAGCACACATGTAATTGATGTAGTTGAAAGAAGATGAAGAGACTGTCAATTGTTTAGGACAGATGAATGGAGAGGATTATCCTAAAGGTGGTGGGACATGTGTACAGCCCATTTTTATCAAAAAAGTGGCAGCTGTTATGAAGAGTGGGCAAGGTAAGAGTAATAGAAAAATTCTATTTATAACCTAAATCCGTTATGGCTTTCTCTTGCAAAATATCTAAATACCGAGTTGGGATTCTGGTGAGATTCTGCTTTTAGAAGTCTTTTTCAGACTCATTGTTTTTGAAACAATATTTTAACAAGTTTCAAATATAAGTAGTGAAACTGGTCTTTCACTCTGGAAGTTGCTTTACAGTATGCAATCTAAAACAGAACAAAAGAATTAGATTGTGACAATTATAGAGGTATCATGTTCTTTACATTGCAGTGAAAAGAAATCATTATGGCTTGGTTTTTGTACTTTCAGAATAGGAACAAAATTATGTCAGAATGCTGAATTTTGGTAGAAAACAATGAGGCTCATTTATTTTTAACTAATTTTATCTGTTTTGGTGGTGTCTCTCATTGTTTTGATTTTGTCAGTGCATTTTTCTTTCTTTTTTTTTTTTTTTTGCTTATTTCCAATTCAGAGTTTCTAGGCAGAGAATTTAAATTGATATAAATAGGCAAAGTCCTTTGCAAACAGTGAAGTAATTTCTTAATTTAAATTTCCAAGGAACTGGCTATGCTCACTTTTAGTTAAGTAATCACAGTTTTTCTCATCATAAGCAGTAGCGTTCTGCTTTTAAAATTAAATAATCACTTTTGAGAGCTTGAAAAGAACGCCACAGCAGCTGTTGAACCAGTGGAGTCACGCAGAGTTTGTAGTTTTCATCTCTCCCTAATAGAAGTTAGAGGCACAGAGCAGGAGGAGGACAGAGTGCTGTTGGCAGGAATTTCTGAAGAGCTGCATTCTTTTGTTTTCACGCACCCCCCAGCGTGAGACAGACAGACAGCAGTGTTGGCAGCTGAATATTTCAGGAGGAGAGTGTTTGTGTGCATATCTGGGGGTGTGCTGTGTAGCTGTGGTGTGATATCTGAGCCTGGCAGTGTGTGCAGTGTGGCACTGGAGATCTGAGGAAAAGCACCTTCAGAACCAGGCTGACATAATGAGTATGCAAGTGGATTTTTAATTAGATTAAATTCACTTTGTGAGTTTTGCCAGTTGCTCTTTGGCTCGATTTTCTTACACTGTGGCTGCATTTATGGTACTGGTGGGTACCATAAAGGTGCCAGTACCATAAATCAGTAAAGTCACGGAGTATTTCTCAGTATAAGAGGTGCCTTCATCCTTTTTGTGCCTTTTCTCTTTCCTATGCTTTAACCAATGAACTGAAACTTTGGGCTAGGATATGAAATGCAGGTTCATTTCTGTCTCTGTGTGTATGTTTTCATTTTCAGCAGTAGTATGAGACAAAGTGAAGGAAAATATCAGCGTAGCTTTGTTAGGATGTTGAAGGAGTAACTTGCCAACTTTTTAACAAGATCTGTAACATTTTTGTACAGTACAGGTGGGTCTAAGCATGCCGGTGTCCTTTGTGCAAGGGATGTGGGGAAAATATACTTGGAACCATTTTGTCTTCAAAATGTTTTTGCTCATAGTGAACTTTCAATATATTTTAGCAAATAACAGCTGAGTCTTTGACGTTTTTGAGCCTGGTCTGTAGCAACAGGTACTTGGAATCATCACATACATATTTATTTAATTCCAAAAGGTATTTGTGCAGGCTCTCTTGAATCCAGTTTGGTATTCACCTGACCTAATAATAATTGTTTGGGTCTCTGCTTCATTTCTAGTTATTTCCCACATGTGTTTTTTGTCCACTACTGGGCACTGTGGTGATATTTTGTGGATATAATAGTGTATCATAAACATACAAGTTCTACCACCTGCATGGTCCAGTACAGCCCATTACTTCCTATGTGAAATTAGGATTATTACTTTTTCTGAAGTGCATTTACTTGTTTGTTTTTTTTTTTTAATTATTTTGGATTTCATCCTCCTTTTGCTGCCCACTTTATTCAGCACTGTCACACCTCTGATGTCTATCACACAGACAAATTCAGCTTTAAGTGTTTTGTATGTTGGAAGTCAATATCCAATCTGTGAGTGCATGTTTAGGGAAGATATAAAGGTTTAAACTTGATTAATTCAGACTAAAAAGGCTCTGAAATTTGGGCAACAAGAAAAATACTCTGTTCTGATTTAATTTTTGCTGAATTGAAGAAAAGAAAGTCGAAACAACTTGGTATAATTAACTTTTCAGATGTGAGGCTTGTGTTTGTATTTTTTTACTTTTTGCAAATAGTGAATTTTCTTTTTAATCAAAGCAAAATTTGTAGAGTAAGATAAAATTAAAAATAGCCAAATTAATAACAGTTTTACTTAATATGTTGGAGCAAGAGTTATACTGATGCTCTTGAAATAACAAATTGTTTAATTCTTGAAGAATTAGTGAGAGCTTGATCACCAAAAACTGCAGATTGGAGTTTTTCTATCTCCTTCATGCATTTTTAGATTATTTTTCAATTTTATAAATTCACAGAACAGGTTTTAAAGACACCATCAACTTAACAATAGCACTGTCCAGAAAGCAATGTTTCTTATCTGCAGGTTTCCTCTCTTTCAAGGTTTGTTCTAGTTTGAGCTGCATTAATCTTGAAGTCAGAGACCCAAGAAGCAGCAATCTCAGCCTTCAGCATATCTACCAGAAACCCAAGATGATATTTTGATTCTGTTTTGTTTTCTGGAACCCTTCAGAGAAATCTGACAGAATTATCCATTTCTAGCTCTGTTTACCAGCACAGAATTACAAAAGGGGGATCTGAACACCTGACAAAAACAAGTGACATGAAAACAGATACTGAAGGTGAACTAAAAAAAGGGAATAATGGTGTGTTGCTTATTGTCAGTGAAGCATAAGATTGCTGAACATTTATTTTTATTCAGGATGCTTTGTCCCTTGAAATAGAACATTTTCATGGTTTTAGGTTTGTTCACTGCCAAATCTGAAGGTTTCTTAGTGATTCAGCTTCTCTGAAAAGTTATTCATTTGAAGATAAATAGGCACAATAATGATTAATATAATGGCCAAAGAAGTTTTTAAGTGTAGGCAGAAAAGCTCATCCTTCAAGGCTTTGTCACTGCCTCCTGAACGTGGAACCCCACAGTGGTTTCCCAGCCTCTCTTCCAGCACAGCTTTTCAGCAGCATCCATAATTCATGGCATTAAGTATTAATTTTGGCTTTTATGCTCCAAGGACATGGCATGCTAGTCACCAATACATTATCCACAGATTTTTGTTCTCCCTGCTCCAGCTCACACTTTCTGCTGGATGTTGGATGTTTGTGTTCCTGGACAGACATGGGGTGGAGCAGTGACAGGTGAGGAGGTCCTAAAATCTTCAGTGCCTCTCACAAAGGCAGCTGCTGTGCATAACAGATAAACTCCTGATGTGGAACTGGTCACATTTAAGCAGCAGAGCACAGCAGCGGGCACACAATGCTGTGTCCTACAGCTTTTGCCTTGTCTTTGCTCCTTAGGATGAGAGCAATGCCCTTTTCTCTATTAATACACCACATTACAGGTCAAAGATGTATTTTGATCACTCTAAGCCGGAATACATATTATTATTATTATTATTTCATTGCCTCTGAAGCTAAAATATTTTATGTTTTTAAGATCCTTTTCTCCAAAATCATTTTGTGATGATCGCTTTTGCTAAAGGAAAAGGAGTTGTCTGAATGCTAATTCACTAAAGCAACATGCAGAGAATAAACCCATCCAAACCTGGCAGATAATTTCCTGTATCCAGTCTCCATGCTGTTGACAGAACAAGGCTTTGAATCCAGAAAAAGAGGCAGCACCTCCCATTCCCAGTCAGAATTCCTGTTTTGCAGAGTGGTATGGAAAGGTGCTGCTTTGGAGAGCTGATGTAAATTTGTGAAAACATTTCTGTCATGTCCTCATCAAGTATTTCTGTACGTGATCCATATGTTTGATGTACCAAGGATAAGATTCCCATTTTGAAAAAAAATATTGAATTGACCAAACTGAGAACTATATAAGGCAAACCCAAACTTTCTCAAACCTTATGTTGATATTTTCAGCATGTCCAGAAAATGCATTAATAGCAATGTGAAGTAGAACTGTTTGGCCAAAATGATCTTTATTAAAACAAAAGGCAATATCAGGTCATCCAACTACCTTATAGATTTGTTCTAAGTTGAGTAAACCAGTGTGGTAAAAATAGAAGTTTTTAACCACCATTGTTCTTGCTTACTTTGTATTTTCTTTTTGAGATACACGATATTCACCCCAAATATAACAAAATTATAGCTTGTGTCAAGTCCAAAGGCCAGAGGAGAATGTTTTATATTAGCCTCAGGTGGACATTTTTCTGTATTTTCCTTTTAGATCAAAAATAAGCTGAGTACACACTTTTCCCCATTTTAAAAGTATTGTTATTGTTTAAATTAGAGTGCTATGGATCAGAAGTTCAGTGTGTTGAAAGTTATATAAACATTGAACCACGAGCTGATCTCTTCCCCAAAGAACTTACCAATTACTCTTTCAGTGGAAGTGTTGAATGATTCATGTTTTAGATTTGAGTTTAGTAGCCTGCTATATTCAGTGTTACATTTTAAATCCATTTCTCCGGGTGGGGAAATGCATTTTTGCTGAGGGCAGTCAACGCCTTGAGATCTTTAATTTCCATAGAAAGCAGATAAATGTTGCTTGAAAGTGCTAGAAGGAGTTCTAACTCTAAACTAAAAACCTGCTGGATTTGTATAACAGTGCTTGCAATTGGTTTCTTTTGTACATGGGAAAGAGCAGCACTGACATAATAAAGGCATTTCAGTATTTTTTGTCTGGCAGCCTTTCCTTTCTGTGAGTAAGAAATGCTGGTTGATTTACATACTCAT
Source organism: Chloebia gouldiae (assembly GCA_003676055.1). Taxonomy (NCBI): domain Eukaryota; kingdom Metazoa; phylum Chordata; class Aves; order Passeriformes; family Passeridae; genus Chloebia; species Chloebia gouldiae. The sequence goes on from QUSF01000016.1 coordinate 12,748,784, forward strand.
GCAATTAACTTCATAGTTAATGTATCTTATCTTAGAGGCTGACATTCTGTGAAAGTAGCTTCTAAAATAATACTGTCACTGAAACGGTCAGCAGAAATGTCATTAATTATAGATCCCATTTTAGGCCTCATTTAATTTATTATTTGCTAGTTATTTATATTTGCCTTTGGCTAGAAGAGAGTGAATTAATTGTCTCATTCTGTATTGTGTAGTGGCCTCTCAATAGCACAGAAACCTTAAATACTAAAACATTTTTTAAGTGTGTGTGAAAAACTAATTTACTCTCTTTTCAGTTGTCCAGAATCAGCCTGTGGCTTTGCCGTCCTTTTTTTTTTCTTTTAAATTATAATTAGCAGCTGTAGAAATACTTGACATGCAGCTTTTTAGCTGATAGCTGAAATCCCCAGTTTATGGATGTTAATTATTCCTTTTTATTTTACAATGAAACCAGCCACTTACCCATGCAACTTTGGTGTGTTTGAGGTGTTGCAGAATTATCAGAATAAGCAGCCCTCTGCAGCAAACACTTTGTTTCTTTATACACCATTTTTTAACATCTGTAATGTCATCACTGGCCTTTAAGTTGATGTTGTTTGAAATGAGTGGGACAGTTGGAAAAGTCAGAGGGATCTGGTTGAACCTCTTTGATTTCCATCCTGCATTTTCCAGATGTAAAGAAGGGTTTACAACTGAAATTAATTAAAATCTTGGGTTGCCTGTGCTCACCTCCCACAGCTCTCAAGTGGAATTGTTTATTTACCTTGGGAAATGCTGGAAATATTTGGTCCTCTGTCCCAGAATATTTGCTATTTCTTTTGTATTACTCAGTACAAGCTTCAATGTACTTCTTGTTCACTGCTTTATTGTTTCTTGTAAGATTTAATCTTTAAGCCTGGAAAAAGGTTTAAAGTGAAATTGTGATAGAAGCAGGTTGGGCAGAGCCTTTGAAAGGTGTTGTGTGAGCCTGTGGCAAGGTGGTATCCTCAAACTTCTCTGTTTTCTCTTTGAATTACAGAGGGAATTATATTTGTTTGGGTGTTGGGGGCAACTGACATCAAAAAGGTTGCAAATTTGTCCCAGAGCCTGAAGGAGAGGCAGGGGTGAGGAATGTACAGCTTCATCAGGCAAAGGGTTTGTCAGGGAGTTCAGCTCCTCAGGTGCTGAGCTTCGGGTCCCTTTTCAGTTCTTCTGGTCCCTTTTCAGTTCATCTTCCCGTTCCTTCTCTTTCTCTCCCTCAATCTCTGCTCCTCTTAAACCTCCTTTCTTTTGATGCCTGAAAATTTTGTCAGTGGTTGTGATATCTTTGATCACTCCACCACTGAGTCCCTCCCTGGTGCTTCCCCTGCATCCCTCTGCCTGTGCCCCATGTCCATTTATTCTCCTGAAATTTCTCAGTGGGATTTGTCTGCATCAGCACAGGAAACTCACACAATGGAGCCCTGTTTATAGCTGGGATATTTGGAATGTATAAAAGGACTCTTTTTCACATACCCTGTGGATTTCATAAGAGAATAAATTTGCTGGACACAGAACCATCCTGCTTTGTTTCTTACAAATCCACTGGTACTGGTGGCGGTCAAGAATCAGGGAGAACAGGACTTTTATAAGATGGTTTATATCCCAAGGCCTTTTTGAACACTAAATATGAAGAAGGGGAAACTAGTTTTAGTATTATATATAAGGATATCCTAACGATAAATGCAATTAGTAAAATAGTGGCTTAAATTAAGAGTTCATGCCTTGATTTTCCTTTTAATGGGTTTGGTTCACGTTCACTGAGTGATTAAATGTGGATTAATGAGCCCTGGAAAATATGTTAATTTACCCCACAGAAGAGAATTACCTTATGATGAAACTATAATAAAAAGTTCTTATGGACTGTAAACAATATGTTCTAATCTGCATCATGAATCCTGTCTCAGAGATCTGTAACATGTGTTTTTGAGGGAATAATAGTTGATAAACATTCAGGACAACCAGAGTAATTTTTTAATGTAGAAAAATCCATGGCTGGTGTGAAACCACTGTGACACTCCTCATCAGTGATTTTGACTTTTTAATATGGTAAAGCCTCATAAAACTGAAGAAGCAGGGATTTCAGCTCTTTCTAAAACTTTGAATAGAAAAATACTCCATGAATACATGTATGCAAAGTGTGCCTGGCTGAACAAAAACAGTTTGAGCTCTAGAAAATTTTAAGCTTGCTTTGGAAAATTAAATAAATGCACAAGGGCTAAATGCAGATAATAAAAGCAATGCATGCTTATACTTTAATAGAGGGTCAAGATCAGAATTGAACTGTGGAAGTGTTCTGCAGCTGAAGATTTTTAAGTTGTCCATCTGTGGACCCTTTACTGTGTGAAAGAATAGTTTAAATCATGTTTTATGTTAAATGTATATTTCTTTCCACAGAAAACACACTGCCTCAACCCTTCACTGAAAGCAAACCCACAAACTCTTCTGTGTGAAGGAAACTGAAATTGTGCCCCAGGGTTCTTTCAAGGTGGCTTTCAGTTAAAAGGGGTTATACCTTTTTTTTTTTTTTTCATAGATTTTTGGTATCTAGGCACACAATTTCCTCTTTTTTTCCTGAGATTTTGTAAAATGTAGCTGCATAATTTTCCACTAAACAAAATCATATAGTTGGTCTATCTTTTTCCTTGAAGCTTTTCATGTTGTTTATAACATTTTATTTCATTTCTATGTTTTTGCTCCATGGGATATTAGACCAGTTAGGATATCATCTTTAGCAATGTCCAGAAGATACAAATGATCAAGTATAAATGTTGATGCTTCCAGTGACTTGTCTGGCATTTTCTGGCGCTGCACATCTCTATTGTGTCACTGTTGTCTGTTTTATGCAGAGTAGCTAAGAAATAAACTGCTTTTTTGTGTTGCTGACCTAATGTGTGAAATGTGATTGGGATTCTTTGGCTGTTTCAAGGCTTACTTTGACTGTTCATCCATTTATCCCCAGATACAGATCATGGAATCACAGAATGGGTGAGGCTGGAAAGAACCCCTGGAACCTTCCTGTCCGAGCCAGGTCCTGTCAGGGCCCTACTCAGGAGTGCATCTAGATGGTTCTTGAATATCTTCAGAAACTGAGGCTTCACAACCCCTCTGGGAAACCTCTGGTTCCCTCTGCTTTCCAAGAGCCATGGTGGGACTGTTTCTGCTGTAATCCTGTTTTCCTGAGCTTAACCAGTGCTCCCAGGCCTTTCTTCTCCAGTGGAGTACAGGGAGCCCTTAGGTACCCACTGTCCCCTCTTGGGTATGGCTTTGTTGCAGAGCATCTCCCACCCTTGGCAATTTGTGCTTTTTGTCACCTTTGTTTTGTTGAATATGGAGAGTGGATCCTGGAGGAGTGAACATCTTGGCTAATTTGCTGAGTGTAACACATTTGGATTAGGAAGACTTCCAATATAAGCCCATGTTTATGAAGAGTGATTTATTGCAACTTTTTTTTTTTTGCTGTTAACGCCACTGTTAAGTGATCGTGGTTTTCATTAGCAAATTGCTTTTTTTTCAGCTTGGAAGCATTGTAATTAATTGGTGCTATAATTCTTTATATTGTTTGGGATTTCATTGCTGATTTTTTTAATTACAGCGTGTCTCTTGGAGTAAAAAGTTTTCAGAAAGGCTTGTAAGGAAAAAATCCTGAAGAAGTTGATACATTCATCTCTGCAATCAGTTACATTTGGTGGTTGTGATTTATGAGTGTTGCTACCAGGAATAGCTGTGGAAAAATGTTCTGTAACATAGTTCTTTAATGTACTTGGGAGGCAAATAAAATCACTACAGCTTTGTTAGTTTTCAATAATTTTGGTTTTTATTGTAATCCATGGAAATGTAATTAAGGCCATCTCTATTTTAAATCAAATTAAAACTGACTTCTCAGTCAGTGTTTCTCACAGAAATGACCACTTACACATGGACTAAAAATTTCTGTATTTTGTGGAAGTTTTCTTGCTTTGAGCTCAGCTTCTTCAATTTAGAAAGGTTTTTCTTTTTTTTGTCTGTTAGGGCCCACTAGGTGATACAGCCCTCAAGAAGTCTGAAACAACTGTCAATTACCAATAATAAATATGTTTTTAAACCAGAAAAACAACTCTGTTACATAAAATGTCATTCCCAAAATTTAGTTAGAGTAAAATGTTACTGCAGAAACAAGAAATGAGAAGCAGTGTTTTTTAACTATTTTTTTAAAATCAAAAGTAGATCAAGATCAGTGGTTGCTTCCATGCTGACCAGAAAATTGCCAAAATAGGATATAAGGGCATATAAAGACTTCATAACTGACTATGATTAGCTTGTCCTTTCTATCACCACATTTATTTCTGGCAGCAATATTTTTCATATTGGGGATATTTCAGTGATTTAAAGTTTCCTTTTGCTATAAGTGAGACTATGTTATAGTCTCACTTTTGACACCAAAACCATGTTATTATACACTGGAATAAAATTAGGATCCCACTTCTGAAATAATGTCAAAATGTAAGGGTGAAAGCCATAAATTGATTGATTGATTGATTGATTGTAGGATTTTCCAATTTTCAATTCAGTCTTGCTGACTTTGCTTACCTGCTTGAAGTTTGGAAGAGAAAACTTCCATGGATTTTACAAACCATGAGCAAGTTTGAGATCCAGCCTGTTAGAGGTAAAGAACCAATGGGATGTGTTTGATGTGATGAAACTTTTGATGAAGTAGTCTGAATACAAAGAGATTTTATCTTGAATTAAAGAAGTTTTCCTTAGCCTCAGAAACATTTTAGTAGTTCTCTGACAAAGAAAAGTTAGGTCAGGTTGTGAAGTTTGAAGTCTTTGTTAAGCTCTTTTTCTTCTCCAGCTACACTTTTTTTTTTTTTTCATTTTACTGCAGTTGAATATTGTATACATTTCTATAGGGGGGGTTATACTCAGAAATGGTCTTTGATTTTTGTTTTTTAATTTTTCTTAGTGCCTGGTGTTTGATTGCAGCATATACACCAAAAACTGGAGTCTTAAGATCTCATATGCTACTGGATTTTACTGGTAGCAGGATCTAGTTTTGGTCCCCAGAGCATGTTCTATCCTTTCTTGTCCTCATTAAAAATATTATATTTAATTAATATCTTCTCTAAGAACTAATCAGCAGTTTTATTTAGTTTTTAGACACTTTCCTACTGCCTGATTTTTCTCCTTAATGCTGAAACGTTATTGAAAAGTTCAGTCACAGATTTCCATCCAGACTTCCTCAAAGCAGGATTTTCATCTTTTCAGGAAGATTTTCAGCTCTGTGGAGGCATTTCATGTCTGAATGGAGAGCTTATGCTCCAAGCTAAACCCTGCACTTGTAGAGTGTGACTAAATAAAACAGTTTCAGATTGTTTGCAGATTGCTGGCCGTGATGAAGGAGCACTGAAAACATTTGAACTGCTTTGCTTTGGCATCAATCTGTTGTGTAAAGAGGGAGCATATGGGCAGATCACACAGGCCCCTTGGCTACTGCTGGCACCTCAGCAGATTTCTGATCAGGGATGTCTGATACCCACACGTGCTGAAATCTCAGGATTTCCACTCCTCTCGTAGACAGCTGGGATAACAAGATATCCACATAAAATATATGCATATGGAAATTTTTTATTTCCCCCCCCCACCTTTAACAGAAGACAAACAGTCATAAGGCTGTTGGTTTGTGAGATGGAACATATTCTAGTTTAACATTTGCAAATGTAAGAGCTGTTATCTTAAAAAACAAGGACAAATTGTGGGTATTTTTCCACGTGGTTTTGAGCTTAGCCTGGTTGTGCTTTTAGCAGAAGTTTCTAGCAACTTTAACATTATATTTTATGCATAAATTTTGGATATAGCTGCTGTAGCCAACAGTCTGCAGACTGTGTGTTCTAATGTAATCCAAATTTTAATTCAATCTTAAGGTGATGCTTTGGTGATAATTTTAATAATGGTCTAGCAATGGCACCCATCATTTCCTGCACCAAAGAAGATATGTTAATCTGACTAGACTTTGCTGGGTTTTTCCCTTCTGGCAGTTGTGGAGGTAAAATCTTTTACTATTTATGGAAAAAATAGCTAGTTCCTGCTGCCAGGATTCTGCATCCACTGCCATTAGATTTCATTACATATTCTTTTTATCTGGGAAGTTTTTGCCATGGATGAGGTTTATTACTTGGATAAAAAGAGCACCATATATGTACAAAAATGGAATGTTGCCGCAAGATAGGTAGGGGTTACTGGGGAAGAGAAACAGAATGAGTTTCTGGTCTTGCAGGTCAGAGACTATTAAAATGTTAAACTAATAATATGCAAGGAAGAAGAAAGTTGTTTGCATATTGCTTGTTTTAAACTGTTTGAGTAGACAGGAGCCCATGGAGCTGGTTTGTGTGAGGATGGAGTTGTGTTGAGAGCAAACTGCAAGGATTCAGTGTCCCGGGTTTCTGATGCTTTGCTGAAGCTGTGGCTGGTGCAGGTCCTGCACAGTCAGCAAGGAGGCTGCTGCTCTTGTTCCCTCAGAAAAACGACACTGAAATGGTCCCCATTTCCTTGCACTCCAGTCAGGGCTGCATTTTGAGTGGGCTGCTTTTAAATGGTTTGCTTTCCTGTGGAAGTTGTGGAAGTTTGCTCTCAAAATTCTTATGGTTGGTGTTGTGGAGCTAAAATTCATGGGATGGTATAAGGTTGCCTATTCTTTCTGAAGGACAGCATGGGGAGAGAGCTGCTGAAAAAATGACAAGGAAAGGGCATAGAAAAGTAAAGGGGAGAGAAGTTCTTGTGTGTTGTGCTCCAGAGGGAATGGCTTGTTGAGTGAAGCCCTACAGGGAATGGAGAGCAAGAAGGAGTAAAGAGGTTTGGGTTGGTTTTGAGAGAGAACAAAGATTCAGGGAACATCTAGAGACTTAGCATGGGTCAGAAGCAAAAGGTGTGATCTCAGAAGTCAAACTTTTGTTAAATAGTCTTATTTTGAACAAAGGAAACAAGAGTCCTGGAAGGAGAGGAACATATAATCCCATAAGAGCATTCTTTGGCAAAGAGGTTGTTGAATTAATCTGATGTGTTGCACAAGAAAAAGCTTTAATCCATCTCTCTCATGTGTGCTCCAAACCAAACAAATGTAAAACAGTTTCTTTTGTGTGTTATTTATAGCTGTTAGTCCTTGCAGCACGCTGCTTCTCTCTGATAACCTTTGGCTGCACTTTGGCTTTTCAGACTCTTAGGAATTCTGTGGAGCAAGCTTTCTTCTCCATCAGCTCTTAACTTTATTTCCTGGCACGCTATCCTCCTGGGGATGCTCAGGCCACCGAGCTCTGCCACACTGCTGCACACCAAGCAGATATCTTGGGGAGGAAGTTTTACAGCCTGCAAGGAGCTGGAGGCTGTTCTGAGGTTCATTAATCTTATTAGTGTGTGTATTAAGGTGGCCAAGAATGCAATCTTTTTGGATTAAATGGAAAAGAAGCTTCTTTATGGGTAGTGTCTGAGAAAGTGGAGCATGAGAGCAAAAGGACTCGGTGGTTCTGTCTGAAAATGACAGTGAAATAGAAGGGTGATGGAGAATGGGCAAAAATAGTTTGGGTACATGTCATGTGCTCCCTGTCTCTGTTGGATGCCTTGTGGGCCCAGCTCTGTGATGAGGATTGTTACTGAAAGTTGTTCAACATGCTGATGTGAACAATGCCTGAACCATTGTCTTTCCCTTCCCTGAGCCTTTGTCTTTCCCTTCCCTGAGCCTTCTTTACTGCCCATCACTTCTGACTTCCAGATACTTTCCAGACACTACATGGCACAGCAAAATAGGGCCATTTTAAGGTTTAGTTGAAATGGGCAAAATCTTCATAACAGGGCATAAAGGCTTTCCTGTAGCTTAGTTGCCTTTGTTAATTAGCAGGTAAGTGCTGTGCCACAAATTAATCCTTACCATGCATAGATTTTATTTCAGTTTGGAATAAAATCAAGACTTCATTACAAACTCCTGATTTAATTGTCTGATTTTTCAAGTTCTTACTGAATGACAGTAGAGATGGGAATCCAAAGTTACTCTTCACCTAGTAAAGCCTCTGTGGCATTGTCCCTTCATTTACTTAGGTAATTGCATGTTTCATTTGCTGTTCTCTTGTTCATATTTATTCATTGCAAAGATCCAGGCATTGGTTTGAGAATCAGCCTCACACTAGTTTTTAATTTCACTCAGAGCCTGTGTTGGGTTCTTCTGAGCACTCAGTTAAATTTCCACATGGGTCTCCCTGGTCTCTGGCTGACTGATGCTCCTCAGTCAGGAGTTATGAATAAGGAATGTGGACCCTGCACATGATCTGCTCACAAATGGTTCTTGTGACTGTGGTTTTTTGCAAAATTGATCTGCCTTAAAACATTTATGGTTCTTCCTGCTGTGTTCAGAGACACCAAATCCACCAGATTTTATTCCCAGGTTGGAGTTGTAGGATTTGTAGCAGGTAGGTAGATACTTCTAAACAGAATGGGCCAGGTTATGAAAAATTTTGATCACTATGGCATGACCTCTTCAATGAGAAGAAAATATACTGGAAACAGAGATTTGCTCAGTGCCTCTTGATCAAAATTTAATTCCCAAGTTGTTCAAAAGCAAGGTTAATTGCTGCTTTAATTATACAGCCTGGTTATATTTCACAGCCATTCCAGATCCTAGCAGGCTGAAGCACAGTGCAAATATGTTCCCTGAGATAACAGGGCACAAGTAAAAAATCATCATGTAATAACTTTAGCTTCCATTTTTTTCTAGTGGCATTCTGATGGCCCAAGTTTGTAATGTTTTTCTATTTAAAGAAATTTTGTCTATGTTTTCATGTGGTTTATTGGGAGTTTTTAATTATAACATAATCAGCAAGGGATTGTTGGACACATTACATCAGATAGGAGCAAAGGAGAAAATCAAAGTGTCTGTTCAACTTTTTAACATTCATAAATTGTTCCCTGAAGATGGATTGTGAGAAAGGGTATGCACTGGTTCCCAGTTCACCACCTCTATGCTTTTTCTATATTATATTTGTCTTTTTAAAAGATTTCCCTAATAGAAACATTTCCTTCAAAATGAAATCCACTTGTTTCTGCATTTATGCATTAACTTACTTTTAGAGATTTTGAGCCCATCTCCTTAATTCATATAGTGCAGTATGAGATGACTTAGACTGAAGTCTTTAGATGATTAAAATTGCTGCATCTAGCAATCAATTGCTACCAAAGAGGCTAAACATAAAGAAAAAATAATTTACTCTCAAAGAAATTATGTGAAATTTAGATCTCAGCACTTGATTAAATGAAAAATGTGCTAAGTAGATCTGGAAGGATCACAGAGCCATAGGTAGGACAGAGGAAGAAGCTACAGCAACTGAAGGAAATGAAACCCAAATACTTTTAAGGAATGAAGATATAAATCCATGTCAAAATAACATAGCAGAAATAATGAGCAGAGTGCAGGCAAAGTAATAGACCTCTCAGGGGTAAAGAATGGCCTCCCTGTGAGGAAAACTTTATCTTGCATAACCTGAACTGCCGAACAAAAATTCCCAAAATGTCTCAGGCAGCAAGAGCCATAGGCCATGCTTATCTCTGGAGATGAGCACAGCAACACCTGTGTGACCTGTCAGGACCAAAGCTGTGCCCCACTTTCCTTTGCTCATACTTAGACATATTCTCTGAAGTAAATGATTAAGGATGTGGGAAATAAATTAGAATTGGGTTATTGAGGATTTCAGAATCACTGTGATGCTTTGAAAATAAATTTGGAAATATATCCACGATCCCTGACCCTTTTTAGTGTTTGAGAGGCTATTGCCACATTCTTTTTCTGTGTAACAAAACTAGTTAAAATTATTTGGTTTTCCTATCCTGATGGTTACTATTTTTAGAAGTACTGTGAGGATAAAAGCAAAGCCTATTATTTAATTTCAAACAAATGAAAAGAAAGTGTGATAACAGTTGCATGTGTTGTCAATAATATTCTTATATCTTGCCTGTTTTAGAAAAATCTCCAGTCTGAGATAGCTGGCAAAATCCAAACAAAGGCTCCCCTGAATTTTATGAGAAACAGTCTCTCTCTGATTAGGCCTGTTCTTTTCTGTTTGAGCAGACACATTTCGCTATGCCTTATGCATACTAACAGAAAAGATTTATAGTCTGGAACAAATCTAGGAGCTGACTGTTCTTTCCTGTAACATCTGCAAGCATAGTGGCAAATCCATGTTAAATCTTCAATCATGCTATCCTTTGGCTCGTGTTTAGCTCCTATTACTCTTCATAGGAATGAAATGTGTTAAAAGGATGCAAAATTCTCTGAGGTGCCATTTTGAAGACCATAGCTTTAAAATGCTGTGCTTTGTGGAGTGACTTTTCTACTTTGACCAATGGTGAAGAGCTTTTGTATCATTATACCTGCCTGCATTTTGAAATATCAGGCACAAATAATTGCTAGGAGAAGAAACCATTGCCATCCTGGCATTTTCTGTCGTGGATGCCTGAAGTGCAAATCCTTTGGAAGGGCAAAGCCTTAGCAGTGGAGAATGTGCAGAGAATTCTCACAGCACCCGTGAACACTGCCACCATCAAACAGGAGCTCCGAACTCTTGACTCCTCTGTACTTTTTTTCAAAGCTCTTCCTCAGGGAAGTCATGGGAGGAGGGGAAGAGCTAGAAAGACTTTTCTCAGTCCTTTTTCGGGCTGCCTGCTTGGGTTTTGCCTTTAATCTCTCTGTTTCTCTTTGATGAAGGTACGTAGGCTGTTACACTGAACGGTATCCAGAGAAACCCTTTGTTATTTATCTGCCTTTTGCATCTGCTTTCTCTTTGGGCCTGTCACCAATACCAGTGCAGAGTGCAGGGGTTTTCAGCAGTCTAGTGGCAAACAGGAGGTTAAAGGCCTTTTTGTGCTTCTCAGGAGTGAAATGGAGAACTTAAATTCCTGTGTGATGCACCTGACCTGCGGAAATGTTCCAGTCCTGGGTCCTGTGCATCCCTTTAAGGTGATAATCATCAGCAATTATCTTTTTTTTTTTTTTTTGTAACAAAGTCTGTAACATTTTTAGGTTACACAATATTACATGTCTCAACTGAGGCTCGTCTTTCATCAAAATAGAGTGTGGTTTGTCAAATTCAAGCTACAGTTTCTTCCATCTTTCTTGCAAGTGTTTGTCTAGGCACGTATTGCTCTAGTCTAGTGAAGTACTGTGTTTTTTGATACCTTGTGTTAATATATTACCTTGCAGTCACAGTTCATATTTAAAGCAAAAATCTGTGTTGATGCTCTAAAATTTACAAAATGCAGTCATTTGAACCTTTATTGGGGTGTCTCGGGAAACTCTATTGCAGGTTATTTCATGTACATAGTCAGGAAATTCAGTAATTCACTGTATTATTCATATCATTCTGCTGACAGAGTTTGGGGGTGATTGGCAGAAAAAATGTATGGCATATTTGTTTTTGGGTTTTTGTTTGGTTTTGTTTGTTTTTTGTTTTGTTTTTTAAACCTCAAGTTTGTATAAAAATGTTTTTCGGATAAATGGCTGGTAATGACAGGAAGAAGGAAAAAGTTACAATCAGGATCCAGTGTGGTTCAGGAGATCTGTTAAAATTTTAGACCCCCTTGGAGAACCTAAATAATTAAATACCTGTTTTAACTCAAACTTGGAATTTTAGTCCTTTTTCCCATACTTTTATGACAGCTATTAAGAAGCAGTAATTTAATTCCAGTTAAATAATTATGACAATTTAATCAGTAAAGAGAGAAATCAAAAAATTTACTTGTGGAATTGCAACTGAAGCTTTGAGAGGCTTGTGCTGTGAACCAACATGAGTTGCAAATTGTGAATAAGGTCTTTTGGTGTTTCATTTAAAGCAGTTACCTCAGAGATCAGCATCAGCATGGCTCCAAGAATTATGGAGTTTGTCAGGTAGTTTCTTTAAGGTTTTTGGACTATGTTGAGTCTCCTTGTCTGGTTCTCTGCAATCAACTTGTTAGTTGGTTTATTTGGCTAAAGTGACACCCAGAATATCTGCTAGAGCTCTAAGGTGGTTTTTAAAGCAAAATGTACCATACCTGGAGCTAGGTCATGTCATTCCTCTGACAGGATCAGAATACTCTCTTCTCCTTTCCCTGATTTCGAAGTTACATTAACTACACAAACTGACTGAATAAAACCTTCATGGATTAATGTTTAGAAATTGCCTCCATTTACATTTTAGATGTCCCAGGGTGTTTTGTTCAGCCTGGGATATCTTTTACTGTGTCTTCCCTGACTGGGAAGCATCTTCTGTAGCCCTGGGGCTTTTGAGGGGTTACATGGAGAGGCCTCAGTATGGAGAACTTGAAGGTTTTTCTTTCTGACCCCCTGAACATGCTGATCTGGGACCTCACGCCCTGCACCTTCTTGTCACAGCCTGTGTCCTGTGGGCTGGACCCCAAAGCTCATCCCCTTGTGCTGTACAACCCCCCAGCCCCAAACTGTGCTTTCACCAGGGCACTGCCCCTGCGGGTTTCTCTGACTTCAAACACATCCTGTTTTCAGTGGCTGACATGAATTATTTGAACACGTTTCTTTTGTTCCTCAGGACTGTGAGCTGCTGTAATTTAAAGTATGTGTGACACAGTTATCTGGATTGCATTTAGAGCAGAAATAGAAATTTCCAGTCAAAAGGTTCATACAACATTTAGGCAGGAAACATGCATATTCAGTTAGAAAAACCATTCTGCTGTGATTTGAAAGCACTGTTTACTGACATCCACCTGCACAACCTGATTCAACCAACACTGCTGTAGTAGAACTTGTTTTCTGAACTCAAACCACTATGATGATACAATTCTAATTTGTTTTTTTCAACAAAATAACCAGATTCTTTCTCTTAATAGACCCTGTTAAAAATAAATGTGTTTTGTCATTGTTTCTGGAGCAAGTCATCGCATCACCTGTATCAGTTTTCATCTCAGATGTGTTCCAGCATATGCTTCAGTTGCTGGTTGTGTGCAGTTTCAGAAGGGTAAATTTGGGAAAAAAAACCAGGAAAACTATTACTTCAAGGATTTTTTTATTTTATTACTCCTCTTGAGTGCAGTATTTTCAAACTATGATGAAAATACCTTTCAGGAAATTGCTGTCTCTTGGGAGGAAGGAGTAAAATCATATTAAATGATGGTAAACTCGAAAAATCAACATCTCATGGGATATGGGATCCCACAGGAGCTTTGAAATAGTTTCTTTCCAGAGCAAACTGATAATGTTTGAGGATACTACAGTGGAATATATGAAGTTAGAGGAGGGGATTTTGGGAAGTCAGCATGTACATTCCAACGAGTCATCCCTAGAGACAGAGAGGAAATTTCAGGAGGGAATTGTTTAACATTCCTTTGTCTTTTGTGTAATAAACAACCATCCCCACAAAGCCGTGTCACCCATTTGTCCAGGAAGCTTTCATGAGCTTGCCTGCCTTGTTTAGTATGGAAAGATTATCAACCCCATTTGTTCTTTATAGTTGTTTTATTTATACATTGGAATTTTATAATATCAGTGTTGTTGGTAAAGATACTTTACATATTCCTGTCCTCTTGGGAGGAAAGATACATGCTTAGAAGGAAAGAGATGTGTAGTCTATGAATTTTGGTTTTCTGTGGACACCAATTCCTCAGTTCCACTTCTTGGATGGAAATGAATATCTTAACCACAAACTTCTTCCTTTTTTTTTTCTTTTTGTTATTGCACCCAGTGCAAATGTGACCTTTGATATACTAAAGACATTTGGTAAATACCTAAATCATGCCAGGGGTTTAGAAAATACTTGGCCTAACAAAAGACAGAATCAAGACACAATGGTGTCCCAAGAGAGTGACTGCCAGAAGTTATTTTTAGTTTTTGGAAAATACTGGCATTTTGGATTCAATTCACCAGCAGCCTACTTTCAATGTGAGTTTTACATGGCTGATCACAACTCCACGTGATTTTAAACCAAACCTATGCCAGTATCTTTATCAATGCCATATTCCAGGTCATGCTTTGCTTTGGTAAGGTTTTCCCAAGGCTCAAATTTTTGTTGGCCACTTAAGGCCCAGGGCAGGAGAAAGCATCAGGAAATGGATGCTTTCCAAGAGATGGCTTGAACCAATTGTTGATTCAGTGTTTTGCTTCATACTTACAGCTCATCTCTTCTTCCAACTGAAGTGGCAAATGTGATGCAGCCAAAATGATCTTTACATGACACAGGGTCATCAAATGTCTCTCTGGAAGCTCTGTTTATTTTGGGCAAAAGATCCTGTGTGGGGAGGGATTTTCGTGCTTGTGGACAGTTTGGGTCATGAAATGTGTAGTTGTACATTTGTGGTACTTTAAACTTTCTATTGTTGTTAGTGTGTTTTCTTTTTTTTTTCTTAACTCAAGAACAGAAAATGTAGAGGCTATGCTTTATTTATTTATTTTTTAAAGGACCTGGGAAATTTGCCTCAGGTGATTATAGCCATTAGTCAACTCTAGCAAGAAAGCCTTGAGAGTCTTTTTTTGAAGGAGGATTGGAAAAGGGATTTAAAACTGCCTGAGTTTATTAATCACAAATCTTTGTAAAGGAACCTGAAAAGTGGATGTAATAAGCCCCTTTTTTTTTTTTCATTTTTGAGACATGGGAAATCTCAGGGATTTAAACTGTCTGGAACTAAGTATACTGCATAGATTATAATTAGCTAAGTTGAAGAAATTGCAGATTGATATTGATTTGGTATGGTGAAAACCAGCTAAAGCAAAGTCATCAATGGGCTGGGTTTAAGAAGTGAGTAGGAGGGGAGGGAAATTCTACTTAATGTTTCCATTTCAGACCAGCACAAAAAATGGGGGCATAGTGATGTATAGAAGGTGTTTCTGAAGTAGGAAGGGATAAAACTAAAATACAGAAAGAACTTGCTAGTAAGACATTACCTTTCATTTTTGACTGGTGCCTTTTGCTATATCAGTTTTGGGGTATCATCAGGGGGCAGACCAGGCATTTTTGTGCTCAGGATTGGAAGAGAAAGAGACTCCTCTGATTTGCATCCTCTACACGTTGTTTCATGTACTTCCTGTCATGATAACTCTCCCTTCTAAAATAAATAATTTTATTTTCATGCTCTCTTTTTATAAGACTTTCTCCAACTTTTCCAGATAATCCATCTGTCAGCTGTTGACCATGGCAGCAATTGTCAGATTTAACACGCAGAAGTTCTTCATGTGATTACAAGCAAAATATCGATGCAGGATTATGGTTTAAAAAAAAAAAGATAAATCTTGATTATTTTAGTAAATTATACAAAATGGAAGAATTGGGACACATCAAGGAGAGTGTTTTGTCTGCAGAATAGAGGAGTTACCTGTAGCATATAAAACTGACAGTTTATAGCTTAGGATGTTTTTGTTGTTGGTTTGGGGTTTTTAAAATCCTTTCTATCTCATCTTCCCTGAAGTAAGATTGTTGCTCTATGACCTCTCATTCAGCTTGGAGCTTAATGTAGCAACTACAGGACAGAAAAAGATATATCATATTACTGTCCTGTTTTCCTTTTTTATTTAAGATTTAGCCTGTCTGGTTTAGGATCAGTAAAATCAGTACTGGCTTTTTTCTGGGGCTGAGTTTGGGTACTGTGTGTGTGTGGTTTGGAGTGCCAGGATATAAAGAGGATGTAGAGCTGTTAGAGAGCACCCAAAGGAGGGATGAAAAGGATGGTCCCTTCCAACTCAGGATATTCTGTCATGGTCTTAAGCCTGTCTTAAACACATGGAAACAAACAACATTTTTCTAAATTCTGATCTTGTCAGGCTGGGAGACTGAATTCATCACAGGTAAGACTGGACAGAACAACAAGAAGCTTTGCAGAGGAGAAATTTCCTCAGCCTGGCAGGGAATGCTGTGGGCTGGACATGTTGAAAAGGTACTACCATTACAAAACTATATTTTCTCAACTATATAATTTATATAACTATAATTATATACTACCATAAACTAAATTTAGTTTATAAAAAGTATATAATTGTAGTTATATAAACCACACCAGTGACCAAACAAGTTTCCACTTTGTCTTTTTGAGGAGGATCAGCTTGTAACACCAGCCATGAGAGGAACATGATGAAGATTTGGCTGTTTTATTTCAATTTATAACCCCTTAGGGAGAGAAGAGAAGGAAATCTTTGCCAATGGCTTTACAACCATGAGAAGGAATCCCCAGCCAACCAATCAAACAAAACCCCAAACAAACAAGAAGAAAAACCACAAAAATAAAAAAAAAGCCAAACCAAACTACCATGTTTTGGTGTTTGTTTATAACAGCAAGAGGTAAAATAAATGAAAACTCAGCTCTTGCAGGGTGGCCTTTACTTAGCAAAATTAGAAAATTCATTAGATGTGCTCAGAATTTCTATTTTGCTGCACACTGTACTTTCCTCTGTGGCAGGCTCTGCTCTCTTGGTGGGAATGTGAGCTCCTCGGGGTTTTGAGTCAGGATAGCAAACTGCAGATATTCCTTCTTCAAGACTTAAAACCAGTGTGGTAACTACAGGTGTCACTGCATTCATTAAGCATTCCATTCCTAGTTTAATGAGTGTAACATTTGGGTTTATCCACACATTTTTATTCTTACCTAATTGAGAATCTAAAGGATTAACAGGATGGGCATCAGCTGTAATACTTTTTATTCTAATACAAAAAAGGTGCTTTCAATTTGCATTTTAACTTCAACTCTGCTTTAACACTGCTAATGCACAAAGCCCAGTGATATTATTACACTTTGACACTGAATTACCAGATAAATGACTTGTCAGAGTTCATTTATGTTTCTGAATGTTTGGCAAAGAGTGACAGCTGCATAGAGCTTACAATTCAGTGATGCATTATCTCAGTGAAGGAAAGCAGCTTCCCCCGGTAAATGCACAAGAAACAAAATCTTGGGGGGCTAAATAAGGTGGTTTTAGATAAAAATGTGATTGTGTGCAGAATAAGAGGATTAGTTCTGGAAGTCAGATAGTGCCAGAGGAAAGGAGATACAGTGACTTGCCTCCTTTTGGGCTAAGAGCAGGATTTTGGATGAACATCAGGCACTTCTACTGGAAAAAACTTTTCTCCCCTTTAGAGGGGAAAAGGAAAAAAGTTACTGGTATTGTTAAAACTCAATTTTGAGTTCAGTGTGTTCTGGTTTGCACTTTTTTGATACATGAGGTCCCTGCTCTCTGCCAGTCAACGTGATGTGACTTTTCAAAATATCTGAGGAAGAATGAAGACAGCAAGTAATTTAAAAATGTGATGGCACACTGATGAAAATAAAACTTCTGTATTTCAAATTCAACATTCTTTAAATGTGGGGGACATTTATTTAGTCACCAGGGAAGAAAAAAAAAAAGTAGCAAAAACTAAGGAAGCTCCTACTGCCTCTTCTGGTCTTCTTGTCATCATTTCTTGTACCAGCTCAGGGTTACTTTTCCAAAACCTCTGTATGCAATTAATATTATCCCTATTTTAAGATTTCTTAGTTCTCCCAACATTGGTAAAATTTTGGATGTTTTTCTACAGCCTTTGGAATGGGAGAATAGTGCTGATTCTGTCTGTTAAAAACCACCCTCTGATTACTGGATTTTCAGCCTTAACTATGGTAATTTGCAAAGAGAATTTTATAATGATGTGTATTCATCGCTTCAATTGACAAAAGACATGTGTGGCATGTGGAAATTAGAGCTCTAGAGATAAGAAACTCTCCCTCCCCCACTAGGATGGGTAATTAGAGGTGCTCATTTAGTGGATCAGTTCTCAATTATCCGTTAAGTGTAAGTATTTGAGTTAGATATGTTCTTTTGTCTAACGTGACTGAACATAATTTAGCTTGGAGGATGTGAGGTGTTGGCTGCTGAAGGCAAACTGACAGATGACATTTCTTATAAATGGTTTTTCTGAACATGGAACTCGCTAAGTGTAGTCCAAGTTTATCCTGAAAGGGAGCTGGGAAGTCAAGGCAGAGCTTTGGAATATATAACATTCTGTAGGGAATACTTCCAGGGACGTGCTGGATAGTTTCAATTTATTATAATGAGGTTTTGGTGTAATAAATACACATAGTAAATTGCAGAGGAGGCGTTGGACAGGATTGATGGTGGCTATAACAAAGCTCTGTTTATGGATAGGTACATAAAAAAGATCAGATACTGCCACTCTCTAATTCAGACACCCTGATGCTGAAAGAAAAATCTGTTTTAAGTTTGATCACTGAAACAAACAAATTCACATAGACCTGTTTGTGTGTGTATTGATGTGGGTTTTCTGCTTTGTTTTGGTTTTAACTTGCAGTATGTGTGGGCTTTAGAAAATTTACATTTTGTAAATGTTTTCACTTTCTGATAAAGTCTGTCATTTTTTGTTTTAATATTTTAAACTCTGAAACTTGCTAACACCTTGTATTTGCTCCTGTTCAGTCTTCATTTTTAAACATTCTGAAGATCAACTAAACTATACTGCTGGAAGATTTAACTGAAGTTTAGTAATACAAAGTAATCTCTGCAAGGGAAGCTAGAGGTGAATTACAACACACATTAGATTTTGTCACATAGGATTGGTCTGGTTTGATTTTTTTGTTTCATTGGGGTTTTTTTCAGAGCATGGAAAGGGTTCCCCAGTGTAATAGGTGCAGGTACAACCTTCTCAGCTTTAGGACATCTTCAGCACCACCAGTCTCTAAAATCACTTATTTAAGGGACAGTGCATGAGACCCGGGCACTGGTTCCAATTGAATGCTCTCAGGCTGGTTTTGGGTGATGTGGTTTGCCTCAAACCTTTCTTGCATGCTCGCCCTGATTGCAGGTTTCGGCTTGTCTAAAACATTAATTTAGATTTCTCTTATAATCCTTATTGTCCTTGGGGATGTGTACTAAGCTGTCTGGCTGCTAATCTATTAATCTTGTTTGTAAATGTTTAAATATTGGACTGCACTTTATCTAAGAACCCTTATCACAAAATTCACCCAACACCAGATAGAACATGAAGTGCTGGATAATGAATTTAACAGCAAAATTGGCACCTCACCTTCTTTTGCATATTACATACATATGATTTTTTTTTTTTGAGAGTTTTCAATGTCAAAATTTCATACTCTAAACCAGATTTCATGTCCATAAAACAAAGTTTTAGGCTGACAGCTTAAAGTTCACCTTAGAAAATACAGTAAACCACTTTCCCCCTCTTCTCTTGTTACCGGTTTATGCCACCTGCTTTTCCTCTCTGATGTTTCTGGTTGGTAGGATCAAACTGAACACATGGCAGCCTTCCCAGTTGGAAATTCTGCTTCTGCTTGAGAATAAAAAAGCTGCCTAGTCCTGGTTTGCCCCCCTCCTTTTAAATGAATTGACCTAGAAACAGATGCCTCCTTGCTTCACACAGAGGTGCCTGTTGTAGGTGAGTGATGAAAACAGCAGTAAGCTGGGAATTCACCCCCTGCCTTTTTGCACTCTTTTGGGGTGAACTCAGGAGTTGTGGGGTCAGCAAAGCCCGAGGCAGAGCTCTGGCAGTGCACTCAGTGCCTCCAGCTCTGGGCTGTGCTCTCCTGCTCTCCTGGGGTGTTCAGCTTGCACTGTAGAAGGATTTCTCAGCTCAGTTTCTCATCTAGAGCCCTGTAAAAGCAAGAGTCTCCTGTGATGGACAAAAATACATGGACATTCTGATTCAGAACACTTGACTTTTTGATAAAAGCCTGACTTGCATGAAAACATACAAAGCCTGAGGTGCTGTTTAAACCCTGGAATTATGCCCAGTTACCGTTTCCTCTCCTCCAACCCACCTCTCATCACTTAGTTAAAAACCAAGCTTTATCAGTAGATTTATTTTTCTTTCCAACCCCCTTTCATGACATAGATATAAAGCAGAGTAATTAAGCTTTTTACTGGTTATTTGCTGTTGTTTTGCAAAGATTTATTTCAGCTAAGTGGCTTTCAAGTGTGCACAAAGAATGATAAGAGAAGGTTTTACTCGAGCACTTAAACTATAAACCATCTGTCTGTGAAATGTGGGGTTGGTTTCCCATCAAGTTTTTTAAACCTTACTGATTTCTTAAAAGCAACAGGATGAAGGAGGACATGGTGTAATATTCCTAAATAGGTTAGTCATGGCTGCAGGAAGTTTTAATTTTGAAACTGGGCTTTCAATTCTGCTCAGACTATTTTTATTTTTCACATGTCCAAAGTCAGATTGGGTCGTGTTATGGGTGGGGCATAACTAATGTGCCCAAGTTTTATGGTCATCTGTGTCATAGATTGCCATTTCTTGGTTATTAATCAGCTTGGAAACCTTTCATATGCTTTTTTTTGTCTTGCCTTGTTTCCATGGTTTTTTGTGTTTAAATGTACATCCTCCATAATAATAAACCAATGCAATTCTCACCACGCAACTCAAATAATTGGGAGGCTTGATGCATGGTCATAAAAAGAAAGAATGGTTTTCTTTCTCTTTGAGTATAATTTACATATTATATTTTGATTTTTGGATATATATCGATTCGGATATATATTGGAATATTTAGATATTATATATATATAATAAATATATTAAAATTCCTTTATATAATTATCTATCAGTAGGACTAATCCACAATATGTGGATATCATCACAAAATATTGCTTTCCATTTGGATGTCAATGACACAAGGTATTTCCCTGTCCTACTGTAGTTATCTTCTCTAAATCTGTCTCATGCTTCTAAAGAGAAGTATGAGAGAAATCTGTTTTTATTCCCAGAGTAATCCACTGTTTGGAAGGGGAAGCTTATGTTTATATAGTTTCTATGAATGTAGAAGCCTAGAAAGGCTTTTGAGAAGGTGGAGGTGAGCCAGTGGACATCAAACATCTGGATCTGGCCTTGTCCAGGGTTTGGTTGCAGCACTGCTTGTTTAGACTTGCACCTCTGGCTTGGCAAGTTGGGATCAAAGTGGAGGAAAATTTGAAAAAAGTGGTTATAAAGATTTTGTAGCCTGTGCCTGTCGCAGTTGTCCAGGGTGGAAATTACTGATTGGCATATTTTGGAAAGCAGTTAGTCAAGGATCTGGGCTTAAGGGGAAGAGTACTGTAATATGGAACAGTTAAAAGACAGAGGCTGTTTGCAGTTCATCTGAAAGTATATGGTAATTTTGCAACCTTCATTATGACAATTTCACCACAGGGAAAAAACTCTCATTATATGAGCATTGACATGCTTTGATTAAAATTTTCAACATTTGTGACAAGTGCAAATTTTCCCACATTTACCAGCATGTGGAGAATCTGCAGGGGGTTTGAGGACCTTTTCTGATAGATGAACAAAGTGTGTTTTACTAGAACTTCTTAATGAAGATGTTATATCTTCAGTCTCAAATTTAACTTGAACTCTAGTTACCCTTACACTTACCAGAAAAGTGTGTGGATTTCAGCTTCAACAAAAAGAACTCTCCATGTACTTGAACGTGCAGAGAAAGCTTCTTTTCCTGTGGCTGGAGAGCAGGGCTGAGTCCTCACAGAACAGTCTCAAAGGTGAAGTCACTGAATGTCTGGACATATTTTGATCCCTGATTTTGAAATTATGGTGCACATGTCTGCTCACACATCACTGTCCTCTCAGGTCTGACTTAATCTGGAGCTTATTTGTGCTCCTGGAGATGGTTCATGTGCTGAGTGAGTTGCTTGAACAGCAGTCCTAATACAGTAATTTTACTTTCTTGCAGCTTAAAAGCAAATGCAGGAGGACTAAACTTGCAGCTGTTACATGCAGTGATGGGGCTGATGCCTCAGGTTTTGGCTTTTAGATTTTTCAGATTCTGTGCTGCTTTAGCGTGTAGTTCTGAGCTTCATATTACGGGATGGTGAGCTCCCTTCACAGAGAAGGGAGACAATTCCTTCTCCAGCTGGGGACCAAGGACAAATGATCCAAATCTCAGGCCCAAGAGCTGGAACAATGGCAAAATGAAGAGAAAAACAAGCAGGATGGGACTCCATGGCTAAAATTGTAACTGGACAATGAACCCCAATGTGCAAATGGAGCAGAACTGATCAAAGTGAGAAACCCTGGGAGCAGACGTGCATTTTGTGACCATTTTGGTTCATCTTGGGTGCAGCCCTGGCTGGGCTCTTGTGCTGCCCAAGGTGTATCTACTGATGCCTTTTAATAAATCCTTACTTTATTCTTCAGCTCTGTCTAGTGTCTGTTCTAGGCCAGCCTTCCCAAGGCATCAGGGAAGCTGAGTGCTTTTTGGAAGCTGGCCCTGTTTGATGGGTGCAGCTGGGAAATGGATTGCAGTTTTTATCTCCTCTGCAGCAGTTGTGCCACTCCAGCTAAAAGGGAGCTTGAGCACCAGGCAGGATAAGCAGAAGGGCCTTTAGCCTGTGCTTTCTGGCTTCCAAATATTGCAGTCAAAGCTGAGGACCCCTATAGGGAAGAATCTCAACAGATAAGGTTAGTGAAGGACTTGTGTGCAAGTCAGTGTGTTTGTGAAAGCATATTTTTTCTAAAATATGTCATGTATCCCAGAATGAAGATGTCTGTGGACATTTCAGGTATTCAAGAGCAAAAAAGAAAGCATAAAAATCCAAGCCCCTGGATATGAATTTACAAGTAGACAGGAATCTTCAAACAGTGGTGTTGACCCGATCTGCAGCTGGGAAAGCCCACAAGTCTTTCCCTGGTGGTTTTCAGATGACTCTCCTCACTGCCAGAGAAGTGTTCTCTTGGTTCCCATATCAACTGGACAGTTTAAATTCTTCTGGTGGTTTTAAGTATGGTAAAGTGTGAAAAGTGGTTACGTAGACTCATGGATGAAAAACCCACCCAGAGTTAGCTAACCCAGAAATGTAATATCTGAGTGAGCAAGTCTCAAAAATCATGGATTTCTTGATCAGGACAAATGTAAAATTATATGAATGTCCATGCACTTATTTTTTTAAACACATGTTGTTGGCTACCAGCAGGCACAGGATGTTGGGTTGGTATCTGAGCCAGTGCAACCATTCTTTTGTTCTTAGTGGAGCTGGGACAGCATTTTCCTGGCCTTCAGCTTCACCCAGGAATGCCAAAGCTGTAGATGATGTAGGGGATACAAGAGGAAGATCTGCCTATGAGAAAAGGTTGTGCAGTTGAAATTCCCAGGATGAAATAACTCAGCAGCACAACTTTCTCCTGGGTGGATTAACAAGCCAGCCTGTTGAAAGGCCTCAGCCATGCTGCATTTAGACCCTGCTGGCAAAAAAAAATCCATAATTTTTTCTTTATGGTAACATTTGGAGTTCTGTTGCATCAAAGCTGAATTCCAGCACCTGATTACTTTCCAAATCTTGTAGCTGTCCAGGCAGGAGGACAGCCTGCACAACCACCTGTTCTCTGGCATGTAAATACTTGGCTCTGACCTTTGCAAAACTTGCAGTGCAGAACTTTTGTCTTGACAAATGCAATTTTTGTCAGCACTGAAAATCGAGTTTCACCTGGGCAAAAATGGTGTAAATTGGAAGTTGAATGAAACCCATTACCCTGTATGTCCTGAACTTTCTTTTCTGCTGTTTATGTGTTTCCTTGCTCATAGAAGGTTTCAGATTAATATCTACGCTTCATTTAGCAGGGAAGGTGTGTGGATTTTCTTTCTTTTTGAGAAAAAATTGCTGTCTGTCAGCACCATGCCCCCTCAAGACAGAGGCTTATCAGTGAAGTCTCCTCACAATTATTGTATAATGAATTCCAACCAGTTCATTAAAAGAGAAAATCACCAAAGAGACCTTTTAGGGCTAATCATGTATGCTGTAAGGTTCAGTGTAAGTACAGTGTAATCTGAGCAGGCAGATAAAACCTTGTCTCTGTGGTAATCTTTTAATATTGTTCAAAGTGTTAAACAAAAATAGGTAGAATATGAAATTTCTTTAATTCTCATGAAGCTACATTGAATAAAGGGCTTCATTTTTTATTTGGGTGAAATTAACTCTTGCTGACAGGTCCATCTGCCTGGCACACAGAAGTGTTTAGTTATTTATATACCTCAGTTATTAGTTATTTATATACCTCACCATATCTGTGGCAGGTTGAATAAAACTTGCCAGAAAGTAGTTCGGGTTGTAGGCAGGTTTTCAATAGTTCTTTTAGGAGCTGGCATAGTTTTATATTCTAAATTAAAATAATTTCCTGTGTTTTAAACTATTAAAGTTTTCACGGTTATTTTTTTTTTTGTGGTAATGACTAAATCATTCTATTCAGGCTTTTCTATTCAAAAGTATGAGCCCATGAATTTATAAGGACTGGACTGAGATGCTTCATCTTTCAGGGAATATGCACAGTGCCAAATTTGAGGTCCACATCTGATTTATCTCCTTACCTCTTGCACTGCCCTCTTGAAAATGTAGGTTTTTTTGTGCTGAAAGTTGTGATATTTCTGTGATCAGATTATCATAGACAAAAGAGGGAACAGGGAGACAGTTTGCCCTTCCCTTTTTGGTGGGGAGGTGCTTTTTAAATATAATTTTTATTTGAGATGGGGATAAAATGGAATCTCAGATATGTGCAAAAGCAAAGTAATTGAATATGAAACAACATAGTAACATCCAAAACTAATGGCTGCTACACTGAACAGAATATTTGTGCCCATTTCTAGTTCTAAACTGATTTAATCTGTGCAGGAAAATGACCTGCAATGACACAGCTGACATTTCATACAAGATGTTTGTTCAAGAAACTAATTTGTACTGGAAGCAAATAAGTAAAACTTTGATTGAATATTTTGCCCGCTGTAAAGTTGTTTTTCTAAGTCTCTTACAAGGAAATTTTTCTTTGTTGTTTTGCCATGGGTAAAAATGCATTTTTGGTGGATATTGAAATATTTAGACACATTATTGAGAAGCAAGGGTAACAATTTGCTGTTCTGATTCAAATATCCATGTTAGTTCATTCAGGCACTGAACCTCACTTCGGGGTCTGTTGTGGAGTGTTAAAAATTACCACTTTTTTGAAAAACATAATATACAAACAAAATAGTATTGCTGTGACAGGAAAGCAAACCCAGCATCTTTATCTTTTCAACACACAACAAGTAACTGTTGAAAGGAACTGATTTGTGGCTTGTTGAGAAGTGTGATTTTACTACTATTATTAACTTGTAGTTTTATGTTAATGTGTCTGCCTTGATGGGTGTGCCAGTGTTATCAGAGCTTTGTATGTCAAAATGAAGGTTTGCATCTCCAGCAATGGTCATTTGTAGCTCTTGCTAAGCACGAGATGTGGTTGGCATTTGGAAGAGAAAAGTGATTCTGATGAGGCAAATGGAAGCAATTTTCCTTGGAGGTTTTCCAAAAGGCATTACTAGAGAGATGTGGGCAACTGAAACCTCACCAGAACAATTCTACACCATATCTGCTTTGGCATTTGTGACTCTCTTAGTCCAAGACATGTTTTGATGACAATTGCTTGGATTTATGCCAAGGCTGAAGATACATGTTAAGCTGGAACACAAACAGTGCAAAATGAGAGAAAACTAAAGGAAAGCAGAAATACATTACATACTTCAATGTTTGTCATACATCTTTCATATTTAGATTTGATTCCATTCTAGAATGTATAAAACAAAAAACTGTTTTCATTTGAATACTGAGATTGGCTCAGTATCAATGCTGACAAGCAAATGTATCATCTTAGATTCTGTTAAGGGTGAAAACATCAAAGTATTCAAAAGTACCTCTCCTATGTCCATAATTAAACAGTGCAAACTTATATGGGAATGAAACTTTTCTAAAAAAACATTTTAAAATGAGATGCTTCAAAATAAAACTTAACTACCAAACATTGCTGGACCATCTCCATTAAAGTTTGTTTTGCTTTAGTGTGGATGTGTTGTATTGCTTCAGATGCACTGTCCCAGTGGGGATTGATGAATTTTAATTCATTTATCATTGATACAGAATATGATATATGATATCTCAGCCTTAGTTTGAAAACAAGTATTCTTGTTGTGTGGACTTGTGAAGTGGGCTTGTATGCCTTGGTGGATCTTATTTTATCTCTTTCTACTTGAATAAATCCTCTTTCTGCACAGAATGTGTGAGAGCTTGTATGAAAACTGTTCCCATCAGTACATACTACAGATGCAATGATTTCCTTACCTCTTCTGGATGTTATTTAAATGATGCATCACCAATGCCACTGGCCTTTTCATAGGCATAGGCATGCTGTGTTTATGCTGTGGAGTAACCTTGCTCTTGATTAAAACAAACTTTTTTCTTCATGTTTGATGTTATAACAGAAACTCAGGTTTTCAATCTTCAAGTAATCTTTGCTTGATTCAGTACTTTAACATAGAATTCTTTATTACTCCAGTCTTCATCTCCTTCATGTTTTAAATTCCAGTCCTTTCTTTTGTGTATTTCTCCCAGTTTTGTTTTCCAAGAGATTTTATTGCCGCCCTTGTCCTATATGTCTGGGTGAATATAATAAAAAACACAAAGTATTTCAGGAACTGGGCTGCCTTCAGCATTGTGAGCCTCCAAAGGAGATGTCACCATTCCTACTTTGATGAATTTGTCACTCACTTTAAGGAACGTCTTCTAATTTATATGATCTTCATTTCATTGATAAACGTTTTTTTAGAATTTTTATTTTTCCTGAAGAAATAGGTAATATAGTTTTCTCAGCTGCAGAGGTTTTGTCCATAAACCTGTTTATATGCTGTCCTACTTTCACCTCTTTCCCATCCCTCAGTTTTCTTCTTCAAAACTTTTATTTTAAAGATTTTAGGGCTACTTAAAAACAGCCAGCCTGACTTGCATTCCCTTCCCTCCTCCCACCTGCTTTTTTGCATTGTTCTTATTTTAGGACGATGCCGTGTTTCACTTAATAAATTAAAGTACCCATCTTTGGTCTACAGTTTTTGCTTTTTTTGTCCAGATTTGTGGGTTTGGAATTATCTGGTTGGTGTGTTGTGTTTTAAAGTTTTGCTTGCACATCAATTTTGGGATTACTTATTTCTGTACTCCATGTTCACCATCTCTGCTGTGTACTGAGTGTTTTATTGTGTGGCTTCCATACTTTATCTATTGCTGCCTCATCACTGTGCATGTTTGCTACCATTTTTTTATGGCTGAACAATTTTTTGCCTTAATTTTTAATGCAGTGTTTAACTTAGTCTGCCTCTGTGCAATTTTTGCTTTATTTGTAATTTTCTTCTCTATTTGTCTGTTTCTTCTAAGACATAATATTCTTGGTAAGTCATTCCTCTGTTGCTTTATAAATCCTTTGCATATCCAAGTGTTCCATTATAATTCCATTTTATAAATCCTGGTACGTCAACAATAATTAAAAAGATGGATTTTATTCATTACATTGCCATCAGATATTGAATGTTTTGGGTCTTCTGAGAGCTATTTTGAAAACACAAGATTGTGCCCTGTTTTTTAAGTTGTTCTTTTTCTGAACAATCAAGTAATTAGACTCCTGTAAATCTGTAGATATAGTCATTAATTAAATGGAAAACCAGAATGCCCATGAGGAAACAAGCAGCAGACTAGATTTCATCCTGACTGAAAATAATTAAATTACAGTATAAAAGGTATTTCATGGAGGATTCTTTTTACAAGTAGTAAGTCATGGAGGGCAAGGGACTGAGAAAACAAGAGTGATTCTTGCTTAGCATCTTGTTCAGTGGCTGGAATTAAAAGCTTTTTGCTGTGCAAAATCATCTCTTGCTCCTGGACTTTGACTTAAACCCTCTTGTTCCTTCACCTTTGGAAATACAGAAGTCAAACCTCTGTGAGCTGAGTGCACACATCAGCGTGGTGTGGTTTTCATGTACAACTTATCTGCTTTTTTTTCTTTCTCCTTAATTCTGACCTTCATCCTTATTACACACACATATTTAAGTGGAAAAAAAGCAACAAAATAAGTATGAGAGCAAGAGGGAACATTGCCTTCCAGTGTACACTAGTTGAAAAATCTCCAAATGCCTGAGCAGCAGCAGGGAATTTCCCTTGTGAAATCTTCTTTTCATGCTTTTAGTGGCAAAATAAATACATCTAACAGACAACACTGAAATCCTGTCTGTAGTGTTTTAAGTACTGGTACCTGGAGCATTATGGTAATCTTTGTAAGAATGGGTTGTCACCTCATTCTTTATCTTGTCGATAAAGATAAATTGCATTTCTTGGTGCTTCTGAGATTTCATTTGAATCTGGTATTGCTAAAGCACAAAGTGCATTCAAAATATAGCAGGTGTTCTCAAAACAGGCTTTTTACTTTCCCTACACAACTGAAAGTGTCTCCACCTCTGTATTTTTTTATTCAATCTTGCTGATATTTTTAAGCTAATCTTCCCTTTTAGGTTAACACAACAAAAATCCAGTCCCATAGACTGTGGCAGAAGCTTAGCAAGGATATGAGGATGTCTTGACATTTCTGAGGCTTCCCCTGTCATGTGGATTTTTAAACAAATTTCTCTGCTAAGTTAGACCCAGAATCCTCCTACAGTGTTTTGGGGTCTTTGACATAATATTAGCATAATATTTAGTGAATCATTAGGGTGAAAAAAAAATTGGCAACAGGCTTATTAAAGTCACTGACACTTGACCATTTATGACTTCAGGGTCATGGTGTGAAGTGCAAGTTTCATTTAATTCCCCTTTCTGCTTGTTGGGTTACTTTTTTTGAATGTGTAATGAACACAGAGTTGAGAAAGAGAAGGTAGTTCACCACTAGAAAGAAAAAATAGTCAAGAGCACAGAATAATTGCATTCTAATGCACTAAGGTAAGAAATATTAGAAATGTTGTCTTTTGCTGAGTAAGAGTTGACAGTATTCAAACATAAAATTTCTAATATGGGTAAAGTCAAGGGGGTGGATCAGAACCTCCTTCTGCAAGCATAGGTTCAGTCCAAGGTAACTGTAGCCTGTTTTTTACAAAACTGAAAATATAAGGATGTTCACCAACTCTTTTTGCTTTCAGTCACTTAAATTATTCTGTTTAAGCCTTGTGCCCAATTTTCTCTGTTAAAGCATTAATTAGGTTTAAATCTCTGGATTCTTCTTGAAGATATAGTCTAGATGCCTACAAAAGAAGCATTAAAAATCCCCCAAAACCAAAACCACACCCACAAAAAACCCAAAAGAAAAATATTTCACACACCCAGAACTTGGACAAACCACTTCGCCGCTAAAAGAAAATAAAAGACGAGGAAGAGAGAGGCAGCCCTGCCATTTTATGATGACTTTATTGTGCTACATCCTCTGCAGTCCTCATTCTCTCAGAAATTCTGATCCCTTTATCCCTGCAGCATTTTTGTATGAAAGTTGCATTAAGTGTATCCTGAGACTGCATGATGATTCCAGCTGGATTACTAAGGGCAGGCAGTGTTTCATGGGGAAAGCAGGGCTGCCTAATCAGTTCCTTTAAAACCCTCTCAGTAACCCCTGGAGTTTCACTTGCCTTCAGGTACCTGGATGTGACCTCCTGCAGAAATTTCAATGTGTTCTGTATTCTGCACATGTTAATATGTCAGCAACTTCAGCTTTAGTGGCTGGTAATGGAACAGCTTTTAAATAAAAATGAAAGTCGATTTTCATTTAACAAGTAATTCATATCCTAAAAAAAAGAAAAGGCAGCATGCTATTCAAAATAATTTTGTTCCTAGTGCTACAACTGCATGAGCAGTCTCTTGCACAGTGTAACTCTGCCAATTTTTATTGTGACATTTGCAGTTTTTGTGCTGATCTTCAAAGTTCAGGATCCACCAGGTGTCCACATTGCTCATCTGAGCCAGGCAAGCTAATAGATTTCATAATTAGAGCTTTAATAGATTTAAGAATCTATTAGATTCTTAATTTTTTTTTTTACGGGGAGAAACTTCATTTGCTTTATTGTGGCTAAGTGCATTTTGATGACTGGAAAACATTTAAATACTGCTGGGTTTGCAGATTGCTGTGGGGGAGGAGGTGTGAGTGGCATTCTTAATGACTCCAGCACTGGAGCTGGCCCCTTGCTGTCTCCTTATCCATTCCCTATCCCAGGAATCATTCATCCTTCCCACTGTGGAAATGTAAGGAATCCTCAATGTGTTGCACAGCTGGTGTAACAGAAGATTAAGTTGCCCATGCACTAAATCCAGTGATTGATAGCAAAGGTTTTCACCTAGCAAAGTGCAGTTTTCTTGCATAATTACAAGAATTATGTGCAGCACTAAATCTATTCCCTGACTAGGAATTGAAGGGTTGTTCTGACTGAGTTATGAAAGAAATTAGAAACTAATTTGTGGAAACAACATCTGTTGTACACAGACAAAAAAAGGATTTTAGAAGAAATTTATTTCCCTCTTTTTGCAATTATTTATAAGAGAAGGAAACCTGAAGTATTAGAGTCAGTGGTTTTTGTGCGACACATGGTTATGTACACAATCTCATTCACTGAAAAACAAGGGCTCTTGTTTTTAAATACACCCAGGGACATCAGGCACAGGAAAGATGCATGGAGGAAGATACAGGGAGTAGGAACCCATTTCCAGGCCTGTCTGGCACATGGTCTGCTGAGCTGGTGAGATCTTTGTCATTAATGTCACAGATCTGAGTCGAGGCTACTCAGTAATCATTGCTGCCAGAGACTAGAATGAAAATGATGAAGACTCCTTGAGTTCTGGGAATTTGCTTCCCCCACCTCCCAGGCAGTCTGATGTTTCCCAAAGTGGAAAGCAACCCAGCACTTTACACAGAAGAAAATGCTTTTCCAACTGCATTAGATAACATTTACCTAATTTTGGCAAGGTTGAATATAGTATCAATGTAATTCCCTCATTCCCTTTTCACATTTCCAGGAGGGGGGGGGGGAAAGAAAAAGGCAAATTTTGCATTTTTACCTGGGACTTGCAAATAGTTAGCAAAGAACAAGTTTGGAAATTCACCCGATTTCGCATTTTTTCTTCCCTTAGATTGCTTCCAAAGACAAAATGATATGACCAGTAATATGAAAAATTTGGGAACGTGTAGTGTCCTGATGTGGTACCTATTGTAGCAGTTACAGGAGGTGACACAGGGTACACAGGTTCTGTGTAATTTTTATTTTCACAAAGAAGATACCAAGGATATTGGAGGTCAGCTATCAGTCCTGGCTAATTTAAGGCTGGAGGGGTTTTGTTGCAACTACAAGTGACATTCATATTTGCAATGGAAATGCACCCTCTGAGAGAGTGCAAAAAGTCATCACCAGGATTTGAGGCATGAGAGGGACAAAGATGAGGGAAGAGTCAAAAGTGGAAACATTGCTATCAATCCAAGTGATTTCAACAAAAAAAAAAAAGACTTTTAGTGACTGTGAAAGATACAGAAATTTATATTTGTCCTTGTGAAACTAAAACTGATGATAAAGCATTAAAAAGAAGATCGTGAATGAAGAAATAAACCATTGCATAATCTCACCAAGGCACAGCAGTGCCAAAATTATGGATAGGATAAGAGTGAGGATATCAAGGATCATGGATGTGGCTGTGATTCGGAAATGCTCCCTCAGTACAAACACTTGAATATTTTTATCTTTGGAGTTATCTTTGCTGCTTTTTTCTTTTTTTTTAATAGCATATCATCTGGCCCTTTTATTTGAAGATGGTTTTCCTTCAGCAAATGCTTGAGGCTCCTGTTTGGTGTCCACCATTAATTACAGGATAAATGTCATCACTTTCATGGAAGGCTTGTGAGTGTAACCAGGTATTGGTATTTCAAGTGGTAAATGAACTAAATTACTACTTAAAAAGTGCAGGTTCTGTAGAAATCTGGAACAGCAACACTTGAAAGTAATAATTTTCCTGAAAATTCCAGCCTAGTATAGACTTCTTTGATAGAAAGGAAGAATTGAAGCCAAGAGAAACGAAGTTGTACTTATCTACAGAAATAATGAAAGATTCTCTAGGTGTTAAATAAAGAAGTGACAACATATTTGCATCAGATAATGATTCCTTATTTTCTTTTCCTCTGATCAACAGCTGCTTTCAGAATTTTTACCATTAGAAATTTACTGGTTGCAGTCCTTCTCAAGGCCACTCCTTCCTTCCTTCTTCCCTTCTTTCTCATGGCAATTTAGATCAGTACAGTCAGTTTGAAAGAACTCTAAACATTTAAAAGAATCATTTACAGGAAAACACACTTGGGCAGTAAGGAAAATGCTGCCTACCAGCAGAAGGAATGTCGCAAGTGTTCAATTCAGGAGTACAGCAAATTATTCCTTGAATACTCTCCTGGATTTAAGATAATTTTTTACTCCACAACTTCTGAGAAATGTATTTAAACTGTTGGGTGGCCACCCTTCAGTGTCTTTATCCACATTCTTTACTTTGTTTAAAATTTAAGGCTCTTCTGCTATTCTGTTTTTGTGGCTAATTATCAAGTTGTGCAGCTTCTAGTGTCAAGTAGTGGCCTATTAATATCTAATTCTCAGGTGGACAGTGGAAATTTTAAGAATTTTCTGTGATTTACTCTGAGTTAGTGTTATAATTGTGACCCTCTTGAGTGTTTCTTTTTCACTCTGTTTTCACTTGATTAGCTTCAGAACAGCATTTTTCAGAGTTTTCTGAACTAAAGAACTAGAAGAATAAGGAAAGCAAGTTCTAACATAATTCTAATATACATAAATTCACAATTCCTGTGAAGAATCCAAAATTAATTGTATAATCCACATTGAGTTGTGTAATAATTCCCTCTAATTTTCCCAATATTTAAATGAACAAATAGTTTTTACTGTTACAGAGCCCTATTAATCTTCAGTAGTAATAATCATTCAGTAGAATGCATAAGAAGGAAGGAAAAAGATATCCCCGTCTAACATCTTGCTGTAGTTTTTAGTCTTCTTACTCTTACAGAATATATTGTTAGATACTAGAGTTAGGGCACTAAATATTAATATTGCAATATAAAAAGATATTGGCACATTTACCATTACCTTTAATTAAATAGCTGCAAAGAACATCTAAATATTGCAATATTTTTAATGCAGAGCTGTCAGATACTGATATGAAAATGTATTACAATGGAGTTTTTCCACTGCACTTTGTGGTTAAAGAAATTCAGTTACTATTTCAGGCCAGACTAGCTACACTTCAAAAAAACCCTTCTGGCACAAGCCTGCTCCTGATGGTTCCTGGTCCCTGTGAGGCTGGAGCTGGATGGCAGTGGGAAAAAGGGTGCTGGGAGAGAAAGGGGGAGCCCTGCCAGTCTGGGGGCAAAGTCCTGCCACACTGAAACGTTTTCATTCTTTCCTTATTATTTACAGACAGATTTTATGGACTCTCTGCGTTTTAGAGAGGAACATCTGCAGCCTCAAGTGCCTTCTGTATTTTAGACCATTAAGAATATGAAAAATAGGCATTCTCAGAGATGCTAACTAAACAGCTACACTCATTGTAATATTCTCCCCTGCAATTTTAGGCCAAAATGCAGTAGCAGAAAAATCCTTGTCCTTTCTTTTCATGAAGTCTCTCTCTGTGATAGGTGTTCAGTAGATTTCATTTAAAAAGCCACTGGGTTTGATTTGTTACTGGAAGGACTTGAAGGGAAGATGTTTGACTTAGAAGAGGGGGAAAAAAATCCTTTTAAAAGATTGTCAGTGAGGAAAACAGATTGAACTTTGTTTTAATAAACCTGTTCTTTAACCAGAGCAGCTCTCTTTGCTCTCTCCTAGCCCAAGTATGACTCTTCAGGAGCAGAATTTAAAGGTATTTTTCTGTTCTTGATGGGAATATGAAAAGTCTGGTTTTCACCCATTCAGAAGTATTTACCAGTTCCAGTAATTGCCCATCTGGAGAAAAAAAAAAAAAAAAAGTGATGTATAGCTATCACAAGATTTGGTTTTTTGGTTTTTATTGTTATTCTCAGAGAATTAGTAACAGTTCAAAAAGAACAATGAAGATGAGACTGAAGTCTCTTTAGTATAAGATGTTAAGCCTTGCTATGTTTTTCTCTTTGCATACTTTGAGTTTTTATAATGAAGTGTATACAACCTTATCCCTATGTCCGCAGTCTTTAGTTTTCTTTAATTTTAAACTCTCAGCCAGGTAAGCTTGTTGGACATTTTCTGCCTGTTTTGTGGCAAGTTTTGTGCCTGCCAGAAGCCCACCAGGCTCTGGATTTCCAACTGGAGCAGAGATTCCCTGAGAGCATCACTCTTCCTTGTACCTGCATCCTTCCCTCTCCCATCTGATTCCCAGCCTCTCTGAAGGAAGTAATGCCTTGTCTAATTCCTGGCTCTACTTTGGAAGCTGATCACACCTATAAGAGCATTAGAAAAAAGCCTAATATGTGGTTTTAAAGCTGTTGTACAATGTGAGAGTTATTTTTTTATACCCATTCCCTTAAAAATACGCATCTGTTTATATGCTAAGGCCGTCAGGGCCCAGAAAATGAGTTTTAAAAGTTGTCTTTAAGCTGTCTTCAATCTGATTTCTGTGTTTCTGAATTTCCATGCCGCCTGCTTTTAGAGGCTCTCAGCTGTTGTAATGGATTTGTAAATTAGGAATGGGATATTTACATAAAATACAGTCTTAAAAAATAATAAAAATACAAATAATTTTAAATGGGTGCTAAATTGCTTTAGGACTTTTTTGTGTACCCCACATTACATGAGATAAATGTGAATTCTACAGGTGTTCCTTTGATGAAATGGGCAAAGATGTGTTGCAAGTTTATACAAGATATCACATGGATAAATAGGAAAATGAGTTCCAAATTTGATCCTTTTGACAGATATTCATCAATATATAGAAGTGTTGAATAAAAATATGAGAGCACCCATTCACAGATGAGGAAAACTTTTCATATTGCCCTTTACTGTGATAGTTTCACTCAGGTGAAAAATATTTGCTGTGTTTCTTTTTTGTCTTGATGGTTCTGCTCTTAGTGATTTTTTATTTTTAATGTAATAGGTTGAGTTTCAGCTCTGTTTTTTCACTATGTATCTATGTGCTAAAACTCCAGAAGTTTATTAAATCCTGCAAACTGCAAACTCTTACTTACCTGGAAGGTTTTATTTAATTCAGTAGGTCCTTAGTCCTCTGGAGAAGGAGCCACTCACCTGGGGTCTGTGCTTTCTGTGAGCTTAAAATATACTTGAGGATTATAGTGCTGCATCATTTTCTAATTTAACAGACAGGAAAACCTTCCAAGGCCTGGAAAACAAAGCTTCTGGGGATTTGGATGGTGATGAAGTGCAGAAGTGGCTGTGGTCTCCTGTGAGACAGCTCCGTGCTGAAGGGCAAAAGGAGAACGGAAATTCTGCTGAAGCAGCAAGAGAGAATTCTTCAGGGAAATGATAGGACATTTTGATTAAACCAGTTGAAGAACAAATTTCTCTTGTTAAGAGAGGTCAGGGGGAATTGTTTCAGCTTGCTGGTGTTCTCTCTCCTCCCTTTGGCTTCTCAAAGTAACTGAAGTGTGTAGAGGTTTTTTAATTTTCTTTCAAGATTTATGAGTCCATAACCTGGTTAAGGTATTACCCGTGCTGCACTGAACAATAGCTTATTATTCACAAAGGGGGGTGGAATTTTTAGCTAAAAATATTATTTTCTGCATCCTTCTACCATCAGTTCTTCTCATGCTGTGTTTGAAAATTTTATTTTCTTAGAGAAATACTGGAATCATGATAGTGTTAAAACTTGTTTGTTCTGTTATAATGATGTATCCCTATCAAAATTGGTGTGTCACAGTGCTAGTGAGTCTGTATATGGAATGGAAAAGGGTTGTGCCCCAAATTTGCTGAAGGATATTTTCCATGGAACACTGGCATGTGAGAAATATCCTGGTAGGTCATATCAGAGTTGTTTTTTTTGGATGATGCAGTGGAGGAATGGTTTATTCTCTGTGGCAAATAAATCTTGTCTGCTAAAATGGAACAATAATAGGGACAAGCTGTCCAGCACCTCAATGTTACATTTCACTGTCCTAATGTGAGCAGAGAATCAATTTTCAAGTGGGACTGGACATAGAGAAGTGAAACAACATTTTATGCTTAATGCTGCCCAAACAGGGAACATATGCTTGAATTTATCTTTTCACTGATTGTTACTATTTAGTGACTGCTGTTCTTTCTCTTGGGAGCTGATGCATCTGTCTCCAGGAGATACTCTTTATTAATAAGATTATATTTTATTTGACTTGAGTAGTAATTCATAAAACAACACAAAGTGCTGCATAAATATTCATAAAACTTTGAAGCCCCCAGATACAGACACAGTTCTCACTGGTATGTTGGAACCCTTGAAATACATCTAATACTTGGGATTTAATAGCTCATGTAGTATAAATAAAAACTGCAATACTTCATATAATACAAATAAAAACTTCTTTTTTGTTCTGCCCCACTCTTGTTTTGTAAGAGATCTCAGGTTGACAATTGAAATAGTAGTTCAGGACTGAGAGATTTTGATTTTTATTTCTAGTTTTAACAGATTGTAAAGTAAAATGCTGAGTGCGTGTGTAATTCTCTTAAATTTAAATTCTTTGGTGCTGTTTCAATTAGGCAAATAATGGTTGTATGATTTGTGTATTGACTGCTTTTATTTGCTTCACTTGAATTCTCATTATTGCAGGTAAAATTAAAGCTCAAATTTGTGTGATTTAATAGAATCATAGAATGGACTGGGTTAAAAGGGACCTTTAGGATCTCTCTGATAAAAACCATAAATATATCATAAATATATTGCTGCCATTTGGAAGAAACTGTCCTTTCTAAACAGTAGTTGTCTCTCCACATTATCCAAAGTCAGAAACAGAAAGAGTAAATGCCTTAAATATCCTTGTTTCTAGAAAAGGGATTAACACCTGTAGCTTTTTGAGCAGGAGAAACAAGTTACAGCTCTGGCATTTTTTGTGTGCATGCAAAGAAATTTAGATAGCGTAATAGAATTTTTCTTGACTCAGGATTAGGTTTCTTCATCTTATTTATGTATGCAATATGATGTGATGGAATTTAGACTGCAGCTTTTGGATTTGCAAAAATCTCTTTCCTTTCCTGAGAGGACTATATAGACTGCATTATCAGATACTACAATATTTTTTAAAGTGGAATGAGAAAAAATTGCTTTACAGATGCAGGCCAATAGCCAATGGTAGAAAATGTATATTTGGTCAAAAATGTAGCTAAAGATGTTTAAAGGATGGAAACTACTAAATATTCAAGCTATGCTGAGAGCTTCTTTCAGCTAGAAAACAAAAAGTTGCAAAATATTCTTCACAAAGGCAAATTCTACAATAATTTTCTTAAGGATGAAGGAGAGTTATTTTTATAATATTTCCCTTATATACAGGGAAATTTATAAATAAGAAAGAAACCTGTTTTAGACATGAAACTTGGGGGCTTGATACTGAGTGCAGTTTCCAATTTTTTTTTTTATAAAATAGAGGAAAAATGGAAAAGTGCAATAGAAATTGTATTTCTTTTAGACTAGTCCTATTAAAGCTTCTCTGTTTAGGTCTAAAGATAACTATCCAATCATAATAATGCTAACTATATTGCTGATTTTTATTTTAATAGAGCATGTACATTTGAGTTAAGGGTCCATGTCGTTGCTTTAGGTCCTTCCTCTACAGGAATTTCTTCCTTATGTTCTTGGCTGGTGAAGGGTGGAAAGAGAGCAGACATGGATATTAGCTGAACGCCAAAGCCTTCACAGCAAGCCAGCAATTAAATAAAACATATTCTGAATGATGATACTGATTTCTGTTCACATTAGGCCACAAATCTTAGCCAAATCTGCCTGCATTTGCCTACCAGAATTTGCTGAATTGTTCAGTTGATGCAGCCATGATTTCTTTTTCAATCATTATTCCAAGTGATCCACAACTCCATGGGCAGGGCTTTTGTTGCCAGTAATGTTCTAAGCAGCCACTGTGATACTCTGTGCTCCCATTGCTCCTCTGGGCAGGAAAAGAAAATCAACACAGCACCTCAAGCCATTCTGTGCTCTGTTCTGCTTTAAATTCAAAGTTCTTTTAGCAGCATGGTTTTGTTTTGAGTTAAAAATGAAAGCAAGTATAGGATTTCATTCTTGCCCCGTGAAACAGGTGATTTCTCTTTCTTTATTCATGCTCCCACTTCCTCCAGCATCACCTTGGTCTCTGAGTGCCAGTGTGAATGTTAACCAGAGCTGGATGTCCTAATACTTGAGAGAGGGGAAAGAAAGGAAGGGTTTTATGTTATTGTTTTATAAATGTTATATTGTTTTGTAATTCACCCTGATGGCTTCAGAAATTCTCTTGAGTGCCAGCATTAAAAACTATTATAATTTGCAATTATGTCAACTGTGTATTTTGCTTGGAAAATATTAATGCTTAAAATTTTTTTAATGGGAACTTAATGTGCAAGCAGCAAGGAAGTGTGTAATGAAAACACACTTTATATAAAATCCATGAGAGGAAGAAAGGCTTAGGAAGAAATGTACACATCCTGTGAATGAACCAGAGGTTATTCCAACATAAATTAATTGATAAGTCTATAAATTTATTAGGTTTTCTCTTATTGACAGCTGAAGGTGGTTTTCAATAATAGACAAATCTCAGCACAGGGATTCTTAAACTCTCTCAATTCAAAACTGAGAGATTTGCCTCAGTTCATGCCTTGGATGATCAGTTTGTAAAGTAGTCTGCAAATAAAGCTCACCCACAGGGAGAATCTGAAATGTAATAAATGTTTGTCAAATGCTTTGGAGACCCCTAAGGAAATATATTATTTCTACACTTCCCATGAAGACTGCTTTCATTTACTATATAGATCTATACAGTGGTTTTGTATTTTCGTTAGTTTATGAACACAGTAATGACAAATGTGTGGTTTTTTAGGACAGAAAATCTCAAAGTACTTCTGACAGGAGTTTTTTGACCAAAAAATTGCCCTTAATTTGTGCTGTAAAAATAAAGATGGTGATGAGAGTGTGTGTGTGTGTTTTAATGGGTATTGCATCAAATACTCTGATCCTAGGCTGGATAGACACTTTTGGCATAATGATTTTAACTCATGCACTTGTAAATGTTGGAACAGAACAGAATGAAGATACAAAATAAAGACAGAAAGTAATATATGGGCCAGGATACGGAAATGGTTATTAATTATAACTGAAAAGTGTTAATTAAAATACATTTTATGAACTTCAATTTTTTAGTACTGTTCGTTATAGATTTAATAGGAATAATGATTTTCCTCTAACCTCAGCCCTTTGCAATGGTATTGTGTGCCAAGATCCTGAAATTAATCTAATTTAGGCCTCAAAAGCATGTATGTTTATTTTCAGAGGGATCCTTTGTTCCTTTGTATTGATCTTTAGTTCCTTTGTATTCTCTTGAGACAGGGAGTCCTGTTTAGGCAGCAACTCATTTGTGCCCCTTTTTAATCCCAATGTTTGACAAATTGCCCCTGAGGTGCCGTGGAGACTGTTGAAGAGGTCTCTGCAGAAGAAGCTGGGGTGGCCAGCTCTGAGGCAGACATTGCCATTTATCAGATGAATCCCAGCATTAGTCAGAGGCTTGTGATGATAAAAATTAGAAACTCTCTTCAGAGCTCCTGATTAATTCTGACGCTCTGCCCTAATGAGACACAGAATCTTGTGCCCAGTGTTGCAGAAGATAAAGAACTTCATATTTGTGGCTTGGCTCTATTATGTTTTAGCTCAGAGATGCATTTAAA
This sequence comes from Chloebia gouldiae, assembly GCA_003676055.1. Taxonomy (NCBI): domain Eukaryota; kingdom Metazoa; phylum Chordata; class Aves; order Passeriformes; family Passeridae; genus Chloebia; species Chloebia gouldiae. The sequence goes on from QUSF01000016.1 coordinate 12,788,420, forward strand.
TAATTTGAGGTCTGGCCAGGCTATCTACATCTAATGACTGATGTAGATTAATTAGGAGACTGGAGGTCTGCATGTCCAGAAAGAATAGTGGGTTCATATTCTCTGTTTAAAAGAAATGAGATTTTAATCAGGAGGTTGTCTCCTTTATGCCTGTTTGTGGTCCAGGCAGATGGTGCACTAATCATCCTTACAAAGACAGTGTATTGACTATAAATAATGCAAAAAACCCAACTTGGAGGAGATTATTCATTATTTCTGTAGTCAGACTGCAGGAATCGTTTCCTCCTGCCGCCCTGTCATTCTGTCTGGAGACAGAGTGATTTGAAAGGGCTGTTCCATCTCCATCTGACAAGCTGGATTTGGGTTTTACAAATGGATTTTCATTCTTACTCTAAGTAGGTGTATGTATAATATATGTGTTTCCATTGTTTACATTTAAATTAAGACCCATCTCTCTTTCCCATCCCGTTTTTCAGCATAGAATGTCTTGCAGCAGAAGGCTGGACAAAACTTTTTAATTTGCTTCCAGTGGCGCGGAGAGGAGAGGCATTTCAGAACTTTTTTATTGCATTTGAGGTCCCTTTGAGATACATTAGATCTTTTGATTCCTACAAGCAGTCTGTTTATAAATTTGTAAGACATACAGTGTACAAATGCAAACAAAATATTCAGGATTTGGAAGATTTATCTTCTGAATGTCTGGCAGACCCCACTAGGAGTCTAGTGAGTAAGAGGAAGACCAGATAAGCCTTGTGGACTCCCCATGCTTTGTGTTTCTGAGGAAAGCAGGAAATCACCCTACCTATACCTATTCCCATTCTGAGAACAAGTTATGGCATGACCTTCTCAATGTAATTATTAGTTTGTGTATGAATGAGAGCAAGATAAACCCAAAAAATCCCAGTTTCATGCAACACTTTGCTCTCACCCTGTTCCAGCCCATGGATTACCATGGAAGATGGAGAGGGGAGGGGGAAAAAAAGGTTAAGGAAGTGATAAAATGAAATTATTTTGGTAACAACTGGAACATGCTCTGAAGCTTTATTTTTTTGGTGCCCTCAACAAGTGCTTTTCTAAGGCTCAAGGATTTGCTGCTTTCCAGATGGGATGGATAGAGCAGTTCTTGTGTTGATTGTGTTCCTTGAGCAGTCAGTGGTTTTCCAAATTTTTCTAATGAATTTGCATATTGAATAGCTGCAAGTTTATTTGAATTAAACCACATCTTGTGCTGCTCTGAAAATGAAAATTCATGAAGGGCATGAAGGGCATAATTATTGTTCAGAGTGACTAAGTGACTGACTTGAAACTTGGGTGCTTCCTTGCTTGGAAAAAGTTCAGACTGTTTTAATGTGCTTAGTTTTGTATCATGTTTATCAATTCCTTTCTGTTTATTTCCTAAGGGGCCATTTCGTAAATGCATATCAGTGATGGAAATACCTAAAAAAAACCCCTAAATCTGTAGTGTTACCAAATCTCTGTAGTTAATTAAGGGAAGGAATCTCCTGTAGGGCACAGGAGAAGGTGACCAGATGCTTCAGGCCCAACCTGCCACCACAGCATTGATTCTGAAAGTAACATTCATTTTGTTACTAAAATACACCCAGCCTACCCTCAGTTATAAGGTGGCAATACTGTCAATCTTTACCAGCTGGAAAAAACCTAATTTAAAAAGCACAGGCTGACTCCCTGAGCAGGCTGCACATTTTCAGTAATAGATCACTGGATCAACACCACTTCACTGCTGAGGTGCAGAAACTCAATTTGTTTGCAATGCCATGAAGTCAAGGACACTATAAAACTGCTGCTCAGTGATAGAAAAAATAACTGTAAAAGCAGACTTTGTGGAAGGAGTTAGGTGTTAATGTGACATGTGCATGGTGGTTCAGTCACACTTGCCTAAATTCAAATTTCTTTAACCACAAAATTTAATATGCTACTACTGGGGTTTACTTTTTCTTTTCCCCTTCAGGAGTACCATACCTGATTGCAGTTCTGTCACCTGGTTTGGAAGAGTAAGAAAAACTTCTGGAATGATAGAAGTGGGAAGAGGATTTTTAGGCTCTCTCTGAGAATGATAGGCATTTCCCAGTGCCAACAGGTAGAGAATTCAGCTGCATTTCCTGGCTGCCTGTGCTGTTGGCACAGCCCCAGGGCTCCAGGACTGTGCAAGAAATGGCCAAATTGGTGGTTGTACTTTAATTTCCCTGCTTGCTCTGTGAAAATAAGGAAGCTCACTCTCCTCAAATGTGTGTTGAAGCTCAATTAAAACCTACAAAGTGGACGATATTCATTGATGGAATCTGCTGATAACATGAGAAATACAATGAAAAGTGGTTGAAGCTGTTGGAAGGTGGAACAGTGGAAGTTAATCAGTTTTGAACATTAAAATTACCCCTTTCTGAGCTTGAATCAGTGGATGTTCACTACTATTTTGGTAGGACCTAAGGGAGGACCTAGGTTCTTTTAATCTGCCATGCTTGTATCCTTTTTTCAATGTCTCTGAAGAGTGCTTGAGGTGAAACAAGATCAAAAATTGGGCATTTTGGACACAGCACATGTTAGAAATAGGACAAATATGATACTTCAAATGAAAACTTTATGGAAAAAAATTAAAACCTTGGTTCCAGATATGCTTTTGTAACTTTTTTTACATCAGCTAAAAGTCAAAACGTGTTCTGTGTTGTATTGTCTTATTGATGTTAAAATCTAGAAAATTTTTTCTTTCAGGAACACGATAAAGATTATCTTGCTGGATACTTTTAAGTCAGCATCATTCCAAGCATCAGAAGTTGATTAGGGGATCCCTTTTCCCAGATTTATAGCCAAATTTTTCCATGACCAGGCCATGGGAATTTGGAAGGTGAGGAAAAGGCAGAGGCAGCTGCAATGGATCCTTGAGGAGGAGGCTGGACTAGAAAAGGCTGCTGTGGTCCTCTGGAAAACGAGGGAATGGGGAAACCCATATGGTCATTGTCCTGCCACCCTCTCCCCTTCAGCCTTCCCTCTGCACCCCAGTGAGCCCCTTCACACCTTTCACTTGCTCTGTGCTTACTGTGAAGATGCATTTGCACTGCTGAGAAAGTTTTGAAATTCTGTGAAGTTTTTGGTACCTTCCTTTTGGTTCCTTTGGTTCTTTCCTGCTGCTTTTTGACTGGATAGCCCTAATGATATAGAAAATATTCCGTGCAGTGCCTCACTGTAACCTGCCTTACTTAATTTTAGGCTTTATGTGACTGCTGCCCTGTGACCTCCCATCCTTCTTCTTGTGAATCCTCAGTGCAAGTCACACAGTGTGAGTAGCAAGCCCCACATTTAAATTGTTGATACTCACACTTCAAAGTAAAGCTTGCAAGAGGTTATCCTAGAAAACAATAGGGTAGTTCTCTAGAAAGATTCTTTCTTCTTGTTTCTTGAAATGAAATAATTTTCTTCTGCTTGGATTTTTTTTAAGAAACAACTTCATGGGCACCAGAAATTTCCTAACAAAACCCATTTGCCAAAATGACCAAACTACTTTTCTGTAAAGATGAAATAAAGGAAGGGATGATATATTTATTACCTGATTATCTTCCATAAAATCTTTTTAATATAATGATACTGCAGTTTAAAAATCCTCATTAAAGACCATTAATGAAATATCAAGTCTCTCGATAACAATTCTAAATTATCTCTGTCATGAAAAAGGACACTTGTTAGAATTGTCTTTACCTCTAGATTAAATTTATAAAGAGGATTCTGAAGAGTGCTATTTTGAGGAGGAAGGTTTGTGTTCACTGTAAATTTTTTGCTAGATAAGTCTTTTGCATATGACAGTGCATTTCCTCTTGAAAATCTGGAGTTTATGAATAAGGATGTTTTATTGCAGAGGAATAATGATATAGTGATATCCCAGTGGGGTTCCCCAGCTCTAAATGTCACTCAGCAAAAACAACACTTTCTGAAAATTTTTTTTGTTTATGTTGCAAAATTTTAGGGTCTACAGGTTGGTGAGGAAAAGGTTTCATTGTTTTTGTGTCTTTTTATATCTTGTGACTAAAATAAATGTGTAATCATGGGTTATTTTGACAGAAGACATTTATAAACTTCATGTTATCCTGTTAAAATGATTTGGGATAAGAAGGGAGAATGCCTGAAGCAAGAATACACTATCATGGCAAACAGCATCCAAAGGACACAGAGTAGGGAAGATGGGTGTCCTTTGGCCTGATAATAGGGAATCCATTTTGTCTTATATATATTTGTAACAAAATCCTTGTAGAAGTTGTCTAGAGCCTACAGATCACACACACAGTGTTTTATTGCAGAATACTAGGAACAGATATTCTAATTTAAGTTGTAATGGAATAGTAGTTCTAAGGGAAACTCTCCTGTTGTAAACTATGGAGAAACAGGTAGCGGGACAGGAGAAACAGGTATTTGAGATGAGAATGCCTAAAATTTCAATAATGAATTTAGGATTGTCAGAAAGATGTTAAATTTGAAAAGCTAAGTCTAAAAAATTAATTGATATGGGATGGAAGTGGGGGTGATGGAAGTGTGGTGTTTGGATCATGCTTTATTTTTTTAAACCAATGTCAACTGGCAAACATACCTACTTTCCACCCTAATAGAATAAAGAAAAGTAGTGAACAACCTTTAGTGAATAAATAAGTCTGTGGCAGTCACAGAGCCCTGTTGTCTCCAGTCCAAGAGGAGCTGGAAATCTCCTGGGGCGCATTTCACCACCCATCACCCAGCAAGCTCTGGAGAGCTGGAATAAAATCTTCTCATGTGCAGGCTGGGTCAGGCCTGGCAGAGGCTGCCACAGGTGCCTGAGGACAGTCAGTTCCTCTGCAGACACACAACACTCCTGCAGTGAGCCTGGCAGCTCCCTGGGACACATTTTGGTCACCGTGACGGCGTCTCGTGCGCTGCCCTTGGCTGAGGGTACTGCGCTGTCTTGGATTTCATCATCTCTGCTCTGCCAGGATGGGCTCAGGGGAGTTCCACTCCAGTCACACGGAAGGAGCTCTGTTTAACCATCCATGCCTAATTGCAGATCACTCACAGCAGGATTTCTTCCTGAGCAAATACCATAAAACTCGCTGAAGATACAACACGGAGAAGAAGAAACACCTAAGACCTGTGCAGCCCCCTTTGTGGGAAATGGATTTGTAGAGAATTTTTAGGGCTTGGTAGAAGGTTCATACCTTATGTATTTGTATGTAAACTTTGAGATAAGAAATGTTGATTTAGAAATGTTATAGAATAGGATGAATTCTAGAGTTTAAAAAAGATTTAAAAGATAGCTTTATAAGTAAGACTAGATATTATAGAGAAATAGAGCTATGAAAGATGTCTATCACAATCAGAAGCAACCTATTTCATAATTACAATACACTATAAATGTTTCTTATCAGCTTTTTACTACACCACATTATAGATAATTTAAAGCTAAACATCTAAAACTACTCTTCTTAATTCCTACTACGTCTTCCATAGTTCTGTTTCTCTAAAATATCTAATCTTATTTATAAAGCTATATTTAAAACTTTTTTTAACTCTATTTCTCTCTCAACAATATTTATTCTATACTATTACATTTCTAAATTGACATTTTGTATCTCAAAGTTTACATACAAATACATACTGAATAAACCTTCTATCAAACAAATACATACTGAATAAACCTTCTATCAAACCCTAAAAATTCTCTACAAATCCATTTCCCAGACCCCTTATCAGAGTGGGACACTGGGGGATGTCCCTTTGCCATTGCCTCACAGCACCTGCCTGTCCCCCTGCACTGGTGCACACAGAGGAAACACCTCTGGCTGCTGGTGGAGGAAGCAAAAATTTTGCTCATGAGGAAGCAGAAATTTTGCTCATGATGACTGTGACTTAGGAAAAGCAAAAAAAAGGCTGCTGCTCCCTTGGAGGAAGGAGGCCTGATGCATTTTAATGAAGGAAGTGCCCTGAAAGCCTCAGAAGGGAAAAGGTTTCAAGTAGAACTATATGCACAAGGTTAACCAGGGCAAAGGACAGAAAGGGTTCAGCCCCTCCAGCACACAACATGACAGTTAAATTGGTTGGAATAAACTGGCATCTTCCTCTGGAGGTTGGATATTGAAGTAAACCAATGAGGCAATGTGAAGTGGTGGACTGCTAGTCAGCTATGCTTTTGGGCAGGTGAAATGATTTAAGAGGTTGAAAGGAGGAAGAGAGAAATGAGACCTGGTGTAGCTGCACCTGCTTTTCCTTTTCCTTTTTTTTTTAAATTTTTTTTTTTGAATGTGTTTTTTTTGTTTTTGGGTTTTTGGTAGTTTTTTTTTTCAGAGCAGAGTTGCTCCATTTTCATTACAGCAATAAGCTATTGAGTGTGCATTTATCTGTCCATAGGTCACAACACAACTTTTCTGTTTGCAGCTAGATTTAGTTCACAAATTCAGTAAACCTGTCAGGTCTCATACACAGGCTGATGTTCAGAGCATTATATTGATGGGATTTTTAAAGGGAAGAAGGGAAGGGGAATGGGGCTCATTGCTGCTGTTTGGGAAGCCAAGTCTGACTCCTTGGTTTAGAGGAACTGTCCTGCTGAAATGGGAAGAGGGATGTGGACAGCCTCCTGTGCTGTGACTGAAATGAGCTGTTCTTTGTTCTTTGATTCTGATGGACTCAGAATCAGGACTGCTTTGCTTTATCCCAGATTCTTCTGCTCAGACATAAAGAAAAGAGAAGACCTTTGTCATATTCACTTGTGTTCTGCTTTGACTGAAGCAACTGAGTCTCTATCATATGGAAATATCATATCCAAATAATACAACTGTGATGTAGTGTTTGAAGGCAGTAGTGTTACTAAATTGTATCCACAAAAAACAGCAATAATAGTACTTCTGTCTTCTATTCTGAGTCAGTATTGAACTTTGTAGTCTTTCTTACTTACTACTTAAATAACAGTAAAATTCAGCAGCCAAGCAAGGGTACCATAATATTTGAAGGAGACAACATAATAGACAATGCATTTGAATATGAATTCTTTTGCAAGTCCCAGGGAGCTCCTGATGGAAATTTGTAAGGTCATGACTGACTTGATGGTGTAGTTATAAATTCCTGCTGAACATTAAGCACATTGCTATTCTTCTCATCTCTGTTTGGTCATTAAGGAAAGTGATGAACATCACATGGTGTCAGGAGCGTGGAGCGAGAATGAATTTGGGAAGACTTCAGAAAAGGTCACAGAAACAAAGGAAAGGGGAAGAAAACAAAAAGTGGAACTGTGGTAGTTCAAAGCTTTCATACATACGTTTTATAGGAAGTTATTTTATGTTTGCTTTTTAGAAGAGTCTCAAAAGATTATTGCATATCTTGTGGAGAAGAAGAGCACAGATATGCCCTTGACCCTGAGATTGTACTGAATCCTGGGATTATCTAAGAGCCATATTAGAGATATAATCATATAGTTAATCAATTATCTGCTGACGGGAGTGGTAAGTGTCAGTGATACAGGCTAAACTCTGGGTTGTAGCAAACAGAATGATCTGGGAGGCAAAACCTAAAAATTCTGCATGTGGCTGGAGCCTTCTCAGTGCATCAGCAAAGACAGTAACCTGCTGCTTTTAAATGATGGCTCCAGCACGCCAAGGTTTTCAAAAAAACAGGGATGGCAACTTAACTGAGACAAAACAAAGTTCTGGACAGAATTACAGGCAGGCCTGGGCACAGGCAAAATTAATTTTTCATGCCTGAGTCCTTCAAGCTCTGTCCTTGCAGAGACAAGACAGTGACTCTCTGTCCTAAAGAACAGGTTGTTTCCCTTCTGTGAATGTGTGAGTGCTGCTTTTTTTCACCAGGAGCCCTGTCGCCCACTTGACTGCTTAATAAATAACTTCTCACTTCAATGAGGTTAAAACTTCCTTCCATCCCTCAGTAAAGATTTTTTTCATGCAAGCCTTATTATTTTATAGCTGTCTCTCTGTCAAAGCCTTTGTGATAAGTGTCTAAACACCATAATTGTAGCTACTGCTGAGTTTTCACTCAATAAGCTGAGGTAATGCTCATCTTTTTGTTTTTAGGCAACTATAACCTCTTCCTAAACTTGTCACACTTTGTAGTTCCAAATCACAATTAATTACAACCTATCAAAATTATCAAAGGTATCCAGACAAAGAGGTTCTTACCTCGTAAATTCATGTTTACTTGATCAGCCTCTGCTGAAATTGAGTAAAGTCATGGTTGATTAATGTTTAGGAATAACTTAAACCTGTTCATTCTGGTGGTGTTTTTCTTGTCACTCATGCTCTTGTTAATTAATATGGTCACTTATTAAGAACAACTCTGCATGGTGAAACTGAAGGCAAACTGCTTCAGAAAATAATGTATTAATACATTGTTGTGTTGCTGTGCTGTGCTGCCTGGCATGAAGGCTGCCTGCTTTAATGGAAGATGTGAGGAATTTATTTTTTTGCAAGTAGTGACCTTTTCTACCAGGGCATGTGCTAAATGGCAGCCAGCTATGCATCAGAAAACAATTATGCCTGGCAGTGCAACTGTTCATATGTTCACAAGGCCTTTGAGTTCTTGAGTTTTCCCTGGCATTTAATCTGAACGGTGCACTGGAAAGGAATCAACTTTTTTAAAATAAATACACATATTTTTGGAATCCAGACTTGAAAATAATGTTGTTGAGTATCCATTTTGTATTTTACATTATCTGAGAGATGGCTATATTGTCATTGGTCAGGTATGCTATTAAATATTTGAGACATTTTTGCTGCCATTTATTTCCAATTTCCAAACTGATTTAGTATGATTTTGGGAATTATCTGGTGAAAACATTTTTCAAAGGCATGTGTAGAAATAGGCACTCTTCTATTAAAAGTCAACAGAAAATGGGCACTTGTTTCTCTACCTTTTCCCCTGTTCACAGCCAGTGGACTAAATTGTTGAACTACCTTTTTTTTTCCTTGTTCTTTTGCATTGTTATACAAAAAATGTGTGCTCTGAATGAGTCAAATTATTATTTTCCCCCAGGAGCTACAGAAATGCTATTTATTTCATTCTAAGGAGAATATACTGCTCTGAATTTATGTCAGAGTCCCACTGCACAGAATTGACTAAGATGTTGTAGTGTATTCCCAAAAATGTTTTGAGATGGATTACTTAGAGCTCCCATTTATAAAAAAAGTCAAAGCTATATCCCAGAAGGGCTTTATAGGTCTTTTCAGGGATAAGATCAATTTTATTTGTTCTCTTCATTTGCACTGGCATTTGGGTTTGTTATCAATTTAGTAGGGTGAGAAATCCTGTTCTTATGAAATCCTGTGTTTTAAAAATGAGCAGCTCAAGCAATAAAAGGTGTTTTGATTTTGTCATGGGGTTGTTTTCTTTTCAGAAGTGCCCTGATTTTGCATTCACTGGATTTTAAGCATTTAATTGTTCTATTTTTGTGGTATTTGAGCTAAAAAGAAACAGACTACTCATATGCTTGCCTGTAAACTGTTTTGTTTGAATAGGGATATTCAGTACTTTGCCAATGAGATTGCTACTGTGGAATAGCACAGATTCACCAGCTGCTGAAAATAGTTTGGTGTGTTAGCTCTTTCCTTTGGGTCCTATGTTGTTTTTTTTAAACAAACCATTCCATTTATAGATCCTGGCAACATTTCTTCTTTGTGTGTTAGAACACTCCCCAGAAAAAAGTCAGTGTCCAAACTGATTTGGGCCCCATTTTTAATTAGAAGCAGATGAAGCAACTAATAAGAAGTTACTTTGTAAAAAGAAAAAACTCTTTCTGCCCCCATTTCATTTCCTGTTTTTTTTTCCCCAGTTTTTTCTCACCTGTTGCTGAGGTAATTCACAGTTTCTCCACTTCAGCTTGAGAGGAAGAAACCTTGTGAAAATGCAAAACCCACAGATGCAAAAATAACAACTGATAAAACATCTCAATTATGCATTTTCATTCAGTTCTGAATAACAGCAGCTGCTTTCACTATTTTCCTCTTAGAGTTCCCATAAAGTTCCATTCCTATAGTTAAAATGGTAGCTTTGTGTATGTCTATGTATATTTATATTCCCCTATATTTGCATTAGACTGGAGCACACCTACATCCTCTTATAAAAGGTGGATGTAATGTAATACATTTTTAGTGGATAATTAGTAAAATCTTCACTATTGGGAAGCATGAATGAGCAATAAAATTTAAAATTTGAACATTTATTAGTCTGCATAAAGACTATAAAAGTTTCTGTCAATTGGAACTAGACCAAAATAGTTCTCTCATGATTTTAAGAACCAGATGAACTCTCCTTATTTTTTCTATTTTTTTCTTTTTCCCCTTTTGTTTTTTCTTTTTTTTCGCTGTGTAATAAATTGGTCAAAGCAATACTTCACTGCAGAAGACCAGGTTCTTATTTTTTAATTTTTTGTAAGAAATTTTTAGAATCTAATGAGTTACATACTAATAATTATTATAGAGAATTTTATAATTAAAATCATAAAGAATTTTATAATAATAAACTATCATTATGAATACCAGGATTACTAGGAAGTTTATTTTAATTATTACTAAGTAGGAAGCTACTTAATGTTTATATTTCCTATTATGTGTTTGATACTATGTATGCTGTATTTAAAATATACATGGCAAAGCAGCAGAATTTCAGTCTGAGATTGTTCCTATGTCTTTGTTAGTTTTAATTGTAAAATCTCAATAAATATGGGTGTTTCTTTCTTCTGCCTTTTGCAGTGTACCCCATGGCAGGGGGTCTGAAATGTGTTGGGATATCTGCATTAGAAACAATCCACATCATTTGATGCTTAAGCTATTTTGTCTATCCTCAGAAGTTAAGATTAAGATAAAAGTAGCAAAGATTAATAACTTGCTTCTGGTATCACCTCTGGAGTGAAAACTCTCACTTTGCATGGTCAGAAATATAACTTGGAGCTGCTTCTGCTTGCAGCTTGGTTAGGAAAGCTAGCAAAAAAGGCATTTGTGATCTTACCTAAAGTGAATATTTCTATCTGGGCTTCCTCATTTATTCTTTTGAACAAAATAATCAAAGGTATCCATTAAATGACCTGTGAATTCCCTGGTCTCCTTGGATTTCTGCTCTCTTTGCTCTCTGTCATTGGATGGATGGTGAAAAGTTGTTTTTCCTGTGGAGCACACAGCCTGTCATGCTGCTTTTAACTGCTGTTAGTTCCAGCCCAGTGGCCTGGGTTTCCCAGGAAGTGCCAGCGGACCACGGGAAGAGGCTCAGCTCAGCAGAACAAATCCCCTCCCAGTGGATGGGGAATCTCATGGAAATGGCTCTGTGGTCACCCCTGTGTAACCCCCAGCTCTGAGCAGCTCCTAAGGACTTTGCCCTTTTGTGCTTCCCAAATCCTACAAGCCAGCAGCTCCTCGGAGTGCCCTGTTTCTCTGTGACCTGACATTTGCTCCCCTCTGGTGCACAGGGACTGGCCTGATTGCCAGCTTTTCCTAAATTAGGAAATGGCATCAAATGTGAGGCTGGGGACACTCCAAAGGCAGCTGTGTCGTGCAGGGCTCAGCACAGATATGTGTGCTAGGAGCTCGAGAATGAGCAGCACTGCAGGACTCAGCAACACCACCCACTGGGGGAAATACTTCCAGAACCTGCCTTTCCATAGGAAACTTCCTTTGAAAGGGGTATTTGGGGGGAAATAACTGTCTTATAGTGATGCTTTGCCAGGGCTGATGTGGCTTTTGTAAACCCACAGGGCATCACACCAGCTGCCTGCAGGACAATGCAGTGCTCTGCCTTCTGTGCTCTTCAGCAACTTTAGCCAAAATCCAGCAGGTTTAATAGAAATAACTGTATCAATATGAATAAGGCTTAGGTCAAGCCTTACTTCATGCCTGTGGTTTTAGCCAGAGGATAAAGTGGTTTTCTCCTGCACATCTGTTGAATTCCTGTGATCATGTTACTGACTACTTTCAAAGAGGGCTGGCAATATGAAGAAACACACTTGCAAAGGTTTTGACAACTTGGAAATGTCAGATGTCAAGAATACAGGGCTTAAGCACAATGAAAGTTGGTTTTACTTGTAGAATAGTTCAGTATGCCCTAAAATATGTCTTACTGTTCATGTTTGTGTCATTTGGCTTGCTGAATAGGAGACATTCAAGCTCTGTTAATACAATTTAGGTTTCATGTCCTTAGTATAATAATTTGATGTCCTTTATGATATTGTTGATCTATCAGTACTGATACCTTGCAGCAGAGATTGATAGGGTTTTTTTCTTTCCCAAGTTTATGCTGGTCAAAGGCTGGAGTGATTTCACTTGCCAGTCCTACAGTGCTCTAAATATACATTGTTTATAAACACATTTTTTGTGGGTTTAACCCATTTTTTTATGTTTGTTTGTTTTTTTCCCCAAACTTTTCTAATTAATCAAATAGTGTGGGGAAGAGAGGGGTAGAAAAACGTGGCAGAAGATTGTATCAAAGGCAATCCTGTCTGCAGTAATCCTCAGCCCTCTCCTTGAGCTCTCTCTGATTTCTGAGGCAGCTGACCCCGGCTGAACTCTGTCAGAGGGTCTCTCAACAAAGAGTGGCCCCTGATCTGACAAATCGATTGGCAGAGACAGAGAGTTAAGGGGAAAAATACTTCCCTAACAAGGGCTGGAGCCTTTTCCCGGCAGCCCGGAGCTGCGGGGAGGATGGGGAGAGCGCAGGGGGAGCATCCCTGCTCAGGAAGCAGGGCTGGGGATGGAGGGAGGCAACAAAACGCTCTTAGCTTCTGGCCTCATCAGCCCGACAAGGGAAACAACTGCATCTGACTTAGAAGCTGTTAAGTGGAGGTCAATTGTCAATAACTGGGCTAATTAGAAATAAATACTGAAAGGATATTACAAGTCCAGCCCAACTGGACTCTAGTGAAGTCAGGTAATTAGAGGTTGGAACCATCAATTAAAATCTGCAGGGGAGAAGTTGGTGTGGTTAAGGGACAAGCTAGAGGTTTAAAAAAATCTAACAAAAAGTGGCTGGTAATTGGCACAACTCCTCATTTAGCATGAAATCTTTTGTTTTAAAAGCAGATCTGTCACTTGCAATGAGTTGTAATGGTTTTTTAATTTTACAGCCATAATGTAGGTAGGAAGATAACTTGGCAAAGTATAGATCGATATACACTTAATTAGAGTCACTAAAGCAACACGTGAGCAGGTACATTTCACTGTGACAGAGCCACAGAGTCCTCCTGAAATATTCCAAGTACCATGGTGTACATGGCTCCCGTATTCTTGTATGAACTACAGTTCTCAAGGAATTAAAGTTTTGGGCTGCACCCCCAAATAAGTTTAACACCCCTAACTAAGTAAGTAAGTTTAGCATCACAATGATCAGAATAATGCCTGTCTGAATTATTTCAGTCCAGACAGTTAACTGCCAAAATATTTTGGTAATAATTTTAAGCATGAATAGCATGAATTTCTCTGAGAGGAGGTATTACAAGATAAAAGTGATTTTCTGTATTTCTAAGCAAAACAATCTCAGGAAATTCAACCAATCTAACCAAAATGTAGTAAAGAGTAATAACCTTCTTCTAGTGCCACCTCTGGAGTGAAAACTCACTTAGCAAGGTCAGAAATACAACTTGGAGCTGCTTCTGCTTGCAGCTTGGTTAGAAAAGCTAGCAAAAAAAGGCATTTGTGATCTTACCTAAAGTGAATATTTATATCTGGACTTCCTCATTTATTCTTTTGAACAAAATAATCAAAGGTATACATTAAATGACCTATGAAATTATCAGAAATCTAAAGAATTTTATGGCATCCACTTTTCTATCAGCATCTCCTGAGGTAGCAGCTCAGGTATCTTGAGAAGTAAAAATACATGCAAAATTTATACAAGCAGAATTTTTAAAAATATTTATATAAGTGTGGCTGCATAAAGATAACTGGTGGAAATTAATGTTGATACACAGAGTGGAATAAGGGAAATGATGTTTTTCCCTGGCTCACAGTTGGACTGTCGTGTTTCAGCGCTGCTTGAGGAATTTCTGCATCTAGAATTTGCTGTGACTCCCTCTCCTGAGGATGCCCTGTGAAGGGGGGTCTGATGCTGCAGCTTCTCCTGGTGTTATCTTCAAAATAATATCAAAGGTCATGTAGGAATGAACTGAGTAACCACAGAGAGACCTGCTAAGTTATCTCCTTTTCCTACAATTTTGCAATTCAGTAATTTTGAAAGTGATGCTGCTCTGTCCTGAGGGTACCTTTTCATACCCTAAGTGATATCCTTTTCCCATCACACCTCCAGGCCCATCAAGCTGGAAAGTTCCAAAGCTAAAAGCTCCTTGAGAAATGGATAAAAATTTATGTTACTGCATTTTAACCTATTCAAAATAAACAGCTTCCAATACTTTACTTCTAAACTAAGATTAAAAATGGGGATTATATGAAAGTATATCCGCAACTTTTCAGACATCTGTATACTTTCAAAATAAGAGTAGTTGGCTCACATCCAACATTATTTCTTTTTCCTAATTTCTGCTGTCTTATGTCGAATTTGTTTGGTCATGCTGGGTTAGATAAATAAGCCTTTCATCAATTCCTTTTTTCCCCCCAGTACAGTGGTAACAAAAGATTTCTCATGTTAATTCTATCCCTTTCTGGAATACATAATGCCAGTGTTTTAGGGAAAATGTTATGCACAGCTACAGTAGAAATTTGCAGTGAAATAAAGCATATGGAGCCAAGGAGCAGCTTGTTCTAACCTTGTGGCAAGTATAAACTGAAATATTAAGGCATGGAAAATATTTTATTGAGTATAATCTGGATGTGTCAGGGCAATTGGAAGTGACAGCAGTATTTAGATCTTTAAATAACCCCAGTGTTACTGTAACTGATCACCATCAGGATAAAAATTGAAGTGTAATTTGTTTGATACTCCCTCTGGCTTTCCTTTGTATCTCTTTCTGCTTCTCCCCTTTGTAAATATACTGACTTTTATAGCCACGTTAACTTCCATGGCTTAAAAGTTGTCTTTGTTTGCTTTGCAGTAATTGCAGCGTCTCCTTTGCTGCTGACAAGATTTAGGCTTTGAGATAACTCTGTCACCTGGAGTTGTGGTTTTTAGGAGCTGTTGTCTTCCTGCCACCACCAGGCTTTCACTCAGAGATGTGATGCTGTCTCCCAGATTAGTGCACAATGCCCCAAGAAATGATCAGGCAATATTTTCATCAACACTGGAAGAATGTAACTAACGAGTCCCACATTTTATTGAGCAATAAAGATTCTGTTTTCAAAGGAGTCTGGCTAAAGGCAAGGCTCTTTGTAGCCATTTCCTCTTCCTGTAGCATTTGTTCTGCTCCCTATAAAGATTCTGCATTTAAAAACCCTTAGCAGGGAGAGCAGAGAGCTTTGTGATGCCTTTATCATGAAAAATTATCACTACTGGTAGTAAAACAACTGTAATGGTTCCCAGTTGTGGCATTCTTCAGCTGTCTGTACCACTGTGTGTAACACTGAGTTTCACAGTGACTTCTCTGTCCTCTCCACCCTCCCTGATTCATTTTGCAGAATTTTATATCCTCTCATTTGCAAGTTAAAATAATGCTTAGGCATTCATACTCTCCTAATAACAGAGCATATGCTTAGGACAAGGCTGTGACCATCACTTTTACTGTAGCCTGAGGAAAGCAGGGTGCAGCAGGTGTGGGGACAGTCCTCACCCTTGCAGAAAAAAAGTTATTTTATTTCCCCATTTTGGAGGCAGAGGAGATAAAGGCAAGAGGATAAAGATTTGTTTTGTCTCCGCATCTCTGTTACACCAATCAGAGTAGGATAGGGTAGGATAGGTTATGGTTAACATTTTCATTTTATAAATAGCAAGAAACTGCAATGTCTCGGGACACACAAGTGCATTCAACTGTGTTCCATAGGTGTGACGCCTCCCAGGGAAGTAAAGCTTTGCACCTGAGGCTGTGCTCCAAAACTTCCACCCCTCCAGGAGATGCTAGAAAATGAGATGCATTCTGCAGTTTTGCTGCAGCAGATATGGGCTGTTTCCTCTCCCATCCCAAGAGGGTAATTGTGAATGTGCTGATTTCCAGGTGCCTTGGTGAGCTTTTAGCAGTCCAGTGTTGCAGAAGCCTCACAAAATCCTTCAGCCAGAGATAATGACCATTTATCCAACAGCAGCTTGAGGCAGCTGAACACACCCTTGGCTGCTTGGCAGGACACTGATCACACCTTTGTTTTGCATTCAGGGTTCCAGGGAATGGCTGCAGTCTTAAGAAAAATGAAAAGCTTTTTTTTTTTTTTTTTTAAATGGTTGCGTGACAAGTCTTCCCCTGGGTAGGAGTGCTGCTGAGCACTCTGATGAGTGATCAGGATGGGAAGCCATCCCTAGAAAAAGAAGAAAATGTAGCTAAAATATCATAATTTTGTAAACCTTTCTCTGAAAGACAAAAACCTCCAATGTTCTGTCAGAAGCAGTAGCACTGGTTAGAATTTGTGGCTATTTTAAAGCTGTATTTTTCTGTTATTAAAAAAAAAACCCAAACAAACCCAGAACCCAGACCAGTAAGATAACACTTTTCACCAGCTCTATAGTTTTTGAAATATTTAACACAGAATAAGGATTAATAATTAAAACCATCTGTTTTGGGTAGAAGGCATTTGTGCTTGACCTTCTTTGGAAAGCTCTCATATTGCAGTAGCATTTTTTTGTGGTTACATATTATATTTTCCTGTTGTGTACAAAGAACATTGTGTGATAGTCATGAAAGTAAACACTGCAGGAATAACCCTGCACTTCCACTTGCTGTGTTTCTTTACCTATGTTCCCCAGCTCATAATAATTTTAAATTCACATTAATTTAAAAAAAATAAATTTACATTTTACATTACGTAAAATTAATAAATTTTACGTAATGTAAAATGTAAATGTACATTATTCACATTATTTATAAATAAATATATATTATTTATAAATAAATTAATCCTTGTGGTTTTTTATTTACAGTGATTATTTTTGTTTATAACTAATTGATGGTTTGCCGTGCTCTTGATCATACTGTATTTTACAGGATGTAAGCCCTACGGATTAAAGAAGTTTCCCTCATAAAAATAATGAAAAAATAGCAATAAAAAAGCTGTCTGGTATAATTCCCAAAGTGCCATAAAGTAAGTGCTTCTGACTAACAAAAAAGACCCTAGATTTTTACACAGCTGTGGTTGACAATAATGCAGTGGTACTCTTAGGCACACAAATGGATGCACTTTCAAATACATGGTATAATTGCTGAATACATCCCCAGTGGGACTGGGGGTAGAATTACTGCCTAGCAGGATTAGAATATGAAATAAGAAAGGCCAATATTTTATCTTACAAAGTGAAGCAAAAGAATGCTGCCTACATACTGGCTACAAATTTTCTGCTGCAGGCTCAAAACAGAAAATCGTTGATTAGATCCTCGTCCAAAAATCAACCACAGGTATCTGGAGTGATGGTATGTATATGGGAAAATACATATATTTATTCTGCTGTGGATGCCAGTGGCTCCAGATCCCCTCTCACAGGGACAGAAGAGAAGGAAAGGCTGAGATGCCTTTGCATTTGTCAGCATTTTTTAAAAATGTGTTATTAAATACAACCCTTCTCAACATGGAGCCAAAATATTTATAAAATTTGCACAAGTTTAAAAATGTCAACATATTTTTAAAAATAGTGCTGGGCACCCAGCAGAACCATGATACTTTGTATTTCAGACAGGCAGTAACTGAGATACACAAATGAATAAATGAAGTTCTATTTATGACAGTTGTTCAGAAATGTGAACAAGGTGATGCCCACCACAGCAGAGTAGGTGGTGGTATTAATGTTGCCTCTGTGTATTTAATGCTACTTCTCCTTTTTCAGCTTGGATATCATTAGGTCAAAGCTATTTTCTCAAGGATGGATTTGTGATAAACTAAGTGTTCTCTTTCTCTTTTGTGCCCAGTGTGACATACAGTAAGAATATTAATATCAGATATAATGAGACAATAAATTGCCTTCTCCATTCTTAAGAATGGTGTTGAAACACCAAGCAATAATAGAGAAGTTACCTATTTTGTGAGAGTGAATGAATATCCTAAGCAGGTGCTCATGACAAAAAGTAAAATAAAACTATAAAAAGCCTGAAGAAATGGGATATAAAACTGTCTCATGCAGGTGCTTTCCTAGGAGAAAACAATTTCGATAACATCGTGAATTACAGAAATAGTAACAGGTGAATCTAATACCCTGTGCTTATCTAGCAAGTGCTTGGAAAGATTAAGAGAAGACATGAAATTCTTCTTAGCTGATATACAGGGGTCCAACAGTTTGTTTGATACAGCTGTTAATCATCTGCCCTGAAAGCTTTAATTATGTTTCAGGGATTAATGTGTCTGATGTCCTGTGGAGGAATATCAGGTTTGGGGGTTGTTAGGTTGTGGATTTTTTTTTGTTGAGCATATTCATTTTCTGCTCAGTTGTTTTAGGCAAACATGTGGGTAAGGGGTTTAATTAGTTTGTTATAAAAGCCTTAAAAGAAGAATAATTTAATTTTAATTTTTTTTTGTAAAGGCAATTTATACTAACATGGAAAAGGGCAATTCTCAATACAATATAGAGATTTAAAAAGATTAATGCTTATTTCTTGCTGAAACTCTTGTTGTACATCAGTACTCACTTTTTGCTTAGGTGAAAATTATTTGAATTATATATGTTTGGGATTCTGTCTCATGCCTTTCAAGTGTTTCTGAAGATGCTTTTTCAAGCTCAGTTTGGTAACGTGCAACAGAGATGCACTTCTTCCCTTAAAGGTGTAGGCACTGAAGGGGTTTGCCCAGCTGAAGATCACCCAAGGTCTGTTGGCTTTATAGGATACAAAGGTGCACATGAGCAATTCCACTGAGGCAGTAGGTAGGCATTTCCACAGGGGTCTGAAGCTAATGGCTTATTAAAAAAAAAACCCCAGCTTTTCTATGAATTAAAACAGACCTCAGTTGGTGATGTGCACCTTCTTTTCCCACTCAGTTTCTGAAGAGTCCCGTGTTTGCCATGGCAGGAACAAAATGCCATGGCTCCCTTCAGGGTTTGCCCTCATTCAGGCTGTGGTACAGCCCGGCCTGAAAGCAATATAATTCTTTTAATTTGGGAGCCTCATCTCACTTTCTGCAACTCTGGTTGGATAGGATTAGGAAAAGGAAAAAAGGTAAAGGAAAAGGGTGTGTGCTGCATCCAAAAGATTACACAACAAAAAGGACATGAATGTCGATGTGGTGAAGTGACCACCCCATGATGATTTAGAGGGACATTTGTAGAAATGCCACTTAGTGAGCTGTGAAAAGTCATGTCCAACAGAGTTACCTTCATCACATGGACCAGGAGGCACAGACCCTGAATGATTTTCAGTCCCCGTCACTGGCATCCAAGGTGTTTGAGTTGGTCAGAAATAAGCAACGCTGATTTTGGTATGATGATGTTAAGGGAGAGGAAATAGTAGTTTTTGGGTTTTGCACATTTAAAATAACTGTTCTCGTTCATTAGAATGAATGTTCAGTCACGAGCTAGACAAGTAGTGATTTCACAGGGCTGAGAGATTAGAGCTGGTCCCAGCAAGTGACAATAATACGACCACTGGTGTAGTTTGCAATAATTCACTGCTTGTACGTGGCTCAGATGTGGTTGGTGAGATTTATCTAAAGCTGACTCCACAACTCATTTGAAGTCACTGTTGAATTACAGTGTGAGAGAGGTGAATAGTCAATAGGACATTTTGAATGATGATGAGAAGTAAAAAAGCCTGGTTTAATCTTATTAAAAGGAGTCAAATGATACAGAAAGTGACTGAAAGCTAATCAGCCCTGGGGATTACTGTAAGGCTTTGGTGATTAACATGGTGTGTTTTTATTTTATTTTGCTGTTTTAATTTCAGGTTTTCTCAGCCCATTCCATTATTATAGCAGAAATAGAAAATAAAGTAAGTGTGTTATTTGACCTAGTCAGTCACTTGCACCTAATCTTATTTGTAGCTGCATTCACATCATCATATTAGAACCTCTCAGTCAGCAACATATAAAAGATAGTCCCTTTCAATTTACTTTCCTGTTAACTATGTTCTTAAGGCCAAGGAAAATCAAAATGGAGCACAATCTGAATGAATGAAGCAATCATTTGTGGTCTGACTTAGATTATAGTGACAAATTTTTTTTGTGCAGGGAACAAATTACAGAATGTTTCACTTTGCATGTGACTCCTTTTCTTTTGTCACTGGATAGCAGTTTTAGCACAAACTTTCCATTATAGGAAGTAAGAGATTGAAATAGGAAAAAAAGATCTAATTCTCACTCACAGTTCACCCAGAAGACCGACTGTATGAACTTTAAATCCTAAAAGAAGCTACTTACTGAAGATTTTGAGGAGATATATTGTACTACCAGACCCACTCATCCCAGTTCTTAAGGCTTAGAGACAGGGGGATTCAGGCGAACTCCCAGAGCAAGATTGAAACAGGAACTCACTGTACATGTATTTAGGGCTGTACATGGTGTTTATAATCATCTCTGAGGCACACAGTCACAACCAAATACTCTTTTTTTCTAGTACTGAAAGTAAAAGTCACCATTCCCTTTACTGGAAAAAAACCCTTAGAGCTGTGCTCTGATTCTGGTCACCATAGTGCCATCTAAGTCACAAAGTAAAAATTTAAAAACCCCAAGTAAAATAAAAAATAAAAAACTCCAACAGGGGTCCATGCTTTTGCTATAATCTGGCTGGGATGCATAGCAATCAAAAAAGTTCCAAAATGATATGTTATATAATATATATGGTATTCTAGTAGATAATACATTTCACTCCAGCTGTCTTAAGCAGGCAGCAGAGACTCTCTGCAGCTCCATCTACACAATGCTTATTTGGTTTCACGTGATTTGGGGCTATTTTTTCCACAGTTCAAATAACTTATTTGTTTGTTTGTTTAGTTTTGGGAATTCTGTTTCATTCTTTGTTTTATTTTGGTTTTGTTTTGTTTTGTCTGGTTTTTTTTAATTTAAAAATACAGTCTGATATTTTGAACCATAAGATACCATTATCAAATATGATTTAAGTGTGCTAGTATGGGATATCCAAAATTGGTAAGGAATCCGATTTTACAATACCCTTGAAAAGAACATAAGAATGTGTGATGGAACAAATAATTGAGACTGGATTTAGAAGACTCTTACCATATATTACAAAGAAGCCTCTCTGTAAAATGAGCTACTCATTCTGTGAGCTTGTTTTTCATTAATATCCATGACATACATTTACAAAGTGAGATTTAAAAATTAGCCTTTAACATTTACTAGATCTGAAATGTGAAAAATCAGAGTCTCTGACAATGCATAGATAAAAAAAATCAGCCTTTGCAAGGCATTAGATTCATTCATTAGATTGTTTAAAAATCCAAAAAGGAGGAAGAAATCCACTGCCAGCAACTTGCTGATGATGGGTGAAGTTCAATGAATAACTTCAGACCTGTAGGATTTAGTGGGATGTACTTCTTGTTTTGTTTTTCCTCTCTTTTTTTTCGCCTTTGGTTAAAATTAAGGAAAAAAGGAGGTTAATTTAAGAGCATTAATTTGAACTTACACTCAAAACAACAGAAGAATATTAGAAAAGGATCCTGTGAACAACAGAGGATTCTGAGGTTGAGCTCAGATACCATCTGTAATAAACCTGCCTGTGTTTATTTTCTTGATCTCCTTAGCAGGCATCATAAATCACCATGGAAGCCATGGAACTAAGGGAAGGCTGACCACAGACAGAAAAATAGGACTGTTGAGGAAAAAAAAGTCAAAATGCAGGTCTTGGACTGGAGGAAGTTCAACTCCCCATATATTGCATTATGATGTGTGTTTTCCAAACAAACACAACAAATCCACACTAATTTTGTAAATGTAAATCTGCTGAGATGTAATTGGCATTCTTAATGAGTCTTGAACTCAGTAGCAAACAAATGCGATCCCAATATTTTAGACCAATCCCACCGATTCTCTCTTGAGAATGCCCTGGGGCATTTGTTAAGGGCCAGCATTTTGGAATTTTAGATCTTGATACAGGAGCCTGGGATAAGCCTGGGATTCTGCTGGAATTTCTGAGCACTGCCCATGACAATCTTTCTTCAGGACCTTCATGCTGGAGCTCATAGAAAAAAAAGTTGTGTTACTTATCATTGTTGAAAGGATGGCGGAGTATTCCTGGGGGGGCTGTGTTCCCTCTTTGCCATGGAAGACTTGGGAAATACAATCTAGCTGAGAAAATAATATTTTTAATATTTGCAATTTTAGAATTTATCAGACTCAGACTTAGCTGCATTTTCCTTGGAGGCTTGGTACATGTAGCGATAAGAGAGGAGAACAAGAGAAGGCAATAAAGGAATTTTAACAGTAAAAGTAAAGTCCAGTGTACCAGCTTGGTGAGCTGGACTGTTTCTGAATGTATTTGGTGACTGAACAGTCTTGTTCTGTCTTTTGAATGATAATTGGGTGTGCTGCAGGTTGTATGACATGCATTTATGCAGCAGAAATCAGCTGCAGCACAATAAGCAGCAGGGTAAGGTGCAATTACGACTCTGTGCCTGCCTTTACAAGCTGGGTTTAAATTGAATTGCAAGTTCTGCAGCACTGGAGGAAATTCTACAATCCTTTCTGTTAGGGAGAAAAGGAAGACATTGGGTATCCTATATAAAGTACCATAAACATGCAGTAGGAGCAGCCGTCTGTTGATTTTGTTACTTAATCCAGTATCTCGTACTTTGACCACTGCTTCCAGGTATTAATTCAACACAGATTTCAGTACTGGTATTGCAGCATTTTATGACATCAGCTCAGAGGGTTGAATTAAAATCTGACAGTTGATTAGGGGACTAACAATTTCTGACCTCCTTGAAAAGAAATATGCAAGCACTATACAGGGTTGTTTTATTATTGTTGTTGTTGTTGTTGTTGTTGTTGTTGTGATTTTCTTGTGAAAGATCTCAAAATCACTTTTTTCCCTAATTGCTTGTTGTTTCTTTCCCCCTTTTTAATATACATTGTCAGACATTGCACATTAAAAGCTTCACAAAAGCATCCACATGAAGAGAGAATATTTTTAAAATAAATAATTCAAAAGTTAAAGAGGTGTTTGCCTTTCTCAGACACATTTATTGTTTGCCTCGAAGGCCAATAGAATTATTGATTTTTCTAGAGAAAAAGAAACCTCTTGGAAGATTTGGTCTGACCTTCTGCATAATGTAAGTCAAATAAATTCACTCTTTAAATTGAGCAATCATCCTCTCTATTGGACTTAGTTACTTGTGGCAAAACTTTAACTTATACTTTACAAACACATCCACTCGTAGTGTTGAAAAACCAACCAGAAAATTATCCAGGTACTGATTTCCCTTGATAAAGTGGTGTAACTTAATTATGCCTAATTTTTGAGCAGTTGCAGCAAACTCTACTGTGAAACTTTCTGCAATTATCTGTGCAGTTTTAGGGTCTAGAGAAGCATGCAGTGGGAGTGACCAGAAACTGGAAAACATTTCTGCTGTTCTGAAATACCCAGATTTTGTGCTGGAACACTCAGTTTATTTTTTGTTTGGTTTGTGCTTGTTTTTTTTTTTTCAGAAATGTAAGGAAACTTTATTTTGGAAGAGTAAATGATTTCATTTGCGCAGGTTATAATTTTGAAGCATTAAGAATTTAGGCGAGTGCCAAAGGCTGGCTATAGATTTATAATCTCTTAGCTTTTTCTGAAACCTACTGACAGCCCAAGGCTGGGGGACCTCAGCCTTGCAGGGGGAGCAGGAGCTGCCCTTTGGGGTGTGGAAGGCAGCTGGGGCATCTCTGGGCTATGCAAAAGGTGAGAGCTGGGAGGAAATACTTCAATTATCAGAGAATGACGAACAGCTGTGTTGTTACTCATCACTGCAACTCTCTGCAGGGCTGCTCTTGGCTTGAACTGGGAAACAGAGCAATTTACAGCAAATCCTTCTCAGCTGAAGGATTCTAATACCAGAGGTCTAGAAACAGCCCAAAACCATGGTGAATGCAACTTGTCTGATGGCAGAGTCAACGTATTTTGATTTTACTTTTATTTATAATCTTTGGGCTTTCCTTGAGTTGCCTGATAACCCATGCTGGGTGAGGGTAGCCCCATGCCCAAGCTTGGCCCCAGGCTTCTACATAAAAAAAAGCAAAAAAAATCACCCAAATTTTCCAAGTGGTAGAATTGTCTTTTCCATACAACCCTAGTTTGTACTTTCTGAATATAAAGGTCCTTCTGAACCTGTTAAGAAAACTGCAGTCAGAGATGCTTGTTCTGACACAGGAGAGGTCAGGCCCTTGGGTGTGAGTAAGTCTTGTGTTCAGGACAAGCTGGTTAATGTTGGGATTAAAAATGGCTTTGCTGCAGAACCAGGGAGGCTGAGAGCATGCCCATGATCTATTGGGCTGTGTTTGAAATGTTTGGGTATGGCTGGGAGTTGGTACTCACTTGTTCATCTCCTCAGAAATAAAATGGAAATAATGAAGATTATATTGGCAGTAAACAGGCTTGTAAGCCAGAGGTTAAATAAGCATCAGCCTTACATGAAAGTGTGAGTTTGAGACGAGAGGCAGAGGTTGTTTTCACCCTGACTGAAAAGACTCTGTAGAAGTGTGCCCAAAGGATAAAGCATAGTTTTTATTTTGCTTTTCAATTGTAAATGCCCCTGCATTTTTTTTTCTGCTACATTCTACCTCTGATTTATAATGATTTATATTTTTGAATAATGCATTGTTGGTTGGTCTTCAGAACTCTTGGATTCAGAGTGTGTGTGCTCCTCCACTTGTTCGGGACAGCAGGACCTGGTTTTTCATCAACACTGGCTCACTGCTGCTGCAATAGAATTTTCCATTACTTGTGATAGGAAATTTAGACAGCTTCTCCAGTGAATTTGCACAGGGGTTTGAGTCTAAAATGTGCTTTAATTATCTATGGTTTAATGGTGAAAATTTGCATTACAATGTGTGCGCTTTTTATCTTGAAGGAAAATTTTCAATGTTAATGGCATCTGTTTATCTGTAAATTCACCCTTCCAGTGATTGTGTTGTAACAGCTCCATGTAGAAAGAAGTCACATCCCAATGGCAGCTCTGTGGGAGAGCAAAAAAATGCAGCAATCCAAGTGATTTAAGATCATGGCAAAAATAACTGGCACAAAAATAATTTGTTGCGAAGGACAGCTGTCGCTAAGATGCATTTGTTTAAATGAAGGCCTGAAAATTGTAGTCCATCTCCTTTAT
The DNA here is from genome assembly GCA_003676055.1 of Chloebia gouldiae. Lineage (NCBI taxonomy): Eukaryota > Metazoa > Chordata > Aves > Passeriformes > Passeridae > Chloebia > Chloebia gouldiae. Next base: position 12,813,705 of record QUSF01000016.1, read on the forward strand.
TTTTCTTTTAAAATTCTGACCACTTCTCTGTCTCTGTTGTTTAAAAATGTTATTTTCAGGAACATAACTAAGATTCAGAATCTTCACAAGGACTGCAGTTGTTAGGAAGTTTTCAGTTGTAAAAATAATCTTGTATGTTCCCAAATAAAGTTCCTGTGGAACCCTCAGGGTTTTTTTTTTGGTTTTTTTTTTTCAGGGAATCCACTGGTCCTGGGACCTTAAACATGTTCCTAACAGCATGAGTTGATTCAGAGAAATCTTTTCCAGGAAGTGGCTGTGGGAGCCACTGACCATCTGGAAGAACCCCAGTTTTTGGACACGGAAAATATCAAGTTTGGCCATTATTAACTAGAGAGGTTTTTAATGTAGTTTGGATTTCACAGGCTGTGGACTGTAGGAAATGTTTCTACTGAATATATATTTGACAAACAAAAGTCAAAAGGCAAGTTGGAGCCCAAGGAGAGATGGCCCTTTCTGTGATTTTATGCTAAATTTTGATATTGAATGAGCAGGAGTGCTGGGAGGATATGGGTTCTCTGTATTTGGGGAAGATCAGAGTATAACTGTGCAAGATTCTGAATAATGTAGTCAGGCTTTGAAGTTTGTCTGCTTTGAGCAGGTTATTAGGTTGGAGATCTTAGTTTATCCCTCCTAACCAAAATATTTCTGGATTTCTGTGTGATGGGTGAGTGCCCTGTGCTTGGTGATGGCAGCATGGGTTTGCAAGGTATGAAGAGACCCTTCTAAAATAACAGCTCAGAAAAATCAAATATTCTTCAGAGGAATTGAAAATTTGTCTTGTATTTCCATTTAGCAAGAAAAAAAAAAGATGAAAATTTTAAGACTGAGCTGGTTTCTGGGCAAAATTTTAAATGCTTCACTCAGCAGAAGCTGAAGCATTTTTGTGAAAGAACTTATCTGGATCTTTCTACTCGATAAAATTTAAATTGTTACAGCTCCATAATGCTTGCAAATGTCTCAGGAAGTTTTCAGCATACTTTTTTTTTTGGATGATGTCAGCAATGCAACATTAGGAAACACAAGAAAACCTTGTAGGCAAGACCACACTCTGTGTACCACAAATCATGAGCAGCCCACAGTTTTGTAGATTACTGTGGCAACTCGAATGTGATTAGGAAAAAATGCCTTTGAAAGAATCTGAGAAGAGACACATCCCATGCCACTTGGTGCTGTGGAAATTGGAGGCAGGTTACTCCTTCCTAATACATTGTCACAACAAACAAATTGTTTTTGCAATGGGTTTCATTCTCATTCAGGCAAAATTATAGTGAAAAACCCCATGATGATGAGGATGACATGCACATTAATATGAAATGAATTCATTATGATCAGCATTACTACAGCAGATTCTAAATGAATTAATAATGACAGAGTAGTCAAAACAAAGTGGAGCCACACTTAGCTAAAGCCATAACATGCTGTTAATGACACCATTAAACAGGGGCTAGAGAACATCAAAAATTTGTTGTGCAGAATTATAGTCTTGGGTGCATAGTGCTTGTTTCTGTGCTTGGTTTTCAGCCGAAACAGCTGGTAAAAAATTGTTTGTTTTTTTACCAGACAAGTGAATGATTTTCCTGTTACATGAAATAAAACAATACTGGTTTATATTGACCACTTAAAATAATCTTCAGTGAAATGCTGGCAAATTATTCAGGCTGAAATAACAAAGCATTTTTCTTGGACAGTTTTAAATTAGTTCATTTTTTCCACTAAATAAGAAATAGATGTGCATGTGTGTATTGTTATTATTTTGTTTTGTTCTGAATTTTTCACAGCAAAAAAATTTCATGCAATCAAAAGCTGTGAATCTGCATTCTGCCACAGCTTATGTTGCATTTTCTATCTTTTAGGTTACTTATTTATTTTAATAGTAAACTTGATATAAGCACGGAAAAATAAATTTAGTGAATGAGTTACATAGCTTGAATTTTAATAACCCTCCCTTTACATATTTTTACCTTCTTTCTCACCATATAGCAGCTTGCACTGTGTCTTGCACCTTTTTTCATCCTAGAAAATGAATTCTAATTCTCTGGGGAAGAAAATAACATGAGCACAACACATAGGAGCTGTGAATTCAGGAGTGCATAAACTAAAATAACAGCCAACAGTATTAGTTCAGTGTTCTAATTAGTCTGATTACCAGACACAGCTACTAAAGATTTAAGAAGCCTTGTTGTTTTCTGACCTAGAGCTGCTGTTTTTTAACTAATACAAAAAGCTATATCCCTTCCATGTGCATTTCTTCTTTTAATTGTAAAAATGTGTAGTGGAAATAGTTTTTCCTAGCTCAGAGTAAAAATGGTTGGCAAATATTTCACCTAGAACTCAGTTGCCTCAAATTTTATATATGAAGATCTAACTATTTAAATTTTATTTAGCAGAAAAGTCTAAATAAGTTCTTTCATGAAAATGCTTCAGCTTCTTCTGAGTGAAACATTTAAAACTTTGTTCAGAAACAAGCTCATTCTTAAAATTCTTTTTTTTCCCTTGCTAAATAAAAATGGAAGTACAAGACAAGTTTTCAATTCCTCTGAAGAGTGTTTAATTTTTCTGTGCTGTTACTTCAGAAGGCTCATGTTTTTGATTTTCAGCTTCAAATCTGACACTTTAAAGAATTTGATGGAATACAATTTAATCTCCTGACTCCTACCTGTTGTTTATGGAAGGAAAAAAATAGTTTATATGTGGCATTTCAGTGCCATTGAAATAACCATTCTTCCTCTATTATGGGATGTAACAAATAAGAGCACCTCCACTCCATTTGTCTTTTTTACAACATTCATTACTGTGTAAAGTTCTGGAGTGTCCTCTCTTGTTTGTTTCATCTATAAACATCTCAATCTTATCCTGCTCATTTCTTAAGGGGGAAGCCTTGGTGTGCCTCTAATCGTTTTTGCCATCCATCAGAGAACCCTTTGTACCTTTGTCTTGGTTTGAAAAGACAGGAGTCTGTGAAGGAGGGCAAGAGCCTTCTGTGAAATGGAATTTCTGAATTACCACAATTTCAAAATTAAAAGGCTCTCAGGCAAAGATCTGGAAATGGGAATAACAGTTCTTTACTAGGGGAGAAAAAAAACTAAATAAAAATAAATGTAATTAGTACAAACAAAACTAGTGATGGAGTCAGAAACATGACACCCTGAGGAGTCAGGGTGTTGGTAATAGTTCAGTTAAATGGTGGCTGCTCCTCCTGGAGTGGCAGATGAAATGCTGCTGAAGCCGTGATCTGTAGAAGGGTGGAGTTTTCTCTGAAGGTCTGGTGATAGAGTAGATGGGCCTGGTCTTCCTCTGGGGATCCAGTGGGGAAGAAAGCTGCTCCTCTGGGAATCCAGCGAAGAGGCTGCCCTGGTGTCCCAAAAAATGCTGATTTTATGCAGGTAGGGATGCTTGGCTCCTCCCTCTGGGTGGAGCATCTCACAGTGGGATGATGGAACTTTACCAGTCATGCAGTCAGTCCTTCAATGGTCCATTAATAGAAGATATCTCCCTGGAGGAAGACATTGTTCTTGGAAGAGATAAGAAAACTGCCCAACCTCCAGCAGATGGCAAATAGAATACATGCTTATCTTACAAGCCAGGACAACCTTAAAAATAATGTAATGGAGAGAAGGGAACCAAAACTTAGCAATTCCAAGGGGAAATGTCCAGCTCTTGCAGCATTTCATAGAGCAGCATTAAAAAGATTCTTTTGTAGCCTCTAGTTTAACATCAAAGAGGCTTTTGCTGGTCTTGCAAACTTGTAAAACCAACATAGTGAAATGACTCAAAAGAATATAGATTCATTAGAAATATTGCTGATCAGTGGCCACATTCCCTACATTTCCCCAGATATATCCTGATTCAAGAAAATGCTTTTTCTTTTATCACAGTTATAATTATATGAATTATAAGGCCTTTCCTTTTGGAAAGCTTTATCAGTAGCTAAGTATAAAAAAATTACCAAAGGGTAGCAATTCTGCAGCACTCTGAAATCAGTACAATGAGTTTACCTGCATGATCAAAAAATCAGAATGAGATTGTGTTGCACTGACAGAAAATAATGCTTAAAATCACCCATATTTTCTAGTGCAGCTGAGGTTCATTATTTTTCACATTTTTTTTAGTGCAACTTGTACTTCCAAACTAACAAACAAACAAACTAAGCAAACAAACAAACTAAAACTAACAAGCAAACTAAGATCATAGCTGGGTAACTATTATCTTATTTATTATATTATTATTATAGATAATAGAATGATTATCCAAATTATTACAGTTGGGCAGCTAATGACACCAAGTGTGGTAAAATTCTATTTTTTTGTTCTACACCCACTTTTAATCCCACCCTCCACACATATTTATTTCTGAACACGGATGTTTTAGTTCTTGTTGCCTGAGGTGTTTTGTCATTTGGGCTTCTCTTTAAAAATTCTACCAACTGAGTTAAGTGCAGTCTACTAAGAGGACTGGGAATAATAAAGACAATGGATGTAATTTGTAACCAAGTAACGCTATGTAATCTGCATATTTGCATACATTCAAATGATGGCCTTTGCCTTCTATGTATTCCACAGAAGAAGGAAGGGAGGCACTTCTAGAGGTCTTTGGGCCCAACCAGCCTGTTCCAGAAGAGTCACCTGGAGCTGGTTGCCTACGACTTCTTCCAGGTGGTTTTTGGGAGCATGTCCAAGGATGGAGACTCCACAGTCCCTCTGGACAACCTTGGGCAAGCAGAATATGTCAAGTACATATGGCAAAATTGTCCTTATTGTCCTGGGGCCAGCAGATATCCTTGCTCTCCTTATCCTTAAACCTCTGCTGGTTTTGCTGCAGTTCCCAGAGCCTTGTCTCCCACTTAGATCTTCATCATGTTGGACCATAATAATGTTGGAGCATAACCTTTGGAGTTTCTAGCAAATGATGGACATGTCAAAATGGCTTTGCAGGCTTTCAGGGTTCAGATGTGGACTTTTCTATTTGAACTGATTTCTTTGGCCTAATTTTGTCTTCTCTAAAAAAAAGCACAGTGTAAATGCATTTTGCCAATCATAATATATTTAAGGCAATTTACAAAATAGTCCACAAAAAATATCAAGTAATTTACATAAGATGTGCTACAAAAGCAGGTTATAGGATCATTTTAAGACTCTTTTTCATTGTAGTGCCTGGTCCCTCTCCCACTCCACATTTCAAATTTCATTTCAGATCCCTCCCACTCCACATTTCAAAGTTCTTTAGGGCAGTAGTTATTCCCAGGCAGAGATGTCCATCCTATGGGATCCGTGACAGAGGAGTGCCTCTGGTTTGCACCTCGGTGTCAGAGAGCAGGTTGAGAGCTAAATGAATCCTTTTGGTAGCAGCAACAGTTCACTCTCAGCAGCTATCAGCACCAGAGAAGCTGTCACAGCTAAAGAGACTGACTGGGAATGAATGCTGCAATCAGTCTGCAGTCAGCTTCCTGATCTTTCCAATGTAAAATAAATCAAAAAGGTGGCTCGTGTTCCCGTGTGAGATGATGATATTGATGCTAAAAATAAAAAAAGGTCAAACCCATTATTTATGTTGCATTCCTTGGGTTTTATCACGTGATATCCTGTATCTGAATCTGCAAGAGGCAGTTTTGTGTATAAGTTTGCATTCAATATACAAATACATGCATGAAATGCAACATTTTGTTGTCAGGAGTGTTATGAACAAAAGGGCCTTCCTGGTTCCCATGGTAATACTGGGACACTGCTGGCTTGAGCTAAGTACTGATATTGAAATGTTAATTAGCTAATTGCTCCTGGGGATCACCTACACCCCACCCACACTGCCACTCTAGGACTGGGATGCAAAATAGAGGGACTAGTGGAATCATGGGAGGGGGTTTTGGGGATGAAAACACCCCTAAATAGAAGGCTGGGCACAGTGGAGGGGGCTGGATGGGTGTGCTGGCTGGGGAAAAGGGAACCACATCCCCAGTCTATGTCTGACCTGTCACCATAGCCTGCAGAGCACCAGACTGGACTGGGCTGTGGGAAGCAGGAGCAAAGGAGCAACACTTCCTGGTGTTGCCAGGAGAGAGGACAGCTGCTGCTGGACTCTGGCAACAGGCTCTGCACATCCCCTCACCCTTCGGCTGCCCGAGTGCCAGCAGGAAAGGAGAGAGGATGGTCTGCTGATCGGGACTTCAGATGCAGTCTGCACAGCTTTTCACCTCCGGCTACCAGGGTGCCACGAAGCCTTCAGGGACAGACTCTGCACGCCTTCTCCCCCTTCGGCTACCGGGAAAAAGCTCGAGCCCCCTGCCCAGCTGATCTTTTTAATAAAGAGCTGAACATTTACAAAGGCATAAGCCCTGTTCATTTCAAGGAGGAGTAGGGGTCAGCAAAGAGGGAAAAGAAAAACCCTTCCTTTCTCTACCTGGTTATGAGTAGAACTTGTGCTGCCCCTCAAACCGGTGAACAAAAAGAGCTGAGCAGCTGTGAAGGGTCTCTCCCCGGTTCTGTTTTCACAACTGCACTTGAAAAAAAGTTCAAATGCTCAGCTTTGTTGCTGCAAAGCAGCAATTTGCAATAAAGCTGCAGAAAAATTACTTTTGAAACGGAAACCAATGGGATCCAAATTTGTTCTTCTGATTGCAAAACCGCTTGCATGAGAATTTTGCAGTTCTCTGGTGATTTTGCATACTGGAGCTAATTAGCATTTTAAAAAGCATTTAAATAAAAAGGTAAGATTCCTGGATGCTAGCTGTGGTAAACCCAGGTCGTTTAACTCTTGCAGCTGATCTTCATTCAGGCAAATCCTGTGTGTGACCTCCCTGTTACTCACATGGACAAAGATGGCTTTTGGGGATAGAGGTGGTATAATGGGGCCCTAAAAATGCATTAACAATACCATGTCTCCATAGACTTTCATGTTGCAGAACAGTAAAAGTGAATAAAACTTCTACTGTTCTTGTATAATAAAAGATGTAGCCTTGTAACTCTGGTGAGACTATAAAGAAAAAGTGAACTTTATGATTATTTTTCTGTTAGGAATTCAATGCTGTAAAACCTGTATTAAGAATTAGTTCATGATGTAGGGAAAAGTCAGTAGGTTAAGGTGGTTTGTGCCAAGACCCCTAAAATAACTCCTTGTGCAATTCAGAGCTTACTTTAGAGCAAGTTTTGTCATGTTGCCTGGATCAGACATCCCCCAGATGGGACTCCGGAGCCAGAGCAGGTTTGATGCTATCAGCACACTCCCAAACTGCCTGAAGAACTAAACAACATGTGGCAAACAAAGAACTGACTTCAAAGCTCACCCAGCTCTCTTAAACCACATCACAAATGCAAAACCAGCCAGCAGAGTGGGTCTGCAGTGGGCAGAGAAGAAAAGCAGCGCTGGGAGTAGGGGAGCAGCGTTCTGGTGGGTTATTTCTGAAAGAAATATTGTCTGTGGATTATCTCTGAAAGAAATACTGCCTGCCTGCCGCACAATAGGAGTGAAGCTATGGAGCTCTTTGTCACACCTGCAACAGTGAAGGCCCTGTCCCCTGTGTGGCATTAATAAATGGACAGGCTGAGGAGTGATGATGCCTTGATGTGGCAGTTTGTCTGTAAATTTAGCAGAGATGAAGTTAGAGAATAGCTTTGCCTTGTTTTATTGCATCTCAGATTGACAGCTCGCTTCAGATGCGCTTGCTGGGGAGGTGGATAGCACATGTTGGAGCACAGGAACATTAAATCATTTTGGTTTATAAATATTGGATCGCCTTTCCATGTTTTGATTTTCCAGTGGCAAATGCCTCTTGCTGTTTAAACTGTAGCTACTGTATCAGCAAAAGAAATAATAGAACTTTGAGTGGATAACTGCAACTATATTCATCATAAATAATTTCTCTGTTTCTGATTATCCAAGCATTAATTCTTAAAAAGAGAAGCCTCATTATCCTGTGTCTGTGTTGTTGGTGTGAATATGACTGTCAGAATCAAACTCCATTTCAGTTTACTTCTTTTATTACCAGTAATATTAGATTATATTTTTTCCATCAGTATATTATAACTACACCTAAACCTCTACTCTGAGGTCCATTGGCTCTTGCTGAGTTCAAATTGAATCCCTTCATTAAGACAGAGAAATAGAAAGTATATTGATTTAAATACAAAGACATATGTCTGAAGCCAGTTTAAGGCAATATTTTCTTTTTAAACTTCTTTGGGCACCCGTTTTTGTTATTTTGCTGAGCATACCTACAGGAATTTAATGGTATTTAAGTTTGGCTGTTTCAGATGACTTTCTATAAAAATACAGTGGGGCCTTTATAATCTTGAATTCTGACAAAATTCACGTCAATGAGAAAGTCACCTACAGTTTTAGGGACTAGTGGCTTGACTGCTCACTGAAAATTCATATACAAAGAGACACTTTTTTTACATAAGCCACAGAGGACTTGAGCTGCAAATGCTCTGTGTTGAAGAGTTTGACATGAACGGAGCACAAACTGCAGCTTCCATTGTCACCATTGATTTTCTTTTACAGTTGGCTTTTTATGAGCTTTATATCTCTTCTTGTATGGCCACAGAAGTTTTCAGAAAAGAGAGACAAGGCCCTGGTGTTTCTGCAACACTTTTAACCCAAACCAAAAGCAGTGCCTAAAAGACCTGATAGATTTAACTGCATATGTCCCATTTTTGCAGATTGCATCCTGACTCTTGGTACAAAAGATGTCAGAAGTGGTTGCTCTCACTGCTTGTCACTTTGTAAGTGGTGGAGTTGGTAAATATTTCAGATTTGCTAGAAAAGTTAATATTAAAATATAAATTAATTATGAACTTCCCTCATTATAAACTCACCAAGTATAAACTTACCTTAGAATCAGTGAGACTTGCTGGCCAACAATCAGACTCACTGAGTAATTTGGAAGTAGTGAGCAGGGAGTAAGCACAGAGCAATTTTTTTTTTTTTCGTTTTCTTTTTAATTGGCTTTCTGCTAAAAGCACGTTGAGTGGTGGTTAGTTACATGTGTTGCTGCATTATATTCACCAGCCCCCCTGGAGAACACCAGACTAATTAGAAAAACTGAGCTCTCACTTGTAATTTATATCTGGCTATAGAAAGAAAGAAATTTAAGAAGTACTGTAAGCACAGACTTCCACAACCCAGGCCGAGGCAGCTCTTTACAGAAAGGTCAATATCCTTGAGAGGCTGAGATATTATAGGTCTGCCTAACTTGACATTCCAGTGTCAGGAGCAGTAATGAGTTTCTTAGTCTGCTCTCCAGAGAGTCTAAAATTAACCCTGTATCATCTTCGAACTTGACCTCAATCACAGCAATTAATTAACAGGCACTGGAAGGACCTTAACAAAGGAGATGAGTGAAGGGACTCTGAAGGGAACAAAAGACTTTTGTTTTACATTTCAGCACATTCCTCCTTTTCCCCAGTGCTGTTTGGAAATCATATTTTTTGTAAAACCCTGAAAGAACACCCTGTAAAGACCATACCTTGGACCTGATATAGACATAAGACCTGGGCGCTAGTTTGTAACTTGAAATTATGTGCTTTTTAAAGTCAATTTTATTTTTTTCTGGAAAACTGTAGAGTCTACGAGGCACATGCTGAAAAAAACAATCACATTTGAAGGCAATCAACAATGGCATCAACTTTAATCTAATACTTTGCCATCCTACACCCATTTAGCACCAAAAAAGTAGGTTCTGAATAAGACTGTTGCTTAACTACAAGGCTCATTCATTCAGGCTTTTAATTTTGTGTGTTCTGACAACATAGGTAATGATGGAAAAAATTGATTAAAACGTAGGTAAGAAATAGGAATGCTGAACAAAATAATTGGAAGATACCACACATATATTTGTTTGAATGATTGAAGAAAATTTGCCCTCAGGGAAAAGAAAAAAAAAGCAGTATTTGGAAATTTCTTTGAGGAAACACACTTTATCTTAAAAAAAAAAAAATCAGTGGAGCAATCTGCTTGTATTGGAAGTTCTGTATTGATGAAACTGATGCTGTGCTTCAAGAAGAATGTTATTTACCTGTGTAAATATGTAGGATATACCCTGAGCTTGGTGAAATGAAAACAAAACAATTCAGATTCATTGGTGCTAAGTTATATGCATGCCTTAATGGTGCCTTCTAGACCATGACAGCCTCAAATAAATGCAATAAAAAGGAAAATAGTTCATTCAATTGCCAGGAATAACATTTCATTAGTTATCCCGAATAGTTTGTCAGAAAGAAAGAACCTTGCTTACCAGGAGTAGATAATGCAGTATTTTTTGCCCAATGTGAATGTTAGAGAGCAGCCAGAAATAACGAATCAACACATTTGTGTACCAAAAAAAAAAAAAAAAAAATTAAAACAAAAAATCAGAGAGGAAGTGCTTCTCATCCTTGGATTTTAGCTGGTTAATGGAAAACTCCTGACATTTTTGTACTGCATATTTTAGAGCTTTACAATTAATCAAATACACATTTTCTGTTCCAAGTAAAATTACATTTTATAGTTATTGCTGCTTCTGTGGTTCATTCTCTGCTCTCTGATTTAACAGTGGCTTTAAGCCTTCAATTGAGCATTAGATAAGCAATTTTATTCCCATATTATGGTTCCTTCATGGCCACCCATAAAAAAGGTTTTACTGATGCCATTCATGTTGTACAGGTGATCTCTCAGACAAATCTCCTTCGCTGTTCCTTGTGCAACTGTGTGAGGGTGGCTGAGAACAGACAGACAAATCTGAATTAATTGGCTGCTGATGAATTACAGCTTCCTGTTAACAGAGAAACCAATAATAGCAGTTTAAAGTCACTTTTAGCTTTTTGGTGGGTCACTTTAACCAAGAGTTCCTGAACTGTTGTAATGCAATAATTCATTTCTCCTGTAAATTTTGATCCTGCACATTGACAAAGTTTCCCTATTCCGAGGCCTTACCAGCAGAGTACAACGTACTGAAATTCCGTCTCTGAGGACAAAGAAAACACCACTGGGAACTAACTTCAGAGGGGCTAAGTAGAAATGAAGCAAGGCCAAATGACAGATTGAATAATCTGCTTAAATTCTGGTTAACCCAAGGACAGCAACAACAACAACAAATTTGGAGATTTGGACAGATTTAGCGACTGTTTCTTCTCAAACATTGAAGATGTGATAGTCATAAAATAAACTGATGGAAGAATTAGCTATTGAAATTACACCCTGCCTGGAAAAACAATGCCATAAATATTTTTTCATAGGTTTGTGGTGGAGCTATTGCTTGCACAGAATTAATTGTTATGTCTTTGTTTAGATTTTCCACTTCTTTTAATGATCTCTGTTAGTGTCTTATGTGGTTGACTACCCCAGAAAATTAGGAGTCCATTAGTGTATAGATTAAGTTATGTAGATTTGAAATGTTGGATGGGCAAGGGAAAATCACATCAGGGAATAGAATTAATTTTCCGAATGCAGCTAAATGAAGTGTGGGAAGATAGGTTAAAAGCAAAGTTTATCTTCCTTTTTCAGGTGATTTGAATTTTGTGATGACTGTGGTGAAGAGTATGGTTGTTTTTAAACACTTTACTGACTGTGGCACTCAGTGTTACCTTAATTCATGAGGCCTCTGGGGTATTTTCAGAAGAAAAACATATATTTTGCAAGTTAATAATTTTAATTTAAGCAAAAATTGATTGAATAATAGGAAGACAATATCTTTCTGTTTAGCTATACTGTTAGATGGATGTTCATGTCCAAGGACAAAGTCACATTTCTGATGAACTAAGCAGGATGTATTTTGAAAAGCTTTGAGGTGAAATGATAGCAGAGGGTCCTGTATGATTGATTCTCTTTTCCTTTTAATTTGTAACCACACATCTTGTTTTAAAGTTAAAATATGTGCAAGGACTGGAGCAAAAATAGCTGAGGCCAAAGCACTTCCCATTTTTTAGAAAGTCCTTCCTCCTTTTTTCCAATGGGCTTTGAAGAACAGCCTTTTGTAGATCAATAAACCTATTGTGGATCAAATAAACCTTCCAAGACTCACTTTAATCTAAAGAAGAGTTACTTGGGCTCCAATGTAAGCCTTGTTCTGGTCTTGTGTTTGGAATATGTCTTATAATTCCCTGGAGAATGTCACTAAAAATCAGAAAGCAGCTGCCTAAAAAGAATACCACTTCCACAGAGGGCTTGTCTTCCCCTGCAGCAGGGTGAGGATGAATTCGGGAATTACTGCAAGAGCTTCCTGAGCATGTCTCACTAGAAGAAAGAGGAGTGTTGAAGGAGACACTGGGAGCCGAGCACTCACCACTGTGGGTGGCTTTAATGCTGGGTTGAGTTGTGTGGCCATCAGGGAATAAGCAGCTCTGCCTCCAGGCTTGTCTGTGTGGCACACATGGATCCAGTGCCATGTGGCAAAATTTCAGAAAAAAGTTTCAGAATTAGAGCTTTGGCTCCTGAAAGCCTCCAGTAAGTTGTCAATTAACTTTTGAGTCAGTCTAAGTTCATTAGCAGCTCTTTTTGATGTGAGAGTTTTCAAAATGGCTGCATTTACATATTTTTATGGCTGTAGTTACTCTGGTCTGACCAGCTCAACACCTAAATCCTCCTTAAGGCCAATCAAGAATCTGAAGCTCTGTGGGACTCTGCAGAGACCCTTGCCAAGTCCTGGAATGGTTTCAGAGTGAGCTGAGTGTGTGTGAGATGGCGGAGGAGAGAGGAGATTTGATATGCTTCACCCTCAAGTACAAACCAGTGAAAAAGTTTTGGCATTCCCAGACTTCTCTTTTTTTTCACACATCTTCAGCTCTTTTCAGCCAGATGTCATCATTTCACTGAGAGGGGGGTTGGTGACTCTTCCAACTAAGTGCACTGCCAGACAGTAAATGTGCTGAGAGGTGTCGGCTTAATCTCCTTCAGACAGAGAAAAACCTTGTGTCAGTCTTCTTCAGCCTGGACAAATCCTCTTTGTTGTGAAGTATTACTTAAATGATGATTTTTTTTTTTAAGCTTGCAATCAAAAAATGGCTTTATTATATCTTTGTTTCTTGAGTGTGCAGTTGTATCTCTCCTGAAGCCCTGTCTCTGTTCAGGCTGTGGATGAGGGCAGGATTTCAGGAGTATCCCTGCACTTGCAGGAAAGGAGCACCTTTCTCAATTGCATAGTTTGGCACAGAAAATAACTGCTGCCAACAAACTTCAGGCTGCTCTGTACATCAATTTTAGATCTTAAGGCACCAACATTGTAGGTAATAAAAATTCTCTATTGGGATTTCCGCCATTACCCATGAGATTGGAAATAATGTGATCCTTAGGTCATTGAAGAAGTTTTGAGACCTCACCATTCCATATATCTGATAAGTGCTTTATTTTGAGCAGAGGTACAAAGAATGTTGACATTCAGATTTATCAGACAGCTCAGTAAGATGGTTATTAGTGGTAATGAGCAGGTTTAGTGTTCTTGAGGTTCTTAGGCCACACAGCAGGCTTGTGGGCAGGGGTAGGGAAGCCAACATCCATTTTCAGATGGGGTTTCTGCATTTCTGCAGAAAGAGACCTTGAGCCAACAGCGGCACTGATAAAATGGCCCCAAATTCTATGATATGGGGATGAATGTTTTCATAGCTCCAGGGGCTAAGAAACTTCATCTTAAATTAGAAATGCACCCATAATACTTTAAATTTTAAATCACAAGAAATACTTGCTTTTTAAAATTACCCTTTTGTAAATGAAATAGAAAATCTATATTATATTTTAATACATAACATTAAAATATTATATATTATAATTTAAATATATAATATCATATTGTATTTTTTATATTTTATTTATATATATAATTATATTATATAGAGTTGAATCCCATAGTATCCTTTCTGGGAATGAATGGTAAATAGTTTGAATGTTACTTTCCCAGTCTTTGGGTAATCAGTGCAATCTATGTTGGGTATTCAGTGTTGATCCTTTGGCTCACAAAGCTTGTGAGGAAACAAAAGGATCTGGCTGCTCTTGCTGGAACTCCAGTCCTCACTGAGGCTGAATTTCTGCAGGTTCCGAAGGTGGTGCAGTGGTTTGACCTTGGCTGGCTGTGGGAGGCCCCTCAGCCACATTCCTGCTCCTCACACAACTCAGGCTGAGAAAATCAAATAGAAAAGCCTATGGGTGAAGATAAGTGCAGGGACATCACCGACAAATTACTGTCACAGACAAAACAGACCTGAGGAAAACTGATTTGATTTAAATTGTCAGTTAAAATAAATTTGCATGAGGAGGAAAAACAGCCCAATACCAGTCAATGTGAAGAAAATTAGCTTTAACTCAGCCCCAGAGTGATGTTTAAGAGAGTTGCAAGAGTGATATGGATTGGATACTGGAGCTATGAAAAAGAAAACTTGGTATCTGTCCACAAGCAGTGAAAGATTGCCATGGTGCAAGCTGAAATGAATGCAAAATAAAACCCTAAACAAACAAAAACAAACCAATGGAAAAACTGCACTGCAGCACAATTTAGAAATAATTGTGAAGCAGATGTGGGGAGGGCAATGCATTTAAATGCAGGTAACACTTGCAGATAAGATGCAGTAACTGCCATGTGGGAATGGTATTGGTGTCTGTGGGATCCTTGCTGAAGAGGGAGACAGGAATTTAAATGATGTGGGGTGAGAATATGGCACAAGAAAAGTAAGATAGAAGAGGCTATGAAGGCAAATGATGCACTACATGTGCAGGGGACCATGGCAGATGGCTGAGGGGTGAAAAAAGGACTAGGTAGAAGGTGTCTGGGAGGGGGCAGATAATCTTATTGACAGCACTTTTCTTCATCCTTAAAAACGGCTAGCCTCTGGATTCCTGAGGTTTTCTAGGCAGGAAAAACTTTATTTCCATAGAATAAATTACGCTCTGCCTTTTGTGACAGGTGTATAAAAAAGATAGCAGCCTACTTCTGTTACAAGTTTTTCAATTAGCAGCAGTGGTGGAGAACTGCTCTGGGAGCTGAAACTGCCAGTTCAGCTAATGAACCGTGGAGGTGTTCAGGTTGGTTCCATGTGACTTGTGGAGGAGAGGCCGTCTTTTTAGCCAATGCATTTTTTAATTAGAAAATTTCACTAATGAGCACGTTAAAAGGGCATTTAAGTCAAGAATCAAGTTAAGAAATGCCAGCATCAAAGTGTGCCACTGGCATATTTAACAGGGTAGGTCACAGAGTCAGTCTCTGCTTTAGCTGGTGGTTAATTCATTAATAGATTTTTCCTTGAAGAAAAGTGAGTTTTCAGATTGTTTTGTTTTTTTTTTTTTTAAATCTCATGCGCTCCTTTAGAATGAAAACTATTAAAACTTCACCAAAAATATCACCATTTTATGGCTTTTTGTCTGCCCTAATTCTGAGGGCATTTCTTACTGCCCTTCTGTTTTCTGCAGAACCTGCAGAACTCCCTGGCTCCCCTCCACACTGCTGCCCCTTGTCAGGTGCTGCCCAGATAATCCTGCTCTGCCTGAATTCTAAAAATGAAGAAGACAAAACTCTAATGAGAATTAAACAGATTAAAAGAACCAATAAACTCAATGCTACAATTTTAGGGTAGACAGTAAATAGTTGCATGTTCTGGATTGAATTTCGCAGTTTAAATGGGGTGTGATGTAACCCAGGGGATCAGTTTAGAGACTTGGGGAAACTGAGAAAAGGCTTTTCTGAGTCATGCTTCCAGGTTTATCTTGTTTTATGGGATATTTTTTTCTCATTTGAATCACTTAATTTCATCAGTTTCTTGTGGCATAAAAGAATTCCCACCCCCAGTGTGTAGGGCTCCTCCTTTTACTTTCATTTCAGTCACTCTAGGACAGAGTCAGCTCGCTGCCTCCTGGTTCCTACTGCTCTCTGCAAAGTAGTCTCTGTTTTCTTTACCGTGTGATCTTACACTGCAGAACATCAAAAACTAAATCACAGGTTTATCTTGATCTTCTTAGTAGTGACTACCCTACTATAAAACTATATTTTATAGCATTTTTCAAAAGTCTGTTTCAGAAAGAACTTAAAATTGGCTCAGATGCTCCTGAAGTAACTATAATCTTGTTTTGCTATTGATCTCTCCTATAGCCAAAAACGCTTTGGGGTGAGTTGTTTTGAGGTTTGTGTTTTTTTTTTTTTTTAGTTTGTTTTTTTTTTAGTTTTTTTTTTTTTTCTGCAGCAGATCAGATGAACTCAAATGCAATCAAAATCTTGTCTTCCCAGAGGTCACAGCATTTTTGTATGTAATGTATTAAGACTTATACCTTATTTCCATGCCCAGACCCAAACTTTAGTGAAGTCAATTCTATTGCAAAATCTGGATGCAGCTCTAGTAGTGGTGTGTTCCCTGCTTTTTCAAGTTTATTACCCTGGGCTATGTTCGTTTGTTTGTTTTTAACAAGCTGTGTATTCTAATGCCCCAAGCAGAAAGTAGGTAAGCACTTTGAAAAGGGTTTAACATGCAGGATGTATAAAATGATATTATCACTGAACCATGAAAAAACAATATTTTCCAAATTATACCCATATTAATATAGAGATTTTTTTTTTCTTTGATTGTTATCAGAAGACTCTGTCATTTATGAGGTTTCTTTCAGGGAGTATTAGGAATGCAACAAATATCATCCATGCACCAGCAAACATTCTTAGCTATCTTTTAGTCATTCCAGTTTATCGTTATATTGACAGCATCTGTATTGCATGTGTCAGACAGCTTCAATGAACAAAAAGAATGTAGTCCACATTTTCATTCTTCAGACCAATTATGCAATGTTTTTCTGTAAAGACATTATAAAACCTTAATTTCTGATATTATATTAGAGGGGTGAGTTGCATTTCTAAACTGTAGCAGTCTGGTAATTGTTTGTCTCAAAAGTATCATCTCTGGCTTGATGAGAAGAATGTGTATATTTTACAAAAGCAAAGCCAGCAAAGAAATGAGAAGTGAATTCTTGTCTTCAGTATCTCTGTTGGAATTACTGCCATTGGGCATGCCTCAAGGCGTGGATCTGCAAAAGCATGTGTGCTGTGCCTTCTGGTCTCATTTCTACTGCTCCATGTGTCCCCATCTGACTGAGGATTTGGGAGCTGTTTTGTGTCCTCCCCTCCTTGAAAATCATCCTTACTTTCTCTCCCTTTACTTCAGGCCTAGAGGGGAGCAGGGATAAAGGCAGCAAGATCCTGTGATTCTTCTGCTGTACACAGCCCAGGGAATGTTTTGCACAGGGCAGCTGTTGCATTTCTGCCCTCTGGAGACCTGTTCACTCTGCTCCCTGTTTGTGCTTGGGTGCAGCCCCTGCTTCATCTGGCTCATGTTCTTCTGCTCCACAGGCTGTGACTTGTCCTCTCCTAGCACTTGAGGAGTATAATTATGTGCATAGCAATAATCCAAAATGCATGTTCTACAGAGTACACAGGCGATGTTATTGGTGTATTCCCACCTGCTTTCCAGAGCAAGAACTGGGAGAGGGGTAGTGCACCCTCCCTGGTTACAGCTGACTTCTGCCTAGACCCAAAGGCTCTGAGGGCTGGAGTGAGATGACACTAAGCTTTCAAAATCCAGCAGGTGTTTATGGAGCAGGGATTGCTCAGCATGGCGTGGGAAGCACTCTGTGTTCCCTCAGGAGGCCCTTTGGGTCATTCCCACCTGCAGAGCATCTGAGGTGACAGTGGGAATGTGCATGTGAGCACTTCTCCCTGTCCTTGCAATGCCCCACAAAGAGTTTCAGTGCCTCACAACTGTGTGTCACTCATTTTGCACTTCCAACCTGACACCTAGGAGTTTCAGATTTTTTCTTGGGAATTTCATCTTCCAGCCAAGATGTTTGCCTGCAAAACAGGTGCAAAAAGTTTTTTTGGCTCGTTTCCATGTGCAGACTTTTATAGAAGTGGCTGAGTGCTGCAGGGTCACCTTGCAGCTTTCTGTGGCTCCAGGTGTAGTCCTTCAGCCCTACTCACTTTGGAATCCATAGATTGCCTTGTTGTGACCTCTGGGGGTCAGCTCTTTTGATGAAAAGGAATGTAACAATCAGGACTGCATGCAGCACTTGCTTCACCATTCAAAACACTTCAAGCCCAATTTAGTGCTTAATGTGTTGGACAATTTCCTCTCTTCATATCTTTTAAATGAAGCTTTTGTTTTATTATTTAGTGTTATTGAGAAGGCAGCAAGTAGATCCCTTCTATTTTTATCTATACAGTTTAATTCTTAGAATTGCAAAGGTTTTGGCCTTTGAATGGTGCCATAGTATGGGGTTGAGATGTAAGGTTTAATGGCACACAATGTGCTTTGCAGGGTCACAGCCAAAGCCTAATTTCATCACAGCCTGACTGCAGGTAATTCCTTCCAGTCCCATTATTGTCTCTTCACAAGGATGTACCCAGGATTTTATGAAAAAGCCATTTGAAATAATTTGATCCAGGTGAGCTGTATTTGAAGAACTTAGAGGAGCAGACTCACAAGGGTCTATTTTTACAATTTATGAGTTTAACATAAGTTAAATAGTTATTCTAAATACTGTTTTATGCAGGAATTCTGACCTGGGAGGTAGAAGGCAATGCTGGTACTGCCCTGGGTTCTGTATCTCTGGGAAATATCTGATGCACAGGCACAGATAATGACCCTTTCAACTGGGCAATGCATTTTGTCTTCTCCACCACAATTGTGGCCAGGTGGACAGCGACGCCAGTGGATTTACTGCTGCTGTCATTTGTCTGCTTGGAAGGAGATGTGGAAAAGGCAGATTTGGCTCAGTGTGGCTACAGCCATGGACCAGCTGTCCTGTACATAAGAACCCACTGAACTTGGCTTTGAAGGGAAAATCTTGGGCAAAGAAAGAGGTGATGAAGTGCCAGTTATGATTCTGTGCATCCAAGCCGTGGAGAGGTGTGGAAGCTGTGGGAAGGGAGAGTTGCTAGGGAGCACTGAAGTCAATCTGTCAATACATAACTGAGGTGGTAGCTGGAGTCAGTTCCTAGTCTTCCTATAAAGAGATCACTTTAATTTTACACTCATGGACTGCCTTCATGCTGTTTGCCCAAAAGCATGGCCCACAAAATGCCATCCAGACAGCAGCTGAGTGCATTGCTGCCTGTTCCTTCTGTGTGTCCCATGCCAGGCCTTCCAGGGGAAGGCAGGGCAGAAGTACTCCTCACCAGACAAGACCTGGGCTGAAAACCAGGAAAAGAACAAGTGAGGGCCAAATGCACCAGCAGATGGCTGTTCCTGGAGCCTGTTCCCTGGCAGCTGAAATTCCCCATCCTCTGAGAGGGATAAATCTGTGCCACACGCCCAGGCAGGTTCTCTCAGGGTTGGCTCTTTGCATTATGGAAGGAATTTAGCAGAGTGAAGCTTCCACTCTCCCAAAGTGTTGTCTTCTCTTTCTCCTAGTCAAGGTAACAAGGTGACCATGCAAGTTTGAGTGCTGTGATTCTCTAAGTTTTGCACAGCATAAAAGCAGTAGGCTTGATTTTCTTCCTGTATCAGGACAGATTGTTTTAATATTGAACATCTCTTTTGTCCAGCTTTTTTTTGCCTAGGATATTTTCCTTCCAGCGAAGGAATTAGAAGATAAATTTAGCAGTTCAAAACTTGCAGTTTTACCTATTTAGTGACCCAAGTGTTTACATTTTCCCCAGAGGACAAATGATCAAACCTGTACAAGAAGGGCTCCTATAAGATATGTTGTCTTTTGGTGTGAAATGCTGCAGGTCAATCTTGCGGCAAAACTTAGTGAAAATTAACTAATGGATAATCAACTAAAAGGTTTAATTAACCTATTAACTAATTAACACCTTACACTTAATTTTTCATAAAGTATTTCTTTTGCAACATCCATAGTAGGATGAAGCTGTTCAATGATACACTGAGAAAAACTGCTTTGTTAGAATAACTGATTAAGAAGGGCAAAATAATACTATGGATTTATAAGACATAATTCATACTAGAACTGTATTAATTTCTGCATATACTCTGCATATATACATATTTTTTTCCTAAATGTAGAAGAGTATCTTACAAATAGTCTGTATTTTCACAACAGAGTCTCTTGTATGATTGACAGTTTCTGGAAAGATGAAATATAAGTGTTTCAAGTATAGAAGTGTTGTTCTTCTTGTCTTCATTGGGACCATCTCTTTGAATGTTCAAAAATACGATGCAAATAGAACTACAGAAATATGTCAAATGCAGTGTATGATAAATCACTGTAATATATTATTTTGTATTTAGAAATGAGACTTCTATTTATAATGAGTGCAACAAGCTGGTGGACCCTCTAATTTCCAAAGATCTTCTTTGTTCCCAAAAGCTATTTTCCACTGAATAATCTGCATCTTTTTTTTCTCTCTCCATCAACTCTTGAAATCCATTTAGAACTTTCTGAGAAAAAAAAAACTTAAATATATAAATAGGAAACAAACAAACATGAAAATTTACCCTTGTACCCATATAATTTCCTGTAAAACTGCAGTCCTAGGAGTGCAGCTCCATTCTGGTTTATATTCTAATTTTTAAATAGGAATTTCTTGGAAGTGAAATTAAAATAAAATAGATCAGTCATACCAAATTGAAAATATAATCATCTATCTCAGTCTGTGAAGTGGTGTTGGGTCTCTAATCAGAAAGTAGTATGTAATAGGCTTAAGTACATTTCTGTTGAGGCTTTCCTCATCAGTGCCACTGATTTAATTTCTGTATTTGATTAAGAAAGACAATGATGGAGTGACTGGTATCATTTTAGGAAAAAAAAAATTAAAGGATGAATATTCTTAAGAGGAACAAGACCTTACTTTCAAAGCTTTAATTTATCCATGTAATTTAAAATATTACTCTATATTCTGTCCTATCACTCTGCCTTAATCTAAGTGTACATAATTTCAGCTCTGTATGATTGCATTAAAGAAAGTAGAAACCCGTGGAATTATTTTGATTTAAGACATTTTGGGCCTGGGCTCTGTGTTTGTTTGTGCAGCTAAAGTTGTGCTTGTCTGCATGGGGATTTCCAACACTCAGCAGATAAATACAGGGCTTGGTTTCCATTGACTCAATGCAATTCCAATCTCTTGCTTATTCATCTAAACTTGCAGATTAAGAGTTATGATTTTAGGAAGAAGTCTATGAAAAGTATATATTTCATAAATGTCCCTTTTCCATTATATTACAAAAATATAGAAGTCCTTGGATAGCAGAGATACCTGTATAAGATACTGATTCTAGAAGATCTAAGGTGATTATCAGTATCACATACCAGTATTTCAAAGGTGGGTCATTTACAGATGGAATAATGCAGCCACAGCTGATTGATAATTTTCATTTTAACTATCATTGCAAACCTTGAAAGGCAAAGACTTTTGGCTCTTAGAAAGAATCTCAATGCTTGAGATGGAAACCAGCCCAAGCAAATGCCTCTGGAGCTGTTGCTGCAGAGAGGCAGAGAAAGAACCCTCCTCAGAAGAGCTTTGTGAACTTTTCCTGCTATTCATTGTCATTTGTACATGCTTGATTTCATCTCAATTACTGCACTCCCATCTATTTAGTGAACTTCTCTTCACAGGAAATAATTACTCTGTCTTCTCTCTTCCCAAAATTGCTATTACCTTGTTGCCAGGAGATAGTCTGGTTCTACTAATAACTTTCCATTCTAAGAAATATTGGAAAAAAATACATACACATGGAAAAACAAGCTTTGATTTTTGTGTGCATAATTTTCTTTCATGTAAACAAAGTAATTACCTGGCCATTGCACCAAGTGGATTATAGACCTGCTCAAATATCCACAAGCTTTGGGATAAATATCTCCAATGGACTGAGTAGATACAAAGAACAAAATCCTGATTTTGAACCTGTTTCTCTGCTTTTGTTAAGCATCTATATCTTTATATTTTTAGATGAGGAAAAATGTCTGTACTTGGGTTTTTTGTCCCAACTGTTCAGAGTCCTCTTCAATTTGAAGCTGGAAATACAAGCATTGCTGGAAGTGAAATCACAGTTGCCAGCAGGCCAGATTCTCCATTGACATAATTCAGAATATGACTCTAGATTGAATTTTTGTCAGTTTAGGTTAACGGAGACCTCCCTCAAATGCTAAGATCCAAGAGTACCTGTTTTCTCACCAGGGGAAAGCAGTGTTGATTTCATACTTTTGTAAGAATATACATATTTTTATTTAAGTTAGAGCTTTACCATTAATTAATCTGGCTGGGTCAATCCTGCATACTAGCCTTTAGTATTTTCCAGCATGCAAAATGTCACTATGCACAGTGAAATAACTGAAATCTCTCAAATATTCTGGTTTTCATGGTTATTAAATGGTGAGGTTTTAAAAGAGACTCTAATTTCAGAATTCAGAGCTGTGTAAAAAAAAAAATTGCTTAATATGTATTGTGTTCAGTAAGTTAAATAATTTTACAGTATTAAAAGGAGAGAATAAAGATTGAAGGACGTGTGTTAAACAAATATTTAAAAGCCTATAATGATGAAAAATAATACACAGTGGTATTATTACATATATAATAATAAATACATAGCAGTATTATTTTGAAACATTTTTGAATGTTTCAAAAATTCCAATATGACTGGGCTTAAGTGAACTCTCAGAATCTTCATCAAAAGAACACATCTATTTTTTAAATTGATTTAATAGTTCATAGAATTGTGTAGCTTTTTATAAGTAATCCATCATCTCAGTTTTTCTTATCAATATAATTCCAGAGCCTGCATGATCTCTAGATGCAGATTGTTATATTTCAGTCCTTGAGCCAGTGTTCTACGCTTTTTTCCTCCTACAAATTGTTTTTTTCTGCACTTTCACGTTTATGCCATCTGAGTGTTTGCTGCCAGATTTCACACATCTGTGTAAGGTACCACATGTGTCTGTTTTCCTAAGAGTCTGCTGCGCCTCACTTAATTTTTAACTTTGCAATCTTAATCTTCTGTTTGTACTTAAGATCTCAAATTAAGACTGTTACTACAGCAATAATATTTCTGGCTCCCTTCAAGCAGTAAAAAAAAAAAATAAAAAGTTCAGAGCTTATTTAGGGATGTATTTCCAGACTTCGGGATGGGGACAATGCCTGAGCTGCTTTGTGTTACCCGAGAGCAGCTCCAGCACTCCCTCCTTGACCTCGGACAGCTCCACAGTCCCTTCCCTGGAGCTGCTTTCGCTTCCCCCAGCTGAATGAAGCTTCCACAGTGCAAAGACTTTGCTGCCTTCGAGCTGCCAGCTTCGGTTTTTTGAGACAAAGATGGCAACAGTTAAAGCGAGGAGCTAAGAGAGAGCTCACACACAAGGCAGACAAGGTTATCTGACAATTACCAAAAAAACATTCAGAAACATCTGTTGGCTGTGTGATAAAAGCAGCGTTTCTTAGAGCCATCTGTCTGCTTTCAGATTAGCTCTAGATTGTGGAAATAACTGGCCTTTGATTAAGGCAGTGGGGTTATTTTTTCCTCATTATACCTATGACTAAAATTATGGATGCGTTTAATCTAATATGTAATGATTGTGAAAGGGAAATATTTTTATCTAAGGTTAGAAATAATGGAGTAGATTCAAGAATCATTTCAGTGGTGAAGCAAGAACTGTGAAGATATAACTAGGAATTTTATGGGATTTCCTTTCACTTAGACAGTCTATCAAGCAATTGAATTTGAAGCTGGTATTCACTCTTTGCAAATAATTTTTCCAGGAATGTTTGTAACATAAATTTAAAAATTTCCTGCACTTTTATTATAGTTGATATTAAGAACACATCAGAATATTTAAGTTGATTTCTGTTTCGGATCCAAATCCAATGTCCTCCTGAAGATTATGCTCCTAACAGTGTTTCACAGAATACATTCTGTCATCTATTATTTATCTAGTTTCTTTAGCATGATAGATATTCCTCCTTTCCTTTCTGACAACCTTCATCACTGTTTCACTTCTTGACAGTGTGACATTCTCAAACAGCAATCTAATGCCTACAGAGTTTCATGTTGACACAATCAAAAAGAGGGACAGACTTCCAGCTAAATGAAAAGGGTGGTGGGTAAATATATGTGTAGCTGTCAGTGAGGAAACTATTGCCTTTTGAGTAGGTTTTTTTTCTTCTCCTTCTTCATTCCAAGCAAACATCTCCTCCCCTCCAGGCTCACCTGCACTTTCTCTAGCCAAGAAAACTGCTTTTGCATCTTAAATTGTCCTGCCTGGAGGCACTGACCAGAGTGCGGCTCCCTTTCCTACCTTGCATCTGAAATTAAAATTGTGCCTGATATCCTTCTGTGCCTTTGACAAATTAAAGTATTGCAAACAGTATTTGAGCCATTTACCTTTTTATTTACTGCAATTTCCCCCTTACAATAGGATGCTTTCATGTAGATGAATGAATGTTATTGAATGTTGAATGACTGTTACGAATGAAAGATGAATGAATGTAATTAAAATGACACAAAATGCATTACAATTATTTCATATGATCAAGGAACTAAAAGGTGCACCTTTAAAAACTATTATTTTTTTTTATTATTCATCTGAATTTTCCTAGTTCTCTCCTGCAAGCTACTTTTTAGGAGATTTTCCCTAATGGTACTATATTGTGTGGGTACTAAGGTAAAATGAGGTATTGTGGAAGGAATGCCTATTTTATCAAGCTCAGAATGTAGAATTAATAAGCAAAGATTTCTGGCCCCAAAAGCTTAATATGTATTAATAAACAAAAGGGTGAATAGAAAAAGCTGGAAGGTTCTTATTGTTTGGTCTTTAATTAACTTTCTGAAGATCATAAAAAGCCTATACTTGGCTGAAAAGAATAGTCTTGCTTCCCACTTCAGAGCCAGTACATAGCACAACATTTTTAACCTTTGGTCCAACATAGATTTTAATTTATAATTATATTGTTAATTAGAAAAGAAAAAAATCTAAAAGCTGGAGTAAAATTTGTGTGGGATGATTTTCTGGGTTCAGAAAATTGAACTACTTAATTGAAGATGTTTTGAGAGATACTCATTGTCATTGAGTAATTTAAGAAGGTTACCTTTGTTTCCTTAACAGCTCTGAAGAATTAATGTAGGATTTTTTTCCTTCTTCCCTTCTTACAAAGAAATGAATTTGCAAAAGGAGTCTTTGGAACCATCTGGCTTAATCAGCTTTAAAGTTCTCCCATAAGGAAGTTTTACATAGCTCTTCTTGTTTTAAAGGAATTTTATAGGGAGGAAATAATATATTTTTTACTGGGGAGAAACTGTGTGGGTTTCTGTAGTAGAAACTCTGTCCAGTACAAGATGTCAGAAGCTCTGAGTTGTCCAGGCTGAGGAGGGCTCTAAAGACCTTTTCAGTTTCAATTTTTGTGTAGAAAACAGCAAAATTATGTTTTTATACCTACAGTATTTTAGTTGAAGTTGTTCTAGGCCCAGACTTGTAAGGCCTACATATACATAGGCCTAAAATCAAGATGTTTTTGCAGTAAAAGAAGTAAGGATAAATTAATTCTCTCTACATTACTTCCAGAACAAGCCGAGTTATCACATCTCAAGTGCTCCCCTTGGGAATGGTTTCCTCCCAGCAAATGAAACCTGAGCCACAGAGAGAGGAGGAAGGCAGAATCCCTGTGGAAATGTGTTCTGAGAAAATAGCCAATATCCAATAGCCAGCAAGTGAGCTGGGTACAGGGAGAGACCTTTTGGATTTAATAACCAGGCAACACTCTTAACTGGAATTGTGTTCTGGATGTTGTTGATGGCTGCATGAGCAGTTTGCCCATGTCCTTCATTTGACTCTGATCTGAGAGAGTTTCTGCCTTTTTATTTTTTTCCCCAGGGAGGAAAAGGGATTTACTGGGCTGAGTCTGTATTTCTGCTGTTACTTTTCTGTTTCATCCAGGAAAGCTCATTCCTGCTTTTCCCCCACTCAGGGTCTGGGGAAGTCCTTCAGACAGGAATTGTGATCCTTGCCCAAATTACAGCTCCTGCTGACAGTTTGCTCACAAAGCAGCTCTGCTTCTCCACAGCCTTAAAATACCCATATTCATTGTTCCAGGACTTTGGGCTCACTTTGTAAAGGCATCTTTATTCATAGAAATAAAGGTGTTATTAGGAGCTAATACATGGTTATGGCTGAGATGGAAATCCCTCTCAGTAGTCAGAAATTAGTTTTGTACCTAAATTTGTTCCCTTGTGTGTGGAAAATCTTTGATGACAAGATTTCTGTATTTTAACGCTGTGATATAATTTTTAATGTCAAGGTAAAATTACTTTCCATGGTACAGCATTTACATCTGCATTTTGTAACTATATTTCTCCTGGAAAAGAAATCAGGTAAAACAAAAATCGGTATAAAAAAGTAATGTTACTTTAATTTTCTTTCCAAATTTGGATGCTAAGCTTTACTCTCATGAAGGCAGAAATCTGCTAAAGTACATCTGATCTTTGTCCCCTCAAGTTCACAGCAGCAGAATCAGAAATATTCATTGGTGATCTACCACCAACAAAAGCTGTTGAAGCTCTTGAAATGTCTTTGGTTTAAAATAATACTTAGGCTGCTGGACCTCTAGTAAATTGTACTTTTTTCAAAATCTTTCCTTCTTTGTTTTCTTTAGACTTTGAAAAATGTTAGAATTATTATGTTCTAACTTAAAACCTTCTGCATTTGTGTAAGTTTGCAAAAGAGCAAAATGTCTAAAGCACCTGTGAGCTCATGGTAGAGTTACTGATAAAAATGCATAAATGTTGAGTTGTTGAAAAATAATTTGCCACTGATATAACAAGAATGCAACTGTCCTTATTGCTGCAGCAATTTTTGCTCAATAACCTGTCCCCCTGATCTTTGCAATGAAACCTAAAAATATAAATGATTTGGCATATATTTTATTACTCTTGATCCCTGTGCCTCTGGAACAAAAATATTTCTTATCAACCCTGGTTAATATGAAACAGAGCCACAGCTGAATCTCTCCAAACTTTTGGAAAATACTTTTCTGAAAAAACTGCTTCAACACAATTGCAATCCTTGAAAGACACTAAAAAAAAGGGGAAAAAAAAGGAAGAAAAGTCATGTGAGTAGAAGCCATAATGGAATTTATTCTATTCTTAAACATTTCAGACATCCAGCAAAATAATTTAATCTCTTCACAGAAATAATATATTATGAAATTTTCATTGGGTATATCTAATAAAGGAGTATGCTAAGCATTTGAATATAACTTAAATAAATTGGATCAGAGCAAAACATGCTTTTTATATCTTGAAGAGAAATGTGTGTATGTCATTTTCTCCAAATGGAAAATATTTTTTAAATCTTCCTTATTATTTGAAGGAATTCTTCCATGTTGAAATGCAGAATTTGAAGTCAAGATATTTCAGAGCTGAGAAATAATTATTTTTTTCTCTCTTTTTCCTTTTGTTTTTCTTTTCCCCAAATTATTGATTGTCACATAGATTAAGGTGTAGTCTTGTGTGGTTTTTACATTATAAAGCTGAGGAATTGGAGGGAAAGAACTCTGAAAATATGGCATAAATCTGAGGTGTAGAGTCAGGAATTCCTCTGGAGTCTCTCTTAAAACTGACAATAGTGATATCTTCATTGATTGTTGTTTGTTTGGTTTTATTTGGATATCAGCATTTGGCTACTATAAACATAATGAAGGCACTACCTTGCTTCACATAGCACTGAAAAACTTGTTTCACTTTTGACTTTCATGTTTTTTACCGGTGACCAAAAAAGGGAAATGCTCCATCTGCCAATCAGCTACTCCTGCCATATAAACACAAACATATTTAATTCATTTCATTTAAATGGCATTTCTCTTGCCACTTCTAAGATAAGAATTATAATTGAAAAATAAAAATAATGTTAAAAAAGCAAAATCCAAAGACCACAAAAAAAGTCTCTATACGACCAAGTCTGGAGTTCAGAAAACTAAATTCCCGCATCAATATTATTTAGGTCATTATTACCTCAGTAATTACAATATTATTCACTTAAGTCAGTATTACACAGGGATACTGCTCTATCAGAGACTATTCTGTGGCTATGAAACAGAATTTTTTTTAACTATACATTACTTTAGGTTAATGTCCACAGATGATCATAGGTCACCAGTTATGTCCCCAGAAAATATCTCCTGACTGCTACTCAAGGTGCTCCTTTTTTTTGACCTCCGTGTGTGTGTGACAGAGAGAAAGGGAAGGCAAAAATCATATTTATAAAGTACTACAGCACGCTCTAAAAAGCAGCTAGCTCTGACTCTGGCAAACCAAGGGAGGAAATTCATTTATCCACCTGTTTTTTGTGATGTGTGGTTTGCTCTTTTATATGTTGTAATACCTGACATTCATTTTAGCTGCTCCATCCACACGGATGGTGCATTTGGCTTTCTGCAGTGTGAAAGAAGGGCTTTTTTTTCTTCAGCTTCTGAGGATAAAAAACACCTGTGTTCTTCAAATATTTCATCCCTTGTAAGCTTTATGTATAATTTAGCAAGCCCAAGACAGTTTCTAAATGAATGATGCATACTATGACCAATTATGATTTTTCAACAAATAAGTTCTGTCTGCTTTTATATTCTTTTTCTTGCATTTTCTTTCTTTTTTTTTTTAATTTGAAAAATGTGTTTTCCATCCAGCAACAGCATGCAGAAAAAAACCCATTGACTTCTGTATATAGGAATATTTCATTTGTGATCCATGTACGCCCTTTGTCTTGCCTGGGAAATAAGCTTTTAAGTAGGGTTGCAGAGAAATGAGTAATTTGCTTTGTTTTATTAATCCCAAATTTCATTTTTTTTACTGTCTAGAGGAATATGTGCCCTAAATGTCTGCTTGTGTGTTACCCTGTTTTGAAGGGCTTAGTTGTGAGTAGAGAGTATGTCTTTCATTACTTTATTTGATCAGGGTAGAAGTCTGTTTGGGAATTAAAAATGTGTTTCCAGTGTGTTTGTAGAAATTAGGTAGATGCTTATTTGAGCAGTAGTGTGTATCCATATACCAAAACAAAAGAAATGGGCCAGAAATAGACAAGAAATAGGTCAGACCCAGTCTTTGGAATTATTTTATTGAATTATTAGACTCCTTTACCCAGGCACTCACTGTTTGGCTGTTTACCATCAGTGGTGGAGCTGAAAGGGCCACTCAGTTCTATTTTATTTCTACTTTTTTTTTTCAATCAAAAATGTGCACATCAGTTCCATGTGGTGACAGCTGGCATTTCCTAGGTGTGGATGACCTTCTGAGCAACTTAGCAATCACAAATTTCAATTGCAAATTATCCTAATTTTACTGACCAGCAGTCTGCAATGTTCCTTTCCTTACACTGCTTCCACAGACCCCTTGAGCTGTAATGACAATTACATTTATGTGCAGGAGAGAGGTACAACAATGCCAACAGTCAAAGCACAATATTCCTGTGAAGCTGTGAGCATTCATTCCTGACAATCCCAGTGGAAGCTTTAGAGGAATCTCCTGGGTGCCTCTGCAGGAAGGATTGCCTTAATGGCTGTAAATGCTCTCTGAGTGTGTCAGTAAATCACATGTGGAATTCCCTCCTGATTCCCTTCCCCATCTCTCTCTCACTCCCCTTCACTGCCAGGCAGCAGCAAATCCTTCCTTGTGGGAAATTTAGTATTTCATCCTGCTCAAACAGTTTCCCTATTTGTCTTCTCTACAAGCATAATTGCCCAGTGCATGTGAAAGATGCTACAGCACTGCTTATGTCTATTTCTTGATTAATTAATCTTTGCAACAGCAACAACAACAACAAAAAAATCCCATTTAAAAGCACTGTTAATGTCAAGATATAAAAATCAAGCACAAATAACTCTCACTTCTGTGTTTGTTTGCTCATGATGGTCTAAGATAAGCTGTACAAATACTACTCAGTATTTCTGAGGTACTCAGGTAGTTTTGAACTTGACCTCGGGTAGTTTTCAACTTGATCTTTTTTCTTTATTTTGGATGTGACAAAGGCTAATGTCATCCCTTGTCCCATCTTTTACAATTCTGCCTTTTCCATTTGGTTTTTCTTCCTCAAATTATGTTGGTAGTATGATCATGAAGTTGGAATTATTGAGAGAGACATGACTAGAATAGAATGCCGTGTTTTGGTAAATGAGGATTTAGTGGAAAGGGAAGGTGCAATTAGGTACATAATCAAAAGGGGTTTGTGCATTTTCTTTGTTGCTTTCTGGGAACAAAGTGTGCATCTTAGATATTTGCTTGCTGTATGAATGTGTCAAGTTGGATGGGGCTTTGAGCAACCTGAAGACCTCAAAAAAATCCACATTTTAAAGGGCACAAGGTTAATTTCTGCAGCAGAATGAGGCCTGGAGAATGTTGTGAATTCGGGCAGGAGAAGGATAATTCTGGTGTTCTTTACATAAAGTCCAGGTCTGGCTTCTAGGTTGATCACAGATGATAATCCAGAAGTAAACCCCGTTTTTTCCCTTAAATATTTTTTTGAAACAATGCTAACAGAACTACAGCATAGTTGCCTGCAAAGAAGTGCAGCTCTTTAGGAGTAGATCTGAACTCTCCCATAAGCTTGGACCCATTGGTGGAACTCCAGGAATGAGGAATTATATGGAAATGTTAATGAAAGTTGTTCAAGATCAATGTCAGCTGAAAATAATTCAAAAGGCAATGGCACTTAGGTCACACACCTGTGAAAGTCCCTGACACAAAAGGATGAGTCCTTTTGTGCTTGGCCACGATAGTACTTGGTTCCCAAAGGTTTTGTTTGGCTTTTTTTAGACCACACAAAATGTGTAACTTATTTAAATCACCGAGCATTCTGTGAACAGCAAGTGTAGCAAGGCTTTTTTTAAAACTGTGATTCTTGTGTGAATCTTTATTTCTTTTCTCTCAAAGTTTCCCTTGGTTGCTTCCCAGGATCCCTGCAACACAGGTTTGCGTTTCTATATCCCAGAATCTGCTGTATTTCCAGGGTGTCCCATGTTGTGTTGGGGCAAATGTCAACTACCAAATATCCTACCCTCTGTAGCTCTGCTTTCTATTGAAGTGAAAATTTTCCAACAGGGTCAGCAACTTCTCTTGGCAACTTCTTCTGGTGCCTTGCTAACCTCTGAGTAAAGATTTTCTTCCTAACATTTAATCTAAATCCCCTCCCTTTAGTTTAAAGCCATTCTCCCTTGTCCTATCACTCTCTGCCCATGAAAGAGCAAAACCTAAAGTTCATTTTGTCATTTGGAAAGTGAATTTGCAGAAATTAAGGGCTGGTAATACATCACGCATTCATTTCTGTAGCAAATATATATATACCCTATAAGAGGATGCCAGAGAGGAAAGCAGAGCAACAAAAGTGAAAAATTACCACTTGATGCAAGGATTTGTCACCTGTTGACAGTTGTGCCTGTTGGCAGAAAAGTTCATTATGAATGATAAGTTGGAGGCTCAAAGCAGGACAGAGAGAACCTTTTAAGATTTGTCCTTGAAGCCTGCTGATGTACAGCATGGTTTCATTCTTTCTGTAGTGGAAGTTAGTGCAGTTTAATTTGTCTGTTAGTCTATTTTAAGATATCTCCCATCAAAAGAAAGACAGGTGGAAGGATGTTCATATTAAACCATGTTGTCACAATTCTGGGAAAGGATTATGCCCTGTAATTATCTGTACAAATACAAGAGAGAGGTTCTGACAACCAATTAAAATCAGAGTACTGATATTGTAAGCCTAATTTTTATCAGGATGACTTGAGAACAAAAAGTTTGTTTCCATGCAATATTGATCATTCTAAAAGATCATAAAAATGCAGAGCAAACCAGGGTTCATCAGACCATTCAACCACTAGAGGCTTTTCTAATATGCACTCAAGAATTGGCCTTTTCTGTTGTCATATCCAGTGGTTTCTATTGCATCCAAATCCTCTGTTTCCACTGTACATTTTCAGTAAAAAATTTATAGATGTAAAGTAGAATAGACAGCAGGAGGTCAAATGTGGTTTTTTTCATGCTCCCTGTGGTGATGACAGTTGAAACTGTGAACATCTCCCTCCTTCCTACTTCTGTTCAAACAGACAAAGTGTTTCGTACACAGAACCAGCCACATTTTTTCCCTACGCTATTAACTGTAAAAAAGTATTTGTCTTAAGGACTGCCAAGTAAACAAGCATCTGACCCTTCATAGGGTTTTTCTCAGAAGAAATAAAATTTTAAAGGATATGGCAACCCTGTGATAATCTTAAGAGGCAGTTTAAATCCAAGGAAAAAAGAGAGCTCAGTGTGGGAATGACTCAGTCTGGGAATTCCTGCTGCTTTATTTCAACTTTTTATTTAGTTACTCTCCCACCAGTGTGTGTCACTGCTCCTGTTATCTTCCACTGTCCTTGCCCAAGTCTGGTATTCTGGTTCTGAGGGGCATCAATACTTCAAGTATTATTTATCTGAAGTAAATATACCTTTTAAACTTCCTTACATACCTTCAAAACTTCCATGTCCTAATCTATTCCCCATTATACTTCCTGTTGTGGGTTCTTCTCTGCTGAAAAAACGACCCATTAAAAGTGTGATATTTTCTTTCCCATGGGCATTAGATTTGGTTGTTTATGCCTAGTTATGAAATTCAATGTAATTCTGTGATAATACCATATTCCTCCTCCTCTTGCTGAGTGTTGACAGGTTTCTCACATATTCCCCCTGAATGCTGGAACTGCACATAGATGGAGCAGATGGAGTTGCTCTGCTTTTAATCAGGAAATACATTTACTTGGGAATCACATGTGATTTTTGTTTCTTAAATTTTTTTTGGAAGAAGAAGGGAAATTTTATTCATTTGGTTCTTTCTAAGTGAATAAAAGCAGAAATGACCAGACAATAGCTGTTCAGGGGAGTATTTTGATGAGATTATTTGGTAGGAAGAAGTTAAAAGGTGAAGGAGAAGATCCTAAAAAGTGGTTTTAATGTTGACCTTCAGGTGTAGGGGATACAGGGGGGGAGAAGGGGTTTAACTCTCCTGTCTGGCAGCCATGCAGGCAGCCTTTAGTCAGGCCATGTGATTATAATCACAGCATTTCAACTTGCCTCTTTATCTAATCTCGAGATAACTGCTTCACTAATTGATTTTCAGTAAGAAATATAATTATGTCTGATAATGGCTTTTTATTTGTCTTGCTTCTTGGATAAATAGAGATATTCTTGAATATAAACCTTGAGTTTTATTCTCTAAATATTCAGTAATGCAAAGACCAGTTATTCAAAGTATTTGATCTTTTGACCTTTGACATCTTACCATACCACTATGACTATATAAAGTCAAAAGCCAATGACAACAGCATTCTCTTTTGTTGGAAAGCTTTTAATAATTGAGGTATTACTTTACCTATGCTTCACTATGATATGTAAATATCTTATTTGTCTGATATTCTTTATTTCTCTTTTATATAGATTAATGCAATTTTCATGTCATCACCTGTACAGTTATTTTTGATGGAACATGCTGATGGTCAGGTTCTTAATGTAGCATTTGTAGATACTGCCCTATACTCATATGGAATTGTGTTTTATACAACACATTATATATGGTACCACACATCCTAAATAGCTTGAGCTGGTACAGAAAAGACAACAGAATATAAGAACATATAATGTAAATAACATGGTATCTTCTAGGGTGGAGAAGATCTCTAAGATCATTGAGGCCAATTGTAAACATAAGTTGACTAAATTAAAACTGAAAGAGGTATATTTTTAAAAACCAGTACATATTCTGGGGGGTCCATTTCAGTGCTGATTTCAAGAAGCCAGGCTCTGCTTTCACTGACAGCTCTGAGAACAGAATATGGCCCTGAATGAGCAGCATGAGGGGACAAAAGGCTGGAACCCCTCACTTGTCACTGCTGGCTGTGAGCAGTCTCTTGCTGATGGGTACTAGGATGAAAAGGATCTGGCTCCCTAAGGAAGCCAGCAGAATCAATATAATATAACAATCCCAGATCCCTGGCATTTGTACACAGCAAGGATCAGTTAAGCCATTACACTTCCAGAGCTGTCCACCTTCCCCTCAATTTATAATTAAAGGAGACTTCCAGCACCAAAATTACACATTACACTTCCCAGCTTGCAGACAAGTGATGTAGAACAGGGAGAATTGCTGGAAGTGGTTTCATTTCCTCCCTCAGATCAAGTTTTAATCAATCTTCGTGGAGGAACAAGCCCAAATCCCATTCCCTAATGGTACCTTCAGCCTGTCCAGCTTCATTTGTCACCAGGCTGCTACAGTCACGCTGCTCACAAGCATGGATCTCAGTTTTCCTGTCATCATGACACCTGGATTTAAAAGTGCTCTCTCCTACAGGAACATTATTCCATCCTGTTTCATGTCTTTTAAAATCTGAAAAATTCTAGACCTTGAATGACCATTTAGCTGTTATAAGTTTTATTATTATTTTAATAAAAAGTCTATGAGCTCTGAAATGGTGAAAAACATTTCAAAACACTTTCATGAAAATCTCTTCTGAGGTAAAAGGAACTGGAATGTCCTCATAATTACTCTTGTGGACATCTTTTTAATAGCTTTGGGGACACACACAAACAATTATTATGAAAGGAATGAATACAATGAAGGATATAATAATGAAGTTTATAAATATATAGAATTCATTAATTGGTAATTAATTTAAGAGATAAACACAACTCAATTTTGCTTTGAGCAAGGAGCTCATGGAGGTGTTTACTGAGGAAGAGATACCCTGCTATGAGTCAGTGTCAATCATTTTCCTCTTGTCCTTGGGTCTAAACCAGTGTTGGTGATTTAGTAGAGTTTCCTTGCTCCCCTTCTCTTACCAAGCATGTATTTTTCCTTATGTTGTTACAAAAATTAAATTGGCATATGTAATGGGAGAGAGCCTTCAAAATTGGCCTGTGTAGCATGAGAAAAAGTCAAGGAAAAATGCCCTTTATCACCCTAGAAAGTACACTTTAAATGAATGCAGAGTTGTTTTTTCATATTGCATCCACTTGCTCTTTCTTACCTTAATCTGTTTCATTCAGCTGAAAAGTAAGATCTCTTTTTCCTAATTCTGAACATTTTTAGAAAATAAGAAAGCTTTTTTTTTTATCAAGCACTATTTATGCTATCTTACTTAGTAATTTAATTTAAAGGAAACTGTCAAATTTAACTTGGCCTCAACTATAAACCTGTAAAAACACACTTTTGTGAGCTCTTTGTGACTCATCCACCGGTTTAGTTTGTGTGCTTTTAGAAAAACTGGGTTTTTTGTCAAATGGAAAGATTTTTACTTTGAAATATAATGTTTAAAGTGAGGGGTTTTCCTCTGATTTCTTTGAGAATAATTTTTCTTTTTAAAAAACTAATATTTCACAATAGCATTTGCAGCCCATACGAGATATTGTTAATAGCGGAGATGAAAAAATGCACTCCTAAATGAAGTAGATGTGTGGAAGAAGTGCAAGACTTGAGGAGTGCTTTACTCACCACACTCTTCTTCCTAAGCTGCCTTAAGCAAAAAAGAAATGTGACATTACTGGGGAGGAAGAGAGCACAAACATCACACAATTCTGATTGCTTTTTTTTAAATATAAGCTAAAGATTTTAATGTTTTCTATATTGTTTTTAATGTAAAAGGTATTGTTTTAATGTAAAATCTTAGAGAAGAAAGCTGAATGATGTATTAGGACTGCTCCAGCCTGGGATGTATTTGCTGCAAGGTGGGAAAAAACTGCCACAAGGTGAAAAAGTCTGTCAAGGTGGTCTGGTAACTCCCAAGTTTATTTCATTTGTTTAAAAAAAGAGTTAAGGTCAGATGAAAGGAAGAGCTAGAAACATAGAACCCAAAAACCTCCCAGAAAATCAGAAAAAATAAAAG
This sequence comes from Chloebia gouldiae, assembly GCA_003676055.1. NCBI lineage: Eukaryota > Metazoa > Chordata > Aves > Passeriformes > Passeridae > Chloebia > Chloebia gouldiae. Next base: position 12,849,478 of record QUSF01000016.1, read on the forward strand.
AGAGCTTAGTGCACTTGTAGATTTACATAAAAACTGAAGTTTGGGGGAGATTTTAGGGGTTGGAATGTTTTGCCAGCTGCAGTTGGGTTGTGGCTCAATAAAAAGGGGGTTTGGCTTTGATGTTCCTGGTGCCAAGTGACAAAAAAATGCGTTGAGCTGCAATCAGCACCTTCTGCCAGCTCTGATTTATCCCAAAAATGCATCAGGTGATGTCTTGACTTCCCCTGTGAGCAGTGGGTTGGCTGATTCCCTGCCATGTGCAGAGAATATTTTGGTGGAAAGTCTGTCATGTTGCCTGCCATCACTGAGCTGGGTGAAAAATTTTGCTGTTGGTATCTATTATGTGCAAATCCAAGACTGATGATGGGGGAATCACAGCTTTTAAACACTCGGTGTTACAGCCTGACATGTGTCTGTGTAATGTCCTGTAGACATGTAAATTAGAGTCATTCATTATCGTGGAACACTTCAGTAGCCTGCCAGTTGTTAGTTTTTCGAAAGCAAAAATGTGCACACAAGGAAAATTCTGAGATGGCATTTTATGATGTGAAAAAGAATAAAATCTCACTCAGCAAGCTGCCAGCTGTGAGCTGTTTCAAGTATCAATTCAACATGTCAATTATATTAATATGTACAGTGACTAACAATATTGCCGGAGAATGCAGTGGAGCACTCTTTTTTTTTTTTTTTTTTTTTTTTTTTTTTTGTGGAGGATACAAAAGAAAGGCTAATATGTGCTTTGCCATATCAAATTATGTAGTGGGAATAGTAGTTTGGCTGTATACAGTTATTTTTGGGAAATTGTATCCGATAACAAGACTCTAAACATAACCTCCACCTATGACATTTATTATTCAGGGAATGAATTACCCATTTTGGAAGGATATGAGACTGAATTCTCAATTTTCTTATGTTTTTCTGTAACTTTGTTCCTCCAACAAATGAAAAAATCTCAACGTTAATATATCTCTGCTTGCTGCTGGGATCAGTAGCTTTCAGAAATAGATGCAACTTTATAATCCATGTGTTATTTCCATGTGAAATATGGGTGATGTATTACTTGAGACAGGATTGAAGGTGACATTTTGGCTTTTATACTTGCGAAGAATTTGCCAGACTGAGAGAAAATGAAGGTTTCAAGAGGCAGTTTCCAGTGAAACCCACCCATTCTATGTCCTGGAACGAAGGCCAGGTTGGGTTATTACTGTCAGAGCTGAATTTTGCATTCAAGATTTTATCAGCATTTCAAATAGACAACTGATTGCTGCTGTAACAGAACCTACTATTGCTTTAGCAGTTTTTTCCCCCCTCAAAATATTTGTGTATTATCTGTGAGCATTTCTTTTAAGTATGAGAATATTCTCTTATGTGTTCTGGCCAAGTATCTTTGTATTGCAACTGACACACTACATGCACTTGAATCCCACCACAATTGTCTTCTCCAATCTCATCCCTTTTCTCCTCACCATCCATTGAACAGATGGCCTTGAGCTTTATGGAGGTGATTAATTAAACTGCACATAACAGTAGTATTTTTTTCATGCATAAATTCCTCTTAACAGGATTTTAAGTTCTTTTGGTGACCAATCTGTTCTGAGGGGAGAATATTTTTATCTTTTCCACTTTTCTTTTAAGCATATGCAATATGTGTCTTAAAATAAATGTATCTCTGTGTTGCACCAGTTGTTGGAAATTTTAAGCTGGCTGGTAAAGCTTAACAAGGATGTCAGTAAACAAAATATTTGATTGTGAGTTATAATGTATGTCAGAAATACTAACAATCTGCAGGTCCTGGGGAGGATTTCAGATCTCCCAGAGCCTCTGTTGTGTCTTGTCAAGACAAGTTTGGCTTTGAATACTGAATGTGTAAAACAAGCTAATTGTGTGACCTGTGAGTATAGCCAAGGTTTCTTTGTAGAAGTAACTGACCAAATTATGTCTGCTAATGAAAAAAATATTTTAAAAAGCTTTGTTTTCTATCTGCTGATGTGCTTTTCCAGGCAATCTCCTAGAGGAGAGGGTAATAATTACAGGTATATTCAATTATATAGTTAATGCTCTAGAAGGTACAGCAGTAAATTCAATGTATGCTGTGGAAATCCAGCAGGAAGGGGAAATAGATGTGCCTGTACTTCTGTGTGGGCTCATATGGGTGTTCCAAGAGATTTGCTATGTGTTTTTTGTGATTTGCTTTCAACAAGTTGGAAAAGAGAGCTAAAGGGAAGCTTAGTAGAAAAAGGGATTGATTCTCCTCCCAGATAGGTGGCCAAGGATATCCATGTATCTTTAAAAGCTGCTGCCTCTACTGTACATCTATTTATAGCCAATCTGTGCTACCTAACTGTGAATAGACAGACCTGAGAAGAATGAAATCTTTTGAGGTTAATCCGCTGTAATCCCTTGCTTGACACCTTTTCCAGCTGCTTCTTCAAAGTTTTCAATTCCTCAGGCATGCGGCGGTCTCACCCAGGATCCCTATCCTCAGGGGACGCCGCGAAGGGTTCACAGCAGGCCCTGGAATACGATCGACTGGTGCCGGATAGCTAAAGAAATGCTTCTGCCGAGGCAGGATGGCTGATCAGAGCACCTTTATTCCAGCTAGCTTTACATGTAGGGAAGACAGTGATGGGGATAAGGGACACAGCCGCTCAGGAGGGAGGTGACTCCGAGAGCCCTGAGCAGTGGGAGGGCTGGAGTATATAAGGGACACCTGGAAGGAGTGGCTTGGGTCTGAGGGTCCAATGGGCTGAGGGCTAAGGGGAGGAGAAACAGTGGGGTGACATCGTATAAACCAATGGGGGTAAGGAGAGGGAGTGGTTAAGGGAGAAGAACCAATGACAATACATATTGCAAGGAACATACTAGAACAAAAGGCTGGGGAACAAATTGACTGACATACTAGGTAACTAGGGTAACGGGGATTGGCAGTTGTAGAGGGCGGGAGACTACACTACTGTAGACTCCCATGGGAGGGCAGGAGGCCCTTCTCCCATCCCCCCTCCCATATCTCCCCCGTTTTTGTTTATTAAAAAAACATTACCCAAAGTCTTAAGCAAAGTCCGCTTAAAAATGGTTAAAGCAATTGAAATAATGATTATAATGATAAAAATCCAAAAGAGTCCTTTAAGGATCGAGGCTGCCCATCCGGGGACGCCCCACTGCGTCAACAGCGTGTATGCGGGATCCGCAGCCGAGATAGTCTCTGTTCTGATGTTATCGACTTGAGTCTGGATACGCTGGATATGACGTTGTATTGAGGTGCTTCTCGAGGATAAGTTGAAGCAACAAAGTCCTTCAAAGTCTTCACAACTATGGCCATGGGCAAGCAGCAGAAAGTCTATTGCTGCGCGGTTTTGTAAGGTCGCATGCCTGATGGCTTGCTCGTCCGCCAGGAGATCGGATAATGCGGCAGACGTTGCGTTGGCATTCTTGATAACCCAACACTCCAGGTGAGTAAGCTCACCAAGGGCCTTAGCTGCAGCATACCAGGGTAGAAATATGGATGCTGCGACCCTCTTAGTCTTTCCCCAATTAAAAATTTGTGAATCACAATTTTCATCGAATCCGGAATACGAACGTTTTGAGCGTGCCAATTGACCTTCTCTTCGCCAATTAAGAATTTGGGTTTTGTTGGGAGTGAGGGTAGCAAGCCTGCCAAGGCTGCATGGTCCTCCCTGGAGCCGAGACGGAATCCCCGACCATACCCTATCCCCACAGATAAGGAACATTCCCCGGGGAAGCACCTTGGGGTGGATGGAGGAAATAGGAATAGCCTGGCTGGTGTAATTACACCAGTCCACGCTATTGTACTTCTTTTGAATCGGATTAACATTTTTCCGATATGCATTTTTGTTTTTTCTCTGGAAGTAAAATCTTACGCAAAATGTTGCTCTGGAAGACCCCAGCAGGTCCAATTCCTGGGGCTCCTCTTTACTATCTGGAAGTACTTTCGTCCATTCATCCCAGGTGTCCACCGGGTTAGGCCTCTTACCCGTGGTTCTGAGCAGGTCGGAGTTGATGACAGGCCAGTCGTCGGCCACCAGAGAGACCCCCACCAGGCATGTGGACAGCGGATTGTCCACATTGCCCATGGCCAAGCAGAAGTTGTCCTGCTTTAGGGACTTGGCCAGCGTAATCCAGACGTTTTCTTTCGGCTGCGGAACAATCCGTCCGCCGCTGGTACCCACATGATGGCAAATAGGGCAATCACCGCGACGGCCAGCTGGGCGCAGTGGGACTCCACACCGGAAGGTGGCATTCGGGCAGCCATGGGTCTTATTTCCTTAGTAAAACAAAAGAAGGATATAAGTAACAGAAATTCATAAATCTCCCCTCCCAGCTCCCTCCTTTGGTTTAAATAAATTTTTAAATAAATCGGGGGGTATAAGGGACACGGGTTAGGTAAGAGGGTAAGTGAAAGGAGACATGTGGGGAAGGAGTTATTGGAAGGGTGTCTGTGATCGGGGGTAAGTATAGTCTTGATATTAGAACACGCGCTGCTATGTTTGGGCGCTTGCCGAAGGTCTTCTTTTTTCGCCTTCTCCAGGCCACTGCGCTGTCTGAAGTGGCTTGGGGCACTGCAGCGGCGTCTCTGTCCATGGGTGCATCTTTTCCGGGGTTGGGTTCCAGGAATGGTTTGATGAATTTGCCCGGGATCCACTGGGGGCCTTTACCTGTAGAGACACAGGCATACCCTCTCCCCCAAGTTATTAATGGGAAAGGACCGGAGATGGTTTTCGTCTCCGGGTCCTTCACGAGGACAGGTGGGCGCTCCTGCAGCACGGCTCTGGAACTGTTATCTTTGGCAGCTTTACGTAACTCCTTTACCTCCGCATATGGGATTTGTTCCCACTTCGCCCTCCCCGCCCGGGTCCTCACGACCAGTGCCGCAACTAAATCTAAATCCTTTGCAAGGTCCAAATCTCCATCCCGGATGGCCTCTGCCCTGATCTTGGCCCATCCGCCACCCGGCCTTGGTGTGGACCGGGGGCTGTCACTGTCCTCGTCCTCGGATGAGGACGAGGCAGGACGGGTGAGAGCCTTAATCCTCTCCCTGACCGGAGTGCTTCGGTGATGTGAAGCTTTGCAGGCCAAGATGGCCTGCTTCCGGCCAGACCTACTTCCGGTTCCGGTGGTGGGAGGACCGGAAGTGGCTGGAGAGGGGGAGGCGGGGCTAGGCCCGCCTCCCTGGGCAGGGCCTGCCGGCAGGAGGTTCCCACCCACGGGGGCGTGACTTTCCCGCGGGCCAGTCCCTCCCACCGGGGGTGGTTCCGAGGGGGTGGAGACAGGGACGGCAGGGGCGGATCCCGACGCTGACATCATCGACGCGGTGGAAAGGGCGGGACCCGACGCAGGGGCGGCACCCGACGCTGTGGGCCCACGCGAGGAGGCGGGAAGGGAGACGGGAGGTAAAGGGCCGCCATTTTGTGATGGAACGCCATTTTGGTAACAGTCATTAAAGCCGGTCTGAGATGGCTGCCCGGCCATGTGGCCGGCGCCATCTTTGGTGCTACGACAGGTACAAACATCACACAAACAGCAACAGGATTTTGAACTGGGATCGGGGAATTTAGGTGTATGGGGAGCGGAAAGGGCCGCACCGGGGTGGCCAGTCCCGGAGCGGGAAAGGGACAGAGGGGATCGGGAGGCAGCAGGGAGTAGGTGACAGCCCTGTGCCGGGGGATGGCAGGTTCTGCCGCCCGATCCACCCTTAGGGATAGTGGGATTGGGAGAGAGGGGGGCGGAACATGGGGAAGGAGAACTGGGGCCCAAACTCTCCCCTTTTGATTTAAATAAGGTGAAAATGGAATGATATAACGGAAAATAACGAGCAACCCTGAAATTTCCCTTCACTTGTAAATCATATAATAAACGCCCAACTTTTCCCCATAAAGAAACAGAATTAAAATCATTCAGGGATGTGTCGGGGAAGTGGTCAAAAATAAGATTAACTAAGGCTTTTAATTCCCCTTTTTTAAAAGAAAGGTTCCCCAGAACAAGGGAGGATTTAACGTGGGAGTAAAATTCCCGCCGCGCTGGGGACAGGCGGTTGCCCATTCTACCAGCTTAAAATAAATCCCCACAGAGGCAAAGAAAGAAAAGAAAAAACGGGACAGGGTCGGGTGCCAGACGGGGCACCGAAAACTCACCACTCTACGAGACGCCTGTCCAAAAGAAAGGACCTCTGGGGACGGCAGAAGCGGCTGCAGGTCCCACCAGGAAGGAGCGCCACTCCTCGGCGCTTCTCGTCTTCGTCAGGGGGGTTATCTGCAGCCCACGGGATCCACGCGCTTCCACAACGAAGTTCGAGGTCCTGTGGCGCTGGGGTCCCGAACGACGCTTTAAATTCCTCTGGGAAGCAGCTCACAGAGCCGGGCAGTCCACGAGGAGACGCTCTAAGGGAAACCCGCAAGGGTCCCTGTTCGGGCGCCAGCTGCGGCGGTCTCACCCAGGATCCCTATCCTCAGGGGACGCCGCCAAGGGTTCACAGCGGGCCCTGGAATACGATCGACTGGTGCCGGATAGCTAAATAAATGCTTCTGCCGAGGCGGGATGGCTGATCAGAGCACCTTTATTCCAGATATCTTTATATGCAGGGAAGACAGCGATGGGGATAAGGGACACAGCCGCTCAGGAGGGAGGTGACTTCGAGAGCCCTGAGCAGTGGGAGGGCTGGAGTATATAAGGGACACCTGGAAGGAGTGGTTTGGGTCTGAGGGTCCAATGGGCAGAGGGCTAAGGGGAGGAGAAACAGTGGGGTGACATCGTATAAACCAATGGGGGTAAGGAGAGGGAGTGGTTGAGGGAGAAGAACCAATGACAATACATATTGCAAGGAACATACTAGAACAAAAGGCTGGGGAACAAATTGACTGACATACTAGGTAACTAGGGTAACGGGGATTGGCAGTTGTAGAGGGCGGGAGACTACACTACTGTAGACTCCCATGGGAGGGCAGGAGGCCCTTCTCCCATCCCCCCTCCCACACAGGCAGTCTGCACATGATCTGGTTCTTTTTCCACTGATAACAACTGGGGAAAAGCTTAGGTCTCGTCAGAAGGCAAAAATATTCAGAATTTGGCATGCTCCTACACTCCCAGAAGTATAAATTTGAGTCTTTTTATATTCCAGATACATTTTGGGGGGATGGTGTTCTGGGGGAGCTTTTTCCTTTGTAGGATGAGAAGAAAGAGGGTTTGGTGGGGTTAGGAATGTAGGCAGGCATGAGATGATAGTGTTCATTTAAGATGTATCTTGGGTGCTACAGACCTTCCAAAAAAATTGAACTCTCTGTCACCTTAATTATCCAATTTAATAAGCAGCCTCGTTTCTCAGCCTGCCTGGTTTGTTCAAGAAACTTTCTTCCTTTCTCATTTTGTCCCTCCCTGCCTGGCTGCACTGCCCCCTCCCCTGGGGGAGTTTAATCCTCACGGCGGGTGATCCTCAGGCTGCTCTCTGAGCAGTGTCTGCTGCACCAATCCTTTGTGCCACACTGATCTCTGCTCTCCTGGTCCCTCTGCCTGGGGTGTGAAGCAGGATCAGAGCTGAGCTCACTGACGAGTTCTTAACCATGTGAGGAGCCCCACTGAACTGAATGGCTGCACTCACTGGGATTGTGTATTGTCACTTAGGCACCCTAAATTAAAAGGCTTCTAAAAGGCTTGGCTTGATATGTGTGTGTGACGTAGCACTTTGAAAAACTGTAAATATTTTTGTCTGTTCATAATGCATGTGGTTGGGTTATTTCCTTTTCTTCTGATGGTTTTTACTGATGTTTTTGTACAGATATCCCCGGGCCAGTTTTGCCAGCATTTTGAGTCTGTATGTTGTCACAAGAGGGGGCGCTTGGGATGAATTTTGCACGATGAAGCAGCAGTGAAATAGTTAATGCCTTCTGGCCTCGATTAAAGTGCAGCCAGCCCAAATCAGCTCAGAACATTTGTAGTTCAGAAATTGCTAATGCTCAAATCAGCCAGACTCCTGAGGAAAGGACCAGGGTGGCCTCTTTGCTCCGTGGGGAGGCTGAGTGGCCAGCTTTAACTGGGTGCATGATCTAAGTGGAACACTCTTGTTTAATACAAGCCTCCTTTTATCTTAATGCTATTGGCAGAGCAACACATTTGTCTCAATTTCCTCTAAACAACAGCTCTCAAGCCAAACCTTGAAAGCTGCAAATTCTGCTTTACCTCAGCAAAATCATATACCCTGAACTGACTCAGGTTTCCACTCAAGGTGACAAATTTTCTGTCTTGTCTCTCCCTGATATTAGAGGAATACATTAGTAGCATTGTTATTTTCACAACTGGAGAACAGAAGAGAAAAGGTTGCTGTTTTAAGTAAAAATTTGGAGCCTTCCCAAGGCTACCAAAGCATTGCTCTGTTGTGGCATGGATGATTTGTGAAATATGGAACTCAAATTTGGTTACAGCAGACAAAATAATCCTGGACTTGTTCAGAGTAATTTAATGTCACACAGGAGTCAGTGTGCTCATACAGATTTCTGCAGTGGAGGGAAGTGCAATTTTCTATCAATACATAGGTCCCAGCATGATGGGACTCTGATTCTTGAGAAGATGCCTTTGAGTTCAAAGAACATTTCTTGTCAGAGAAAAAGAACATGAGAACATCATACACTGTGCAGAATATACAATTCTGTATACAACTCCCTACTTTTCTGGTGAAGATTTTTCTGAAATCAGACTTTTCTTTTTTTTTTTTTCCTTTTTCTTTTCGCCTCAGGGAATTAAATCAGAGCTAAAATAATGTATTGTCAGTATTTTCCTTCTCCTCCAGTCACAAAAAAGAAATGTAAGAAAACATCTTACAGCCCTCTTAAAAGGTTTCAGAATTTCTGCACAAAACCTTATCATTCAGAAGCTCTTCCTGAGCTCCTTAATTATTATTTCATTAAAAGGGTGCCCAGACTGCAGACATTGAGGATTGACTGATGGGTATGTCTTGATACACCCAATTTGATTATTTGATTATTGACTATTTGATTTTTGATTATTTTTAAATCTATTATTTTCTGCCTCTCTACAAATAAATGTACATCCTCTACTCAGTGAGTTTGTCACTTTTGAGATGGGATTTGTGGTTGCTGTGCTCCTCATTAGATAGAGAAGGTTGAAGTATCAGGTAACAGTGAAATCTGGTATTCTTTGGCTGGGAACAGCAGGATCCATAAATGCTCTGAATTTCTGCTTCATTACAGCTGTTCAGAGGCATGAAAAATTCCTAGGACAAACTCAGCCCTGGATATACCTGGACCTAGGTCCAATGCAGATTTTTACCAGGCCTTGCTGCTGTTCTTTGCATTGATCTAATTATAAAGCTTTGATTATCTTATTGATTTAGTGGAGGCCTGTTTGTTTCTGCCAGAGCTGAGTTTGGCTTTGTGACTTCAGCTGGAGATGACTGAGCACAGTTCTCTCAGCCTTGGCCAGAAGGTGATTCCCCTTTGATGCTGCCACAGTTTGATTATGCAATTCATCAATGCATGGACTGCACACAAAATGAACTGACTCGAGACAAGGTTGTGTAGACTTGACTGGATAATCAAGTCTGACATAGCACTTTGCCAGCAGGTAGAAGAAAAAACCACAGCCTTGGATAACAGATCAGCTCTGGCATCAACTTTATTCTTAAAAGGTGTTGGAATGTAAACGTGAAGTACTTTGGATCAGTCATATGTTTTTTCATGAAAAATGTAACTTTGTCCTGTGCTGACCTTTCCTTTAAATACCTTGTATTTTATATTTTAAATAGGGTGTCAAAGCAAATGTCTCAGTGCTTTGTTTCTGTTTTTTTTTTTTCTTTTTCTTTTTTAAAATCTTTTTAAATTTCCAGTTTTACTGACCACGTACAACTCATCACTTGGGTTAAAATGCTGTAACACAGATGAGCCCACCAATGATAGGAAAGTATGAAATATAGATTGCTACTATCTATTGTCATTTTACAGAAAAAAAATGATTTCTGGTAAATTAATTTAGGTCATACAGTGAAGGATACGTGTTCCTCCTTCCAGCAACTAATACTAGTGGTAATCCATAGCTAGAGAAATTTAGCTTTGGAAAGGTGAGTGAATGAACATGAAATTTTGGAGGCTGCTGAAAGAAAAGAATGTGCTGTCTCTACACAATCTATTCTATTCAGTGTTTGTGAGTGTTTGGATAAAAATTGACTGTGCTCAGTGAGTGAGTGTTTAGGTCAACATTTACTGAAAAAAACAGATATTTCACAGTTAAACATGAATTGAATGAAATTTTCATGATTACCAACAGAGACCACCAAGCTCCATTATTGTGTAATCTGTAAATGAAGGAACTCTGTCAAAGGCACCATATCAGTTTCCTTTAATGAAGCAGCAGTGCTATGCACAGGCACAGCTGCTGAAAAATAACTTTACACAGAGCCAGAACAGTTGGTATTAATGTTCTGATGGCTTCACCTGAAACAGCTTTCCGATCTCATCACCATCCTGAGAGAGAGCAGTGGTTATTCTGTTAAAGCTGGGGAGTTCTGCACGGTTTTTCCTGCCTGGATGAGGCTGTGCACACTGCCCATACAGTGATGCTGCATAGCAGAGTTAATGATGCTGTTAGCATGCTCTGTCATGCCAGGAAACAGCCTGAAAATAATTAGGAAGTGACTGGGAATATTTCAACAGGGTGCATGGTAGATATGCTGAATTTGCTCGTAGAAGATATAAGATTGCATTTAAAAACACTCAATGACCTCCAGCAGCTGCTGTACTCAAGTCAAAACGTGGAGTTGGTGAAGTCTGTTATGCTCCTGTTGTGGTGAAAGGTATGAGGTTCTATGATCCACTGCTTATCAGGTGCACACAGAATTCATTAAAAAATAACCCAAGAAAGCACAAAATATTGTCATGAGAGGGATGTCAGCACATTTTTCCAAATAGATTTGGTAGCTGCATGCCTATTACCTTATGCATTTTTTATTCTGTGTGTAAACTAAATATTGTGTGGGGAAAAAAGAAAAAAAGACAAAAGTACATTTTAGATGGGCAGCATGTGCATCAACTAATGGGGATGTGTAGGTTCAACTGAAAAATGTGAGAATAATAAGAAGGAAAATTAAGTTTGTGCAAAAATAACAAATTTTAATAATGGGTGTTTAGAATGTTGGTTCAGTTAATGGTGACAAATTGCAAGGGGTATTTTCATTATCTACAAGTTCACATCGCCTTATCTTGATCTGATGGGTAAAAAAGATCAAACTGGCAAATATCATTGTATCTTTTCATTGTTTTGCCTCTAACCACAGAGGAATATTAGAAGTTAACTCGCTAGATGCATCTCAGGATTTTTGTATTCAGGGCTTCCTAGGAATACACAAAGATTTCACAAAGCCATTTAATGTGTGTACTTGGGAGTAAAGATTTAATTAGACCATTTCCTATTTAGAAGATACATATTAAAAATGCATTATTAAGTTTTTCTGTGTAACTTAACAGAGCTTAAATGCCCTGAAAGAAATGCAAACTTTCCAGAATGAAATGCAAACCACAGTGAAATTCGAGGACTGTACAACTCAGCACTTTGGGTTCAATATTTTATGTTTTGAATAATTTCAAAGTAATCTGTTTTGTTTTTTTTTTCTACTGTAAAACAGAATGAAAAAGACACTGCCCTAGTGTACAACAGCATGGCCAGATCAGCAGTTCTTCCTTATTCATAAATCTGACTTTTATTTGATTTGGAGGATCAAGGTAAAGGGCCCCAGAGCAGTGCATTGCCCAAATGCTAAATAACAAGCATAAGTAAAAAATACTGAAATGGTGATGTCAAACATTTTATGCTTGTCATGCTGGTCCAGGAAGAGTTGATTCAATGCAAACAGGGAATTCATGATCAGTTTATTATTTACAGCATAAATGTGTGACACTTGAGAAAATTAATTAAAAAGGAGCAAAGGTTACTTTGTGTAGAATCCTACAGGTACAGTGAAGAAAAATACACAGGAAATTAAATATAATATTTTCATACATTATTAATCTGCACCTGTGATTTTAAAATTTTCTTAATGAAAGCAAAAGAACACCTCAGTAGCCCAGTATTTGCAGTATTTCCTAGAATAGAAACAAATATATTGAAGTGGAAAACCTTCCAAACTGGAAGGTGTGAAACTTTCTTTGCCTTTACTTGTCTTGAACTGCCTGGAGTTTGTTTTGGCTTGCCTGTCAGGAGGCTGTGTCTGATTTATTTCACTTCTCACAGAGTCACAGACTCCTAAGGTCTGGAAGTGGCCTTTGGAGATTATAAATTCCAAACCCCTGCTCAGATAAATATCTCCATGGATTGAAACCCTGCGGCATGTCTGGACAACCTGCTCCAACGTTTTACCACACTTACAGTGAAAATAAGTTTTAGTTTACATTGAAATGGAATTCCACATGTTTTGCTTTGTTTCCATTGCCTCTTGTCTGGATACCTCTGAGAAGGGTCTTTCTCTGATTTCTTGAGGTCATTTTCCTCCTTCAAGGAGGGCATTGCTGGCTCACGGTCAGCTGGGTGTGCACCAGGACCTCCTGCTTTCCAGCTGCCCAGTGCCTGGACTTTTTCCTCACAAAGTGCAGTATTTTGCATTTTCCTTTGCTTGTCTTAGTGTGTATAGGCATGATTTTAACACAGATATTAGCAATGAGTAGTTACCCTGTGTAGACTGGAATATTTCTGATGCATGTGGAGGGAGACAGTCCTGGGATTGCAGCCAATTCCTCTCAAGTGGGTATTTACAGGTGTACAGACATGAGATGTTTAGGAAAATGGAAATTCAGGGGGCACCAATAAATTATAGACCTGGAACTGAGCACAAACTATTTTAGGGACAACAAAGAAAGCAAAGGTGACCATCCAATACATGTAAAGCCTTTTACAGTATATATGTTGCTTTGTGTACTGAAAAAGAAAGCTATGAAAACATGTTAAAAAATATCCAGACATAACCCCAAACATATTCCACAGGGGAGGGAGAAAAATCATCAACATCATACTCTTCCCAGAGAAGGGGACTCAGGATGCTGAGGAGCTGCTGTGTGTCCCCTGTCCCACACATCAGAGTGATAAATTTTAATATGCAGAGGGGCAATGAGGGACACCAGAGATATCAAGCATGTGCATATAATGATTTTAGCTCTATTATTAAGAAATTGTCCCCCTTGTATCTCATTTTCTGTTTCTGCAATAATTAAATGTGAATTAATCATTGTTTCAGCTATGAACATTTCAGATGTAATAACAGTAAATACTCTACTTTATTTACAAGGTATGTTTTTAGCTCACAGCAGAATTTTGTGTGGAGCACCCCTCTGTGATCCTTTTAATAGAAAGGTTTCTGTTGACCCAACCCATTGTTCAGAAATTTGAAGGATGATTCAAGCCCAGACCCATTTTTTGTTTTTCTGAGAGAGAAAAAGCAGTGCTCCTGCTTTCCTGTGTCTCCTTCAAACCCTGCCTCAATACCCTCCCTGCCCCAGGAGTGGGCCAAGTGCACTTGTGTCTGTGAGTGGGAAGATTCCTGTCCCCTAAAGAAATTCCCTCTGCTGCTCTATCGGGATGATTAATTCTGCCTTGACACGTAGGAACTCCAAGACTTGGCTCTTTCTCTGATTATTCAGGCTTGGTGGAGATTGCACAATGTTTCTAAATTCCATCCCAGATCAAAACTGTGTTTCTGCATCTTTAAATCTTTCCCACTCTGGCACAGGGTTTATTTTTAGGTGGTGCCTTATCAAGGAATGTCTTTAGATGAGAAATAAGATGAGTAATCAATTAATATACTAAATCCACTCATTCTTTCAAGTCTCTATAAATATTGTCACTTTTTCAAACCATTCTCAGGGCCCAGGTAGCTTAACCACGTATAAATAATATCAATGTAATACATGTACTTTCACTGTTGCTTCATACCAAAGCAATTACCATAATCCTTTGGCAGGAAAGCTGTGGAGGGAAAATATTGGTGAAAAGAGCAACTTTTGTTTAAAGTCATGGACCTCTGCAATTGAAAATAATAATGAAAATGATCTTTGTAAAAAAGAACCTGTGAACTGGCAAAGGGAGAAGTTGGTGGTGCTAAGCACAAATGTTTTAGGCATTTGTGGGGGACCAGTCTAGCCTGAGAACTATACCTAATTCCTAAATAAGATCTCCAGTCACTAATTAATTATTGTGTTTGGTTTTTTTCCCATAACAGTATGGTCTCCCCAGAAATATCCCCTGGGAAGAATGAATTTATCATTGCTTTGTTTTCACAAAAATGCAAAATATAATTTGATTGTACTTAGGTTTTTGGACAGAAGGGGTGTATAGGTCACCAAGTTCTCAGGATGCTTTGGAAAATGGGCTTTGAAGAGGTGTGCTAAATATTTACTCCTTATTAACATAAGACATTAAATATATTATCAAAATAATAAACAACTGAGATTAAATGAAATAAAATTGATAA